>OX638145.1:48295869-48930818 GCA_951805005.1 Othius punctulatus | reverse complement strand
GTCTTTTTCCAACCTCCCCCCTCCCCCCATAACTACTGTTTACGGTTTTTTTTTAATAATTTCAAAAACCACCAGTCTATGCAATACTTGACGTTACTAAAACTTCTTGTAGACCAAACTGATTAATGATCGTACCGACTGCGCCAATTTTCCGAAACAACCCTCTTTTATGGAAGCAGAAAAGTACGAAAACCAGTTTTTTTTATTACCGCAACATCCTTCTATTTTTCATCGTTTACTCATAATCTATTCTAGTCCATTTTCGTATATACTAAACTGTGTTGTTATTCTTTCTTCAATTTTTAATTTTCCATTCTTTAGTGTTTTCATTACCTCTTTGAATTGCGTTTATTTTCTCATTGTTTTGTTCTTCTTCTTTCCCAACTTCTCCGTTTGTTTGTTCTTCTTCTTTCCCAACTTCTCCGTTTGTTTGTTCTTCTCTCATTATTTTATTAGTTACTGTATTTTCTGTTTCAAGTAGTTTGTCAAAGTATTCTCTCCATCTCTCTATTATCCATCTTCATCTTTTTTATCTCTCCGTTTTTCGTCTTTTATTTTTGTCGTATTCTCCTTCATCTCTCTTGTTTCTTAGGTGTTTTAGTACTTTTTAGAATATTTTTTATTGGTTCAGCTTCCTCTTCCAACCTTTCCCCGAATTCTGTCCATTGTTATCGCTTTACCTCTATTATTGTTATTTTAACTTTTGTTTTTTCTTCCTTATCTACTTCATAGTTTCTGCTTGTTTTATTATTCAGGTATTTTTACCAGTACTTTTTTCTTTGACTTTTTGCTTTTTGTATTCGTTCCACCATGCAATTTGGGTTTTCTCACTGGTTCCATATTTCTTTTAGTTTTCTATTGTGCACCTTTGCATTGTTTTCTGACCATGGTTTGTTTAACATCTCTTTATACTTTTCTGCATTTTCTTTTTCATTTAGTTTATATGCTCTAATAATTTCGTTCTTTTGTTCTGCTTTTATTGCTTTTAGTTTCTTCAAATGTTTTAGCCACTAATAAGTAGTGATCGCTGCCAATTTCACTTCCTCTTTTAACCTTTACATGGCTCCGATTGATAATTTCATTTCTGTACGAAGTCAATTATAGATTTTTTTCTTTCTGCTTTGTTCTTCCCTTGTATATTTGTATATATATATATATATCTTTATATCTTATATTAAGGTTATCGACCCCACAAGGGGTCTTTCCGCCCTTTGTATTCTCCATTCCTATTTCTTCCTGCATCCCCATGTCTGTCTATTACTGATGTGTATATGTTATCTCTCATTCCTACCATTCCGTTAAAATTGCCCAATACATATAATTTTCCATTTGCATTTTTCTTAGTGAGTGTTAGGTCTTTTTAAAACTTTTCTTTGTTTCTTGATAATTCATTTTCATTTGGCTCATACACATCTATGAGTGTTGGTAACTTATTTCTGTCTTTTAATTCTATTAGTATAATTCGTTTCGACATGGCTTCCCATTTGAATACAAAATCTTTGTAATTTTTGTGCCTTATGCACCCAATTTCTTCTGCAGCTCTTTCTCTTTCTTCTATCCCGCTCAAAAATAACTTATGTTTATTATCTAACGTTTTTGTTCCTTCCTTTTCGTTTCTGGCATTATAAGACTATCTAATTTTGCTTCTTCAAATTTATATACAAGTTCCTATTCTTTATTTCCTAACATCTAACAAATGTTAGATAATGAACATCTAACATTTTTGTTCCTTACTTTTCGTTTCTGACATTATAAGTATATCTAACTTCGCTTTTTCTAATTTCCTATTCTTCCTTGTTGGGTTTAGCGCATCGCCATGTATAGGTTTTAGCGCTAGCGTGGCTCACTTAATGAGTATCAGGCGTTTTACGGTGTTTGGAGGAAACTTAAAAAAATGTATTGCTAAGTTCAAAATTGAAAGTTT
This sequence comes from Othius punctulatus, assembly GCA_951805005.1. Taxonomy (NCBI): domain Eukaryota; kingdom Metazoa; phylum Arthropoda; class Insecta; order Coleoptera; family Staphylinidae; genus Othius; species Othius punctulatus. Next base: position 48,928,894 of record OX638145.1, on the reverse strand, counting down.
CATTGCTTCAAAACATAGTTGAATTAGAAGCTGTGTATTCTTAGGCCTAATTTTAAATTTTTGTGTTTAAGGATAACATAAGAAAATGCCTGGGCCTTCTTAGGAGAACCTAAGTTGATAATAGCGCACGAGGGTTTGTATGTATATCTTTGCACAAGGGCTTATTTGACTTACAATGTATATGATACATCTGGTGTTACAAGCATGTGCAGTGGTTATGTTTGATGTGATATGAGAAGTTCCGATGTGAGATATGCGAGATCCAATAGTTTCAATTCTTTGGTAGTTAGATAAAATTGGATACGTAATCGCATTATGGTAATAATATTTGATGATTTTTACTCCATTTTTTTTAATATATGCAGGCGGACCATTTCGCTTTGCAATGACAATTACTGAGTATGTGTACACACTATTGTTAACAAATATGACATCACATGCTAAGTTTACTCATAAACCTGTATTCACTATGTTGACATAGAACATGCGACACATACATTTATGTACTAATAATAATATATATCCTTCATCGATGCCTTATTATCCATGCAGACGCTGAAGCTGAAAATTAGTAACCTATATTCCTTCCAAAAATATATCTATATTCCGGGGTCCACCTCTCTATGTACACATCTTTACTCAACTATAATTGACGCGGTTCTTTGTACATAAGCTACCCTCTTCGAAACCTGTTAACATCTGAACTCAATGAAAGATGGGAAAGATCTCATGGGAGAGTTTGAAAATCGCCTCTTGAAAATAAATAAATGCCTGGTTCGGAAAGTACGCCCACGATGCCCTCGCACGCGAGTGGTTTCGTTGGGCGCGAAGCGTGAAACTTGGAAGTGGATCTCGATTCAGACTTCTTTGGTTCCATTGAGCAAAGAGGTCTCAATGAATCCGCGGCGGCCCGCGAAGAAGTGGGCCGCGCGGTATGTGCGCGGATGGTCCCACAGCGCGAAATTGTCTGCCCCCGTGCAGCATGCCTACTTGTACCTGGACGTGCCTAGGCATGGGCAGCCGATGAGCTGGCTTGCGGTGAGCACAATGACCAGCAGCACCAAGCTGGCGAGCACGCCGTAGAGGATGTACAGGTGGGTCAGTGCGAAGACGTAGAGGGTCGAGTGACACCAGCGGTTCGGCTCGAACAGTGTGGGCTCGTAGTCTGGCCACTTGATCCTCAGTATCCAGTAGTTGCCAATGCAGAACCAAGCACTGAGGAAGAGTGCCAGGGCCAAGGAGGCCACGCGCGATACTATGGAGGTCTTATTTTGTCCGCCCATGTCTGCGTGCTTCGTGTGCAGCTGCTTCCACACCAACCAAGACATCTGCACGCAGCCAACCGCACCCCCGGTTACCATGTAGATTGGGATGTGCGGCTCTCGCGGACAGTCACGGAAGAATTTTATGCCTGCAATTAAAAGAAAGAACACATAGTAAATACAGAAAAGAAAACAGGCGACAAGCAAATAAACATCATTATTATACCCTATTTAAAAACTAGGAGGAGCGATTCAAATTTGGCGCCCAAATACCTACACCTGTGATTGGCTGAAAGCACGCCCATTTCACAACGCACCAAAACGCTGTTTTTAACGCATATAACCTCAATTCGAAGCGTCCGCGAGTAGCAACTGTCAGTCTTATTTTCTTAATAACCCGTGAAATTTTACAAACAAAATCAGTTCTTTTCAGAACTTATCTTCGGAGTGTTGATAGTTAATTTGTATATATTATTCTGATGGATTCTGAACCCAGTAAGACACTAAAGTAAGAAGAGGGCTAGAAATTGGAAGTGATAACTACCTAGTGGTAGCAACAAAATAAAAGAACCAATAATAAAAAGTGATAACAAACTGAAGAAAATTGAAGTTAAAAAGATCAAGGCTCGCTGATTACAAGAAGAAGACGTAAGCAACGAATACAAGGATCTGGTGGAGAATGAAATAGTACACTAACAAAATACATACAGGGAAGATGACTTAAATGGAATGTGGGAGGCATTCAAGAATATAATACTAACAGCTGCACAGACAGCATGTGGAAGCTACCAAATGACAAACACGAAAAGACAAACGGGATGGTGGACGAATGAGATAAAAGAGGAGATAAAAAACAAGAAGATAGCATGGAAAGAATATCTAAGAAAAGTGCAGAAAGCTTTGAAAAATACAAGCACAGCAGAAAAATGGTTAAACAATTACTTATAGAAGCAAAAAAACAAAGTTGGAGAGAATTTGGAGACACAATGGAGAAAAGCAGCAAAGACAACATAAAACTGTTCTACAACATAATCAAAAGGAACAGGATAAAAGGGACAAACGAGACGAGACATATAATGAACAAAATAAAATAATAACAGATGACATAAAAAGGATGGACAATACTTTCAGGAGTTACTCAACACGGAAGAGGAAGAAAAAGTGACAAATACTAACAAACAAGAACAAGATACAGAAAATGAAGAAGAACAAGAGATACGGATGGAAGACTATTTGTCAGAAGTAATAAGAAAACAGACACATAATGAACAAAAAAGGAGAAATCATAACAGATGACATAAAAAGGATGGACAATACTTTCAGGAGTGACTCAACACGGAAGATGAAGAATAAGTGACAAATACGCACGAACAAGAACAAGATACAGAAAATGAAGCAGAACAAGAGATAAGTATGGAAGATTTGTCAGAAGTAATAAGAAAACAAAAAAAAAAGGAAAAGCAGCAGGAGTGGATAGAATCACAACAGAAATGATCAAGAAACTAGGTACACAAGGGAAATCAATGCTACTAAAAATCTACAACAAAGCATGGTAGAAACGTTTATGACGTTAATTTTAATTGACCAATATTCAAAGTAACCTAACAACAGCAACAGCAGTTGCTACAAGAAATAAGATGATACGATTTTCACAATATAATTGGAGGATTTGGAGGAAATTGGAGGAACGATCCAGAATTGGCATGGCTGTCCGTGCCAATGCTTCCTGAAAATGTTGATGATCTTTCTGATGAAGATGGCGAGAATGGTGAAGATGAAGAGATTTGGATCAACTGGAGTTGTGTCAATGTTAAGAAGATGACGTTGCGATGAAAGTATAAGTTCTAAATTTTGAATAAAATTTTGTTTCAATTTTTTTTAATATTTATTTTGTAAAATGGTTTACATTCCAAACAAAAAGAGCTTTGTCCATATCAGACAATCAAAAAGCCTTTACGGTCTATCTTTTCGTTAATTCTGAAATGATTAAGCAAAACATATTTTTGAGGTCAAGTCAATACTGGAGGACTTACTTTTTTCACAATTTATTGATATCTAGCATTTTACCTAAATTTCTTCACGGTACGTTTCCTTATTTCCTGATAATTATGCTATAATAATAATACAATCCAGCATTTTGCCAAAATCGATCAATTTCTTGACAGTACGTTTCCTTATTTCCTGATAATTATGCTATAATAATAATAATATCTAGCATTTTACCAAAATTTATCAATTTCTTCACAGTGCGTTTCCTTATTTCCTGATAATTATGCTATAATAATAATAATATCTAGCATTATACCAAAATTTATCAATTTCTTCACAGTACGTTTCCTTATTTCCTGATAATTATGCTATAATAATAATAATATCTAGCATTTTACCAAAATTTATCAATTTCTTCACAGTACGTTTCCTTATTTCCTGATAATTATCCTGATAATATATAATTATATAATAAGTCTGCTCCTCAAATATACTTTTAGTTGTACTCCGAGTTACATCGAGCACTTTTGTTTTATTGTTTTAAAACTGTAGTAAGTGAAGATTTGAGATACATTTTTTTTTTCCGAATTTTCGGTATTTCGGTTAAAAAAGAAGATTTGTTTATGCAATGGAATTCGTTCATTGCGGTCAGCACGGAACCTGCAACTTTTGATTACAATAAAAGGCTAATAACAAGTAGAAATAAAAAAAAACAACAGCAACAGCAGTTGCTACAGGAAATAAGATGATACGATTTTCACAATATAATTGGAGGATTTGGAGGAAATTGGAGGAACGATCCAGAATTGGCATGGCTGTCCGTGCCAATGCTTCCTGAAAATGTTGATGATCTTTCTGATGAAGATGGCGAGAATGGTGAAGATGAAGATGATTTGGATCAACTGGAGTTGTGTCAATGTTAAGAAGATAATGTTGGGATGAAAGTATAAGTTCTAAATTTTGAATTAAATTTTGTTTCAATTTTGTTTTTTTAATGTTTATTTTGTAAAAATTGTTTACTTTCCAAACAAAAAGAGCTTTGTCCATATCAGACAATCAAAAATCCTTTACGATCTATCTTTTCGTTAATTCTGAAATTATTAAGCAAAACATATTTTTGAGGTCAAGTCAATACTGGAGGACTTACTTTTTTTCACAATTTATTGATATCTAGCATTTTACCAAAATTTATCAATTTCTTCACAGTACGTTTCCTTATTTCCTGATAATTATGCTATAATAATAATAATATCTAGCATTTTACGAAAATTTATCAATTTCTTCACAGTACGTTTCCTTATTTCCTGATAATTATGCTATAATAATAATAATATCTAGCATTTTACCAAAATTTATCAATTTCTTCACAGTACGTTTCCTTATTTCCTGATAATTATGCTATAATAATAATAATATCTAGCATTTTACCAACAAATTATCAATTTCTTCATAGTACGTTTCCTTATTTCCTGATAATTACCCTGATAATATATAATTATATAATAAGTCTGCTCCTCAAATATACTTTTAGTTGTGCTCCGAGTTACATCGAGCACTTTTGTTTTATTGTTTTAAAACTGTAGTAAGTGAAGATTTGGGATACATTTAATTTTTTTCCGAATTTTCCGTATTTCGGTTAAAAATCAAGATTTGTTTATGGAATGGAATTCGTTCATTGGAACCTGCAACTTATGATTACAATAAAAGGCTAATAACAAGTAGAAATTAAAAAAATATGTTTTTTGAAAGCAAGAGTATTTTATTTTTAGCAAATTAGCGCAAAGCAGCGCTAATTATATATGGCAGCGTAAATTTCTAAATTGCTTCGCTTTTCTAGAAATGATATATTTTCACGTTATTTTTTTATTTCTAGAAATGGATTATTTTATAAGAATGTGTGATGTATGATATCTCCAAATCGATTGATGACGTCTAAAATACTTGGGTTTTCTTGACTTTGACATTTCTGCTGTAACATTGTGTTGGCAACGTAAAATTTCCAGTGTCATTTTTTTCAATTTTCACTTAATAATTCAATATCTGTTCCAATATTACAACATATATCAGAGGAATATTCAGTATAAATTAAAAACTTCACTGGAAACTACATTTTTTTACTGGAAATGACAGAATTCTCATTAAAAACAATCAAATACTGGAAATGACGAGTTGTCTTGACTTTGACGTTTCTGCTGTAACAATGTCATGGTAAAATTTCCAGTGTCATTTTGTCAATTTCCACTTAATAATTCAGTATCTGTTCCAATATTATAAAATATATCAGTGGAATATTCAGTATAAATTAAAAACTTCACTGGAAACTGCAATTTTTTTACTGGAAATGACAGAATTCTCATTGAAAATAATCAAATACTGGAAATGACGAGTTCTCATTGAAAATGATCAAATATTGCATATTTTTATTGAAGTTTCATAATTTTATTAAAATTGTATAATTTTAATGCAAAATTATCGAGGCTTTGTGAATAAATGATAACTAATTGATTTTTTTAATATTTATTTTTTTTTTAAATTTAATTCTAATATAAAATATAGGAATAGTTGATTGTTATTTCTTAATCTTATATCTACTTATAACAATTCTATTACCTAAGCATACATTATTTGTACTTTATAAGGTAAGTAGGCTAATTAATTTAGTAAATTATTGATTACATATTTTCATCTCTGCTACATATAACAATTATGTATGGTATATGAGTCACACTAGTTCATTATTGCCTTGATTAAAATGGTTTTTTAAATTTTTTTGTAAATATTTTATAATTGCCTATACTTTTTAATCTGCTTAGCAGCGCATTATATTCTTTTATAGCTATATTTATTCTCTGACCATATTTATTGTTACATTGAATTATGTGTACGTTATTACTTCTTCTTGTATTGTGTTCAGTGTATAGTTATAGTATACTTATACCTATACTTTTTAATCTGCTTGGCAGCGCATTATATTCTTTTATAGGTATATTTATTCTCTGGCCATATTTATTGTTACATTGAATTATGTGTACGTTATTACTTCTTCTTGTATTGTGTTCAGTGTATAGTTATAGTATACTTATACCTATACTTTTTAATCTGCTTGGCAGCGCATTATATTCTTTTATAGGTATATTTATTCTCTGACCATATTTATTGTTACATTGAATTATGTGTACGTTAATACTTCTTCTTATATTGTGTTCAGTGTATAGTTATAGTGAGTGATTACAAATTGAAATTATGAAATTGTAATGGTAAATTATAAATTGCAAAATTTCGGTTCGAAGAATGTTTCCGACTATTTTCAGTATTTTTTGTTGTAAAAAACATCAAAAATTTATATATATTTTACAACGTTGCATTTCTAGAGCTTTCTTTAAAAACATTGTTTGTCTAATTTGTAACATTTTTCAGGAGATAGGTACATAATAGCTATTTATGTAATAAGTACATAATTTAGGACTTTATGAGCCCTAAAGTTTAAAGTGTGAGCGAGCTTGTGAGCAAGGACTATAAGACCTATTATGTACGCATTACATACACAGCTTTCTGTTCGACTGCTTTTAGCATTTTGGGAATACTTTTGAAATACAAACAGAAACAATAAATATGCTCACATATTTTATCAGGTTGTCAAACTAATGTCAATCATTACAAATTTAATATAAATTGGATAAATTTAAACTTGTGGACAATATTACAAGCCAAGCATGTAATGACAGCAAGAGCATGACAGCAAGAGAGTCACTACTGTCAACTAAATCTATTTGTATTATTCTTATTTGACGTCAAATTTTAATTTGAACTAGGTATCAAATTAAAAGCTGCTATTGACAGCCGTCCGTTTTACTTTTTCATTATGTACTAGTCCGAAATGTATCAATAGTCGTTACTTTATTTTACTAGTACTATAAAGAGCTACTTGATGGCCGCAAAACTATACCATACAGCGAACTGTATCATTCAGTCAGATATAAAACTGTTTAAAAAACTTAACTTTCTTATAACTTGTTGCAAATGTATATAAAATTTGTATAATGTGGTAGGTATATTACTTTGGTTTAAACGTTTTCCTTAGAGTACATTTAAGTAAATTCATGTTGTTTCAATTTTAAGTTTTACGTTCACGTATTTATCATGTAAATCATGTAAATTATGTTAATTTACATGATAGCCGATTTACATGATACCGAATAACATATAATTATTCAACGATACTTTGAAATGTTATATTCGTTGATCTATGGACATTGAATTTCCGTGGGAATATAACTCATACGTAAAACAGTGACGTCATAACAATGCGTTTCTATAGTTACGCATGTATTAATAACTGACAATGCTGATAATACAACGGTTGTTTTTTCAGGATAATACCACGAACAAATGTCGGTCGCTGTCACAATTTTTGGTTAAACACAAATCGCACTGACGATCGTTGCGCTGGTGTTATTTATCGGTTACGCCCACAATCTAGTCGGCCGCTAATGAAAACATAACCCGAAATGTCAGTGTGTTTCATGTACAAGTAAAACAGTAAAATGTGGTGATAAATGTGGCTTGCTGTTTGAAAGATGAAGTGATCTAAATAAATATAGGTATTTAAACTGTATATTTAGCTTCTTGTTTATTCTGCTTTACCAGATGACTCAATCAATTCATTATATTCTCTTCGTAAATATAATTCGTTGTGTTCTTAAAAATCGATGACGATTTTAAAAATACAACTGATTTCAACCCCAATCTTTGGAAAATGGTTTTCGTCACATTCGACATTTTCCTCGCTGGGGTTGAAATTCGTTGTATTTATAAAATCATTATCGATAATGAGAACACCACTTGTTATATTACCTCTGGAAATCTCGGCTGAGCGTTGAGTGTTTTTCTTTAGAAGCGTTTAAATAATTCAAATTCTCTGGTTCTATGATCCCCAAGCGTTATCCTAGAGGCGAGTCAATTATATCTAAATTTATCAGGAACACTTCTGAGATATCTCGGGGGAACTGTATAAATCTAGATAAGGGTAAATGAATGCCCGATACATTGGGGTTATGGGGTCGATCCGTGTAGATGGGCAAGTTTTCCAGGTCGTACCCGGAACGTGAATTATGCGGCCTATTACAGTTTTATTGGCTCTGTTCGTTACGTATACATTTACCACCAGCGGACCCCGAAAGCGGTAGAAATGTTTCAATTTGAGCCCCAACACGTACATCGGCGCTGCGCTGGTATTAGTACGCAGAACGAGGTCATGGCATAGAGCCAAGCAATCGCATAGAAATGTAATAAGTCCGATTGAGTCGGGGCGATAATTTTATTCATGGCGCATGAAGTGGTGCAAAATTTGTCCTTACCCTCATTAACCCCTTGGGACATTATACTGGATTCGGGGTCTATGAGTGAAGTAGTTTTTTTATAAGTAAGTACTTAATAATTATTTAACCTTAATATTTCAAGCAAATAATTGAAAGATAATAATTTGTACCATGTATCCCTATTTTCATCAAAGAAATGAGCACTCAAAAAGTGTTTCTAATGTGATCTTAATTCGTCCACAAACTAGTGACGTGCTGAAGGGCTTTCAAGACATAGGCAACCAGGACTATCAGTTCGGAACAACGAGGAGGGCTGCTAGCTCTCAATGCCGTGGTGGGTGGGGAGGTGGGGGGGTTCTAAATTGAACAATAAACTACACGTGCTGACCCAAATGTTGTATAATGAAAAAAAGTAGCGGAAAGTAGCAGAAGTGATTATGATTCTTAAACCTGGAAAACCACCAAATGAAGTTTCTTCTTACAGACCAATCTCGTTATCACCTGTAATCTCGAAAGTATACGAAAAAATACTTCTTAAAAGAATAAACCCAATTATCGAAGGCAAAAACATAATACCAGAACATCAGTTTGGTTTCAGAGAATCTCATTCAACTGTAGATCAAGTTCATAGAATAACAGACGTAATTGAAAAATCATTGGAAGGTAAAAAGGTTTGTTCTACTATCTGTTTTGATGTAGCGCAAGCTTTTGACAAAGTGTGGCACGAGGGACTTAAATACAAATTAAGAAAACTTGTGCCCAGACCATATACACAATAACTAGAATCATATATGTATATGTTAAATTAAATACATTGCGATTTATAGTCTAAGCCTTAGACAATACTAATGTTCATGTGTTCATTACAACTGTTGTGTGACTCGTTAGTGCACTGAGAAAATTAAATTCATGAATTCAATTCAAACTCCTCCAATTAACTGTCGAGGGACAATTCGTCTATTCATCGCTAACTTCGTATTTTTCCAGCAGCAGTTTAATTAATGCGGAACAATGGCTGGGCGCACTATTTATAAATTGCAAACGAATATACGCCGCGATCGGGGTGTTAATTCGGCGACGACGTCGCCCCTTAATTACGTAGGGCTACAAAAGGGAATGCCCCAACGCCGCCGCCGTAGCCTCCTGATGGGGCAATTGTGGGGGCGGCAATGCGCAGCGCCGGCCAGGGCTGGATTTAGGTATTCACAGCCCCTAACCACACATTTTTTTGAGCATACCCACCACAAAAGAAAATTAGTTTAATTTAATAAGAATCTAAAAAGTACACGTAATCTTATCTCTTCATACATATCTAATAAATATAAACACATATCGTTACCCAAATTCGCAAATGTCGTAGGTCTATTTTATCAAATTTTACAGGAGACTGTATTTCTATAATTATGAACTATATACATATTTTTTTGTTGAATAACGTAACTTAAGCCTGTATCTATAGTCCGTACTTGAGTTTGAATTCGACTCAAGTCGTATATTCGTTTGGTTGATAAACGTTTATAGAAAATACGCAACCAAATATACGACTTGAGTAGAATTCAAGCTCAAGTACGGACTACAGATACGGGCTTTATTGATACTTTGTATTATTCTAGAATAATTTTGATGAATTTAGAAATTTTGGTTTTATAATTGACTTACAACATTTGCATCTTTAGTTTGTGGACCATATATTCTCAAAAAAAGGAAAAGATCATCTGGTAGAAATATTTTTCTTGAAACCTGTTAAAAGTATCTTAATGAAATAGACACAGAGGAATATCTAACGAGTAAAACATTTACTAAGATGCAAATCAAAACAACCATATTGAAATTACAAGACACATTTTTTTACTTATCTTTAAAAAAACTTTCTTTTAATTTTTGTAGATGCTCCCACTTATCTTTTTTTATAGAAAGAGGTCCAGTGTAAAGTTATGGTAAGGTATCGTCTTTTATTGGATTCTTACCCAAATTAATAACAATTCAAAATTTAATTGAAAAAAAAATCTATTTATTTCTTTTATTATAATTATTATAATTATAATCTAGAGTTTGTTCATTATTTTTTAAGGAGGTGCTTCTCTGTTTTAGAAGAATATAGTCATCAGTATGTCTGATTTTAAAGAAGATACTGCCATCTTTACCATATTTAATTGCCCTGAGATCTGTTACCTCAAGATCTTCAACTTTGCGACCCGGTCTAATTGATGACAACATTTTAAGAGGAGAAAAACTTGTGAAGAAATCAAAGGTCAGATATTTAACTTTAAATGGACTGGGCTAATGTCTAACATTTAAAAAAACACCTACACAATCTTTCAAAAGAGTGATGTTAATATTTTCGCAATTCTCTTTTAATCAGTGAGTCCATGTGATCAGCCTCAATCTGAGTATGTCTTCTTTCCTAATACTTTTGCTTAATAGTGATATTGTGTTGAATTGCTAATTTTAAAAAAGTTTTTGATAGAGTGACACATCTATTTTGAGAAGTACAGTCATGCTCACATAAATCTAGTACAAAAATTTGGTTACAATAGCAATTTTATATAGCAATGTCAATTTTTTTATACTAGATTTATGTGAGCATGACTGTACATTAGAGATGGGCGAAATCGTTACTTTTGGATACTTGTAACGAATCGTTACTTTCAGTACGAATACTCGTTACTCAGTATTCGTTACTCGGTACTTGGTAAGAACCGATCGCGTATCGGATCTAGTTAGTAAAGTAACGATGTGAGGTATTGTACCGACTACCGAGTTGCGCAGTGTGCGGGTTTGCGAGCGTGCGAATCGTTCCTTTCGGTACAAATACTCGTTACTCAGTTTCGTTACTCGGTACTTGCTAAGAACCGAGCGCGTATCGGATAGTTAGTAAGTAACGATGTGCGATATTGTACCGACTACCGAGTTGCGCAGTGTGCGGGTCTGCTAGCGGATCTACGAGGATTCTTTGCAATCAACGAATAACGAGATCGGAGACGGCCATATATTCTATATATTAAAAAGCCTATGTATTAAAAGGGTTCTAAAATTAAAATATTTATTTAAATATGAACATTTGTTATAACTTACACTATAGTTACTATTATAACTACATTCGTACAAAAATTTTTGTATTGCATATATATGAGAAACCAACAAACAAATATAAATTAAAAATAAACTTCTCTATAAGTAAAAATAAACAACTAAATACAATTTTGAATATAAATAAAAGTAACTATATAAACAATTAAAAAAGTCCTTGATTGGCGTTCAAAAAAATAATCTTTTGCACGTTTTTTGAATCTAATCGATTTCTTTTTTCATTTATAATTTGTCCAGCTTTAGAAAAGATTCGTTCGCTTGGTACTGATGATGACACAACACATAACTTTTGTTTGGCCAATTTTGATAAATTAGGATATAATAATTCCCGTTTTTTCCACCAGGACAAAGGATCGTCTCTTCTGTTGATATTATCTTCGCCAGAAAATTGTTGAAATTCAATCGACGCAGAAGTTTGCAAATTACATATTGTAGATGAAACGTTTTTGTCAAATTCTTGCCAAATTGACTCGGCATTAGATGTTTCCCTAGAGCTTTCTTCCTGAGGTTGGACAGGTCGAGAATGATTTGGAATTTCAATATTTTTTTCTAAATCTCGTTTCAGACAATCGGTGGCTTTTTCAAGAGCACACCCATTAATAAAACCTTTAGTTTTAAAACGTGGTTCAAGAAGAGTTGCTTGAGAAAATATGCCATTCAGTTCAACATCACGGTATCTATTGTCAAGTGATGTTAAAAGATCACGAATTAATTCTAACGACATTTGCATTGTCACGGTTGACTGTAGCTTTTTTAAAGAATTATTTAATCCTCTTACGAGAATTATAACTTTTGATATAGTTACTTCCTTTTCTGCACTTATTTCAACAGTTACTTGTTCAAATATGGCTAACACTTTGCCGAGTTCCTTTAATATCAACCAATCATTCTCTGTCAATGGCTCAACTGGATTATGTAGCAGGCCTAAGGCAGCTTCAACAGGTTCTTGAATGTGATATATTCTTTCAAACATATAATATGTAGAATTCCAACGAGTTACTACATCATTCTTTAATTTTAGAGATTCTCTATCAGGCTTAATTTGAGTTTGTACAGATCTTAATTTTTCCATGGCAGCTGTGCTTCTATGAAAGTAATCCACTATTATTTTTACTTTTTTTTGTATGGGTTTGACAGATTTAAGTCCACTCTGTACCACTAGAGTAATAGTATGAGCAAAACATGGTAGATGCGGCCATCCAGTTTTTCGCACCGCTGCAGTAATATTTGCAGCATTATCAGTAACAATTGCTACAATTTTATTGGATATTTCCCAATCTAATACAACTCTTGTTAATTCTTTGAATAGATTTTCAGCGGTATGTCGCTCTTCGTATTTGAAGCATTCTAGTAAGTATGATACCATTTCCCATTCATCATTTATGTAATGTGCTGTTACTGATATGTAACTTTCCGTTGTAATTGCTGTCCAGCCATCAGTCGTAAGTGTAATATACTCAGCTTTGGATAAATTTGTTTTTAAAATTCCTGCTACAGTATCGTAAATTTGTTGTAAAAGTTGCCTTGTGACAGTTGAACGACTTGGCAATTGATAGGATGGATCAAGTTCCTTTAAAAAAGTTTGAAAACCAATATCTTCAACTATGGAAAGCGGTTGTAGATCTTTTACTATCATTTTAATTAATAATTTATTCAATCTTTTCTGCCGTACAATTGAGGTGGGTCTGGTTGTAAATGAACGAAGAGTTGTTTGTTTGATACTGAAATAACTTCTAGTACTTGTAGTTTGTGATGATCCACTTTGCACATCAGAAGAATCGGTTGCATCCGCCAATTTTTTTACAATATTCGATGTTGGGGCACATGGTTCAGCGCTGCTAACTTCCTCGTTGTTTTCTAAAACGCACTGATTGTTTAAGTTTTGATCAATTAGAACAGTCGGATGTTTTGCCTGTAAATGTTTTTTTAAATTGGATGTAGTTCCACCTTTATGCGATAAAACTGTTTTACAATAGTCACATTTAGCTTTATTTTCGTTTTTAATTGCACTAAAATGCAACCATAAACTGCTTCGTTTTCTAGTTGACATTTTAAAAAGTCACGAAACCACAGCACCAGAAATATATTGTAATGTAAACAAAACTTATAAGCTTGCCCGGTAAGCAGTCTATACGCAAGCAATACTCGGTTCGGCTGCTCCCGTGCTCGCAAATCGGTGCCAATCGTATAGTAACGAGTAACGAGTATTATCGTTGGTTCGGATTTTCGCACTATGCGGGACTGTGCGGCTGGGCCGGTACTCGCGACCAATCGAATAGTAACGAGTAACGAGTATTTATATATTCTGGTAATCGTTACTTCGAATACTTGAATGTAACGAGTACTTATGTAACGAATAGTTACTATTCGCCCATCACTACTGTACATCCATCACTACAATGAATAATATTTTGATTTGGTTGCAGATACCTTAAAATAGTGTCAATGACAAACTAACAGTTTGTTGAAGAATTATTGTCCGCAAAAACTCATCATGCTATTTCATGCCATACAAAGCAATGCACTGTATATAACTTATATAATCAAATATTGTAAAGTTCCATGAAGTATTTGGAAATAAAGTGCAGATGTAATTTTGGACTTAATAGGGCAGCCTGTATGTCCATTAGGGCGGAGCGGAAAATATTTTTTTCTAAATTGGGTGGCTCTGGGGGTGGAATAGTTGCCTTTTCATGTCAAATAAACCTATAAAATAAATTTATAATAAATAAAAGGTTCCTTTTTAAAAGTGAAATTTTGAAATTTTAATCAAAATCCTGATTTTTAGATTTTTAGTAGTTTTTAAAACCACGTATTAGCGCTAATGCCTAAAGATGGCGATTGGATTACCAACAAAAAAAAAATTGAACCACTTAACGGTAAAGCAAAAGTGCATGGGTCAGAAATAGTTATACTTCTTGATGCAATATTAGTACAAAAAAAATACAGTTCTCTCCTGCACCATCTTCAATTTGACTTGCATTCACCTCCTGGTGGTGGAATCTGGGTTGTTTTCATTTTATAAAAAAAACAAGCAAAGAGCTGTATCGCAAAATTAAAATTATTCATCTTATTTTTTTTTAATAAAAAAGGAACATGAAGATAAACATATTTAAAAAAAATACAGGTGTGTTTGGTTAATCAAAACGCAAATATCGCGCACCCAGGCCAACTGAAATTTGAAATTTAAATTTTCACCTATATAGTTGAGCTTCTGCTAATGTCCATACAATAAACTTTGTTTTCGTAAGTCTAGTATTTTTCTTTGCCGCCCCTGCTTCATTTTTCTTTATTTCATGAAGCCCATATCTTTTTCTGATATTTTTTTACAAGCTGAGTAACGCAAACATCCGTTCACATTCGTCTTTTTTATAAAAAAATCCTAATTTAAATTCGTCAAAAATAGAGAAAATAAAGCAGTTAAGACATACTTATGTCCAATTGATTGTCACAGTAAATTTTATAAAACCTATATAAAAAAGCATTTTTTTTTAAATTTCTAGAATTCATTTTGTAGAGCTAACACGATGTAAAAAAATCATTAGCAAAATTCGGAGAACTAGATTGTCAAGTAGAGCGGGTTTTGGTTAATTCCCAAAATTTCGGGATTTGGATATTGTGAGTTTTGATTCTGTACGACTCAATTATGTGCTTAATAATACATTACTCGATTATTTTGTTTAAGGTATAATTATTTAGTTATGACATAAACTT
Source organism: Othius punctulatus (assembly GCA_951805005.1). Classification (NCBI taxonomy): domain Eukaryota; kingdom Metazoa; phylum Arthropoda; class Insecta; order Coleoptera; family Staphylinidae; genus Othius; species Othius punctulatus. The sequence goes on along the minus strand of OX638145.1, from coordinate 48,913,521 downwards.
GTGTTGTTTCTAATGAAAAGATATTTGTAAAAATAAAGCTAAGATTTGGTCAAAAGTCAAAAGTGGTCAAAAAAAAACTGAAATTTTATGAAAACTTGTCAGTTTGAAAGACAATTTATAGATTTTTAATGTAATTTGAAAAAAAAAATTAAATCTTCGACTGCTATTAATAAGTTTTAAGAAATACGTGACGTTTTGTTGGCAGGTAGTCGATTCCATTTGTATTTTTTTCTGAATTTCTCAAATTCCATTGTCCTTTGTTAGAGTTCAATAGTAACAATGATATTTATAAAATGTAATCTGAATTACCAAATTCTGATTGCACTTATCAAATTTGATCCTAAATGCTAACACAACTCGTGAGAATTCTATAAGCTATAATTATTTAGTTGGTGGAGGAGTAGTACGGATTATTATTATTATTATTATTATTAGTTATGACATAAACTTGTGTTGTTTCTAATGTAAAGATATTTGTAAAAATAAACTAAAATTTGGTCGAGAGTTAACTGAAATTTTATGAAAACTTGTCAGATTCCAAGACAATTTACAGATTTTTACTGTAATTTGAAAATTTCTTTTAAATTTTTGACTGCTATTGATAAGTTTTAATAAATGCGCGAAGTTGGCAGGTGGTAGATTCCATATGTAATTTTTACTGAAACACTCAACTTCCATTGTCCTTTGTAACAGTTCAATAGTAACAATGATAATTATAAAATGTAATCTGAATTACCAAATTCTAACTGCAGTTATCAAATTTGATCCTAAATGTTAACACAACTCGTCAGAATGCTATAAGCTATAATTATTTAGTAATGACATAAACTTGTGTTGTTTCTAATGTAAAGATATTTGTAAAAATAAACTAAAATTTGGTCGAGAGTTAACTGAAATTTTATGAAAACTGGTCAGTTTCCAAGACAGTTTACAGTCTTTTACTGTAATTTAAAAATTTGTTTTAAATTTGTGACTGCTATGTCAAAGTTTTAATAAATGCGTGAAGTTTTGTTGGCAGGTGGTAGATTCCATCTGTATTTTTTTCTGAAACTGTCAAATTCCATTGTCGTTTGTTACAGTTCAATAGTAACAATGATAATTATAAAATGTAATCTGAATTACCAAATTCTAACTGCAGTTATCAATTTTAACCTAAATGTTAACACAACTCGTCAGAATGCTATAAGCTATAATTATTTAGTTATGACATAAACTTGTCTTTTTTCTAATGGAAAGAAATTTGTAAAAATAAAACTAAAATTTGGTCGATAGTTAACAGAAATTTTATGAAAGCTTATCAGTTTGCAAGACAATTTATAGATTTTTACTGTAATTTGAAAATTTCTTTTAATTTTTTTACTGCTATTGATAAGTTTTAGTAAATTCGTGAAGTTTTGTTGGCAGGTGGTCGATTCCATCTGTAATTTTTACTGAAACTCTCAAATTCCATTGTCCTTTGATAGAGAGTTCAATAGTAACAGTGATAATTATAAAATGTAATCTGAATTACCAAATTCTAACTGCAGTTATCAAATATGATCCTAATTGTTAACACAACTCGTCAGAATTCTATAAACTATAATTATTTAGTTATGACATAAACTTGTGTTGTTGCTAATGGAAAGATATTTGTAAAAAAAACTAAAATTTGGTCGAGAGTTAACTGAAATTTTATGAAAACTTGTCAGTTTCCAAGACAATTGATAGATTTTTACTGTAATTTGAAAATTTCTTTAAAATTTTTGACTGCTATTAATAAGTTTTAGTAAATACGTGAAGTTTTGTTGGCAGGTGGTAGATTCCATCTGTAATTTTTACTGAAACTCTCAAATTCCATTGTCCTTTGTTAGAGTTCAATAGTAACAATGATAATTATAAAATGTAATCTGAATTACCAAATTCTAACTGCAGTTATCAAATTTGATCCTAAATGTTAACACAACTCGTCAGAATGCTATAAGCTATAATTATTTAGTAATGACATAAACTTGTGTTGTTTCTAATGTAAAGATATTTGTAAAAATAAACTAAAATTTGGTCGAGAGTTAACTGAAATTTTATGAAAACTTGTCAGTTTCCAAGACAATTTACAGTCTTTTACTGTAATTTAAAAATTTGTTTTAAATTTGTGACTGCTATGTCAAAGTTTTAATAAATGCGTGAAGTTTTGTTGGCAGGTGGTAGATTCCATCTGTATTGTTTTCTGAAACTGTCAAATTCCATTGTCGTTTGTTACAGTTCAATAGTAACAATGATAATTATAAAATGTAATTTGAATTACCAAATTCTAACTGCAGTTATCAATTTTGATCCTAAATGTTAACACAACTCGTCAGATTGCTATAAGCTATAATTATTTAGTTATGACATAAACTTGTGTTGTTTCTAATGGAAAGAAAATTGTAAAAATAAAACTAAAATTTGGTCGAAAGTTAACTGAAATTTTATGAAAACTTGTCAGTTTCCAGGACAATTTATAGATTTTTACTGTAATTTGAAAATTTCTTTAAAATTTTTGACTGCTATTAATAAGTTTTAATAAATGCGTGAAGTTTTGTTGGCATGTGGTAGATTCGATATGTAATTTTTACTGAAACTCTCAACTTCCATTGTCCTTTCTAATAGTTCAATAGTAACAATGATAATTATAAAATAATATCTGAATTACCAAATTCTAACTGCAGTTATCAAATGTGATCCTAAATGTTAACACAACTCGTCAGCATGCTATAAGCTATAATTATTTAGTAATGACATAAACTTGTGCTGTTTCTAATGGAAAGAATTGTAAAAATAAAACTAAACTTTGGTCGAAAGTTAACTGAAATTTTATGAATACTTATCAGTTTCCATTCAATTTATAGTTTTTTACTGTAATTTAAAAATTTCTTTTAAATTTTTGACTGATATTAATAAGTTTTAATAAATGCGTGAAGTTTTGTTGGCCGGTGGTAGATTCCATCTGTATTTTTTTACTGAAACACTCAAATTCCATTGTCGTTTGTTACAGTTCAATAGTAACAATGATAATTATAAAATGTAATCTGAATTACAAAATTCTAGCTGCAGTTATCAAATTTGATCCTAAATATTAACACAACTCGTCAGAATGCTATAAGCTATAATTATTTAGTTATGACATAAATTTGTGTTGTTTCTAATGGAAAGAAATTTGTAAAAATATCTAAAATTTGGTCGAGAGTTAACTGAAATTTTATGAATACTTATCAGTTTCCATTCAATTTATAGTTTTTTACTGTAATTTAAAAATTTCTTTTAAATTTTTGACTGATATTAATAAGTTTTAATAAATGCGTGAAGTTTTGTTGACAAGTGGTAGATTCCATCTGTTTTTTAAACTGTCAAATTCCATTGTCGTTTGTTACAGTTCAATAGTAACAATGATAATTATAAAATGTAATCTGAATTACCAAATTCTAGCTGCAGTTATCAAATTTGATATTAAATGTTCACACAACTTGTCAGAATGCAATGAAAACTTTACGACATTGCATGATATTAAAAAAAATAGGGCTACAAATGATAAATTTTTGCATTTTGAAGACTTGAATCAATTCGATATCGCAGTTCATCTAAAATTACAACAAAACTAGCGAAAATTCAAGTTTTTTTTTAAATTTTCAATTTATATTTTGCACACCGGCAAATTTAATTGACAATTGGAACATTAAAATATGATGAATTGAAATTTTTAAGATTTTGCATAGTATTCACAAATTTGGATTCACAAAGTTATGCATTTATCTATAACTTTGACGGCGATTCTGTAATTTTAACAACTGAAAGTTAACAGCTCCTCAGAATGCAAAGGAAATTTTACGATATTACCTAAAATTAAAAAAAAAATGGGTTAGAAATGATAATTTTTGACATTTTTCAAACTTGAATCAATTTGATATCACATTTCATCTAAAATTACAACAGAACTAGCGAAAATTCTAGTTTTTTTTTAAATTTTCAATTTATACTTTGCAGACCGGCAAATTTAATTGAAAATTCGAACATTGAAATATGATGAATTGAAATTTTTAAGATTTTGCGTAGTATTCACAAATTTGGATTCACAAAGTTATACATTTATCTATAACTTTGACGGCGATTCTTAAATTTTAGCAACTGAAATTTGATCTTAGTTTTCCATATTTGGTCTGAAATTGCCTAATTAGGGCTGTGGTTGTTTCTAAACATTTAAATTCCACATTAGTGAAGAAAGGTAATTTTCCAATTTTAACGATTAATCCTAAATGTTTTAAATTTATACAGGGTGGCCCTCCTATCCTCGCTCGAAGCATTGCTGCTAGACTAATGAAAATTGAAGAAAACATCCGACTGGTAGTTGTTGCACACTTGATGTGCTGCTTTTTAAAATTATTTTCGAGTATACAGAGTGTACCATAAATCCAGGACACAAAATTTGGTGTCTTTTTTAAATGAATCGGTCTGTATATTCTTTCATTTTTAGAACCTGATTTATGCGAGTTTCACAGTTTATTTATTATTTTTGAGATTAGATGCAACATTGCCAAGTTATTTAAATTTTAATCAAATTAAACGAAAAATATGGACGTGAAAAAAAAATCAGCAAAACCTTAGCATAAAACTAAGCAGAACGAAAGATATAACTAAGCAGAGCGAAAATGAAATTACATGATTTTACCTGAAATTCGCAAATTTGGGCGACAAATGTTGTTTTTTTTACATGTACTGTTTTCGGGGCCCCCGCTTGGGCCCTAAGCAACTGCTTATACCTAAATGCGGCCCTGGCGCCGGCGCCCAGCCTCAAGGGGCTACGGCGGAGGTTAACGTCGCCATCGCATGTGTCACGAACGAAAGCCTCACGCCACATTTCTTTACTTACCCATTATGAGCATTAACATCGGCAGGACTGATAGGCATACGAGCAAGATCGTTACGATCACTGAAAAAAAAGAGAAAAGCTGTTAGAGAGGGGCTTGTTCTGAAGAATACACATCAGTTTTGTTCGATACACGCAAGAAAAAAAATCAATTACGCTGATTTATTCCAAGACCAAGTTCTCCAAGTAATTTATTTTAAAGTAATTAAAAGTATTACAAGCAATTTTATTTAAGCTTTAAAATACCTGCTGAAATAATAACGCGATTAATATAATAAATATATTAAAAGTGTAAGATATTTATCTGTAAGAGTTATCACAGCCAATCACACTGCCATACAATTATACAAAGAAAATAAAAACATGAGTTAATTAATAATTTGTATACAGGGTAAACATAAAGTTTGAAAAAAAATGGAATTAATTAATTTGTACACAAACAATCCGAATTTTGTGCTCAGGATTTGTAAGCCAACAATAATCTGATGAATAAAGTATGGATTATTTTTGTGCAGTCACATTTCAATGTACTCAACACAGTTAGTATATCCGTTTCAACGCTAGGAATCCTGATTATCTCATAGGAATATTCAAACCATGGCCATCAATTTGGCTGTAAGCTCTGAGGTGGAAGCCAAGAGGAGGAGATAGCGCGGGTTTTGTTTCCGCCGTTCCTCTTGTTCCTCCTTCCGCCCGGTCGCAAGGAAACGTAATACCAACGGAAACAATACGAGATTTACAGAGAACGCTTACTTCTCCTCGAGCAGATAATCTAGGATCCAATTTATTTCCCGAGAAAAATAATCAGCGCCGGCCTGTGGGTTCCGTGAGATGCATTTTCGTATTAAGAATGTTAAGCCTTCGTGAACATCATTAGAAAATTGGATTGCAATTTCTTAACAACTGATGTAAGAAATTGGAAAAATGCTGATCCACAGATCATGAAATGTAATCATAAATTGAAAATTTTAAATTAACTTTTAAAATCTAAAGCTCGTGTGATCATAAGTTCAAACACCATGTCTTCCGAATTACAGATGTAATTCTAGAAGAATTACATTTCTGTGAAATTTGCTTGCATGTGCTTGCTTGCTTGATTGTTACCAGTGTTACATTATTAGGTACATTATCCAGAACTGTCCTTCAAACTACCAATGATTCTTATTGAGGTTATGTTATTTTTCCTCCTACTAGCATAATGCATTATTTATAGAAGACACGATTTTAATAACGATTGTTTTATACAAATAACGCGACAATTGCCAATAAATGAAATCTATAAGGACAGAAAGTACTAAAACTTTTTTTACTTTATTTTCTATCTATACTAATAACAGAAATATTTACTGTGTCACAATAGATCAAACAGACTGTATATACAGGGAAAGTATGAAAGTCCAAGTTTTCGAATACAAATGCGTTTCAGGGGGCTTCAATAATTACTCACATGAATACGTGAAATAAATTAATTTTGTGAATATTATGAATATAAAAGAGCATTCAGTATTGTCTTAAATTTCTGCGTATTTCATCACATTAAAGCATGATACTCTCGCAAAATGCAAAAAATCATAGTCTGGTGGTTTTAATTAGTTCATTTAGTTAATTAAAATTAGTATTGTATATGATGAAAGGAGCGATATTTCAAAATAATATTTTGATGTTTTCATTTTAATGAGGTAAATTAATTGGTTTCCGGTACCAATTATTTTGAATACAATACTGTTTGTAATTAAATGTGCAACCGCAATCAGCAGATTATTAACATATGAGCATATTGAATACGTATTTCATTTGAAAGCAAATGCATTCACTCAAATCTAGGCATCATTATATAATGGAACCGAATTGCATTTACCTGTCAATATATTTTATATTCCGTTTTGAAAAGTCATATTTTACATCAATTTTTGTCGTTATGAAACTTTTTTTTTTCACAACTGTCACAGACACAGTTATGTATAGTATATTTCACTATTAGGTTGGTAAGTGCATTAGAACAGAATCGAGAAAAAGTTTGCAAAATCGAGACGAAATCGAGATTTTTCAATTTGTGAATTTCAATTGAGATTCTGTTAGGCACTTAACAACCGTGTAGAGTATAACGTTTTTCGCACAATAGCATAAACCAAATAAAATAGCAAAAATTTGAGTTGTTTCTGATTTAATTATCTTGACTTTTATGACAAAATGGTGTACATTTTGTTGTACATCGTATATCCAGAGTGTTTTGAATGTATTTCGTTAGAAACGTTCTGTGATTTAGAAACCAAATAAACAATTTGAAGTTTCAGTATTAATTTTTCACAATGGATAATGAAGAAGATTTTCAAATAAATATAGATATTGAAGAATAGTATCAAATGGGTTGTGAATCTTTGGTTCCTAAAATATCAAATGAGAGGTATGAAATTACTTGTGTAATTTGCAAAACTCGCTTCGCTCGTTTTGGCAAATATTACACTCATCATACAATATCGCATTTTTCCAAACTGGTTACGTAAATAACTATTTAATGCCATTCTCTTTTTGCAGCTTTATATTCTGCTTTCATGACATAAAAAGGTCGGGGTTCATCAGGGTGTAAATAATAAATTTGTTATCAGTTATCAGTTGGAGCTAAAAAAATCAGTAGTGTTGAACAGTTTCGAATGAAAATTTAACAAGTTGGGAATATTGCAATAGGTGTCGTTGACGGATTTCAGTTAAATAATTGTAGATTTTGAGTCATAGATGAAAATTTTGGCAAATATTACATTCGTCGAACAATATCGCACTTTTCAAAACTAATTACGTAAATAACTATTTAATGCCATTTTCTTTTTGCAGTTTTATATTCTTCTTTCATGACATAAAAAGCTCAGGGTTCATCAGGGTGTAAATATAAATTTGTTATCAGTTATCAGTTGGAGCTAAAAAATTCAGTAGTGTTGAACAGTTTCGTTTGAAATTTAACAAGTTGGGAATATTGCAATAGGTGTCGTTGACAGATTTCAGTTAAATAATTGTATATTTTGAGAGTCATAGATGAAAATTTTGGCAAATATTACATTAATCGAACAATATCGCACTTTTCAAAACTAGTTATGTAAATAACTACTTAATGCCATTCTCTTTTTGCAGTTTTATATTCTTCTTTCATGACATAAAAAGGTCAGGGTTCATCAGGGTATAAATAATAAATATATTATCAGTTATCAATTGGAGCTAAATTTACAGTAGTGTTTACAGTTTCATTAGAAAATGTAACATGTTGGGAAAATTTCAATAAATTTTGTTGACGTTGATTTTGTTTGAAATTTAGATATTTCCAATAGAAGTCATTGATAGTAGAAGGATAGATAGTCACAGATGAAAAATTTGACAAATTTAGATATTTCCAATAGAAAATACAACTCCATCACTTCATTATATGAAAAAATTGATAACTGGGGCAAAAAAATGTACATTCAGCTGAATTGAAAAAAAAACGAGAAATGTCAATAAAAATGACACGTTTCTTTTCACTTTTGTCATAGTTTGAAAATTGCTTTTTAAACATAGGTTAAAATTATTTGTAGGTTCGTCAGTTTATAGATAAATAGGTTAAATTTGAACAAATTATATTTTTGAATACTCTATAACAAAACGATGCAGAAACAGTAGGACCAACAAAATTCAAAAGTGTAGATAAAAATGACACGTTTCTTTTCACTTTTGTCAAAGTTTGAATTGGCTTTTTAAACATAGGTTAAAATTATTTGAAGGTTCGTCAGTTTATAGATAAATAGGTTAAATTTAAACAAATTATATTTTGTAATACTCTGTAACAAAACGATGCAGAAACAGAAAGACCTACATAATACAAAAATGGGTATTAATAATTATTACGATTATTATTGACTAACCTTGTATTTAATTAAAAAAGGTTTTAATACATTTTTTATAGGTACTGTCGAGTAGACAATTAAGTGACAAATACTTAAAACCAAATTTACATAAAGAAATATGTCATTTCCCGCTTTTTTTTAAATTGAGCTGTATTTGCTCAATATGAATATGAATGATATGATTTTTTTTACAGATTTGGTTAGTTCTAATAGAAAATACAAATCAATAATTTTGTCATTTGGAAAATTTAACATAATTTCACAACAAGAGCAAAGAAATGTATAGGTTTGGACACTTTTGATAGAAAATCTGCCAAATTTTCACACTAAAGTTATCAAATTCTATCGGTTTTCACGTGCAATTGTGCAATTCATAAGTTTGATAGTGATGAAAAATTTTACAGAATTGAATAGTTCCAATAGAAAATACACATCTATAATTTTGTCAGTTGAAATATTTAATATAATTTCACAGCTGGAGCAAAGACATATAAAGATTTGAACAATTTGATTGAAAATCTGCTAAAATTTTATACTAAAATTATTAAATCCTATCAATTTTGAAGTGCAATTATCTAATTCGTAAGTCTGATAGTCGCAGATGACAAATTTTATTGATTTTAATAGTTCGAATAGAAAATACAAATCTATAATTATGTCATTCGAAAAATTTAATATAATTTCACAACTAGAGCAAAGAAATGTGTAGATTTCAACACTTTTTATTGAAAATCTACAAAATTTGCACTCTAAAGTTATCAAATCCTATCAATTTTCAAGTGCAATTGTCCAATTCGTAAGTTTGATAGTCTCAGATGAAAAATTTTACGTGTTAAGAAAATCAAACAACTTCAGATTATCCAATGTCAAACAGATCAAACATGCCAAGTTTTTATTTGCTGGTCTAAAACTGTCAAAATCTGTTGACTTTTGATTTACAACTGTAAAAAATGTTCAAGTGCAATTTTACAATTCGTAAGTTTGATAGTCTCAGATGAAAACTTTTACAGATTTGAATAGTTCCAATAGAAAACACAAATCTATCATTTTGTCGTATGAAAAATTCAAATTAATTTGTACAGATTTGGACACAAAGATGCAAAAAAAAATTGGGCGTAAAAATTTCAAAATTTTCATACTGAAGTTATCAACTTCTTTCAATTTTCAACTGCAATTGTCCAATTCGTAAGTTTGATAGTCTCAGATGAGAAGATAGTCGTTGTTTTGGCTAGTAGGCTTTGTGTATACTTGGATGATTTTGATTGTTGTTATGCATCTCATTGATTTTCTTGCCTTGACTTATATGCTTGCGATTTTAAATACATGTTTGTTTTGCTTAAGCTTTTTATGTATAATGAAATCAACTCTGAGGCAGTACTTCAATAAGAGGTGATAAAAGTATTGGAACAATAATACATTTTGTTTTGTTTGATAAAAACTGTAGAAACATTTTAAGTTTAAAATATCTGAATTCTGTGTGTGTCTCAATTGCACATAGAATTGGTTTTAAAATTAGTATTAACTAGATATATATTTTTGTTGTTTACTCTACTTTTCAGAATTTTTTAAAACTAATCTGAACTCTGAACTATTGGCGGGTCAGATAAAATCAATTCTTGGGCCTAATGCGGCCCGCAGGCCGTAGTTTGGCGACCGCTGCCATAGATAATAATAATAATAATAATAATAATAATAATAATAATAATAATAATAACAATAATAATAATAATAATAACAATAATAACATTAGTAATAATAATCCCTACTACTCCTCCAACTATGGCGTAATTTATTACTGTCTGCATTTGACAGCTTTATGCTTCAGAAGGTATAATAAAGTCCAAGCAAAAACCAAAAAGTGATCAAAATCCTTTATATTTAATCATTAAAAAAGCTTAAAACATCTTACAGCTTATTAGTTGTTAGCTGTTTTAAGTTTTTCCGGTCCCAAAATATTTTTGTTTTTGGTTTCAGTCTTTTTCTAACGTTGCAATACTTTTTTAACCATTTTTTCTGCCTTTCTAAGTTTCCATTTTCATTTTTTTGTAAACCTTTTTTGTCCTGACTGTAATCAATAATAACCAAGCTTATTTAGATTTACGATTTTTTTCTAATTTTTGTTTTTTGTTTTATTTTTATAACTTAAGCAATTTGCCTTTCCAAAGCTTATTAGCTGTTACCTGTTTTAAGCTTTTCCATATTAAATTTATAGGATGTTTGTGTTATTTCACACAAACTGTATTAAGCTTATTAACTGTATTAAGCTGTATTAACTGTATTAAGTTATCACTGTATTAAGCTTATTAACTTTAGACAGTGAAAAGAGGTGCTTAAATTTGCTTTATGAAATTAAACAAAAATCATATTTATTAATCCGAAAAAGCTTAAAACAGCTAACAGATTATTAGTGGTTTATGGGATTACTGTATTAAGCTTATTAACTTTAGACACTGAAAAGAGGTGCTTAAATTTGCCTTATGCTTCTGAAGGCGAAAGTCCAAGCACGAAGCAAAAATTAAACAAAAATAATATAAATGTAATCCGGAAAAGCTTAAAACAACTAACTGATTATTAGTGGTTTATGGGATTTTTGTGTTATTTTTCAATGTATTAAGCTTGTTAACTTTTGACAGTGAAAAAAGGTGCTTAAATTTGCTTTATGCTTCAGAAGGTATAAAATGTCCAAGCAAAAAGCAGAAATTACACAAAAACCTATATATTTATCCTGGAAAAGCTTAAAATAGCTAACAGCTTATTAGCTTACATGAAAAATTACATAAGAAAGCTATATCGGAACATACTCTACTCCAGTAGAGACTCTACTCTACTGTGGACTCTACTCCAGTAGACCTTACCTACCACAGTTATCTATTTGTGTATATCGTATTAATTATTTTCAGGTATTGTTTTGAAGATGTATTTAATGAGCTTTTTAAATTTAGTCCTATGAAACCGGTCCACGGTATTACCTATTAATAATTTCTATATCAAAGTTCTTGACTGATCACGATATTTGTCAAATGCGATCAACAGACTTAATTTATTACAACATCAGAAATCGAATTAGTAAGACATTCTAATTGAAGGAAATAGAAACAAAATCTAAATATCGTATTAAGTCGAGGAACAACAATAAAACGGTGAATAAATGAAATATTTGAAAACTTGGGGTTTTTTGTTCCTACCTGTTCTATTTACGATACTCATGGCTTTGCAGACGAAGTCACAAGTATTAGAAGCTTCTAGATTTGCATCCTTCAGCTGGTAGGCCACAGACCCGTAGGTGGTAAGGGTGATGCCTAGGCTCATTCCGTTGTCTGCGCTTAGATACTTCTGCTGGGAGCACAGCCTCCTCTGTTCATCGCCGATCACCTGAAAGCCCATTAATCGGTCAATACACAGTCAAGGAATACAATCGCGAAACTTACAGTAATCTACATGCAGTGTGTTAACCAACGGTTATAGATAGAAAACGTAACAACGAATCATATCAGTTGACAATCGTGATTTCGATGATTTAAGTCAAAGGAAATATAAGTTAAAACATGACTATAGCAGTCCCGAGGAGTGCTGACAATGACTCAATGCTCTATATTGCCGGAATTCGACATACGTTTTGTATTTCATTTCACTCTATTTGTCTTAAGCATGCGAACGAGCATATAAAACGCGATTCTTTGTCCCAAGAAAATATGAATAATTGTCATCTCTTCTCGGGACGACTATATAACAATGGCTTTATATAGTCGTCCCGAGAAGATATGACAATTATTCATGTTTTCTTCGGACAAAGAAGTGTTGTTTTCTTTCTCGTGTTGGTGCAAGTACTGTAGTATTATATGCTAAATTTAAAATGACTCTCAAGTTAACTATGACGTTATCATTAAGTCACACTAAGTGACTTAATTTGATAACGACTGAGTTGATGGTCACTTCCGGCAGAACCAGAAGTAATAAGTATATCACTTATAGAAACTTAGAACTTACAGAAATATGTTCGTATTTTCTTTTGAAGGATCGCGATGGACATGTTTGTGTGAATTTTTTCATATTGTTATTTGATCAGAAACCCCATAAACTTTAAACCAAGCCGTTGGTTATGGTTATGTTGGTTATGGTTAGAACATGTTTGTGTGATTTTTTTCATATTTTTATTTAATCAGGAACCCCATAAACTTTTAACCAAGTCGTTGGTTCTGGTTATGTCGGTTAAGGTTAGTCGTTGGCACTAAGTCGTTTGCTAAAAGATTATGGTTTATATACAGGGTATACATGAAAACTTCGCACTTCGTCCTAGTAGATCCCACAAAAAACAGCCACATTTATATTTACAATGGATAATGATAATGAATCATTTCTAATGAATAATGATAATGACTGTAGAAATAATACCCGGTTTTAAAAACTGTGCAAAATCCTTATTTTGTAGAAAAAAAAAGAACAAATCCTGGCTACATAAGCTTTAATAATTCATAAATGGGGAATACATTTACGTTACCGCACGGGCTTTAAAAAATAATATCTCGCATGTTACTTATATCGCAATGTATTAGGTAATAATTTTTCGAAAACATTTCCATATGAACAGCTCTGCGCGAGTATATTATTGTGGATTATCCTGCACGTCTGCGATGTTTCCATCGCTCTTGAGACGGGTCGTAAAATTGGTTTCGCTTGAGATTTTCCAGTAGAACCTACGACGAGGTCCCAAATCAAGTATAAATCTATAAGTATTCTATAATATATTTCTGACATCGTATAACATGAAATAAGTTCTAACGTAGGGCGTCACTTAAGAGCAATAGTAAAGTACAGCAAACAACTAGCCCCATTGTATTTGAATTATTACTACGGCCCAGAATATAAATATTTAAACTATAGGAGCAAACTCATATAGGGGTGATTCTCACCTAATGCCAGTTTTGGTGTACCTAACGTGATAGCATTTTCCAAGTATAACAATTAGCTTGTAAAATAGGTTAAATCGTTTGGAATAACGTTTACTTTTCACTACTCTAGTTTTTTTGTGCGTAATGTTTGTGAATAGAAATATTCGGGAACTGATGAAATATCTTGAAGCACTTATTTTTTCTCTACAAATGAACATAATATTAAGGGCCGGTTCCATAATATCACAGAAAAGTTCTTTTGTGTAAAGCTTACTTCCATATAATTCCATATAATAAAAGACACCTTTTCGTAAAGTGACGTTAAAAATCAATTATGGAACACGTTACAGTACTTAAAGGCGCCTCTTCGGTTTAAAGGAAACTTTAATACCATTATGGAACCGGCCGTAAGGAACCTAATGCCTAATTTCTTTAGAATGTAAAGAGTGATCCAACTCTAGTTTGCTATATTGATAGCACTGCAAATCAAGCACGTGTTGTTACAGTCTCAAATGTTAACTTATAACACATTTACGAAATAGATAACTTAACCACCGCTCAACATATTAAAATTATTCAATTGTTCTACTGAAATAACAATTGTAAGAACTGTATATTGAAATTTGCGTGCAGATTATGGTTAATGTAATAGTCCTACTGAGCGAACAATTCGCAACATAATGCAAAAATTTTAAGAGACTGGAAGAATTCTAGAATCCGTCTGCCCAAAATATTGCTGCTGTAAGTGAAAGTGTGAGCGAAGAACAGGTATTCGTCGGCGTTAGCATGTTTCTTCTTCTTCTTATGTTTAGGACTTTCTTATGGCTCCCTTTGGCGAATTTTGCATCAGGACCTACATCAAGAAATCCAGAGAGAACAGGACTTTTCTTATAGCTCCCTTTGGAAAATTTTGCTTGAGCACCTACATCAAGAAATCCAGAGAGAACAGGACTTTTCTTATGGCTCCCTTTGGCGAATTTCGCACCTGGACCTACATCAAGAAATCCAGAGAGAACAGGACTTTTCTTATAGCTCCCTTTGGAGAATTTTGCATCAGGACCTACATCAAGAAATCCAGAGAAAACAGGACTTTTCTTATGGCTCCCTTTGGCGAATTTCGCACCAGGACCTACATCAAGAAATCCAGAGAGAACAGGACTTTTCTTATAGCTCCCGTTGGAGAATTTTGCATCAGGACCTACATCAAGAAATCCAGAGAGAACAGGACTTTTCCTATGGCTCCCTTTGGCGAATTTTGCATCAGGACCTAAATCAAGAAATCTAAAGAGAACAAGACTGCATGCAACTTGCCACACATCGAGCGAGACGTTGGATGTTTAGCGTGAAAACTTCCCAGATCGCATAATTTTACGTTTTGGTGGCCAACTGGCCGCCAACATCATTCGATTTAACGCCGTTGGATTTTTTTTTATGTGGGATAAATTTAAGATATGTGTCTACGCCAATAAACCCAAACGTTGGAGCACCTTAAAAAAACATCCTCCAATGTATAGTCGCAACACCTTCCGAAATTTAAGTCATTGAAAATTACCTCGAAAGGGTCGACTGCTGCAGAAGATCCAGAAGGTGCCAATTTAATTGATATTATTTTTCATATATAATGAAATAGATTGCATTTTCGTTTAACAAAAAAAAGGAGATTTCCTTAAATTTGTGTGTTTTTCTTTTTTTAAAGCTCGGAAATTCAAATTGAATCAGCCATTAGGTTTGGGAAGGTGTAGACTACTTTAAACGACACAATGCTAAAACTATAAGCACAAAACAGAGCATAAAACCAGTGAATTAAAAAAAAATGTGCGAAATCTTGCGTTATCCTTGTCCCTATTAGATTTTATACAGGATTTTAAACATATTTATATTTCTTCAAATTTGAACGAATGGGTCGAACTTCAACAAGATTGTTTAGTCAGTCATTTAATATTGTCTTGTAGAAATGCTATTCACACATTTCAAAGAATGTGTTGAATTGAAATGCTACTGCAGATTTTTTTTTCTGCACGACAGATATGCTAGAGGCATATCTAGGCAATATCTTTTTTTTATTAAAAATCCTCGGAAAATTGTTTATTTTTAACTAAAAAAAAAAAAATTGGGCAAAATACTGCATTATCCTTGTCCCCATTAGATTTTATACAGGATTTTATACATATTTATATTTCTTCAAATTTGAACAAATGTGTCAAACGTCAACAAGATTGTTTAGTCAGTCATTTAATATTGTCTTGTAGAAATGCCATTTACACATTTAAAACAATGTGTTAAATTAAAATGCATATCTAGGCAATATCTACTATCCGTTGACAACTTTATTTTTTAAATAATAATAAAATATAAAATTCACGGAAAGTTTAAGTATGTATTACTCGTTTATTTTTAACTTTAGGGTAGTAGTATATTAAAAACTTATAGTTCTCACTTAAAATATATTTTCAAATATGTAACAATATACAAGGTGTTCCTTTTAAAAAATAGATTTTTCTTAAAATATTTCAAAAACGGGATATTCAATCGTTTTTCTGGTTTCGTCATATTAATCAGCGGAAAAAATACTACTTACTTGCTAATTTTACCGACTTTGTAACTTTAATACTAACAGAGTTAGAAATGGTGGGTCGTTAACTTTGAACACCCTGTATAAAGAGCTACACTAGTAACTATATATATATATATACGATAACTGAACACCCTGTATAAAGAGCTACACTATTAATTACATGTACAGCCTAAAAACGGAGGACAGTTTGATTTTTGTACTGTTATACTACTATTATTTTGTTTGTGCATCTCATGAAAAGAGCATCCATGGAATATACAGGGTGGAAACTTTAACTGGAATAAAATTCATAACTTCGATATAGGCGATTTTTGCAAAAAATCCCGAAACACGCTAAGTATTGTTTTTTCTTGCCCTCATTTCTATGTATATGCTGCTTATTTATCTGTTCCCGGAAGAGCCCAGCCACCTCCGACTTTTTTTTTCAAATGGAAAGGTATGTCAAGTGACACCTCGTTTGAAAGGTCTCTTCGCAAGTAATACAACTCACTATTTATTTCTTGAATATTTACAAAGCCCACGTGATAAAAAAAAGAAAACCACTTTTACGTTGAACATGTTTCGGCGTAAAGTTGTATGTTTCTGACATGTGTTTTGATGCTATGGAACTGCGTTGCTTAGTTACTAGTGATAATAATAGTCACCAAAGCAGTCACATACGCTCGTCAAGTTGACGAAGTGATTTCTAAAATGCCGTATTTAACCGAAAATCTCCGAATCGAGATTCTGATGATGATCGGTTATGGTAACAGAAGACGAAGTCAGCTTGAGGTTGCTCAGTTATTTCGAGAAGAGCATCCGGATTTATCACCCATTAGCCAAAGTACCATAAGCAAAATTGAGACACAATACAACAATTTGGGTCATGTCAGGGTTGTGCCCAGACAGCGAAATCCCACTGTTCAAGCAGATACCAGGCTAAACGTATTATTAACTCTTCAAGAAAATCCAGTGACTCCAGCCAGGCAACTGGCCCGTGACAACGAGATTAGTCATACTACTGTCCTGAAAATTCTTAGATCAGCCAAGCTGGATCCCTACAAGATGTAGGCACTCCAAGAATTAACGGAGGATGACCCGGACCGCCGAATCGAATTTTGCGAGCAAATGATGAACATGATCGACAATAACCAGATTTCATTAGCATCAATTCTTTTTTCCGACGAAAGTACTTTTACCTTACATGGTGACGTTAATCATCAAAATTGTCGTTATTGGGCTGATCATAACCCTCATTGGATGCGAGAAACTCATACTCAGTTCCTGCAAATAGTCAATGTATGGGCTGGAATAATAGGTGATCAGATTGTAGGACCAGTATTCTTCGATGGTAATCTTAATGGAGCAACATATCTTACGATTCTTCAAGACGACCTCATGCCAGCGTTAGCCACTTTATTTCCAAATCCATTAGATCCAGATTTACCTGATGAACGAATATGGTATCAACAGGACGGAGCTCCACCCCATTATGCTGTGATCGTTCGTAGATATTTAGACGAAGTTTTTCCCAATAGATGGATTGGAAGAAGAGGTCACATTGAATGGCCGGCGAGATCTCCGGATCTTAGTCCCCTTGACTTTTTTTGTGGGGATATCTCAAGAGTAAGATCTATGTAACCAAACCAAACGACATTGAGGACCTTAAGCAACGTATTAGGCATGAAATACGGCAAGTCACACCAGAAATGTTACAAAACATTAGAGATGCATGTTATCATCGATTTGCACTTTGCCAAGAAAGAAACGGTGCCCATTTTGAACATTTGTTGCATTAAATAGTATTCAAGTTATAAAAGTGGTTTTTATTTTATCACGTGGGATTTGTAAATATTCAAGAAATAAATAGTGTGTTGTATTACTTGCGCAGAGACCTTTCAAACGAGGTGTCACTTGACAAAAAAAGGTCAGAGGTGGCTGCGCTCTTCCGGGAACAGATAAACAAGCAGCATATACATAGAAATGAGGGCAAGAAAAAACAATACTTAGCGTGTTTCGGGATTTTTTGCAAAAATCGCCTATATCGAAGTTATGAATTTGATTCCAGTTAAAGTTTCCACCCTGTATAGTATTAAAGTGTCGTTCTAATGATGAGATTCAATGAATTGGAA
Organism: Othius punctulatus; assembly: GCA_951805005.1. NCBI lineage: Eukaryota > Metazoa > Arthropoda > Insecta > Coleoptera > Staphylinidae > Othius > Othius punctulatus. The sequence continues at coordinate 48,895,201 of OX638145.1, read as the reverse complement.
AGAAATAATTATTTTGTATGTGCATCCCATGAAAAGAGCATCCATGGAATATATTGTATACTTCCAATTTATTATTATTATTATTACTGCTGACATAAGCGTACAGGAAGAACGCCTCTGTTTATAGACTCAACCCGAATCATCCTTTTCCGCATAGTAAGGAGAAATTGCAACAGCTTTAGGGCGTATTTATTGCCACCACCTGAAAGGGACGAACTTGAGGATTGGAAACGAGACATCTTTTGATCTCCAATGGAGGCCTATGTCGAAAGATAGACGACATAAGGTTGAAAAGAAAAAAATAATAAATCAGACATTTCTGAATAAAGCACCTACTTTCTTCTTCTTATGTTGCCATCTCTAATTAGAGGCATTATATGCTCTGATTTATTACTAAGAAGATAATTTATTTAAAATATTACATGGTTTGCTGCTGAGGCTTGCAAATGTCTGTTCATGCATCTGGACGCATTATATTTTCTATCCACGTACGCGAAAATCACGTGACGAATTTAAATATTTTATATTTTATCGCATCAATACGAGCGAATAACTGCAACATCATCTGGACCCGATTTATAATTGCCTTTTCCTATATTGTGCTTCGAGTTTATTGTTGTGTTCGTATTTGTGACAAGGGAATTTAAATTACTCTGAATATATAGTACATGCATTGATTGTACATAGGGTGCTTAAAAAAATGAGGCTTTGATTTTTCTTTGTTCTCACCCTCTTATTTCGTGAGAATTTGCATAGACATTATTTAAGCAAAATTTTAGCTCAATCGAAGAAAATCTAGGGGTAGCGCAACACCACAGAATTCTATTGAAAATTTGCAAAATGAACAGATGAAGGTAGTGTATAAAGCCTTTATCTAAAATTATGCTACTTTCGAAGGGATGTTATGTCCTATTTTTAACAATTCTACAAGTTACAAGTTAAAACCATTATAATTGTTTTACAGAACTAATAAGTAAGATAATATATATTTTATTTTTATGTATCTGATTTATTTTGTCATAATGTTTTTCAGGCGATTTTTTTATATTGTCATTGATTTGTTTCTAATATTGTCGCTGTACTACATGTTTTCTATTTTATAGATGTAAAAAATGTATTTTTTAAGTTATGTTTCCATCAATGAACGTAAAAATTAAAAAAAATTCAATTTAAATTTAATATATCAAACAGAGTATCCTTGTATATAGTAACATATGAAATGCCGTTGTATTATTTATATAGTAAAATCTTCAGGTGTAAAATTAATTAAGTGTCATTTAAATTACACATGCGATAATTTAAAAACCTACTTTCAAATTATCTATTCCAGTTATATAAATGTAATTTATATAACTTTCAATTTAAATTGCATTGTTTTTACTTATAAATAGGCTTCTTATGTTGTAAACCGGACATGTAAAGAATGTTGATATTAATTTTTTATTTGTTTCATTGCAACATGCAGTGTTCTATACACATGTTAAAAAGTTTGTTTTATATGAAACTCGATTAAAATGCAAGATAATTTTGTGGAACTTGTAAAAAATGTGCACTGAATTTATGCTAGCCCTCATTATTCTACACTTTCATTAAAATTGAACTTCGTTTTAATGCGAAATAAATAAATTTCGATCATTCGATTGTTATTCAATTGAATAAAAATGAAACACTGCTTTCCGTACTCGAATTTAAATTATATTTAACTTTTTATTACAAATAACGCATTATTTATAGAATACACGATTTTAATAACGATTTTTTCTAAGACGTCTGAATTAATATTTCGTTTCATTTTTAATACTCTTGCAATAAATGGCACTTTATTTATATGAAACTTTATTAAAATTGTAATCAGTTTGGCAGTTAATTGGCAGTCCTTTAAACATCTGTTTATAATTTTCTGCAAATAATTATTTGTTGTGATATACAATTTAATCCAATACAATTGAATTATATTTAAAACTGAATTTAGGCCGGGCGCACACTTGCAACTTTTTAATCACTCAGTTCAAGCAACTTTTTAATCATCGAAATACAACACATTATTACTTATAGTAGACAGCATACGAGCAACTAAATTGTTGCCTCAACTATTTAGTTGCCCATGTGCGGTCTACTATAAGTAATAATGTGTTGTATTTCAGTGATTAAAAAGTTGCTCGAACTGAGTGATTAAAAAGTTGCTAGTGCAAACTGCAACTGCACTCAATAAATCACAAAGTAAGAGGGTGAGATCAACAAAAATAAAAATATATTGTTTTCCTTATATGTCTGAAGCAACCTACTGTACATGTGTTATACTGCATGTGCATGCTGTACTGTATGTGCACATTTCATTATTTTTGGACTCACCGAGCTGCTAGGTCGCCTGGATTCACCCACGGAGAGGGCGGATGTGCTCTTATACCCCATATCTATGGCACACTTCGTTGATGATCTGTATGGCGATGCGCTCCTGGTCCGATATCCTGGAAAAAAGTAGAGCTTGAAAAAGAAGCTTGCAATAAAGTTTTCTAAAGATTACGATTAGTTTCTCATTGTTTAGTAATTTGCTATCAAAATAGATTAATGCATATTGATACAACTATTTAAGCAGTATGATTAATTGATGTATTCTATCACTACAACCTCTAATCATAAGAATCTCAATTATTTGTGCCTCCGAAAAACGTCGAACCATTTTGAATTTAACTTATGACACGATGAATCGAACGAAACGTCAATCTGACTATGAGTAAGTAATAATTTGTTTCACATAATTGTACTAGATTGTTTTTCAGGTTAATCAATGTTGTTCTATTCCAATATTGTAAATCCAAGCCTGTTTTCCTAATATTGTTTTAACTGACGTTGTTTTTAAAGGTAACTAGATGCATTCTGCACATTGAAATACTAATTTAATAGTTTTACTTTAACACACTTTTTCTCAGTTTTTTTCAAATGTTACATATTAAAAATGTCATGTTATTGAAAACATAATAAAAAGTACTATCAAAATCAATAATAAAAAATATAGGGTCTCTTTAAAAAAAATGGCTCTGACATCATAACTTCAAAACGGAGAGAGATGGAAAATTTAAAACGGTCTCAAAATATTAGTTTGAAAAAAAAAAATTGACCTATTGAAGCGTTTTTTGAAAATTTATACAGGGGAAAAATAAAGCCAGGTCTTAATGCTGTATGCGCTCTCTGTATAATGCAGCACTGTACGAAGATACAAATGATTTGGTTCATAAATACAGGGGATTAATAACTTACAAATTGTAAAATTTAATTTTGTTGTTATTAACAATAATAATTTTTTTATTGTCAATATGTTATTTTCAGGGATCATAAAGGGATGTGTTGCATAAAAACAGAATTAGCAGGAACGATTTAAATCGCGATTTAATACATTGTAATATGAAGGGGTACCCTGCCTTTAAATCACTCGAGATCTGAGATATTTTCCTACAGCACCAGATGAAATGAAATTAATACTTCCGTTTTATCTCATTCTGTGGCTATGGTACATTATTAATTGGCGCCTGCCTGCAATATCAATAATAAAATGGAATCCAGTAACTTCCCCTAGCGCACGACTCGATAAATTCGTCACGTCCCGAAAATAATCTTCCCCAGATATGGGCGGCATTTTTGCCACGCTATCTGACGATAAATCGCCCCCCGAGGACAAGCACTGGGGCCTCCAACGACCCATCCCTCCAACGATATCCAAATGGATGGGCCGACGATGTACCAGAGCTAAGTAATACGTTGATCTACAAGAAAGTATATCATATCCTGCAGAAATCCCCCAGATGGCTATAAATTATTCTTAAACGGAAGACGCCACGGAGATCCCTCGGCATTCTTCAAGATTAGGCCATCATAAAATTTTTAAGAACCTTAATGATGATCGAAATTCCGAATAAATGTTGATTCATAATTATTGTTAAATTTTCAACACAGATATTTCAAATTTGTTCAATTAAAATTTCTGACATTCATTATAAGTCAATAAAAATATAGATATAATTAATAGAAAGGTGGGTTGTCTATTTTTATTGACTCCTTAAGAATTCCAGAAACATTATTGCACTATGTATAACAACATATAATTATGAAAATTTTATATTTAAGATTAAAAAGTGAACACGAAATTATTTAATTGGCCAATGTTGGAGACATCTACTTCGTGATACATGATGACATTAAATAAAACAAACACTTTTCTTTGTGTATATCACACTTGATCACACTTCGATCAGAACGTGATCGAAACTATAGCCGCTAATCTTAATTAACAGTGTGATATAAACAAATACATGTGTTTGTTTTATATAACGTAATTATTAGTTGTACAACTGATTTTTAGGCGCGGTCTCATGAATCGGTAGGTGAAAGTAGATACAAAATATTGCGACGACCGTCGAACCGGAAGTCATATTAGGCCAAGATCAACCACCCTCTCGAAAGTTCGCGCTGTGAGTGAGTCATCACTCCGGAAGTTTCTAGCGCGTATAGCTAGAAAAATCGAGGCCCTGTCTTCTGGAAATAGAAAAGCCTAGAAACACTTCGGAGGGATATAAAAAGGAATGAACGACGTTACCAGGCAGTCGGTACTAGAAAGAAAAATCAAGACATCAAAAGAACTTGAGGGCGAATCGTTATCTGGATCCATTTTTAAGAATGTAGAACCTTCGGCTTCATTGGTATCAAATACAACACAGCAAAGCGTTGAAAGTGACATTCTTGATGAAACAGATAATGTAGAAAGACAGTGCCAAAATGCATTGGATGGAGGGACGCTGGGAAGAGAGCCTGACATACAAGACAAAGAACAAGGTGGAGAAGATCAACATCAAGAAGGATATGGCCAAGAAAAATGACGGAATAGCGACAATGAAGAGGAATCAGATCAAATTAAAAACGAAGAAGAAGAGCTACATGATATTGACAAAACAAATTCATCTTATTTAACTCGTTTCGATGTTGCTTCTTGGCCAACACCAATGCCTGATGATTTGAGAATTAAAATTGTTAAAATGAGAAGTGAACCGTATCAAAATAGAAATGGCCCATTTTTAGATACTGTCCAAAGATCTGGAGATAAAATAAAAAGGAAGAGCCGAGGATTTTTCATCATAATTGGGGGGTCAGAAAAATATTCATACACGACTCGTCAATAAAATGTCTTAAGTAATTGACCATTTTCATTACCCTTCGGTAAATAACTATTTATCATTATCCCTAGTTCTGTAAATACAAATTTTATATTACACCCCTACGATATGATACCTTGTTTTAAAGCTTAAAACAAATACAATGTAGACGTGTAAGTTATTAAGACTCGCTAGTTTTGAAATGTACACCCGGTATAATGTATAAACTATACATTTAATGTTATACGAGGAGAAGATAGACCTGAGAATTCTCTAACAAATTCGAGATCGGTATTATACGAATATATTTCATTCCGATATAATATTCTACACCATTCTTCAGTTAATATTAAATATACCACAACGAATCAGTAAAACTCAGATTATATAAATACGCACAGAATTCAAATATGTAATATCTCGCTCTGCACATTACGAAGAATTGTTATTGATGTCGTGCAAGATACAACAGTTGACCTTTAGAATTTTCTTGGGACGAATATTACGTATTAAATTGCACTTCAGAAATATCGACTCAAATAAAGGCTAATAGGCGAGATGCAGCAATTCTGAATAATCGAATCAAGGATGGTGCACGTGGACGAGCACAAAGGATAGTTAATCTTGATGTTATTGCGGTTTTACAAGGAATCCGTATCTCAGTGCTTTATGATAACAATAAATGATGTCGAGTTTCGCATGGAATGCATAGCTCAGAATTCCGTATGTAATATTACCGGGATTTGAGTAATCTGGTTGCGCGTGGCATAGCCAAAAATAGAATCCAATTTCGCAATTCAATAATAATGAGAAATTAGTGTACCAATTTCTCAATATTTTTAACGGAATATTAGCATCTTAATTGCAAAACCTCGTATGGACTTTATCTATTTTAAAATTTAATATTGTAGATTCAGAAAGCAATTCATTTTCAAATACACAAGCCTTACACAAATTACACAACATCCATTAATTTTTAGATCCCAGAATATATATTTTTTAATAATGAAACTTTAGCAAAGAAAGGAGCTTCAATGTTGACAATTTAATTGGAAAGGGCGGAAAGACCCCTTCTGGGCTCGATAGCCTTAATAAAGATCGTTATATATATATATATATATATATATATATATATATATATATATATATATATATAATTAGAGAAAAACTTTTAGAATTTTTTGAGATTGTTACGCTGAAAAAAATAAAATTTTACTACAATGCGTTACTTATACCACTTTGCTGCTAATAAAAGAAGACTTGACTTGGTGATAATCCTGATTACAAAATACTCCAGGAGATTATCTTCTGATCAACTTGCCCACCCTCGAGAAAATATGTTATGCCAAATCTGTGCCATCACCTGTACTACTGTAAAATTAAAATGAATGGTGTAAATTTTCAAATCTTGATTTATTAGATCAAACAAGGGATAAAACATTATACAAAAATCGTATACTGGTAGCCGTTACTTTGTGGAACATGGTAAATGAATCAAATGAAACAATTCTAGTTTGTAACTTTCACTGACACATTTATTTTACAAAAATAATTTAGTGACTGCAGTATCTACTCTATAGTCATTGTCAAACTAAGTAACAAAGTAACAAAGTAACAAAGTAACAAAGTAACAAAGTAATAAAGTAACAAAGTAATAAAGTAACAAAGTAACAAAGTAACAAAGTAAAATTGTGTTATTTAATTCATTATACAAATGATTTATAAAGTTTAAATTTTAAATATAATGATTATAGTCTTTAAATTTAAAAAAATTAAAAACACATATGTAAAGTATTGTAACACCACACATATTATTAAAGTTACAGAGGATATCCCCATGCTGACGTTTTTCAAGGAATCATTCTGCTATCCACTAACATCAGCTGTGTTAATTTGAATCAGAAATTGACTTTGAAAGATATTTTAACCTGAAAACTTATCCGACAGAACCATTCCAATTAAATAAGTTGAGAGACCTTCAGGTTTCTGAGAATCTGTGAGCAAATATGTTTCATAATATCATCAGTTCGCAGAAATGAACTACGACTTGCAGCGTGGAGAGAGAGCAGAGGAGATTGCATGACGCATTCAAAAGATGCAAAACAGATTATCAAGAGTTATTACAAATATATTTATAATGTACTTATTACGTTACTGACTACTGCATCAATACAGCAAAGAGGATATTATATTTGCAGTAAATTAAAAAAAAACTATTTGTTTCATTTTATTTAAACACTAAATATATTGTCGTCGTCGTCTTTATAATAATTTCTTCGCTATAAAAATATAAGCACTTGCAGAAAACTAAACGTATAAGCAAGTTAAAATATAAAACACAAATGGCTTTCCTATTTTAATGAGAAATGTTTTTTTATGATTCGCCATTCGATAGTCTGCATCTATTTAGTTTTTACTGTAAAAAGTTAATAGCGTATATGTTTTTAATGTTTTCTAAGGCATTTTTTCTAATTAATTGGTTGAGCTATAATTACCTAGCGAGATCTGACAACAACTCGTGATTTTTCGAACTAAGAATCGCGTTTTCTATGCTCGCTCGCATGCTTAAGGTAAATGTAATAAAATGAAATGAAATATGAAACGTATGTCGAGTTCTGGCAACATGGAGTCATTGTCTCATATACATTTATTATTATATTTTGACGTAAATAAATTTTCTGCAATGTCCGTGGCTTTTTGGTTTCTTCAATACCAACAAGCTTCTGAAACTTTACTAAATTTTTTTCGTTTTTCACTTTCTTAGGTTTGGGAATGCCTGCATTAAGTTTTTGAAATTTATTTTCTAATTATTTGATATTATAATTGATATTCTGGTCTCTTTTGATGGAGTGTTATAGAAATTCTCATGAAGTTTCAATATAACTTTTTGACAATTTCTGAAATCTTTATGAAATTTGCAGAAATATTCTCGCTTTTTGGTTTCTTCAGTTTTACTTCAGATGTAAATAATTAAGCAAGATGAGTTCTAGACCACATACGCAGAGATTTCGAATAAATATATTCATGAAATTTCATTGTCTGTAAATGCTGAAAGTTATATCCTCGATTTTCTCAGTTATTCATTACAGAAACTTTGCCACATTTTCAGGAATAGTGTGGTTAGATGTAGTAAATACAAATCTAATATCAAATATTCAATTAATAAATTTTCAGAAATTTCAGTAAATGCTAACCCATACCTGTAAATGCTGAAAGTTATATCCTCGATGTTTTCACTTATTCATTACAAAAACTTTTCCAAATTTTGAGGAATGGTGTGTTTAGGTGTAGTAAATACAAATCTAATATCAAATATGTACCAAATAAATATTCAGATATTTCAGCAATAGCTAACCCATACCTGTAAATGCTGAAAGTTATATCCTCGATTTTCTCAGTTATTCATTACAGAAACTTTGCCAAATTTTCAGGAATAGTATGTTTAGGAATAGTAAATACATATATAATATCAAATATGCTATTCAGAATCTTTCAGAAATTTCAGTAAAACCTAACCCATACCTGTAAATGCTGAAAGGTATATCCTCGATTTTCCCACTTATCATTACAGAATCTTTGCAAAATTTTCAGGAATAATGTGTTCAGGTGTAGTAAATACAAATGTAATATCAAATATTTAATTCAGAAATTTTCAGAAATTTTAGTAAAAGCTACACCATACCTGTAAATGCTGAAAGTTATATCCTAGATTTTCTCAGTTATTCATTACAGAAACTTTGCCAAATTTTCAGGAATAGTGTGGTTAGGTGTAGTAAATACAAATATTATATCAAATATGCTATTCAGAAATTTTCAGAAATTTCAATAAAAACCTAACCCATACCTGTAAATGCTGAAAGGAATATCCTCGATTTTCCCACTTATTCATTATAGAATCTTTGCCAAATTTTCAGGAATAATGTGTTTAGGTGTGGTAAATACAAATGTTATATTAAATATTTAATTCAGAAATTTTCAGAAATTTCAGTAAAAGCTACACTATACCTGTAAATGCTGAAAGTTATACCCTCGATTTCCTCATCTATTCATTAGAGACATTTTGCCAAATTTTCAGAAATAATGTCTTTAGGTGTAGTAAATACAAATCTATTATGAAATATGCAATTTATGGATTTTCAGAAATTTCAATAAAAGCTAACCCATACCTGTAAATGCTGAAAATTATATCCTCGATTTTCTCACTTATTCATTATAGAAACTTTGCTAAATTTTCAGAAATAATGTGTTTAGGTGCAGTAAATACAAATCTAATATCAAATATTCAATTCAGAAATTTTCAGAAATTTCAGTAAAAGCTACACCATACCTGTAAATTCTGAAAGTTATACCCTCGATTTTCTCATCTATATATTAGAGACATTTTGCCAAATTTTCAGGAATATTGTCTTTAGGTGTAGTAAATACAAATCTAATATGAAATATGAAATTCATAGATTTTCAGAAATTTCAATAAAAGCTAACTCATACCTGTAAATGCTGAAAATTGTATCCTCGATTTTCTCACTTATTCATTATAGAAACTTTGACAAATTTTCATTAATAATGTGTTTAGGTATAGTAAATACAAATCTAATATCAAATAGTCAATTCCGAAATTTTCATAAATTTCAGTAAAAGCTACACCATACCTTTAAATGCTGAAAGGTATATCCTCGATTTTCCCACTTATTGATTATAGAAACTTTGCAAAATGTTGAGGAATAATGTGTTTAGGTGTAGTAAATACAAATCTACTATCAAATATTCAATTCATAAATTTTCATAAATTTCAGTAAAAGCTACACCATACCTGTAAATGCTGAAAGTTATACCCTCGATTTTCACAGTTTTTGACAATTTCTGAAGTCTTAGTGAAATTTTCAGAAATTGTCTTGTTTTTTTTTGTTTCTTCAGTCGTACTGGACTTATGTAGAGTTTTCTCTGATGTTCTATGTTTTTAGGAAATTTTGAAATATTTCTGAAATGTCTAGTATTTTTAGTTGTAACTTATTGTAAGGCTTATTATTGCATGAAATGTTATGAAGAGGAGGGTTTTGACATACCATTGGAGTTGTCCGCGCTGTATCTCCTTACATCGGAGGCCGGAGGTTCCTGAAACGTCAGCGTTAGGCTTCCCCTGGGACTCCTGACCGGCTGCTCCGCCAGCAGTGTGCTCTTCACCAGGCTCCCCCTGGGGCTCCGTGTGTACCAGTGCTCGTGGCCCACGCTCCCCTTGGGGCTCCTGTCGCCCCAATATCCACCGGCGATGCTGCCCCTGGGGCTGGTCCTTTCCGGGGTGATGCTGCCCCTGGGGCTCGTCCTGTCTGGGGCGATGCTGCCCCTAGGGCTCCTGCCTGGATCGGGCGTTATGCTGTGCCTGGGGCTCCTGGGCGGCCCCATTGCCTCTTCAGGGCTGCTATGGTAGCAATCGGCGGACTCGGAGGGCACCAGGCTGAGCCTCTGGCTGCGGCTCGTGTCTGGCACCATGCTATTTCTGGGGCTCCTGTTGAAATCGGGGGCCAGGCTCAGGCGCGAGCCGTGCCTGTTGCCTTCTGGCACGAGGCTGTGCCGGGGGCTCCTGTTGAACTCGGGGCTCAATCTAGGGCTCTTAGGCGCTAGGCTGTTCCTGGGGCTCCTGTTGAAACCTTCGGGCGCCAAACTTTTGGGCGACTGCCCCTCGGGGGGCACCAAGCTATTCCTGGGGCTCCTGTTGTAATCGCCAGTGGCAAGAGTGTGCCTGGGGCTGCGCGACCCGTCCGGGACCAGGCTGTTCCTGGGGCTCAGCGCCGAATCCGGTGCCATGTTCCCCCTCGGGCTCAGTAAATCTGGCACATTCCCGTAACGATGGTTTCGAGGGTACTCATCATCAGGGGACAGACTACCCCCAGTCTCCAGCGCGATGTCGGGGATGATGCTGTGCCTGGGGCTGCGGTTTGGATCCAGCCCCAGGGTGTTCCTCTGAGCCCTTTCTATGTCCACGGGGGAAACTGCGATGCTCGCCCTGCGTCCAGGGCTCGTGCCCGCCGACCTGGGGGCGCGCGGCTGCGGGGTGGCATTGCTCCTGGACGCCCTGCGACGTCGCGACGACGCGCTCCTGTGCAGCATCGCGGCCATCTAGTACACCACACCCTTCGTCGGTTCATACCCCATCTGCAACAAAATGAGCACTGATTAGGCGGGAATAATTTATGCATGCGAATCATAACAATCGCACGGTAATTATGCACGGTTTTTTAGGCCCACTTACTGCCTCTCTTGTGTAATTAAATTTTAACGCCGGCTTACGCAAATCTAATTAAAACACCGAGGCAGGTAATTTATGTCTATTTTCAAGGCGCGTCTAATTAAAACGATTTTATCTAAATAACTTTATACAACTCAGAAAAACAAACATACCCGTTTAAAAGGTAAAAATACCTAACAGCAAATAGACAGTGCTATATGGTACTATCCAATCGAAGCTAAATACAGATTGAAGAAATTCAGAACAAACCAAAACTCGATACCGACAAATATATCGATACCACTCGAGCACTATTGGAACCTGCTAACAAATACCTGGAAAAAAGATAAACAGGAAAACAGACAGAATTGATCACCGATGAAATTTTATTACTTATGAATAGGGCAGGAATAATTATGCATACAAATTATGCACTCATTTAAATATTTTCAGACAAAAAACCATTGTTATGATAATAATACATGTAGGAAATATCAGTGTTATGTTATAATCATAACTATTATTTTTCAGGAAAATTTCACTTTTAGTTGGTTTAAACACCGAAACCGATCGCAAATAAAAAACAAAATTTAAATTAAAAAATTTAACAAAATTAAGGAATTACAGATTTTTATTTCATTTAAATTGATAACCCTAATAATGAGAAATCTAAGAAATATATAATTTTTTGTTCAAATATTTTTAGCACTTACTTTTGAAACTTATATTAAATCAAGAAAAGTTTCAGGATTAGTTATGCTTACATTCAGTTATAAATCAAGGTTTTCTATGTATGGAAATTGTCAGGATATTTTCTGGAAATTGTCTGGCTATATTTTTCTGACATTTTTCTTTTCATCTCTATGAAGTGTAATTTTACTGAAACTCGTCATATTATATCGAAATTGCTAAAAGTATAGGATATTTATTTGTGTATTTTAATAATTAATAAGATATTATATTATTATGGAAAGGTTTTATTCAACTTCATTAAAAATTTCTAGTTTTTTACTTTCCTTAGTATCAGAACACATTTTTGAAATTTACTGTAATGCACGCAATTTCTAACCTTGAATGTTTCGGATGATAATTTTTATATTTTCAAAAATTAATTTGATATGGTATGATGGAAAGGTTTAATACAACATCATTAAAATTTTCTTGTTTTTCGCTATGTTTACTTTCATAACCCCTTTCTGAAATTTACTACAATGTTCGCAGTTTCTAAACATCTTTTTAAACTTACTTTTGATATATTTATTGAAATTCTGTACTATTTTAAAATGGCACATTATAGAAATTACATTTTCATATAATTTTCTTTGGCAACTTGTGAAATCTTTATGAAATTTAATACATTTTACTTTACTTTTGATATATTTATAGAAATTCTGGACTATTTTGAAATGGCACATTATAGAAATTAAATTTTCATATAATTATCTCTGGCAACTTCTGAAATCTTTATGAAATATTATAATTGATGCACTTATTTGCTATGTAAAATTTGCTATGTAACTCAATTTTCTGCAATTTTCCCTTTTTGTGCTTTCTTCACTTCAGCACTTTCGATCAGTTTTTCAAGATTAACTGGTAGATATGTTTCAGAAAATTTAGAATCAATGCTGAAACTAGTATTTTTATTGATGCACTTATATATTTATTTGTAAAATTTGCTGTATAACTCAATTTTCTGCAATTTTCCCTTTGTGTGCTTTCTTTACTTCATCACTTTCGCTTAGTTTTTCAAGATTAACTGGTAGATATGATATGAATATTTAGAATCAATGCCGAAATTTATATTTTTATTTGTAGAGTTATGATTTGCAACTTTCTGATGTTTTCTTCAGTTTAAAATGTAGGCAAACTAATTTTTTGCTTTCCATTAAACTTTTATTGCGGTAGAAAATTTACAAATACTAATTTCAGGAAATAGAGCAACCTTTTTAAGCCCTGTAATTGTCTAACAATTTCATTTCTTTTTGTTACATTTTTCGATATAATATTCGTATTTTCTGAACCCTTTAATGCTTTTGAGACTTTTATTATTTTTTTTATATGTTTAAATGTTTAAAATGTTTATAAATATTGTGTAATTTCATTGAATCTCACCGTATACTAGTGAATTTGCTGAAAGTTAGAGATATAGCAAAAGTAAAGTGCTCAAGTGAATTTGCTGAAAGTTAAGGATACTTTTTTGTACATTTAGAAAATTATTTTGCAAAGTTTTATGCAACAAAATGCATTAAAATTTTCTAGTTTTTCATTTATTCGTATTGAGAATGACTTTTTGAAATTTACTGCAATGTTCGCAGTTTTTAAAACTTCTTCAAAATTTACTTTTTATATTTTGATTGGAATTTGGGACTCTTTTGACGGTATTTTCATTAAATTACTATATAATATTTTATAAATTTCTTATATAACTATACTATATAGAACTAGAACTATATATTAATTAATTAAAAATTTGTATATTATAATTCAATTTTCTCATTGTTTGCTTTCTTCAGTTTCAATACACTTTCATTACGTTTTTCGAGAGTTACTGGTACATTTCAGAAAATTAAGAAACAATTCTGAAACTTGATATTAGCTTGTAGAGTTTTTATTTAAAACTTTTTTTTTTCAGTTTGCCTACATTTTGTGTAATTTAGTTTGCTATTTATTCTTGTATTTAAGTTAGAAAATTTATAAATAAAAACTTCGAAAATTCGAAGTTTTCAGAAGTTTCTGGAAGAATATTATCGTAGGCTTTCAACATGCAAAATTTGATTTTTTTATTCAATTTGAATTCATTTTTTATCTATTACAGTTATAGAATTCTGGAATTAATAAAATTACGAAATAATTCTGAAACTTGTATTTTTATTTGTAGAGTCTTTGATTTGAAACTTTTGTTGTTTATATATATTTTTTTTTTCAGTTTGCATACATTTTGTGTAATTTTGTTTTCCTATTTATTTTTGTATTAAAGTTATAAAATTTATAAATAAAAACTTAAAATTGGAAGTTTTCAGAAGCTTCTGGAAGAATAATATCGTAGACTTTCAACATGCAAAATTCGATTTTTTTAAATTTCATTTTAATACGTTTTATTATCTGTTACAGTTATAGAATTCTAGAATTAATAAAATTAAGAAACTATTCTGAAACATGTATTTTTATTTGTAGAGTTTTTATTTAAAACTTTTGATGTTTATATAATTTTTTTTTCAGTTAGCATACATTTTATGTAGTTTTGTTTTCCTATTTATTCTTGTATTAAAGTTAGAAAATCTATTTATAAATAAAAACTTCAGAAAAATCGAAGTTTTCAGAAGTTTCTGGAAGAATATTATCGTAGGCTTTCAACATGCAAAATTTTATTTTTTTATTCAATTTGAATTCATTTTTTTATCTATTACAGTTATAGAATTCTGGAATTAATAAAATTAAGAAATAATTCTGAAACTTGTATTTTTATTTGTAGAGTATTTGATTTGAAACTTTTGGTGTTTATATATTTTTTTTCTGTTTGCATACGTTTTGTGTAATTTTGTTTTCCTATTTATTCTTGTATTACAGTTAGAAAATTTATAAATCAAAACTTCAGAAAATTGGAAGTTTTCAGAAGCTTCTGGAAGAATAATATCGTAGACTTTCAACATGCAAAATTCGATTTTTTTTATTTCATTTGAATACGTTTTATTATCTGTTACAGTTATAGAATTCTAGAATTAATAAAATTAAGAAACAATTCTAAAACTTGTATTGTTTTAAAGTTTTTATTTAAAACTCTTGGTGTTTATATATTTTTTTTTCAGTTTAGATACATTTTGTGTAATTTTGTTTTCCTATTTATTCTTGTATTAAAGTTATAAAATTTATAAATAAAAACTTAAAATTGGAAGTCTTCAGAAGCTTCTGGAAGAATAATATCGTAGACTTTCAACATGCAAAATTCGATTTTTTTAAATTTCATTTGAATACGTTTTATTATCTGTTACAGTTATAGAATTCTAGAATTAATAAAATTAAGAAACTATTCTGAAACATGTATTTTTATTTGTAGAGTTTTTATTTAAAACTTTTGATGTTTATATAATTTTTTTTTCAGTTAGCATACATTTTATGTAGTTTTGTTTTCCTATTTATTCTTGTATTAAAGTTAGAAAATCTATTTATAAATAAAAACTTCAGAAAAATCGAAGTTTTCAGAAGTTTCTGGAAGAATATTATCGTAGGCTTTCAACATGCAAAATTTAATTTTTTTATTCCATTTGAATTCATTTTTTTATCTATTACAGTTATAGAATTCTGGAATTAATAAAATTAAGAAATAATTCTGAAACTTGTATTTTTATTTGTAGAGTATTTGATTTGAAACTTTTGGTGTTTATATATATTTTTTCTGTTTGCATACGTTTTGTGTAATTTTGTTTTCCTATTTATTCTTGTATTACAGTTAGAAAATTTATAAATAAAAACTTCAGAAAATTGGAAGTTTTCAGAAGCTTCTGGAAGAATAATATCGTAGACTTTCAACATGCAAAATTCGATTTTTTTTATTTCATTTGAATACGTTTTATTATCTGTTACAGTTATAGAATTCTAGAATTAATAAAATTAAGAAACAATTCTAAAACTTGTATTGTTTTAAAGTTTTTATTTAAAACTCTTGGTGTTTATATATATTTTTTTTCAGTTTACATACATTTTGTGTAATTTTGTTTTCTTATTTATTCTTGTATTAAAGTTATAAAATTTATAAATAAACACTTAAAATTGGAAGTCTTCAGAAGCTTCTGGAAGAATAATATCGTAGACTTTCAACATGCAAAATTCGATTTTTTCTATTTCATTTGAATACGTTTTATTATCTGTGACAGTTATAGAATTCTAGAATTAATAAAATTAAGAAACTATTCTGAAACTTGTATTTTTATTTGTAGTTTATATTTAAAACTTTTCATGTTTATATATATTTTTTCAGTTTGCCTATATTTTGTGTAATTTTGTTTTGCTATTTATTTTTGTAATAAACTTTATAAATAATATATATATTATTATTATCTAATATATAATTTATCAATTAAAACTTCAGAAAATTCGAAGTTTTCAGAAGCTTCTGGAAGAATATTATCGTAGGCTTTCATCAAAATTTGATTGTTTTAAATTTAATTTGAATACATTTTATTATCTATTACAGTTATAAAGTCTTGCACAAGTCTTCAAGTCTAGAATTAATATCATGAATAGATACACGTAAAAGTAGATAAGGCTCGTATAGAATTTACAAAATTCCAATGTGGCCAAAAAGTTTGGAGACCGCTGATCTAGATTATCATTATCATGCATTGAAAATGACACTGTCATCATATTGTAAGAATGTTTGTAATGTTTTTGGACGCTTTTTCTTTATTTCCAGTAGTTCAAGCAGTAAAAATTGACCTGTGTTAACTGTTATGGAGAAAATCGTAATATTTCCAAAAATAACTCTCAAAATATGCAAAGTTTTTAGAACCTTATGAAAAACTATAAAATTTAAACATTTTCAACAGCAACTTTTCAAATCAAATATCAAATCAAAATCATTATTCAATATCAATATCAAATTCAATATCAAATCTCTGATTTTTTAAGAGTAGGTACGAGTGTGAAACTCGTAAGTGTGATTGTTGAGCTATTGATGAACAATGAAGAGATTTCAAGAATTTGTTCAAATATAAACAGACATAAAATGGTTCATCTTTTAATGAATACTTGTTATACTTTTTGATATTAGTAAAAAACTTGAATCTTAATGAACAAACATAATACGTATAACTCATAGTCCAGAGCACTCTTTTAATTTTGATACCTTTGATACTTTTTGATACCACTGAAGAACTTTGAATCCTAATGGAACATAATATGACTCGTAACATATTACGTTATTTCATTAGAATTCAAACTGTTATGGAGAAAATCGTAATATTTCCAATAATAACTCTCAAAATATGTAAAGTTTTTAGAACTAGACGAAAAACTATAAAATTTTCTACTCCAGCAACAAAATTTTCAGCAGCAACTTTTCAATTATTATATCAAATCTCAGGTGTTTTTAAATGTATGAGTATGAAACTCGTAAGTGTGATTGTTGAGCAATTGATGAACAATGAAGAGATTTCAAGAATTTGTTCAAATATAAACAGACATAAAATGGTACATCTTTTAATGAATACTTTTCATACTTTTTGATTTTAGTGAAAGACTTGAATCCTAATGTACTAACATAATTGTATAACTCATAGTCCAGAGCACTCTTCTAATTTTGATACTTTTTAATACTACTGAAGAACTTTGAATCTTAATGGAATAACATAATATGGCTCGTAACATATTATGTTATTCCATTAGGATTCAAACTGTTATGGAGAAAATTGTAATATTTCCAATAATAACTCTCAAAATATGTACAGTTTTTAGAACCAGATGAAAACTATAAAGTTTTCAACTCCAGCAACAAAATTTTCAGCAGCAACTTTTCAATTATTATATCAAATCTCAGAATTTTTTAAATATACGAGTGTGAAACTCCTAAGTATGATTGTTGAGCAATTGATGAACAATGAAGAGATTTCAAGAATTTGTTCAAATATAAACAGACATAAAATGGTACATCTTTTAATGAATACTTATCATACTTTTTGATATTAGTGAAAAGCTTGAATCCTAATGAACTAACATAATTTGAATTTGAAAGAATGTGTTCAAATATAAACAGATATAAAATGGTACATCTCTTAATGAATACTTTTCATACTTTTTGATATTAGTGAAAAACCTGAATCCTAATGAACTAACATAACATGTATAACTCATAGTCCAGAGCACTCTTTTAATTTTGATACTTTTGATACGTTTTGGTTATTCGGAAGAACTTTGAATCCTAATTAAATAACATAATATGTTACGAGCCCAGTTTTTTTAAAATTTATATTCTGTTTCCATTTCCGTATCTTCTTATTTGCCCCATCTTGTACTTATATGTCTTAAAATTGAGAATTTTATGTACTACAGGATGCTCCTACAGTTTCTTAGTTTCTATTGCCATCGTCCTCGTATGCCTTTGCTATTCAATAAATTCCAATCACTGCGTTCGGCTTTTATTTCCATTTAACGCGAGTCTTTTCTGGCACTGATTCTTAATTAAACATATAGCTATCCAGCAGTGCAGTTCTCGGCTGTATTACGGTTCTGAGCCCTCGGCTCTATGCAGCTGCCAATTACTGGCGCGATTCCCTTGACAATTCTGCAAATATACTTGGCTTACAGTATAGAAAATCGAACGTGGAATATTGAAAGTCAGGTTCTAATGAAAGATTATCGGTGTAATAATGGACACGTCGCTGTGGATTCACAGTCCAAATCCCAGTTCGTCGCTGGATATGTAATAAATTTCAGATTAGGTGAATGTAGAAGGCAATGAGTAGAAATTGACCTTTCCAATGTACAGGCCCTTTGTATTACCAATCTAATATTTCTATATAGGAATTAAGGCAATAAGCATAAACTTAATATGTTTTGAAAATTAATAGTATAATACATGTTTAAGAACTTCTTAAGTTTTGATAATAATAATCTTATTACTCCCATACCCTTTATGGCATAAATCATTGGCATAAATCAAATATAATAAGCATAAACTTAATATGTTTTGAAACTTAATAGTATAATCCATGTTTGAGAACTTCTTGAGTTTTGATAATAATAATCTTATTACTCCCACACCCTTTATCCCTTTTAAGTTGTAATAATAATTATATTACTTCCCCACTTTTTTATCATATTTTCATAGATCTCCGATCCAATTATTTTATAGGTAAGACAAGCCCCTCAAACTGCTTCCAATATCATTATATCAATCATTATATAATCATTTTTCAGTATTCTCTTGGGTATTGTTGAAACCTGGCCCGTCAAACTGCAGATTTCATATATAGTTAAGGGACTTATTAGAGTGTCGATTTCATTTCGATCACAAAGGAAACATATTCTAGAACCCATATCGAGTGATCTCGACGTCGCAATGCTTTTTTTGGCAATCAATGTGTCTTCGCCTTGTTGACTCACAGGAAACCGGCGCCCTCTTGACGTTCGAATATTATTTGCTCATTAAAGCGGTACTTATTTTCGAAGGGCACTGGAAAGCCTTTGGCTGGTGGTTAGATGGGACATTGGGACACGTCGTCGGAAGCGAAATTGATTTTATTTAGATGAAAGTCGTCTCGTCGGTTTTAAACTTCCGTCAATTTCAGCTGTTGTAATTATTTTCACCCTAAAAACCCCATGTACAGTTCGCAATTTGACTTGTGCATCGCTTAAGTAATTTATACACTCGGGGCTCATTTAAATTTTTCTATGTTTACATTAAACCGTAATCTCAGTGCCACCGACAAACAAGAATTGCGCCGGCCGATTCGCATCAGCACGCATTTCAATTATAATTCAGCATTTTCAATTCAAATGAATTGCCACTCAACACGAGAAGCATGCCATCGGTTTTACATCGAAACGGTTTGGCTGGGGGACAAAGTGCCACGCACCAAGTATGAAAATATGAGTTATTTTTATGAAAATTAAACAAAACCCGCATCTCTCGTAAAGAATTAAAGATAATTATTAATAAAAACGAAAAATAAATCATTCAAAACCATATGGAATAGTTTGAAGAAAATCAGATCCAAGACGTTACTACGCAAAATTAGAAAAATGTTGAACTAGTTTTAATAAAATCGCAGAATTATTTACCAAATTGATTTCATAAAAATTATATTCTATCAAATGCCTTTTCTAAATCAATAAAACACATATTTACTTCCCTGTTGTAAGCTTTGCATTTCTGTGATATTTGTCTGATTCATGTATTTATCACTCTGAGTTTCTTCCAGGTGGTTATCTATTTTTTTCTACGTGTAATCAAAGAACATATTCCATTCCATAATGGCATTTTCAACTGGCCAACTGGAGAGGATAATAATAGTCCGTCCGGATGTGAAATACGACGAAGAATTCGATTATGTTCCATAATATTTTCAATATTAATTTAACTGTCGTAGGTATCTTGAAAACCACACATTTACCGTTGCCTTAATATTTTTCTATTTATTTATTTTTCAAAATAAAATTTAATGCCACAAAGTAGCATTCCATGTAAAAATCACTTACTTTTTATACAAAAGAGTTTTTTTTTTCGTTCTAATGGATAACTATTTTGACTTATGTGGTTTTTGAAACGAAAGATTCAATTGTTCTAAATAGCATGCAATTGAGAACCCTTTTTTTTTCAAATAACTTAATAACTAGCAAGCAAATAACTAGCAAGTGTGTCATTTGAGAGCAAAAATTATGTGGCAGAAATAATTTTTCGTGGCACTAAATTTAATCAGATTAGTTTCGAAATTGATTGATATTTGTTTAATATTACAAGTTTTTTTCACTTAAGAAAAATATGTTACAAATAAATGGATTATTTGATTTATTAAGGTGAATTACCCGGCACCTCCACCATATATGCATATACGAGAACTACACTGAAAATTCCTGTAACTAATAACTATGAACATCGGAGATGGATTGCCATAATGATATGCATTGTTTTTATTATTAGTCTGTACTGAATTGTGTACATGTAATATTTGCGATCGGTAAATAATAATGCCTAGGATAATTATGAAATTACTATGTACCCGGCGCATGCACCAAAACTTTAGATTAACAAATCTAGACAAATCTCAAGACAAAAGCCTTCATTGGAATTATTGTTTTGTTTTTATGGATATTTTCCAAAATAGAATAGGCCCTTTAAAGCTATTTCGAAAAAAACTATTAATAACTTGATTTGTAGTACACTTAATCAAGCTAATAAACTTGAAAATTTAATATTACGTTTATTGAACGTATGCGCGAATACAATTATAACATTACAAAACTATTAACAACTTAACTTTAGTGGTTCATGTACTTATACGTTAAACGGTATTAATTATTATATGGCATAACAATATACGGGATTGTCTAAATAGCACAATATATTTTTTTATCATAAAAACCTTGCAATTGATAAAATCAACATGTTTTTTTTTAATTTAACAGTTATGATATAAAACCAATTTAATTTATAAATTCTAAAAATAAATAATAAACAATTAATAATATAAAATATAAATAACAAGGCGGAAAGACCCCATATGGGGTCGATAGCCCAATAAAGATCGATTATATATACAGGGTGTAACAGAAATACGTGTGTTAATTTTAAACGTTGGTAGAACTCGTTAAATAAAACATTTTTTCTATATGTTTTTTTTTCAAAACCAACGTTTAACTGATTTAAAATATGTTCTAGTTTATCTACTAAAACGCGAACCCGCCTATGGTTAAAGGTTTGCAGCGAGAAAATCATTTGTTGTGATGGCAACGGTGTCATAAAGGTACATCATTGCCTTTTAATCAAAACACGTTCAAGATATTGTGCACTTTACAATCTACGGGCTTCTGCGGCATTTCCAAAAGCTCGCCCATATACCAACACAATATCTGTTAATTCTTCATTAGAAAAATTTGGCATTTTGGAATAAACTTCACTTGACAATTATAGTGACAGTACCTGAGAACGGCTCGTTCGGTCAAAACTTGGGATAAAAAAAATCTAAAAAAAACTTGCAAATTTTGAAAAAAAACATATAGAAAAAATGTTTTATATAACGAGTTCTACCAATGTTTAAAATTAACACACGTATTTCTGTTACACCCTGTATATATATATATATATAAATAATATCAAAATTAAATAAATTTTAAAAAAATAGCAAAATAAAAATTTACAATTTATTCCTCTTTATATTAATTTAATTAATTAATTTAAAATTTAATTAGATATTTCTTTATTTATCCTTCGTCCTTTTACCCTTTTGGGTGTCGGACTGCTCAATTACATTTATAATACATTTTACAATCACATGTCTTCGCTAATTAATTCCTTCACTCTTCTTTTCCAGCGGTCTTGTGCCAATTTTCCTATTTCAACCATTCTATTCCTCTTCTTTCCGCTGCTTCGTGCGTTTGTTCATTCCATACCTTCCTCGGTTTTCCTACTTTATTTTTGCCTTGTATTTTTACTTCATGTATTCTTTTTTTTATTCTATTCTCTTCTAGCCTGTGAATATTTCCTAGCCAACCTAGCTGTCCTTCCTCTATTATTGTTGTTATTGGCTTTTTGTTGCACCGTTTCCTTACTTCTATGTTCCTCACTCTATCTTTTTTTTGTAATTCGCTCTATCTTCCGTAGGAATCTCATTTCCATTGCGTTGATTTTGCTTTTGTTTCTTTCCGTAATTGTCCACGATTCACTTTCATATATAGAGAGGGCCTTACTATTTTTTTATACCTCAGTTTTTATATCTTTAGTAATTTATTTTTCTCTAGAAACGTGTTTGTTATTGTGTTGTAGATCCTTCCTGCTTTTCCTATTCTGTCTTCTACTTCTTGGTCAATCTTTCCCTTTTGTTCTACTATTGTTCCTAGGTAGTTGTATTGATTCACTTGTTCTAGTTGTTTGCCATTAAGCTCTATTCTAGCTCTTGGTTAATCTTTCCCTTTTCTTCTATTATTCTTCCTAGGTAGTTGTAATGATTCACTTGTTCTAGTTGTTTGCTTTCTAGCTCTATTTTGTGTTTTTTAATCTTTTGACGCTATTACCATTGTTTTAGTTTTGCTGATGTTTATTCCCATATTTATCTTTTTCAGTTCTTTTTCCTACATATTAAGTTACGTTGAAGTTTTTCTTCTGAGTCTACTATTATTATCATAATAGTCGTCTGCGAACATAAGTATTTGTTTCCATTCAGTTTCCTATATCCTATAACCGTGTTTGCTGCTCTTTCTTTGCTTGTCCTTATTGCTTCATCTATGAGTGATGCGAGGAGTAAAGGGCTTAAAATTAATTAAATTAGATATTAATTATATTAATTACTTATATTGTACATTATGTGTTAACACGCAACTACTTTATATTCCAGATTATCATTCGTATTCTTTTTTAAAGAATCCTGTAATTTAATATTTTCGTTTTCATTTTCTGCGCAGTATATTGCATGCTGCCGAAATAACGATGTGTAGAATTCCCACTATCGGATAATACAGTTAAGGATGTATTGCGGCGGTGGAAATTACAATTTTCATCAATCATGCCGAAAATACACACTGCAGCGTATAAATTTGACTGCCAAGAGGTCGACTCCGTTCTCTTGGTATGAAATCGATAGCATTGCTCCCCTGGCCGAATTGCACGACGTTCACGAGAAAGAGAAGCCCGCAAAAGCACGTACATTACGAAGATACGAGATATTCATTCGGCTAACAAAAAAAACTGAGAAACTGTCTCAAGATTGGGAACGAAGTTAAACGGCGGCAGTAATTTATTGAAACGTTTGTTTTGAACATTATTATACAAAGTTTAAGCCTTGTAATGTAAGATGAATACATCCCAAGTGATATATTGTTTTCTCAACTGTATTTAAAAAGAGTCGTTTATTTTTTTATGTATTCACGTACAATGGCTTATATTCGAGGCACCCAAATTAAATTGCAAACTTCTTTCCCCCTACTTTAATAGTTGTTTCGAGACATGTGGAAATGAAAATGAAACGAAAAGCGAGGGAAACCTATTAACTGTATTAGTTGCCGAAATGTTTAAAAACAATCAATTTTAATAAACACAGAATTAAACTTGGAAAAACGCTTTCACTGTCAAAGACAGTCAAGATTTTACAAAGCATCCGTCATTTATGAGCACGCGATTGAAAAACATGCATCTGTATTAGTTGCCGAAATGTTTAAAAACAATAAATTTTAATAAACACAGAATTAAACTTGAAAAAACGCTTTCACTGTGAAAGACAGCCGAGACTTTTACAAAGCGTCCGTCATTTATAAGCACGCGATTAGAAGAAAATGCATATTGAATCATTTTGATCGTCATGCATTATTGGATCAATTGACTGCTTCATTTTCAGTAGTAAAAACAAAACACATTCCTTAAAGGCTTCATTTCTCTTATTGGCGTAAAGTTATTTTGCCAGAGAACAATGATTATCTATCAGCCTTTGTAAGAAAAAACTACACTTTTGCACTGTATTGCATTGCAGTCGTATATAACAAAGTTGCTTTCATACAATTTAATTTAAGGCATCGATAACAGGGACCGTTGGAACTTCACGAACTATTTTTAAAAATATGCTATTATTTGAATAATAAGAGTGTTTTTCAGGTTGATCAATTTTGTTTTATTCCAATATTTAAAATCCAATCCTGTTTTCCTAATTTTGTTTTAACTTTGTTGTTTTGAATGGTAACTTGATGCATTCTGCACATTGAAATAATAATTTAATAGTATTACTTCAACGCACTTTTTCTCAATTTTTTTCAAATGTTACATATTGAAAATGTCATGTGGTTGAAAACATAATAAAAAGTAGTATCAAAATCAATAATTAAAAATATAGGTTGTCTTTAAAAAAAATGGCTCTGACGTTATAACTTCAAAATAGAGAGAGATGGAAAAATGAAAATGGTCTCAAAATATTTATTTGAAAAAGAATCATTTTGATCTGTTGAAGCATTTTTCAAAAAATTATACAGGGGAAGAAATAAAGCCAGATTAATACTTTATGGGCTATCTGTATAGAAATATATGTAGCAGTTTACTACATTAGAAAAATCACACTCTACTATTACTAATAAACATTGTATTTTGTTTTTATAAATTTATGCTTTCTGATCATTTTTTTGATGTTGATAAGTCGTATTGCTTGTTTCAAACATGTGTTTTAATTTATATTAAAAAACGCGTGCTCTTTAAAGTTGCTTGGCCTTAGCAACTTCCTCCTTTGATGACGTTTCAACAACGTCATCAAAATTAATGTTAATACATAAATATAATAATACATAATAATAATAATACATAATAATAATACACCATATCAACATACTATTCAATTTTGCCTGTTGTTCTTCTATCCCTTTAAACATCTCTATCCCTTTAAACATCCTCTGACTTCTGCTTAATCAATCTACTATCGGCTTTGACACTTAATTGATTAATCTTTGATTGGATTTGTTACACGCCAATGACAAATGATTGACATATTTGTTACTTGCCTATTTATTCAACCCCAAAGTAAAGCTACAACGATTGCGTTAAATAAAAAAATCTTTAAATTTTTAAATTTAGGGCTTATTTATAGTATTAAAATGCACAAAAAATAGCCAACGATTGCGTTAAATCAAAAAATCTTTAAATTTCAAAATTTAGGACTTATTTATAGTATTAAAATGCACAAAAAATAGCGTAAAGTATGCGTGCATTAGTGTTTCAAATCTGTAACGAAACGTCGGCTTATTTTAAAATACGTGTAAATCCGATTTTTTTATTAATCAAATTGTTATGTGCCACATCTATCAAAACCTCGTATGTTGAAAAAAGACCACCATAAAGTATCGTTGGTGTGATTTAAATTAAATAATTTAAATCAAAATTTAAATCAATTCATTTTCAATCAAATTCAAGAATTTATTTAAAAAATCAAATGATTTAAATTACACCTAAACTGATCAGAAATATCAGAAAAATATTGATTTTTTATTATTTTAAAAAAATCATGATTTATTCCAACCCTGCCATAAAAAAATTAAGTACAAGATTTGTAGAGTTTTCTGCATCAAGTTCGAGCAAAAAATAGTATTTTAACCAGTTGTATGTATCTGCTGACACTTTTTAGAATTTAGACATACAAAGTTTGTAACGAAAAGCCATCCAATTATCATTTTTTCAAATATATCATTGATTTTAATCAATATTGATTTTTTTCTTCAAATTAATCATTGTTTGTGCACTGTTTGTGCAGTCCAATAGGTGAACAAATAAAAATATAATGTAACTATAGAAGTAGCATGCTTTATAAGTTACTTGCATTCAAGTGCTCATATTATAAATAATCATCATTAATCATGACTTAAATCAAATGACGTTTCAAATAAATCATTGATTTTAATCAATATTGATTGTTTTTCAAATTAATCATTGTTTGCACTGTTTGTGCATTCCAATAGGTGAACAATTAAAAATATAATGTAACTATAGAATTAGAATGCTTTATTAATTACTTGCATTTAAGAACTCATATTATCAATAATCATCATAAATCATGATTTAAATCAAATCATTTTTTCAAATAAATCATTGATTTTAATCAATATTGATTTTTTTATTCAATTTAATCATTGTTTGTGCACTGTTTGTGCATTATTCTAATAGGTGAATAATTAAAAATATAATGTAACTATAGAGTTAGCATGCTATAAAATAAATAATTAGAAGTAAGTAACATTTTTTTTTTCATTTTTGTTCTATCTCATAGTACATATACGCCGTTTTTTTTGTTATTCATCAATTCTTGTTCAAATTCAAGAATTTATTTAAAAATCATATGACTTAATTCACATCTAAACTGGCAAAAACTGATCAGAAATATAAAAAAACATTATTGATTTTTGATTATTTAAAAAAAATCATGGTTTATTCCAAACCTGCTATAAAAAAAATAAGTTCTCGTTTTGTAAACTTTTCTGCCATAAGATTTAAATCAAATGATTTTTTCAAATAAATCATTGATTTTAATCAATATTGATTTTTTTATTCAATTTAATCATTGTTTGTGCACTGTTTGTGCATTCCAAAAGGTGAACAATTAAAAATATAATGTAACTATAGAATTAGCATGCTTTATAAATTACTTACATTCAAGTTCTCATATTATAAATAATCATCATTAATCATGATTTAAATCAAAGAAATTTTTCAAATAAATCATTGCTTTTAAGCAGTATTGATTTTTTTCAAAATAATCATTGTGCACTGTTTGTGCATTGTTCCAATAGGCGAACAATTAAAAATATAATGTAACTATAGAGTAAGCATGCATTAAAATAAATAATTAGAAGTAACTTTTTTTTCATTTTTGGTCCATCACATAGGAATCCATCACATACGCCGTTGTTTTGTTAATCATCAATTCTTGTTCAAATTCAAGAATTTATTAAAAAAATCATATAATTTAAATCACATCTAAACTGGCAAAAACTGATCACAAATATAAAAAAAATTATTGATTTTTAATTTAAAAAAAAGATTTTTTCAAGTTTGCAGTGCGAGCGACGTAGGAGCGAGCCCTGTAATGCGGCGAGCCCCAATAAAGGCTAATTGCAAGCGAGCCGCGTGCAACATTTTATTTTCTCTTGCTGAAAATTCAAAAAAATCATGAAAATTATGAAACAAATTAAGTAAAAGTTTTGTAAACTTTTCTGCAATAAGTACGAACAAAAATTAGTATTTTAATAGTTATTTACGTGGCAAGCTTAGTAAATTAGCCTTTATGGGCGAGCTGGAAAGTTTGCAGGGCGAGCGACGTAGGAGCGAGCCCTGTAATGCGGCGAGCCCCAATAAAGGCTAATTGCAAGCGAGCCGCGTACAACATTCTATTTTCTCTTGCTGAAAATTCAAAAAATCATTATCTTTTGACATATTCAGAAACATATACATAGTTACACATAGTTTGCTGTGGTGTAAATGGATTGACAATTGTCATTGTTTATAAATAGTAAAGCCGTTAATACTGAATACAGACAGATATTGTGGCCAATTAATTATGGAATTTGATAGAGATGAAGAATTCGAAGGTGATTTTGATGCAAGTATTTGTGAAATTAAAGAAAATGTCGAACCGGCGAATGTGTGCTTGATCCCAGAAAAATCCAGAGAAAGGTATCAGCAGCAATACAACTTATTTAACAACTGGAGGAAGAAAAAAGGCTTTAAGGGAGTTAATGAAGATTTAATTATGAGCTATATTTATGAAAAGTCAATTATTTACAAGCCATCATCATTGTGGGAATTTATGTCGATGTTGAAGAGTACCTTATTAGTTTACGAAAATGTAGATATTGGAAAATTCACAAAAGTTACCTGTTTTTTGAAAAAGAAGTCATTAGGTTATAAACCGAAAAAATCTGCAAATTTGGGAAGGCAAGACATTGATAAATTTATGAGAGAGGCTCCGGACGATAAGTACCTGATGATAAAAGTAGCGACAATTTTTGGGATAAATGGGGCTTGTCGACGTGAGGAGTTGTATAAATTGCTGGTTAATAATATCGAAGACAGAGGAGAAGTCGTTGTTGTTAACATCCCGGATTCAAAGACACGTGTGCCTAGAAAATTTACAATTATTGGAGATGGAGAAGGTTTCAATCCTTTGGAACTGTATCGTCTTTATGCATCCTTACGGCCACGTCATGTCAATCACAACCGTTTATTCATTTCATATCGTAACGGAAAATGTAGCATTCAACCGGTAGGAATAAAATCATTTGGCAAGTTCCCGAGTATGGTAGCATCTTTTTTGGAATTACAAAATCCGGAGTCTTACACAGGCCATTGCTACCGGAGATCGTCTGCGACTCTGCTAGCAGATGCTGGTGGAGATGTACTGACGTTAAAGCGTCATTGTGCTTGGAAATCGGGATCTATTGCCGAAAGTTATGTGGCAGATTCACTTAACAATAAAATAAAAGTTGCTAGAATGATACAAAGTCAAAACGAATGTGATGCAGGTCCCAGTGGAAACATTTCTGCTTCACATATTTCTGACGTACAAGCATCGAATGCGGATTGTATTCAAGGTGTTCCCGGGTCAATCTTTAACTTTAATGCTGATTCAAAATGTGTAATTAATATTAATATGTGTAATTCTAATCAATGTAATAATGTATTGTAATTATTGATTAATAAATGATGTGTTTATTAGAAGTATAAATAAATTGACACCCATCCATTGACAGAAGTGCTTTCTAAAGTTACCATAGCAACACTTTACAGGCACCGTGCCTGTAAAGTCTCATTTACCGAGTCAATCAAGATGACAGTAAACAAACTATTACATGTCAAGAGAAAATAAACAGTTTTATGTGTCTCCTGACAAATTTTAGAAATTAGACATACAAGGTTTGTAACGAAAAGCCATCCAGCTGAACCGGCATGCCTAAAATACTTACATATCGTCGGCTTACAAGTGAAATTACTTAAGTCAAAAACTATAAAATGTGAGAAACTGCAATTAAAGTTTTATATTCTGCTGTTACCTTTCCTACTCAGTCATTTAATGAGTTAAGAATTTGGATGTTCGGCTACAGGACTCTTTACTATACTCCTACTGAGCCTCAGATTTGTTACAATTAGGTAAACCTTCAAAATAAAACTTTACAAAAAACGCCCAAAAATTGACTAGTGTAGTTCACTTCTAAGCCGACGATATACACTTTAATATACTGTCCAAAGCATTAACGTCCCATAATGGACATGAAATGGTATTAGCACATAACAATTTCCTATAATATCCTATTATTGCTGATAATTAAGTAGCTAATTTGTTTTCATGTTTGAAAACATAATGGAATGCCCTTCACTAATAATATTTTATAGTGTTTGTATTGATAAATATTTTAACTTTACTCACCACACCACATTATTGATCGCTGCAATTGTCGTGTGAAGCAAATGGTATCAAAACTTTTTCTCTTTATTGCATCCACAGTTATTCAAAGCAATTAATGGTATTATTAATAATAAAACAATTCCTCCTCATGCAGAAAACATAAATGCATACGAGATTTTATTCATAATTTATTAACTCTTATTAAATGAAGTCATCACATCATCAAATCAAAAGTCATCAAAGCTGGCCACTGCCAGCTTTCAAAGTATTGGACATCGATTTTTGTAGCAATTATTACGATCAAGCCAACACATATTTAAGATGCTGTTATTTCTGTTGCACTATTAGTAATTTGAAGGGCTAAAATAATTATGTTTTTACATAAAAGAATATGTACCATATGCTGAAAATAGATATACCTGATTGGGTTTTGGGTCAATATTCAAGTACAGATACGGAGAAATTTACAAAATTACATGAATAACTGAAGAAGAAGAAGAAACTGCTAAGAATATAGAGTTGAAATTTACATTTAAATATGGCTATAAACTATTCTGGCTTCAAAAGGAGATTCCTGCACTGTATCATTAAATAGCCAATTGCGGTGATTTAAGGATGCTTTTGGCAAATGTAGAGCCGAATTTCTTGCATTAGGTTTTAATGTTATCCTGCCACAATGTTGGTTTTATTAAATAACATTACTATACTAAGGCATTTTGTTTGCATTATATATGAACAATCCTTATTGGGCAATGGACCCCATGGGGTCTAACATAATACATTATACATTACATTCTACATACATTACATTATACATTACATTACATATTATATTATATAACATTACATATATGTGACTCATGAGTGATTGTTTTGATAGTGTGAAGAGATTGTAATGAAGTGTAATATGATTCACCAGCGTTTTTTCGGATGTAATTTTGTAGTTCGTTTGTTTTGTCTTTTAAAACATAATTCGTCGAGTGTTGTCCTATTGTCTTGTTTTCGTTGAAATTTATTTCGTAGTGCATAAACATTTTTCTTAATATACATATAGTGGCATAAAATAACGTAATGTGAAGACTTTTATTTTCTTCGATTAAATCAGTATCAGTCAGAAATTTTCTTCTGGAAAAGGGGGCGCAAGGCCAAATAAGTTTTGGTACCACTGATCTAGATCTAGATCTAAGAGTAAAGTATCTAGACCTAACTAGATCATAACCTAGATCTAAGAACACAGTAAAATTACGATTTTTCTTTGTCTGACACAGTATATCTTTTAGGATTTTTTTTTCGCCATTAGGTTCCATAGGTTTCATAGGTTAGGTTAGGTTCGTGAAGTTTGGGCAAAAATTTCAGTTACACCCCATATCAGTATAAAAGGTTTTGCAGTGCTAATTTGTTGGTTTGAGTGAAATGCGATTTAATCAGTTGGGGGAAGTGGTTAGTTCACGTTCATTACTGGTGGCAATGTGGCACCTGGAAACGCGCTTAGCCGTGATTATTGCGTTCGGAACTGTGCGGAAATTCAACATCCAACAGGCACATTGGCGCGAAATCACATTTGCTGCCGCACACAAGCCATGACCGTTAGTTTAACTGCCGCATCCGAAACCAAATTGAATATTCAAGCTGACTCCAAGAGATAGCAAGAATCAGATTTTTCAGTTGTATACTTCGGTCACGTTAAAGCTTATGCTATTTGTAATCAGGTAATAGAAAACAGTACATTTTCATTTAAAAAAAAGACAGATAGCTCTTGACATTAAAATAATGATTTGTAAAATTGAACACAAAAAAATGCTGCATTTGTATCAGATGTAAGAGTTTTAAAAAATTTCACCTAACAAATATTTCACCCAATACTTCGTTTTGATGTGATTCCGTTTTCCAGATTCTGCATTAAAAACGATACAACTCTTGGTGTTTTATAACCCCTAACTATGCAGTTTTGTTTAGTAATGAACTGATCTTGGTGAGAATGGGTTTCATCTCATCACCAATGGACTTAATGGACTTTCAAGAACGACAGGCTTTTGTTATCCAGTTTCAGTTATAAGAAAACATTAAAAATGGGTTTGTCCATTGACTATTCAAATCCATAGGCTATACAAATCCAAACATCAAAGCAAATAATCAGGACCTCTCAAATCTGAAGAATTTGTAGACAAATTAATTTCTGTTCCGCGAAAAATTAGTCTGGTTTTGAATACTCGGATGATATGTTGTTGCTTTTGTAGTACAACAGAAGCCAGATTAAACTATATCTCGCCTTGGACATTAATTTTAATGTGTTTATCATTAATGACTTTTATCTGAGCGTTAGGATTTTGACTTACCATAACATTCAGTTCATTAAAATCATTATCAATGTCCATTATAATAAGTGGAGGTCGCTTATTTATGAGAATAGAAAAAAACATTATTTCTACGTTCTTCCGGCACTTTTTTGATAACAATGCAGAGGCGTAGTGAATTTTTCAAAATATAAGTTGAAAATTCGAGTTATGGCATAAAGTTGTTGTTTCTTTTATAAGGAACTCACAGTTGGCTATGACTCTGTTTAACAATATACGACATGTGGGGCCAATTATTAATTTTCAATCTGATTTTATCAAAACCTCTTATTTTTGAAGGTAGTTAGATGCTTTTTTCCACGTTTTTTCGCGTAGTAAGCTTGTGTCATTTTGAATTTTCAATCTGATTTTATCAAAAATTCTTATTTTTAAAGGTAGTTAGATGCTTTTTTCACGTTTTTCGCGTAGTAAGCTGGTGTCATTATGAATTCCCAATCTGATTTTATCAAAAATTCTTATATTTGAAGGTAGTTAGATGCTTTTTTCCACGTTTTTCGCGTAGTAAGCTTGTGTCATTTTGAATTTTCAATCTGATTTGATCAAAAATTCTTATTTTTGAAGGTAGTTAGATGCTTTTTTGCACGTTTTTCGCGTAGTAAGCTTATGTCATTTTGAATATAGGTACCTTATTTTACAAAGTATCTGTCATTACGTTGTTACAGTAGCGATCGTTTGATTGACAGAATTCATCACATTTATTTGTTTATTGTTTTATTGCTGATTATAATATTTCACCTTTAAAAGTTCAAAATGGCTTATGAAAGTTATGAAAAGTTTGATATGATCTGGGATTATGGAATGGTACAGTTTGTTGGCCATAACTTTCATTGGCCTATTTTGTTTATTCTCATAAGAATGCCAAAGATATGACTTTTCGTTCAATGTTGCTGAGAGTTTTTTAAACTCTACCTCATCTTGGACATTAATTTAAATGTGTTTATCATTAATGACTTTTATCTGAGCGTTAGGAATTTGACTTACCATAACATACAGTTCATTAAAATCGTTATCAATGTCCATTATAATAGGTGGAGGTCGCTTATTTATGAGAATAGAAAAAAAACATTATTTCTACGTTCTTCAGGCACTTTTTTGATAACAATGCAGAGGCGTAGTGAATTTTTCAAAAAATCAGTACCAAATTCGAGTTACGGCATAAAGTTGTTGTTTCTTTTATATGGAACTCATAGTTGGCTATGACTCTGTTTAACAATATACGACAAGTGTGCCCCATCAATAATTTGCCCAATTATTAATTTTCAATC
Organism: Othius punctulatus; assembly: GCA_951805005.1. Lineage (NCBI taxonomy): Eukaryota > Metazoa > Arthropoda > Insecta > Coleoptera > Staphylinidae > Othius > Othius punctulatus. The sequence continues at coordinate 48,861,640 of OX638145.1, read as the reverse complement.
TGATTTTATGAAAAATTATTATTTTTGAAGGTAGTTAGATGCTTTTTTCCACGTTTTTCGCGTAGTAAGCTTGTGTCATTTTGAATTTTCAATCTGATTTTATCAAAAATTCTTATTTTTGAAGGCAGTTAGATGCTTTTTTCCACGTTTTTCGCGTAGTAAGCTTATGTCATTTTGAATATAGGTACCTTATTTTACAAAGTATCTGTCATTGCGTTGTTACATTAGCGATCGTTTGATTGACAGAATTCATCACATTTATTTGTTTATTGTTTTATTGCTGATTATAATATTTCACCTTTAAAAGTTCGATATGGCTTATGAAAGTTACGAAAAGTTTGATATGATCTGGGTTTATGGAATGGTGCAGTTTGTTGGCCATAACGTTAATTGGCCTATTTTGCTTATTCTGATAAGAATTCCAGATATGCTTTTTTGTTCAATGTTGCTGAGAGTTTTTTAAACTCTATCTCATCTTGGACATTATTTTAATGTGTTTATCATTAATGACTTTAATCTGAGCGTTGGGAATTTGACTTACCATAACATGCAGTTTATTCAAATTATTATCGATGTCCACTATAATAGGTGGTGGTGCAAGTATTTTTTTTAGGTTTTTCGACATTAGCCCTGTTAGTACTTTGTTTTGGTGATGTCAGTGAGGTATCCATTTTTCTTTTCTTAGTATTTTTCGCATAAATCCTGTCTCTCGAGATAATTCTTCTTCATCGGTGTGGTATTCTTCTGTCGATTCTTGCTGCTGCCGTTTCTGCTGCTGCTGTAGTTATTGGTTCTGAGTGTTTAGTATTGTTCGTATTTTTCTTGCATAGCAGCGATTTGTTGCTTCAAGTCCTCAATTATTTTGTTGTTGGTTCTGTGTTGTAAGTGCTTTGTTTTGGTGGTGTCAGTGAGGTATCCATTTTTCTTTTCTTAGTATTTTTCGCACGAATCCAACCTGTCTCTCGAGCTAATTCTTCTTCATCGGTGTGGTATTCTTCTGTCGGTTCTGCTGTCGAGTCTGCTACTGCTGCTGAAGTTGTTGATTCTGAGGGCTTAGTAATTGTTCGTATTTTTCTTGCATAGCAGCGATTTGTTACTTCAAGTCCTCAATTATTTTGTTGTTAGTTCTGTATATTTAGTAATTGTTCGTATATTTCTTGCATAGCAGCGATTTGTTGCTTCAAGTCCTCAATTATTTTGGAATTTTCTTCTCTTTCATGTTGCAAGGTATTATATAGTACTTGCTCATTTTGGGTATTTGGAATAAATTTCTTGGACATGATTGCGTTATACTTTGTTTATCCCGCTTTATTTATTATGATATTTAATCGTGATTGTAAGACATTTTTTTTCTTTTTTCTCCTGGGAGGTTCCCTAAAGCCTCTCAGCACTTTGGCCTCTGTAGTCCTTTTGTGCTTTCCCCTGTGGACTCATCTTTTATCCATGAGTCCTGTTCCTTTAAAAAAGTTCATATTAGTGTATTTGTTCCACATTCACTGTTATTGTTTTTAATGTTGCACTTGAACCACTATGATTGCAGCGCCCGCAAAGTAATTGGTACGCCTTTTAAATTTCACACACTTGATAACGCGAAGACACGTATGGAGGTCTGGCACTGACTATGACTATGATTTTATTATCAATTATGAAAAATCAACCATAAAACTGCTGTTTTACAAAAAGGAATGATGCTTATATTACTGTATGTACCATGTACACTTGTTCAATTTTAGTATTGGAGTATGTACTGGTTAGTAATTAAAATTAACGCTCCTGTGAAGCCTTTTAGAGATTTAAAGTCCTCTAATTACCAAAGAGGCAAATCCTCCTTGCGGAATACAATTCTAAACGCTCATATCATGGTGCTATTTGAGCCACATTAAATATTCCTCGTTTAGGCAGGGAAGCCGGTTTCAAAACGAGATGCACTTGCCAAAAAAAAAAAGAAAAAATCGACAGTGAGCCTCGAGGCGGCGAGCACTCACTTTTGGAGCTTCCTGACGTTAATCCATGGGGGAATAAACGACGGCGATTTGTAAGTCCTCCCTTAAGTAACGCTCGGGATGAACCGGGATGAAAGGGTTTCCGCGATCCGCCGCCCTCGCACGGAATTACATTCAATTTTACGTGGAGCAGAGAATGGGTTTTGGAGTGGCCTCGAGGCCCCGTAACTGCCTGGTGATCAATGGATGCGTGTAAATCATAAACAGGGTGGATTCGTACGGTTCACGAAATTTGTGAGGGTTTCGACCAGATTTCCTGGGAATCGGTAAATCACGATAAAGTCAGAAAAAACGAATAAAATGAAAACGAAATTTTTGCAGAAAAGTATGTTGGGTAGATAGAAATGTGGATTCGTCAGTTCTTTTCGTCAAACGAAAATCGATAGCACATTCTATTTATCATAATCATATATCAATATCGTAAACATTATCATCATAATTATGTATTTTATGTATACAGGGTCCGTCATTTCACCTCCCGTCTTCTACAGCTCAGTTATTAATTGAGTTAGGATTTTGATATTTTGCAGACTTTACTTGCATTCTAGGGTGTATTTCAAGAAAATATTTTGGATTATACAGCGTGTCCCAAAAATGTGTGACGTCATCATGATGTATATTTTTAGATTGTATGGTATATTTTTTGTTGCTTATTTGGGTGTCCTTTATAGATGCCTACATACATACAAAATTTTATTGAAATCATATGGAACACTATCATATGCCACTTGTAGGTCTACGAAAAGTAGATGGATTTGTGCCATATTTTTCTGTATTAGTTGTGTTAGGGAGAAAACATGGTCTATCGTAGATCTGCCCGCTCTAAAACCTGCCTGTTCTTCTGCTCCCATTGCTTCGTATTCCTGTTCTTTAATACTTTTCCGTAAATTCTGCTCAGGATGCTTGTAACTGCTATTCCACGATAGTTCTCATATTTCGATTAATCTCCATTTTTGCGTATGGTGGTCATATATGATATCAACCATTCCCTTGGAGCTTCTAATGTGTTAATACACTTTTGAAATAATTAGATGACTTAGATGATTGTAGAGGTTGTTTGTGCTACTATTCCGTAAATTCTCCTCAGAATGCTTGTAACTACTATTCCACGATAGTTCTCACATTTCGTTTAGTCTCCTTTTTTATGTATGGTGGTCATATATGATATCAACCATTCCTTTGGACCTTCTAATGTGTTTATACACTTTTGAAATAATTAGATGACTTAGATGATTGTAGAGGTTGTTTGTGCTACTATTCCGTAAATTCTCCTCAGAATGCTTGTAACTACTATTCCACGATAGTTCTCACATTTCGTTTAATCTCCTTTTTTATGTATGGTGGTCATATATGATATCAACCATTCCTTTGGACCTTCTAATGTGTTTATACACTTTTGAAATAATTAGATGACTTAGATGATTGTAGAGGTTGTTTGTGCTACTATTCCGTAAATTCTCCTCAGAATGCTTATGACTGCTATTCCACGATAGTTCTCACATTTCCTTTAATCTCCTTTTTTGTGTATGGTGGTCATATATGATATCAACCATTCCTTTGGAGCTTCTAATGTGTTAATACACTTTTGAAATAATTAGATGACTTAGATGATTGTAGAGGTTGTTTGTGCTACTATTCCGTAAATTCTCCTCAGAATGCTTATGACTGCTATTCCACGATAGTTCTCACATTTCGTTTAATCTCCTTTTTTGTGTATGGTGGTCATATATGATATCAACCATTCATTTGGAGCTTCTAATGTGTTAATACACTTTTGAAATAATTAGATGACTTAGATGATTGTAGAGGTTGTTTGTGCTACTTCTTCGTAAATTCTCCTCAGAATGCTTGTAACTGCTATTCCACGATAGTTCTCACATTTCGTTTAATCTCCTTTATTGTGAATGGTGGTCATATATGATATCAACCATTCCTTTGGAGCTTCTAATGTGTTAATACACTTTTGAAATAATTAGATGACTTAGATGATTGTAGAGGTTGTTTGTGCTACTTTTCCGTAAATTCTCCTCAGAATGCTTGTAACTGCTCTTCCATGATAGTTCTCACATTTCGTTTAATCTCCTTTTTTGTGTATGGTGGTCATATATGATATCAACCATTCCTTTGGAGCTTCTAATGTGTTAATACACTTTTGAAATAATCTTCTTAGATGATTGTAGAGGTTGTTTGTGCCGTATTTCAGCAGTTCACCAGGGATATCTCCAGGTCCAGCAGATTTTGTAGTGTTTTGCGTGCCTTAGCTGTTTCTTTCTATCGTAATTTGATGGGTGATGCTGCTACGTTGATAATTTGATTATTTATATTTTCCTGGTTCCCGAATTCTTGTCGTTGTTCTACTAATAATTCTTTAAATTAGTCTTCCCATTCTTGTATCTTTATGGTTGCTATGATATCTTTAGTTTTAGTGCTTCTAAATTTTTTTAATCATTTTCCAACTCAGGGAGCTTTTGCTTCCTCCTGTTACGTTGATATTTTGATCATTTATATTTTCCTGGTTTCTGAATTCTTGTCGTTGTTCTACTAATAATTCCTTAAATTAGTCTTCCCATTCTTGTGGCTTTATGGTTGCTATGATATCTTCAATTTTAGTGCTTCCAAGATTTTTTATTATTTTCCAACTCTCGAAGCTTTTGCTTCATCCTAAGTACGTGTTCACTCTTTGACAGTTTATTTCCCAGGTTTCGTTTATTTTTTACATAATTTTTGTCTCACGTTCGTATGGGCTCTTTTGTATTCTTGTTTATCTTCGGCTTATCTTATATGTATTTTATGTATAAATGGAATAAATTTTCATTGGGGAAAATAGTTAGACCATGTTCATTACTGGTGGCAATGTGGTACCTGGAGACGCGCTTAGCCGTGATTATTGCGTTTGGAACTGTGCGGAAATTCAACATTCGCCAGGCACATTTACGCGAAATCAAATTTGCTACCGCACACAAGCCGTGACCGTTAGTTTAACTGGCACATTCGAATCCAAATTGGATATTCAAGCTGCCTCCAAGAGATAACAAGCACCAGGTGTATCTGTGTTCAACTGGAAGCCAATATGTGGCATCGGCGACGTCCTCGAGGTGTCGCAGATAACCATTCAGCACACCAATCCCTTGGCGATTCATCGGATCGGATATTTAATTAAACGCTCGACAAGAGTTTGTGCCGCATTTACATCACGACGCTGATTTACGACCTCAATTGAACGCTGCCATCAGATTAAATGTATTTGAGCGTGGGCGGCTAATGACTAATCCTCGAGTACTTACTTCATTGCCGCTACCAGGGATTAGCCGAATTAATACTGAATTGTCAAAGCAACAAACAGTTGTTTATGTGCTTGGAGAATCAAATCTGATTGAAACATACTAAATTATACGAGTTAGTTATTTATCTAATTAGTTAGATCAGGGCATTATTAACTAGCGAATGCAGTGTGTTGTGCAGAGTTGTGCATAGTCGGTGTGCAATATATTGGTTAATTGGGTTAGCGGAAGCACCAGCAGCAACTTTCTTTATATCGACTATAGAAAATTACGAATCAATGACTCAAATTTTAACATTACTCATATACGAAGATCATAAATGATATGTGGTGATTTAAAGGTATGTCATTGAATATTCTATGCATATTGTAATTTCCAAGTTTTAATTTAATCAAATTTATGTAGGTCATTCTGTACAATTCTGTACAATAGTTTTGACCTTAGATTCTGTTGTTTCTTTAACTCTATCCTTGGCTGTGTCGAACCGACTCATTATATCAGTTAACGTCATGTTTATGCTTGTGATATTTCCTGCAATTTTCTTCAACCTTCTCTATAAAGGTTTCAGTTTTTGTATCAGCATTTTCGGTTGTGCTGACTAAAGTTTCTTCTACTTTGGCACTAGTTCCTGTAACATCAAAAACTATGGCGGCATCTACCATAAATTCTTTTCTATCTTGCTTAATTCAATCGGCATTTTGTTCTGCAGCATCCATACATATATAGTATAGAAAACAAAAGGCTTACAAAAGTGAAAATACATAGTATATTTCGGATTTAAATAGATCTAGCAGTTGCCATTTAAAAGAAACTGTTTTTTTTTGCTTATACAGAAATCCGACCCTGATTTTAAGGGCAGGAACTAGTCAGAAGCAAATACCAGTCTACAAAATTTATTAGAAAATTCGCACATATAGAATCGATATTGGATGGTAACAATATTGAATGGTAACAATGATAATTATAAAATTGAATCTGAATTATACAATTCTTGCTGCAGTAATCAAATCTGATCATATATATATATATATATATATTTATCATTACACCTTCTACCAATTAGTGTAGGTGTGAAATCTGATCATAATTATTAATATAACTCGTCAAAGTGCAAAACAAATTTGATGATTTTTACCTTACATTCACAAATTTAGGCGACAAACAAAATGTTAACTTTAGATTTTATTTTTTTCAGTACCTGATTTAGGCATTGCGAGGCCCTTAAATACAAAATTGTACGTACTTACACATTAGGCACACTATGTATATAACGATTCACCATCCCTGCATGAAATTATCTCACATGACTTCAGCGAACTTTAATCTATCTAGGATTCGAGAGGAGAAGAGTTCAAATTGGACCTCGGCCTCGATTAGAAACCCATACCAATAAAGGCAGCATCTGCTACGTGGGCTGTGGGCATTATCGAGTTTGGCCATCGGGTTCCATTAGAAATTTAAATTGGACAGTGGGAATTGTGTGTCGGATCGTCGGAAAGGGTAGATGTATAATTGCTGGAACTCAAGCCGTGGCAGACTTAAACACGGCGTTGCTGATATATTGCCTCGAGGGGTGTTAAATGGCGTCACAAAAATCCTGCAAAGATTAAAATATTTTTATGGGACTTGTTTTGTCATCGTGATAACTTTTGAAGGCAGGATTTTAAAGGATAATGTATAGTGGACGGACTCATTATAAATATTAATAAAATGATTATTTTTATATTATTGATAAAATGAAAACATTATTTTCAATATAGTCCTGTCATAAAGCAAGAGTATGCTTTTTTTTCAAAAAAAAGCTGCAGGTTCAGTTTATTTGGTTAATATTTATTCAATTATTTTAAAATTTTCATAATTATTGATATAAAATTTCATTTCATTTCCCTGAATTTTGATTTTTTAATTCTGATTATCTATACATAGGTATTTGATTTCTGAAAATTAGTTGTTTACAAACAATGTAGAATTTAAGATTGCCTTTTATAGAAATAGGTAAACATGTTCAGTTATGCACACGTGTGCATAATATATTACAAATGAGTTAAGGGTCGTTTCTGGTAGAATCATTTGAATTAAATCCGATTTCGATGTCAGAATTGCGGAAAAAAATCTTTCGGTAGAAGGACTAATCAATAGAAAACCAATTAATCGCGACAATTACACGTAAAGGAACCGTTTCGCACTCGACTAACGAAAAGTGCAATGCTTTTTATTGACAAAAGTGTTTGATTTAGTTCAATATTGATCAGTGGCAGTAACGAGAATGCAATCGGTTTAATGATGACAATAATATCATATTATAGCAATACGCAGATAGATATTATCAGAAACAGCACAAAATGTTGGAAATTATAACAGTTTTAATGGTTTGATTATATCTTCATAATATTTTTATAATCATAAAGTGTACCATTAAATATTAATCGCACATATCGCACATGAGCTATTAGACACCGATTTTTAATCTCTAGTAGTCGATGGGAATGTCGTGCATTAATAATAATAGCAGCAATGGCAGTATTAATGATAGTACAAGTAGTGAATATGCATTCGTCAGGGTTATCATTAGCGCTCGGATAGTTATGATTTTACATAAAAGAATATGTAAAAGCATACTTCGGTATTTATTTTATGAAAAAATGTATTTACATATTTGCACGTTTTTTGCATATTTTTCTTATAATTTCACAACAATTTCGCCAAGTCTCAAAACACAGAAAACATTTTTTGTGTTTTGAGACTTGGCGAAATTGCGAAATTGAATGTAATACACTATTTTTTGTGCAAACACAGTTTTCCTACATCATTGTGTAATTAGTATTATGTAAAATACATAAGTAACATTTTAAAGGCACTTCAACTGGAATTATCACTTAATTGCATTTCCTAAAAAGGATCTCTTTCTTAACTCGTTCCAGGAAGAAGACTCTGCATGCATCACAACAGCAAATATCATTAAATAACCATTTCATTTCATTTTATAACGTGTAGAAACTTAGTTCTGAAATTTTCATAAATATTCGGGATTTCCATAAATATTACACAAAATTCCATGAAATTAACTTTCAACTTTGTATTTGTGAATTTTTTTATAACTTTTGAAAAAAACATAAACGACCAACTATCAAAAAATATTCTGAAAGTTTAGTAAACTTCTTGGTAATGTATATCATCTTTATAATCTCTATAAATGTTTGAGGAAATTCGTTCAATAGTATTAGAAATTCCGTACATATCCAGAATATATGAAGGAAAAAAAACAGAATTTATTTAATAACATTTTGAAACACCCTTTGAAGTCTTCAGAGTTGCATGGTTTTTGAAGTTTCATAAATATCCGGGACAAATCGACAAATCATGGAAATATTTATAAAAATTTAGGATTTTTTCCATGAATATTCCGTACATATCCAGAATATATGGAGAAAAAAAACATCAGAATTTCTTTAATAACATTTTGAAGCACCCTTTGAAGTCTTCAGAGTTTCATGGTTTTTGGAAGTTTCATAAATATCCGGGACAAGTCGACAACTCATGGAAATATTTATAAAAAATTAGAAATTTCACAGGAAAATTCCGTACATATCCAGAATATATGGGGAAAAAAACATTAGAATTTATTTAATAACATTTTGAAGCACCCTTTGAAGTCTTCAGAGTTTCTTGGTTTTTGGAAGTTTTATAAATATCCGGGACAAATCGACAAATCATGGAAATATTTATAAAAATTTAGAAATTTCACAGGAAAATTCCGCACATATCCAGAATATATGAAAAAAAAACGGAATTTCTTTAATAACATTTTGAAAACTCTTTGAAGTCTTCAGAGTTTCTTGATTTTTCAAAATTTCATAAATATCCGGGACAAATTGACAAATCATGGAAATATTTATAAAAATTTTGAATTTTCACCGGAAAATTCCGTACATATCCCGAATATATGGGAAAAAAACATCAGATTTTCTTTAATAACATTTTGAAAACTCTTTGAAGTCTTCAGAGTTTCATGATTTTTCAAAATTTCATAAATATCCGGGACAAATTGACAAATCATAGAAATATTTATAAAAATTTAGAAATTTCACGTGAAAATTCCGTACATATCCACAATATATGGAAAAAAAATCAGAATTTCTTTAATAACATTTTGAAGCACCCTTTGAAGTCTTCAGAGTTGCATGGTTTTTGAAGTTTCATAAATATCCGGGACAAATCGACAATTCATGGAAATATTTATAAAAATTTAGAAATTTCACAGGAAAATTCCGTACATATCCAGAATATATGGAAAAAAAACAGAATTTCTTTAATAACATTTTGAAAACTCTTTGAAGTCTTCAGAGTTTCATGGTTTTTGGAAGTTTCATAAATATCCGGGACAAATCGACAAATCATGGAAATATTTATAAAAATTTAGAAATTTCACAGGAAAATTCTGTACATATCCAGAATATAAGGAAAAAAACATCAGAATTTCTTTAATAAAATTTTGAAGCACCCTTTGAAGTCTTCAGAGTTTCATTGTTTTTGGAAGTTTCATAAATATACAGGACAAATCGACAAATCATGGAAATATTTATAAAAATTTAGAAATTTCACAGGAATATTCTGTACATATCCAGAATATATGGAAAAAAACATCTGAATTTCTTTAATAAAATTTTGAAACACCCTTTGAAGTCTTCAGAGTTTCATGGTTTTTGGAAGGTTCATAAATATCCGGAACAAATCATGGAAATATTTATAAAAATTTAGAAATTTCACAGGAAAATTCCGTACATATCCAGAATATATGGAGAAAATAAACATCAGAATTTCTTTAATAACATTTTGAAACACCCTTTGAAGTCTTCAGAGTTTCATGGTTTTTGGAAGTTTCATAAATATCCGGGACAAATCGACATAAATATTTATAAAAATATAGAAATTTTACAGGAAAACTGTATGTAAAACTTCCCGAACATTTGATTGAAGTGTACAAATTACAAGGTTTTCAAAATTTTAATAAATATTCCATAGATATGCTAGGAAATCTAAAAATTGATGCGATTATAAAAAACTTGATTTGCAAATATAATTTGATTGAATATAATATTCATTCCAAAATATCTTAATAATTTTGAGAGATAGAGAGAGAGGGGGGGAGAGGTGGAGAGAGAGAGAGAGAGAGGCGGACAGAGATATTATTTCTAGAAAATATGTCAAAATTCATTTTCGAAGCGTATTTATAGGAGATTGGAAGTTGGTAGTTTAATTTGAAGACAAAGTTATCATTTACTGGCGATTTTTTAGAATAAAAATAATGGAGAAAATTTTCATGGGATTTGCTTACAATTAAATAAAAATACAAAAAGACAAAACTAGATAAAGCTAATATCTGTACAAAAATTTACTATTTCAGGCAAAATCAGGCAAAGTTGATAATACTGGAATACTGGTATTTTTTCTACTCTTTCTTTTCTGTCCCATATTGTAGTCTAATAGTTCCCTAGTTACGTTTGTGCACGCTTTCTTTAATAATAATAATAATAATAATAATAATAATAATAATAATAATAATACTATTTATTCCATGTTCGCACAATAAGTTTTGTTACGGGCGAAAATTTGCTCCACATATGTTATCATTTCAAGGTGATTTTTTAGAATACAAATAATAGAGAAAATGTCCATGGGATTTGCATACAATTTAATAAAAATATAGAAAAACAAAACTAAATAAAGCTAATATCTGTACAAAAATTTACTATTTCAAGCAAAATCAGGCAAAGTTGATAATACTGGAATACTGGTATTTTTTCTGCTCTTTCTTTTCTGTCCCATATTGTAGTATAATAGTTCCCTAGTTATGTTTGTGCACGCCTTCCTTAATAATAATAATAATAATAATAATAATAATAATAATAATAATAATAATACTATTTATTCCATGTTCGCACAATAAGTTTTGTTACGGGCGAAAATTTGCTCCACATATGTTATCACTTCAAGGTGATTTTTTAGAATAAAAATAATAGAGAAAATTTCCATGGGATTTGTATACAATTTAATAAAAAAACAAATAAACAAAACTAAATTAAGCTAATTTCTGTACTGAAATTAACTATTTCAATCAGGCAAAGTTGGTAATGCTGGAATACTGTTTTTTTTTCTGCTGTTTCTTTTCTGTCCTATATTGTAGTCTAATAGTTCCGTAGTAATGTTTGTGCACGCCTGCTTTAATAATAATAATAATAATAATAATGATATTTATTCCGTGTTCGCACAATAAGTTTTGTTACGGGCGAAAATTTGCTCCAAATATGTTATCATTTCAAGGTGATTTTCTAGAATAAAAATAATAGAGAAAATTTCCATGGGATTTGTATACAACTTAATAAAAAAACAAAAAAACAAAACTTAATTAAGCTAATTTCTGTACTGAAATTAACTATTTCAATCAGGCAAAGTTGGTAATGCTGGAATACTGGTATTTTTTCTGCTCTTTCTTTTCTGTCCTATATTGTAGTCTAATAGTTCCGTAGTTATGTTTGTGCACGCCTTCTTTAATAATAATAATAATAATGATATTTATTCCGTGTTCGCACAATAAGTTTTGTTACGGGCGAAAATTTGCTCCACATATGTTATAATTTCAAGGTGATATTTTAGAATGAAAATAATAGAGAAAATTTCCATGGAATTTGTATACAATTTAATAAAAAAACAAAAAATAAAAACTAAATAAAGCTAATTTCTGTACTAAAATTAACAATTTCAATCAGGCAAAGTTAGTAATACTGGTATACTGGTATTATTTCTGCTCTTTCTTTTCTGTCCCATATGTAGTCAAATAGTTCCCTAGTCATGCTTGTGCACGCCTTCCTTAATAATAATAATGTTTATTCCATGTTCGCACAATAAGTTTTGCTACGGGCGAAAATTTGCTCCACATATTTTGACGCAGCTGTAGATACAAGGTATATCTAAATACTTGTAATTACGTAACCATGTAAACTATTTTTGTTCCGCTCCAGTAAAAATAGTTATATTTTTGACAGCAACAACCTCTCCTGATACTGAGGGTCTGCATGAGGATTCCCCTTTCTGAACACTACCAGTTTCCCTAATACGGTGCACTATTCGTGAAATATGTATTGACAAAACCGAGTATTTAAATTGGTGGTCGGGTAACTTTTGCTGAAATTCCCGAACGCACTCTGGAATTGAATAAATCCATTCTCCATTTTCAAATCATCCATTACGAAAGTAAGCCTCAACCATAAAAGTGTTCTTCTGATCAGTGTACATTTTAACAATCTACTGTTATTATGTTGTCTGACAGATGACAGGTATGGTTAACAGTGAACGCACTCAGGAATTGAATAAATCTATTCTCAATTTTTCAAATCGTCCATTAAGAAAGTAATCCTCAACAATAAAACTGTTCTTCTGATCAGTGTACATTTTAACAATCTACTGCTATTATGTTGTCCGACAGTTGACAGGTATGGTTGACAGTGACAGTTCTCAAATAGTACGGTATACAAATTTGAAAGGTGACACAATTGAATTGAAGTGATTACATGACAACATTCATTTAGGTACACCTTGTATATAATCAATAGGCTAGATGGTATTTTTACCTTCTATTTGTAATAGTCCCCAAACTCCCCACCGGGCATATACCCGTCCTGCAGGGTAATTTTGAGTAGTCTTGGGGGAGCATCCATTACATAGCAGTCCCCATTTATTCACCCTTCTAGTACTTACAGCTTACTACTTACTGAGCTACTTACTAAGCTAAAGCTCACGACAATTTTCTTTATTTCTTCAGTTGATTTATTAATATATGTATTATGTAGGCCGTAAATAGATATTCTTAAGCGATAGTCTTGCATTAAAGGTGTATTAAACGTGTTCTTAATCACGTCCTATTCACTACCCAAATTATTGGTCTGACAGTTTTAATAAATAAATAATGATAATCAAATAATGTTATAAACTGTATAAACGTATAATGTATAAATATAATAAATGTAATGTTTAAATAATGTTATCAATGGTACACCTACAGATAGTGTAGGAGAATTTTTAAGTGTAAGCGATATAAATGTAATGATATTTTTGTGCAACGTTGAACGCATATTTTCGCAATATAAAATTATTTTGAAACTATAAAACTAGCTTCAGTATAGAAAACCTAACTAATCTTGTAGTTATTCAAAATGTTGTTTGGTTGAAAACAGAATAAAAAGCTCTACCTAAATAAAACATAAAAAATGTAGGTTGTCATTCAAAAATATCATTAATGACGTCATAACTTTTAAAATATTGTTTTTTTAAATCTGAAAAAATAATTTCATATGCGCAGTAATTTATATCGCTATCTCCCTTTTAGACTTTTTTTCTCTCATACACATTAACGAAGTTACCGAATTTATCCGCCACTTAATTTCCACACTGTATATAAATTATAGTAAAAAAAAGGTTCATATATTCCAAGATGCATAACACGTGCCAAACGTTTTTTTGTTTGAGAATATTTATGGGAATATTTTTAGCTTTTTTTAGAGCTTTTTTATATTTTTATAGCCTATTTGTAATGAAAACTTTTAATTCTTAATTATTTTTCTAAACTCTTAAAATGTCGACAAATTCAAGTCATTATACGTCATTATCTTTATTGACTACATAAACATGCGGCTTAATATCCTTAAAGGAACTCAGATAACCTTTTACGCACTCTCAGGAAAAGCGGCTACACGAATAAAAATTGCAGTCAACATCATTAGACCGCCTCCCTTTTCTGAGATTGAAGAAGTTACGTGGTCGGTAAGCGGATTGTTTCTGAAGAGATGAGATTTCTACGTAAAACGTCCTACAATACAATGGTATTATTCTGGAACTGATAGCTACCTGACATTTTACCTGAAGACATTTACTTTACGGATAAAAAAATAGATAGTGGTTCTATTGTATTGATTTATTTGCTAGAATTAAATCAACTGAAGTTGCAATGATATCCATTCTTCCATCTAAAAGACTTTCATTGCTAAATTAAATTGAATCCGGTTGCCTGCTAAAATATCGGGAAATAGCGTCGAATGCAAATTTCGCTTAGCAATAAACACCTCATTATAGAACTAGCGGTAACTAAACGCGCGAACCTCTTTAAATATCCACTTTGGCTTAGGTGCACGGGAGGTCTCTGTACCACCAGAAGCAATCAACACTCCGCGAAATTGGAGATGGGATTGAAGTGCCTGAGCACATAAGCCGCTTGCATTACTTGCCTTGCCTCCAAATTATTCTTTTTCTACTCCTACACTTTAATTGATACATTAAACATTGGCTACATGTATAAGGTGACCAGACGTCCCGATTTTGGCGGGACAGTCCCGATTTTTAGAAATTTGTCCCGCGTCCCGCCAAGTTTGAAAAAAGTCCCGACTTTTGAAAGATTAGGTTTTTTTTTCGGGGTGATGTTTTATTCGCTATTTTGAAGTTATCAGCTTATATATTTCGCCAATATCTGTATTTGGTAGCAGCGCTGCAGCGGCCAAAATACAAAACGGTACTTTAAAAACATGCCTCGTATTTATTATATTTGTAAATTTGACATTATTTGTCATGTTGTTAAAAAAAATGTAAAATAATATTATACAGGGTGTCTCCTAAAAAGCGCCGATAGCGATAACTACTTTATTTATTGGCCGATTTAAATAAAACGAAAACAAAACTAACTGGCTCCACATGTCTACAAAGGGGCCCTAATTTTTTTTTGCAAAATATAATAGACTATCGCTGAAACGAAACTTGATTTTGCAAAAAAAAAAGAAAATTAGGGTCCCTTTGTAGAACATGTGGAGACATTTAATTTTGTTTTTGTTTTTGTTTTATTGAAACCGGGTAATAAATAGGGAATTATGAACTTATTGGCCAGCGGCGCTTGTTAGGGGACACCCTGTATATTTTGCGTTTTGCATCCCCCCCCCCCGGTCACTCTGTCCCGCTTTTCGATCGTTAGGATCTGGTCACCTTATACATGTACACTCATGCTTACATAAATCTAGTACAAAAAATTTGACATTGCATATATAAATGCTATTATTTTTTAGAAACATGATATTATTTATTTTCGTCATGGATACAATCTATGAAAAGCAACTCATATCTCCCTAGGGAGATGTCAATTTTTTTCACTCTCAATCACATTTTTTTCTCCTTCAACCTTATGACCACTTGACAAATAGATCGTACAATTGACAAATTTTCCATTCAAGACGGTACTTGAAGATGAGCAATTTTGCGTCTGCTCATGGCCTCCACTGCCACTAGCAGATGCCGACGATCTTACTTTTTCAGTCTCTTCCAGTCCAGCAATCACGCGTGAAATTTTATTCTTGGATGCCATGCTGTCTGCCAAGTAGCCTTCCGCTACTGTAGAGCTTTTCCATCCACCCAGACGCTTCAGATTGGTCATACTTACCTCCATCTGCTACCAAAGTTGCAGATGTTCGTCTTAAACAGTGACCTGTGAAAGATTTCGGATTCGGCAAACCCAAGTAGACAGCAATTTTTGACGGAATGCTGCCAAATGTGTTTTTCCCAACAGGTTGCACTGTATATTTTCTGTTTCTGTACGATAAAAAAAACCTTGAGACTCCTGCAGGACGCAAACACATGTATTCTCTGATAAGCGACAACGCATTCAGTCTCTCCTCTTCAACTATAGCGAAGGATCTCTTCTGCAGCACAATTACTGAACCCCTATCACTGATGTCTCCAATTTGCATTTTGACCAATTCGTCAGTTCTGCAAGCGCCAAACATACCCATAATTACTACCACTTTAAACATCAAATTAGTGTCATTCGGTGCTTCTCGTAAAAACATATCAACCTGTTCACGCGCCAAGACCTCAGACTTCTTGGGTTCATATCCTTTGTTTTTTCTTTTAAGGAATGTTTCCAATTCGTGGTAATTTGAAATATCAATGCCATCTCTCAATAATAACATAGATTTAATCATCGAAAGCTTGCTCCACAACGTATTCGGACTAAACGAAATTGACAAATCTTGAAAATATGCCAACATTACAGTTACACTTATAACTGTGACATCATTTTTTAACATCCACTCATGCAATCGATCATATTCTTTTGCGTATAAATGTTCCGACTTTTGGGGGTACCAATAATTCACGGTCTTTTTTGGCTTTTTCATTTACATTTTGAGGAATAATACCTTCTGCCATTTTTATTATGACTTTTATATACTGTCAAACAATTCATAGCAACCTCGGAAATAAACATTGTGGATCGATACAATACCTAAAATTTTTACCAATATGTTTCTAAAAAATAAAATATTGTATGCACCACGGGAGATATGGATGTTTTTTACCCTCGGTTGACTTACAAACCTCGGGCCCAAGGCCCTCGGTTTGTAATCCTGTCAACCTCAGGAAAAAAACATCCATGTCTCCCTTAATGCATAAATATCTATTGTAACCTAATTTCTGACAGATATAAAATTAATTAGTTTTGACAGCCATGCATGGGGAATTGGAATTGGAATTGGAAATTGATTTTTTAAATAAAATCATTAAATATGTCGAATATGCGAGCATGAGCAAGCTACAAGAGCCACAAACAATTTATTACCAGTGAAATCGTTAAAAACTTACGAGAAATTTTACTCTAATTTTATGGATTGGAGAAATACAAATAAGGTCAGCAGCTTTTCCGAAGACGTCTTACTTGTTTATTTTAATGATTTATAAAAAAAACTATCCTGCTATTGCTGCCTACAAAATTGGCGAGTATTTATGAGGTTGCACACCGAAGATTCATCAATTGGTGCATGGAGAAGAACGTGGACAATTATTCGCAGAATGTGTTGAGAGCTTATTTTACCGAAATGAAGCAGAAGAGCAACATGAAATGTTCGTCTATGTGGTCACAAACGTCAGCACTATGTGGTGACGTTTGAAGAAAAAATAGTGTATGCAACTCGCATTTAATTTGTTTTAACGGCTTTGTAATTATAGCAACTTGTATTATGCACAGATATGTATTGTAACGAGATAAAAATTCTTTTCTTGTTTCGATATGTTTTCCTCGTTTTATGTCCGCACAAATTCCTGCTCGGCTTCAGGATTCCGTACGGTTTAAACTTGAGCGACTCATCGGGGCAATGAGAAGTAATGGAATACCGCCACGACAGGAGTTTTTCATGCAGCAATCCCCCTTTATTTGCCTAAGCAATTTCTCGCGCTCTGCACCCGATTCCGGCGGGTTTATTAATTATAATCCAATAAGACGCAGTGGCGGGCCTTTAATATTCAAGTATTCCTCTGATAAATGGGGCTCGAGTGCAAAAGATGATTCACGGGAAATTAAATTGTTTGCACGGAGAATGGGAAAAAGGACGCTCTAATTGGGGAGCAAAAGAGAAAATTTAATGGATTAAAATTAAATTCTTGCAAGGGGCGTTTGAGAAATTATGTGGGCTCGATTTAATTCATTTATCATAAAAAGCGAAAATATAAAAAAATCTTTTCACATAATAAACTTGTAAAATTAATAACCAGTAAAAAGCGAAAATATAAAAAAAAAATTTCATTTAATAAACTTGTAAAATTAATAATCAGTAGGTAAAACAACGCGGGTTCTACTTCACCGCCTGCGGTAATTGATTAAACCGCGAATCAAACCGCGGATTAAATTAATGGAAATCTTCGCGGGGGGTGTAGTAGAACCCGTGTTGTTTTATCTACTATATTCCTAAATATTTTTAAACATAGGAATATTATGTAATAGTTTCTCAAAATTATTCTTCAGTGGTTTAACAGCGTCGTGATGAGCACTCCATATTGTCTCTACTAGTCTTTTGACCGATACTCCTACACTTTTCATTGAAATTTCCCATTGGTGTGTGGATGACCAAAATAAGCTTTTAGCAAGCCATGCCCCGAAAACAAAAATGTGTGGATAATCATTGTGTCAACGAAAGTTTTTAAAAAGTTTTTGACAGATAAATATAATTAAAAAAATATGCATGTTTATACAGTAGGGCCCCGTTGTAAATAATAAATTTGAGAAAATTTGTATACCTACACTGTATTTAGAATAATACTCAGACAAATACGTAAATATATACACTCAGATGCAAAGAAACCGGGTCATTGGGTTATTGTTCGCAAAAGAACCATATTTTTTATAAATTTTGATGATGATATAGTCCTTAAAATAATTTTTTTAGTGTTTTACAATCAAAGAGACCGTCAGGATGTAAAAATAAGCAACATATGGTACTTATTATTTATTTAATGAATATTAATAAGCGAAAACGATAATGTACGTATACACGAAATAAATGCATTTCTGCAAAATAAACTTAACAGAGAATAATAAATGAAAATGACAGTTAATCAAAAATAAACAAATCGAAACCCAGTAGCCACCTTGATCCTCTATGCATAACGGCGAATGAGCAATAGGTAGTGAAGAACACATAGCTTTAAATGTTATTTTCGCTTATTAAATAAACTGATAAGTATCATATGTTGTTTTTTTCTACATCCTGATTGTCTCTTTGATTGTAAAATACTAAAACTTTCATTTTAAGGACTATACCAACATTGGAATTTTAAAAAATGTGTTATTTGCAAACAACGACCCAATGGCCCGTTTTTTTGCACCTGAGTGTATATTTTTTCAATTATTTATTATTATTTTATTATTATTATTAATATTTTATTATAATTATTACATTATTATTTCATTATATAAGTAAGATTGTATTGCAATCAGTAAAGTGCCAGTATAACCTTTTAAGACGAAGTTTAATGCATGAATGAAAAGCCCACCACTTACTCAAATCACATATTCTTCCGCGACATTTTTTTTTCGAAAATATATAATGGCCTATAATATTTTACGCGCCTCGTCAATTTCGAGGCGCCCTTTTCGAGGCGCATTCTTCCTACAACCAGTTTAGTACCCAATTATCCATAAAGCGTTTCATTGCTACGAGTTTTATTGCCAGCTCGACAATAACAGTCGACTGTCGCGATAAAGTAATAATGGTGGCACTGCTGCCGCATTATAATACTTTCCATATGAATTATTTGCTTTGAGCTGTAAATACCACAGAATCGCATTATTATTGCAAACATGATTTTTGTTTAATATATTTTGGGTGTTTATTAATATTGCAAATCGAACAATACGATTAATGAGTGATCCCCCTAGCAGAGGTCACCTAGTATGGACATTTTTATTCCAATCGCCAGTACTCTAGTATTGTTTAAATAATAATACTATATAACTATTAATTAATTATTAGTTAATGACATTATTATTGCAAACACGATTTTTGTTGTGTTTAATAATATTACAATACGAACAATACGATCAATGAGTGCTTTCCCTAGCAGAGGCCAAGACCTAAGATGGACATTTTTATTCCGAACGCCAGTACTCTGGTATAGTTTAAATAATAATAATATATAATTATTAATTAATTAATTAATAATTAATAAGATCCTATTCCTTGGCTTGGCGATGAATAATGATATTGCCAAAAGTGTTTCGCAGGGCATGATTTGCATTATTATTAAAACGTAAGTTTAGATGTGTAATAGTTACTTACGCCACTGCAAAAATAAACATGGATATATTCAAACTTTTCAAAAATTACTTGACTTTACTTGAATGATCTTGAATGACAGCTAGCTCGACAGAATTTTTTGCAGGTTACTTACGCCACTTTGCAAAAATAAACACGGATATCGATATACAAACTTTTCAACTTATTCAAAAATTACTTGACTTTACTTGAATGATCTTGAATGACAGCTAGCTCGACAAAATTTTATGCAGGTTACTTACGCCACTTTGCAAAAATAAACATGGATATGTATATACAAACTTTTCCACTTATTCAAAAATTACTTGACTTTACTTGAATGACCATGAATGGCAGCTAGCTCGACCGAATTTTTTGCAGGTTACTTACGCCACTTTGCAAAAATAAACACGGATATCGATATACAAACTTTTCAAATTATTCAAAAATTACTTGACTTTACTTGAATGATCTTGAATGACAGCTAGCTCGACAAAATTTTATGCAGGTTACTTACGCCACTTTGCAAAAATAAACATGGATATGGATATACAAACTTTTCCACTTATTCAAAAATTACTTGACTTTACTTGAATGATCTTGAATGACAGCTAGCTCCACAGAAGTTTTTGCAGGTTTATGGTACAATTGGTTGCATAGCTAATACTTGCAAATTGTTGACATGTGTTTTTTAAAATTGCACATAGGGACGTTGTATTGACTATGTTCAGAGTTAAAAAAATGTCATTGGTATATGGCTTGCACTATATATTTCCGCTTTTTAACAAACCTCGTAGGCACGAGCAAAATTTATCTCGAATTCTCTGTAACTGTTGTACGTTTGATTAAACATTAAACATTATTTTAAAGTATCGCATTTCACATATATTTCAAAGTATCGCTATGGCACAGATTAATTGGAGGTATTGAAATCATTCCATTCTGCTGCATATAGTTCTGGGTGCCTGTTAATTGCTGGACTGCGTTGGTTCACGCTCAATTAAGTCGGCATTGGCTTCCAACAATTCAAAATTAACTCGCTTATAATTATTTATTGCTGAATCTATTCCTTGTACCCGCAATACATGGAAGGTAGGGGAATAATCTGGAGCAGTGGCTCCAGAACAATGCCGAAAACGGATAACTGCATCAAACGATTATGAAGGTAGTACAATTGAACTACTAAACACCAGAAATCGTAACTGAAACAGGCGAGGCGAATTGCTTTCAGTGAACGCTACATCTTGATTGAGTTCTGTTCAAATAATTAATGTGAAGCAGCATCTTGCCTCCCTCCTGTCTCTGGATCTTTATTCTATATTATAAGTTATTCTTAATCTTTATCGGGACGTTTCACCTTTCAACATGGTTGAAATCGGAATTTTTTCGCTTGTTTTAATGCTATTAAAATCCAATATGGCGGCCATAAGAAAATCAAAAGTTGACTATAAAAATTTGGGCATCTATTTGGGGCAGAAAATGTTTGGCACTGACATCAGGAAGCTCACGTTGAAAAATGTAAGAGTGCTAAGTTTCGTAAACTTTCCTTCAAAAGTAAAAAAGTTATAAAAGGAAAAGAAAAGTGCACTTTTTCAGTTTTTCATCGATATTTCAGGAACTGGATATCTGCTGCAAGATATCCCGGATTTCTTTTCAGAATATCAAAAGGCATGAAAATAAGAAACTTTACTCCTCTTTTTTTTCTTATGGTATAATAATAGCTCATTTTCACAGCTGTTAATTTTGAATGCTATTATTATCCAATTTTGGGGGCCATAAGAAAATCAAAAGTTGACTATGAAAATTTGGGCATCTAGTTGGCGCAAAAAAGGTTTGGTACTGTCATCAGAAAACTCACGTCGAAAAATGTAAGCGTGCCAAGTTTCGTAAAATTTCCTACAAAAGTAAAAAAGTTATAAGAGGAAAATGAAAGTGTACTTTTTCAGTTTTTCAGCGATATTTCAGGAACTGTGCAAGACATCCCGGATTTCGTTTCAGTATATTGAAAGGCACAACAATAAGAAACTTATATCCCATTTCACCAACTCTGTATGTATTTTCGTTTAATAGATCCTAATGGTGGGCGTCGTAAAAGTGACCACCCTGTATATATAAATATATATATATATATATGTATAATTTATTATTATTATTAGCCTAAAGATTATCAAAGAAGGGTGCGAACGTAGTTCTATATGTGTGAAGCACTAGTTGATATATATGTTCACGCTGAGGTCTAATAATGCTAATTCAGGTTGTCGGAAGTGATTGATTAATCCTGTAATGATCCTCAGGTCATCAGTGTTACAGAGCGGTAGAGTTAATGTAACGATGTAACGATGTGTTTATATGGGTCACTGAAAAGACTAATCCCTATTGGCATTTAAACGCATGCCTATAATATGCTGCATTTACCCTCATTAGTCTAAGCACTGAAATAATAAACTTAGAATCACATTATTGCATAAAATAAATCAATATTTTCGAAATTGCAATAGCGCCAATGACAGCAAATACCGAAGTATCTATCAACAAATGACACTGGGAATCGCTTATACTGATATTGCTGAATATTAATGATAAGTATTGCAAAATCCAAGACTGGTTTTTGAGAATCACATTATTGCATAAAATAGATTAACATTTTCGAAATTGCAATAGCGCCAATGACAGCAAATACCGAAGTATCTATCAATAAATGACACTGGGAATCGCTTATACTGATATTGCTGAATATTAATGATAAGTATTGCAAAATCCAAAACTTGTTTTTATCTTGATTTAATTAAATATTAGATTATAAAAAATATTGCTAGAATTTATTCAATAGCAGTATATACCACTCAAAACGTGTCTACTACAGACCAATGCTCGTTAAGTATTTAATATGTTCTTCAACACTAAAGCAAAGAAAGGTTATTCTTCATTGGAGAGATAAAGAGGAGAATTTCGTTGGTTGGCTAAAGAAATGGCACTTTCAAAAATATTCGACAAATACGGTAATATTGAGCCAGCTTTGTATGTCGAAGTTTTATTGGTGTTAGAAACAATTGAGAAAACCAAAGAGATGAACAGTAATATAAGGGTTATGGCAAAACCTTTTATAGAAAATGTATAAAATACAAAGTAATCTTAAGAGCAATTGCAGTTTTTTAAAGATTCAGCATTACTGGACCGCGATCAAAATATATACAAGCACCATGACCATAGAAATTTTGAAACATACAAGCATAGAGCAAATTGCAATTATAGAAGGTTGAAAGAAGTTCGACTCAGTAAAACATATTGCAGATTATGGGCTGAAGAAAAATTAGACGAACATAATTCTGAAATTACAGTTGAGAGAATTTTGCCAAAACTGCGAAAAAGAGTAATGTGTATAACTGGAGATATATGTGAAGATTAATTCATGGTAGGGGCTAAAGAAAAATTAGAAGAACATTATTGTGAAATGACATTTGAGAGAATATTGCTGAAACTGCAAAAAAAATGTAATGTGTATACATGGAGATGAATGTGGAGATTAATTCGGGGCTGAAGAAAAATTAGATGAACATAATTCTGAAATGACAGCTGAGAGAATATTGCCAAAGTTGCGAAAAAAATTATTTTTGTATACCTGGAGATAGATGAGGAAATTAATTCGTAGTAGGGGCTGAAGAAAATTTAGAAGAACATAATTCTGAAATGACAGTTGAGAGAATATTGCCAAAACTGCGAAAAAAAGTAATGTATATACCTGGATATAAATGTGGAAATGAACACCAGACGATGGGCATGACAAATACACATTTGTAACATTCATTGTAACATGGATACGTAATAGAGTCTACGATAAAACGAATCCAAAATATCGTTGATATTTGTAAAGATTTGTATTATATCCACAAAATTTTGACGAAATTAAAGCAAATATTAAAAAAAATAGATTAAAAACCTTAACTAATAAATTGCAGAAACAAATTGTAATGTTACATTAGAAAATTTAAATGAAAAACTTTTGTTTTGAAAATTGTAAAAGTTATTAGAACAAAATATTTGTGATGTATAACAGCAGACTAAGATCTACAACTGAGATGCACTTTATGGAAGAACATATAGAAGACTCAAGCAAGCATGTGTTAAAAACAAATGAAGAAATATGAACATGTAGAAGTTGCAAATCTGAGCTAGTAATTGTTACCACGTTATTTGTAAATAAAATTTATTTCGAGAAGTGTGCCCCACCTTATACCCAATATTCCAAAATTACTTTGATATTTGTAAAGATCTGTATTAGATCCACAAAATTTTGACGAAATTAAAGCAAATATTCAAAAAATAGATTGAAGACTCTAATTAATAAATTGCATAAACAAATTGTAATGTTACATTAGAAAATTTAAAAGAAAATTTTGAAAATCGTGAAACTTATTAGAACAAAATATTTGTGATGTATTAACAGTAGACCAAGATCTTCAACTGAGATGCACTTTATGGAAGAACAAATAGAAGACTCAAGCAAGCATGTGATGAAAACAAATGAAGAAATATGAACATGTAGAAGTTGCAAATCTGAGCTAGTAATTGTTACTAAGTTATTTGTAAATAAATTTTATTTCGAGAAGTGTACCTCACCTTATACCCAATATTCCAAAATAACTTTGATATATGTAAAGATCTGTATTAGATCCACCAAATTTTAACGAAATTAAAGCACATATTCAAATAATAGATTAAAGACTAATGAATTACAGAAACAAATTGTAATGTTACATTGGAAAATTTAAAAGAAAAACTTTTGTTTTGAAAATTGTGAAACTTATTAGAACGTAATATTTGCGATGCATTAACAGTAGACCAAGATCTTCAACTGAGATGCACTTTATGGAAGAACATATAGAAGACTTGAGCAAGCATGTGTTGAAAACATATGAAGAAATATGAACATGTAGAAGTTGCAAATCTGAGCTAGTAATTGTTACTAAGTTATTTGTAAATAAACTTTATTTCGAGAAGTGTACCCCACCTTATACCCAATATTCCAAAATAACATTGATATTTGTAAAGATCTGTATTAGATCCACAAAATTTTGACGAAATTATGGCAAATATTCAAAAAATTCATTGAAGACTTTAACTAATAAATTACAGAAACAAATTGTAATGTTACATTAGAAAAAAAAAACTCTTGATTTAAAAATTGTGAAACTAATTAGAACAAAATATTTGTGATGTATTAACAGTAGACCAAGATCTTCAACTGAGATGCACTTTATGGAAGAACAAATAGAAGACTCAGCAAGCATGTGTTGAAAACAAATGAAGAAATATAAACATGTAGAAGTTGCAAATCTATGCTGGTAATTGTTACCACGTTATTTGTAAATAAACTTTATTTCGAGAAGTGTACCTCACCTTAAACCCAATATTCCAAAATAACTTTGATATTTGTAAAGATCTGTATTAGATCCACAAAATTTTGACGAAATTAAAGCAAATATTCAAAAAATGGAATGAAGACTTTAACCAATAAATTGCAGAAACAAATTATAATGTTACATTAGAAAATTTAAAAGAAAAACTTTTGATTTGAAAATTGTGAAACTTATGAGAACAAAATATTTGTGATGTATTAACAGTAGACCAAGATCTTCAACTGAGATGAACTTTATGGAAGAACACATAGAAGGCTCAAGCAAGCACGTGTTGAAAACAAATGAAGAAATATGAACATGTAGAAGATGCACTTTATGGAAGAACATATAGAAGACTTGAGCAAGCATGTGTTGAAAACATATGAAGAAATATGAACCTGTAGAAGTTGCAAATCTGAGCTAGTAATTGTTACTACGTTATTTGTAAATAAACTTTATCTCGAGAAGTGTACCCCATTAGAAAATTTAAAAGAAAAACTTTTGTTTTGAAAATTGTGAAACTTATGAGAACAAAATATTTGTGATCGAATAACAGTAGACGAAGATCTTCAACTGAGATGCACTTTATGGAAGAACATAAAGAAGACTCAAGGAAGCATGTGTTGAAAACAAATGAAGAAATATGAATATGTAGAAGTTGCAAATCTGTGCTAGTAATTGTTACCACGTTATTTGTAAATAAAATTTATTTCGATAAGTGAATGTTTCAAATGTTGACATTTTAGCAGTAATATTTAACTTTTGAATCAAATAATCAAATTTTAGAGCAATTAATAGGCATTTATTAGACTTGTTGAGATTTTGACAGTAAATATTTAATTGTTGATAATAATAATTGCAATTCGATTATTAAATTACTGAAATTTTGGGCAGTGATCATTAAACTCTTTGTGATGTATGATTGAAATTATAACGGAAACCATTGAACATAAAAATAGGTACACATAGTATAAGTTTCACAAATTTGGTATTATTTTTATTCACCTAAAAGAACATATATAAAATATTTGACCAAGTGGCTATAAAAAAAAAAGTCAGTATTAATTCAAATTTAAAAGGAATTAAAATTTTGAAAATTTTACTGTAACAATTCTTGCAATGTAAATAATTATTACAAGCATTTTACTTTTTTTGATTTTACATGTTTGGGTTGAGTAGATTCTGCGATGTATCATCACGAATATGTAAAACCTCGATAGCCTATACCTATATGAATGACCACTTTTGATCGTGTCATGCTGCTGTGTATTTACAAAGCAATCAACTGCTGAAATCAAACCTGCATTATTATTAATTCCACAATCGCGTGAGGAAAATAAAGCATCCAAATATTTATGTTCTGTTATACACATACTCGGCTGCATTGAGTATTGCTTTGTTTTGAATAAATGCGTTAGTGAACATATAAGTAACGCATGCTAATTTATCTTCATTGCCCTGTCGTTACCTAAATTATGAGAATATTTGATGCAGGGCGTCAATTTTTTACTCGGTTATTGATTCCAACGTCGCATCGGTTCGTCCTAGTCTCGTACTTTGACCGTCGGAAATTTAATCAAAGTGGAGAATACACGTGCACGATGATCCCGTCAAAAGTCGCTCTCCACGTCAGGATCAATCTATTTTCCAATTTTGGTTTTAACCAAGATAATAACACAGGGCTACCATGGATGATCAATATTTAAATTGATGTGCAAATCGAAAAAGGCTTTGCTTGCAGTTCCAGTAGAGGGTTAGCCTATAATGTTTTATATGGTGGACCTAACGGCCATCATATATAAAAAAAGGTCAATCATTTAATAAGCCCGTTCTATAATAAACCCTAAACTAGATATACTTCAAGGTTCACTTCACTTATCACACGATGGCTCGTTTAGTGTAGTCTCTAGCTCCCTTGTGGAAAATAATTTAAAATCGTTGATATTTGTGAAAAGGGATCAAAACAAAACAACTTTCAACTTTCAAGCTTTCAAAATTAAGAGAGCGAAAGGTCATTGCTTACAACTACCTTCAACAGAAACGTTTTTCTAACAAGCATAATATTATAACCTACAAAACTTTGGTGGTCTTCTTTTTTGACAATTGGGAGACGTGTCAGGATTAATAAATAATGAAACTAAGCAAATGTTATAATTAGATTCAAAAATTTAGATTTTCGATCAGCATTTGAATGATGTTGAGTAGTGATAGTTTGATGAATAATTTAATAATAAGTGACTTGATTCCTTGCATGTATCTTGCGTGTGCCTCAGGGCAAGTAAACAGTATCCACGTTCTTGGCTTTAGCTTGTTGACATGCTGTAGGTCATGCGAGAGGTGGCCTGGTAAACATATTAATTTCAAAAGCTGCGGCTTTGGAGCGGCGCATTTCATAATGATACACGAACATGTCATGCAGTCTGTCGCCTCAACTTATTTGCACTTTGAGTGTATCTGTGTACTTCCATATTTCCCTATTCATTGAACCCCCAATAACTTTTTTCTTGACACAATAAGTCAAGAGATAATTAAATCAAATTTTGAAGTTAAAGTGTCAAGAATAAAAAGAAAAACGAAAAGTAGTCTAAAATTACAGCCATCATATTTTAAATTAAAAAAAAAAAATAAACAGTAGAATCGAGAAAACGCACAAAGTATATCATGCAATGAACAAAATACTAATGAGTAAGAAGGAAGTGTCAAGAAAAACTAAAATTGACGTATTTAAAGCTATATACAGAGCTATCCTAACGTTCGGTTGTGAAACCTGGGTCCTATCAAGAAATGAGAAAAGCAAACTGCAAGCAACGGAAATGAAGTTTTTGAGAAGAGTAAGGGGAATAACAAAGATGGACAAGATAAGAAATACTGACATCAGGGAAGAACTACAAATAGAATATTTGGAAACTTTTATTGATAAAAGACAAATGAGCTTATGGGGTCATCATGCTCCTTTTGCCATTTCCTTTGCTAGTGTCAGTTCTTCCCAAAATATGTCTTTGTTGTTTCTTGTATCGTCTTCATTTGCACCATATACAGTTATTATGGTTCTTCTTACACCCTTACTTACTTGACTTTACTTTTATTCTCTTCACTCTCAGTGGGGCATAGGGCGTCAACTAGTCTTGTTGATGTTTCTTTAACCCTTAGTGGTCTTTAATTCTACTGTGAGGATTCTTTCCGACCAGGCTTTCCAGTTTTCTATTTCGTGTTCTATTCTTTTGTGTATAATACATATAATTGTGTATTTTGAAGCCCTCCGCTTCACGTCGGGCATCAAACTACCCGCGAGAGGAAATCATGCACAGAAATAATTATTGTACACCTACCAATCAAATAAGTCGAAGTTGCATGTAATAAATAGCGCTATGTGACGATTCATTTCAATTATATTCTATACCACTCTCAGAATGCTTATATTTACATAGCTAACAATGTATACGGTAACTTTTATGCTGTGTGCACAGTCAGAAAAAACGGCGACACAAAGGAAACGCGGAGATTTATTATGCATGTAATATTTTATATTTCAGGAAATTAATTTAAACTTTTTCCACCCGCATTTATACAGCTGTCACAGTTGCAAACAAAAACATAAAGCCAGAACTTTTATAGCGCGTCAAGGAGCTGGGAAATATTGACCCCTAAGCTCTTTCAAAACCACATTGACATAAAAATCCGTATGTTTCATTTTGCAAATTAAAACGGAATCCATCAAAAGTTGTTAGCAAAATTAAATGGGAGTCCGGGGAAAGGAGAAATTTGTGTATCAAAATATTTATGCGCAAATCCGGATTTGCCAATACTTGGGAATTTTCATGAGTTTATAGTGCCCGGTCTTTGAATCCGCTAATAACATTGCAAATAGTTTTCGTCGTAATATACTCATAAGTAGATTAAAAATGCATTACACAAATGCGTTCTAATTTCCATGTTGGGCCGATTATTCCACAGAACTTATCTCTTTCATCCATTGATAAAGATATCCGAATAGTTTTCCAGTTGTTTAATATGCCTGTAATGCTATCTAACTTCCTTATGGGAAAGTCTACCTACCAGATAATACAAATATTTCAGCCTCATGTTTATTTTGTTTTGGATTATGTTACAGTGTTGCCAATTTTAAAAGCACTAAAATATTTATTCATTTTATTGCAACTAGAAACGTTCTACTTTTTCAAAGATTCTTGTATACTGCAAGTAGTAAATGCGCAAACTTAGCACTATTTTTGTTGCCTTCTTCCGCATTAGTTATATTAACAATATTCTGAAGATTAATTTCCGATATAACCGAAAGTGATCGGATCACTCCACCGGATGTCCAATCGACAGATCTTGACGTAGTTTGCGGCCACGCATAATCCTCCGATAATTAAAAGTTTGCCCGCATCGAATCACAAGTCTGGCGGAAATTGCGGTCCAACTCCTTGAGAAGAGATCTTCGAGGATTAACACGATCCGTTCCTGAATTAATTCCTCCATACTACAGGCGTCGATAACAGATGGTGGTGATTGAATTTTGATTTTCTCTACTTCATTGCTCGTAGCAAACCTAGGCGCAGCCAGTTTAAATTGTAATTTCATTAAATTATTTATTTGCACTTTATATGGGCCATGGAAGTATAAGAGTTTTTAAAGAAACCTATTGACATTTACCACCTACAAAAAAAATTTCAAATTCAGGCTTCAAATTTTGTTCAATTTGGACGTGCATGAAGAAATCCATAAAAACCGGTTACATCTCTACAAAAGATGTTCGACTTTTTTTTGGGGTAAGCGCATCGCCGTCTATGGGCATTAACGCTAAAAAAGATGTTCGAAATTTAGCGGGGAAGCAAAACACATAATAACATGTACATTGTTTGGTCCATTCTTGAAGGAACATCTTAAGAATTATGGAAGACCAGCCACTTAAACTCCTCGATGAAAAAGGCATAGACGTGATGCACAAATTATTTAACAATATCTATGACACTGGTCAATATTCTACCTAATGGCTGACATCAACAGTCATTCCTTTGCCCAAGAAAATAGATGCCAAAAATGCGAAGAACACAGACTTGTTAGCCTAATGAGTCATACTTTGAAACTATTTCTTAAAATCATACATCAAAGAATATACAAGAAGTGCAAACCCGCAATCAGCGATACACAGTTTGGCTTCCGGCAGGGACTGGGCACAAGAGAAGCTTTAGTTGCAACACAAGTTCTTGTACAAAATTGCCAAGCCAAAGGAAAAATGTATGTCTATGCTTCATAGACTATAAGAAAGTGCTCGACAGAGTACAACATCGTAAACTCTTCGAAATACTTAAAAGGTCGGACATTGACCAGAAAGGCATACGATGTATAGAAAGCTTGCACAAGAACTAAACAGCCAAAATAAAAATCGGAAATGAAACTACGAACGATATAAAGATTTTTAGAGGAGTAAGGTAAGGTTGTGTACTGTCGCCCCTCCTATTTAACTTATACTCTGAAAACATATTTCTGGAAGCCCTCATGGATCTTGAAAAGGGCATTAAAGTCGATGGCATATGGATCAACAACGGGGAATGATAGAATTTGATGGTATTTAATTTGAGGCGAACGGAATGATCTATGCTAAGATTTTTTTTTTAATTCAATGTTTATGGGGGACTCCATAAACTTTTAATAGACAATTTCCGTGGGACACCCTGCATATGGATGTATAATCCAGTATGTTATTTGTTGGGTAGAGTAATTTGTTGGCTGGGGAATACCGAAAACGCAAAGGCCAAGATGAAGTCTACCGTCGGAAGGGTAAAACGGCAATTTGCGCCGCTCAATTAAACCAGTAGAATACTCGGCGCAGAACTTGGCACTCGAGTTTATCTCGTGTGTGTCCTGAAGGAACAGCAGGATATGACACGCAAACCGGGAAGTCTCGGGCATCCCATCGGTCGGAAAATTCGGCATTAGCGACCGGCGGGGCGTTAAAAGCCGCCCGCTTTTCCGGCCCGTCCTCTATTTTCCGATTAAAAGGCCAGCCACCACCCTTGCACAAATTGCGTTTGAGCGACCATCAAAGCGCAGTGCTGACCGTGAAAAATCGGAAAATTGAATAGTTTCGTGACAGGCGACACTTTACGTGTAGGTAATTCGTGCGAAATTTGTTGAAAGTGCAAAGGATATTGGCGAGCTCACTTAATTTACTTGTTAGAAACGCTTTGTCGCCTTATGCATGGACGGTAAATGGGCTAGGCAGGCATATCCTCTGTAAATCGTAATTCATTCTGGCATTTTTTTTTGTGAGCGCATTTCCATCTATGGACATAAGCTTTTGTGCCAATTTTGCACAATCCAAATAAAAAAAATACCATGACATTTTTTTAACTCTGAAAATTGTCAATACAACGTCCCTATGTTCAAGCTTAAAAAACACATGTCAATTATTTGCGAGTAATGGCTATGCAACCAATTATACCATAAACCTGTCATTTAAGATCATTCAAGTAAAGTCAAGTATTTTTTGTGAAATTTATTTTATACTATGCAAATCTGAGCATAAGTAATGTGCGTGACGTTTTTCAGTCACTTATCCCGATAGACCCCAAAGGAATAGGTCACTTGGGTACAAATCTGGTAACTCAAGTTGTTGGTCCAAAACTTCCTATCCAACGCTCCGCAAAAATTTCATGTAAATAACGTCACATCATTGCAGTGGAATGTGGGGCTCCATCGATTTGAAACCAGACACAATTGACATTTAGGTTTTGGATCTGTGGAATTATTTGTGCACGAAGTAAGACTAAGGAGGAATTGGAATTTAAATTTCAATCAATGAAAAATGGGCCAATTAGCGTATTATTAAAACACCTGCCCATACATTAGCCCTATTGTTGTACTGAATCATCATTAAATTTTGAAGGTGCGGATTAGTTCTTGACCAATATCTGTAAGGAAGGAAATTACAAGGAAAGAGGATATGATAAATAAATACAGACTAACTGTTAATTTTGATAGTTTACTTCGCCATCAAATGTAAAAGATGCTTTGTCTGTAAATACTATCTTTTCTAATATTTCGTTATTGTTATTTATAAAATTACACATTACTACACAAAAATTGGTTCTTTTAATTTTGTTTTCATTGGTTAGTAGCTGGTGATTTCTAAATTTGTAAGGTTTATGTTTAAGTTTTTAGAAATTTCCGTAACAGCTAACCCTTACCTGTAAATGCTGAAAGTTATATACTCGATTTTCTCACTTATTAATTACAGAATCTTAGCCAAATTTTCACGAGTAACGTTTTCAGGTGTAGTAACTACAATTCTAATATCAAATATGCAATTCAAAAACTTTCAGAAGTTTCAATAAAAGCTAAATCATACTTGTAAATGCTGAAAGTTACATCCGCGATGTTCTCACTTATTCATTACAGAACCTTTGCCAAATTTTCAAGAATAATGTATTTAGGTGTAGTAAATACAAATGTAATATCAAATATGCAATTCAGAAATTTTCAGAAATTTCAGTAAAATCTAACCCATATCTGTCATTCCTGAAAGGTATATCCATGATTTTCCCTCTTATTCATTGCAGATTCTTTGCCAAATTTTCAGGAATAATGTCTTTATGTATAGTAAATTAATATCTAATATCAAATATTAAATTCATAATTTTTTTGAAATTTCAGTAAAAACTATCCCATAGCTGTAAATGCTGAAAGTTATATACTCGATTTTCTCACTTAATCATTACAGAATAGTTGCCAAATTTTCAGGAATAATGTCTTTAGGTGTAGTAAATACAAATCTAATTTCAAATATGTAATTCAGAAACTTTTAGAAATTTCAATAAAAGCTAACCCATACCTGTAAATGCTGAAATTGATATCCTCGATTTTCTCACTTATTAATTACAGAATCTTTGCCAAATTTTCACGAGTAACGTTTTTAGATGTAGTAACTATAACTCTAAAATCAAATATGCAATTCAGAAATTTTCAGAAATTTCAGTATAAGCTAACCCATACGTGTAAATGCTGAAAGGTTTATCCTTGATTTTCCAACTTATTCATTCCAGAATCTTTGCCAAATTTTTAGGAATAATGTGTTTAAGTGTAGTACATACAAATCTAATATCAAATATTCAATTCAGAAATTTTCAGAAATTTCAGTAAAAACTAACCCATAGCTGTAAATGCTGAAAGTTATATCCTCGATTTTCTCACTTATTCATTGCGGAAACTATGTTAAATTTTGAGGAGTAATATCTTTAGGTGTAGTAAATACAAATCTATTATCAAATATGTAATTAATTAATTTTTAGAAATTTCAGTAATAGCTAACCCATACCTGTAAATGCTGAAAGTTATATCCTCGATTTTCTCAGTTATTCATTACAGAAACTTTGCCAAATTTTCATGAATACTATGTTTAGGTGTAGTAAATACAAATATAATTTCAAATATGCAATTCATAAATTTTCAAAAATTTCAGTAAAAGCTAACCCATACGTGTAACTGCTGAAAGCTATATCCTTGATTTTCCAACTTATTCATTATAGAATCGTTGCCAAATTTTTAGGAATAATGTGTTTAGGTGTAGTACATACAAACCTAATATCAAATATTCAATTCAGAAATTTTCAGAAATTTCAGTAAAAGCTACACTATACCTGTAAATGCTGAAAGTTATATCCTCGATTTTCTCACTTATTCATTACAGAAACTTTGCCAAATTTTCAGGAATAATGTGTTTAGGTGTAGTAAATACAAATATAATATCAAATGTGTAATTTATAAATTTTCAGAAATTTCAGTAAAAGATAACTCATACTTGTAAATGCTGAAAGTTATATCCTCGATGTTCTCACTTATTCATTACATAAACTTTGCCAAATTTTGAGGACTAATATTTTTAGGTGTAGTAAATACAAATCAATTATCAAATATGTAATTAATTAATTTCCAGAAATTTCAGTAATGGCTACCCTATACCTGTGAATGTTGAAAATTATATCCACGATTTTCTCACTTATTCATTACAGAATTTTTTCCAAATTTTCAGGAATAATGTCTTTTATTGTACTTAAAACAAATCTACTATCAAACATGCAATTTAGAAATTTTCAGAAATTTCAGTAAAAACTAACCTATAGCTGTAAATGCTGAAAGTTATATCCTCGATTTTCTCACTTATTCATTGCGGAAACTTTGTCAAATTTTCAGGAATAATGTGTTTAGGTGTAGTAAATGCAAATATAATATCAAATGTGTAATTTATTAATTTTCAGAAATTTCAGTAAAAGCTAACTCATACTTGTAAATGCTGAAAGTTATATCCTCGATGTTCTCACTTATTCATTACATAAACTTTGCCATATTTTGAGCACTAATATTTTTAGGTGTAGTAAATACAAATCAATTATCAAATATGTAATTAATTAATTTCCAGAAGTTTCAGTAATGGCTAACCTATACCTGTAAATGTTGAAAATTATATCCACGATTTTCTCACTTATTCATTACAGAATTTTTTCCAAATTTTCAGGAATAATGTCTTTTATTGTACTTAATACAAATCTAATATCAAACATGCAATTCAGAAATTTTCAGAAATTTCAGTAAAAGCTAAACCCATACCTGTAAATGCTGAAAGTTATATCCTCGATTTTCTCAGTTATTCATTACAGAAACTTTGCCAAATTTTCAGGAGACATGTGTTTAGGTGAAGTTAATACAAATCTAATATCAAATATTCAATTCATAAATTTTCAAATATTTCAGTAAAAGCTACACCATACCTGTAAATGCTGAAAGTTACACCATCGATTTTCTTATCTATTCATTACAGACATTTTGCCTAATTTTCCGGAATTATGTCTTTAGGTGTAGTAAATACAAATCTAATATCAAATATTCACTTCAGAAATTTTCAGCAATTTCAGTAAAAGCTACACCATACCTGTAAATGCTGAAAGTTATACCCTCGATTTTCTCATCTATTCATTACAGATATTTTGTCAAATTTTCAGGAATAATGTCTTTAGGTGTAGTAAAAACAAATCTAATATCAAATATGTAATTCATAAGTTTTCAGAAATTTCAGTAATAGCTAACCCATACCTGTAAATGCTGAAAATTATATCCTCATCCACGCATCTACGCATTGACCTGTGATGATTAAAATTGAACATAGGGATGTTGTATTAACTATGTTCAGAGTTAAAAAAATGTCACGGTATAGTTATACAATAAAATCATGGAAAATCTGCAGCATCCATAACTAAACTGAAAATAATACATATGTTGATTGTCCCTAAACACTTTGGCAGAAGGGCCACACAGTGGTTATAAATGTTTGAATGACCAACTTTTACAGTATATGAACATGATATTAATATATCTGTACCTGAATTCAATGAATTACACCAATCAACAGAATTATTACATATTCATGATTCAGAATAAAGATTATATGTTAATGCAATTGTAAAATAGGTTTTTTATGATATGTGAAGTGTTAAAAGCCGGATTTTATTTTGCGAGTGGGAAAGTTTGAACATGAGCGAAGCGTATATACCAGGTGATCGATTTATCGAAATAACATAGGAAAATGGATTTCCTTAGTGTGATAACTCCTACTTTCAAAATATAATAAAATTAACTTCACCATTAAATAGATTATTTTATTGCGCTTCTTATGGTATAAACCATTCCTCGCCAAACAATGTCTTAACATGTGTAGAAAGCTTTTAAACTAATTAAAATCATTCTAAATAATAGTATTGCTTTTGATATTTTATGATAATATTATAGAAATACAATCATACTGCTAGTATTATTATATATTTTTTGCTGAAAACGATAGATTAACTACAATGTATACAATGTATATGAATACTCTTAAAATTTCAAATTGATTTAATTACTAATTGATTGAAAAGTGCTAAACATATTGGAACAGAACTAGGTATATATTTTGCTTTGTGAAACCTGCGTCCGAGAATTGAAGGAATGGAGTGGACGATGGGATTCTCTAACCAAATAACCTAACCTAACCTAACCTAACCTAACCTAACCTAACCTCAAGTTAGGAACATTTTTCAATGCATTTAATCTTAAAAATCAAAATATCAAAAATAATAATAATAATCTTAAAATAGTAATTCCAACATATTTTCATTAATATTGCAATATCAATTGGTTTGAAACATTAAGTGTTTGTAATTCATAACAGGTAAAGTTGGTGTAATTATTTTTTTCGATCGGGGCGAGTAATTACGTGACGTGCGCGTTCGCAATTTATAATTAGTGGCCGTAAAATAATACAATTAACATGCTTGGTGGCGTTTTTTGTATGCTCCAGTATGTATATAGGTCAAAGAGCTACAAACCGGCTCCGATACTAATCATACCTAGGGTTTATCGATTGCCACCAACCACCAAACACACCAACAACAAATATCGCGCTGTGATTTATCGCCGCAATATCTTGCAAAGTTAATTAACTTTACAGCTACTTATCAACAAATCGCCAGCGAATCTTGAGCTTTTCTGTGGCATTACTGATAACTTGTGCGTCGGTTTTAATAACATTACGCCTAAATATTAATATACAAGGTAATTTATAATTGGTGTAAAAAATGTTGCCATCTTCTTCGGGAAGTAATTTTAAGATTAAAATGTCATAAGGTGATATTCCTATTAGTT
The DNA here is from genome assembly GCA_951805005.1 of Othius punctulatus. Taxonomy (NCBI): domain Eukaryota; kingdom Metazoa; phylum Arthropoda; class Insecta; order Coleoptera; family Staphylinidae; genus Othius; species Othius punctulatus. The sequence goes on along the minus strand of OX638145.1, from coordinate 48,824,663 downwards.
ACAGAACTACAACAGATTTAAATTACTTTAAAGTTAAAAAAATATGTACCTATGTTTGTTTAGGCAGTTTCAAGACACTGATTTTTGCATTGCTTTTTTTATGACATTACTGATTACTTGTGCGTCGGTTTTGATAACATTATGCCTAAATATTAATATACCAAATATACAAGGTGATTCATAATTTGTGTAAAAAACTTTGCCATTTTCTTCGAGAAGTAATTTTAAGATAAAAATGTCATAAGGTTATATTCCAATTAGTTACAGAACTACAACAGATTTGGATTTCTGTAAAGTTTAATTTGTTAATTTGTAACGGTCCAGAAATAGCGTTGGCAGAAACTGCATTTTAATAATTAATTGGCGTATAGACCTGCACGGTAGACAACCGTGCTCGCATTTTTTTGTTGTGGTGACGCGTTTCCCCTGTGAGCGATTTTTAAATTCGCCGGCGAGACGCCGCCATGAGCAGAACTCAGCTTACTCGTGTCCAGTATAGACCGTGCCAGAAGAACCGTTGAGATAAGGGTATCACCATCCGGTTTACGGGATAATCAACGGGGACTCAGCTAACCACCCTTGAGGGGATTGAGGCACCGAGTACAGGGCAGAGGACTAAAACGCTCATAACACCTGAGTAAGTAGTTGTTTCTTTTCCTTTTCGTGAAGCCACGTGTCCGGCCATTGTGACTAAGGCCATGTGCTTTGCAGGCGTTTAGCTACGGGCTAAGCAGCTCGGCCAGAACATTCTTGGCTGGAGGCCGCGAATCGAGCACCAGGCGTCTACGACGCAAGCCGTCGCCCTCCCGGAGCCGTAGCGAGTCGCCAGCGAGACCACCAGGAACACAGGCCAGATACAGATAAACAGATTCCAATATATATTTTTTTTTGGTGTGCTCAATTGAGCCAGACCGTTGTTTAATTTTTCTGTTTATTCTTTTGTGTATAAGTTGCGTTACGTGTTTCGTGCCGTACGTGTTTTGCGCTTGTGTAAGAGAAAGGTTGCTCCGTCGGCCCTTTCAATCGCGCGATTAGGAGCTTACTATATTCGGCCGAATAGTGTGAACCCTGCGCGAAAGGGTGGCGTTCGGAGGTATTTATTTTCAGGAGCGCAGACACGGTGTCCGTCGTTTGTGTGTGTGAATAAACGCCGATATTACACTACAAACTCACACCTGTTATTTTTTTGTTCCCCCCACGTTTTCTCGATCGGGCATTCATTTCAGTTACAGTTTTCTATTCTCACTGCGAGATTTAAATCTGGTGGTGTTGGCGCCAAACGGTCAGCGTTGTGACAGTTCGTGATTTCTGAACTTCGCTGACTGTCTGCCGTCCACCCACGCAGGTAGGGTGGAGCCACCCTTTGCGACGAAGTAGCAACGAGGTTAAAATTACGTGGAGCCTTTTTTTACCCCCCCCCCCCCCCCCCCCCACTCTCTGACACCGAGAGCCTGGCCCTCGTCACTACTTCGAAGGGACCCCCCACTCGCTCCACGGCCTAACGCGCTGACTGCCCTTCAGGTACGTCACAATTTACCTATGTTTGTTTAGGCAGTTCCAAGGCAACACTGTTTTTGTATTACTTTTTTTATAATGTTCTTGTTCTGTAACTAATGGGAATACGAGCTATGTTCATATGACATTTGAATCTTAAAATTACTTCCCGAATACAATGGCAAGTTTTTCACACCTGTTATCTTACCAAATGCTTGTAATTACGTAACCATGTAAGATATTTTTTTGTTCCGCTCCAGTAAAATTAGGTTTTGTCTTTGAAATAGACAACTTCATTTACACTCATTAAAGTGATTGAATTGAAGTGATTACGTAACAACAATCATTTAGGTACACCTTGTATGTATATACAATAAAAATTCTATAAATTATGTTTCATTTCTGTACCGAATCGTGTGATTTATCCTCTCATTAAATTCATTCAATCGCCACAACTTGGCCTAAATAAAAATAAAAATTCACAACGTTATCAACTCCATATGAAGAAATCCAGGCTGAAAGGCTGTGGCTGATGGCCATTTGAAGCATTGCAGCAAGACCTCCTTTTACAATTTAATAATGTACATACAACAGCAAATATGTAAATGTTTCACTAAACTATATCTTATATATAAAAATAAAATGAGAATAGCTCGCACAAGAACTCGCGTTCTCTTTATTACATCATACTATGCACGTAATGCGCGGCATAAATTAACGAATACGTTAATGTATTCTAGACCATTATCAGAGGTGAAGAGTGTTCCGGTTTTTTGTGAGTAATCCTCTTTATGGCGGCATTATTCAGATCGCGACGTTTGCTATAAAATTACATGAATTTTAAGTGGACTATGCGAAGTTTTAATCGCGTTCGCGTCTTCGCGTCAATGAACTTCTAATATATTCGCGAATTTTAATGATTTTTAAATACAGGCAATTAATCCTATGACTAGAGTATAGGTACCTATATAGAATTTAAGTGATAACAAATTCCTGTGCTTATCAGTTGCTGCACTTATAGCGTTATTGTGAATGACAGCCTTGGATATAAAATTTGCTAAAATATTCAGATTTTTTTTAAATCGTCTATTTGAATACAAAATTTTGGAAATTAATGTCTTCCTCAGAAACTGCTAAAGATCAATAGGCTTCATAAAATGTGTTCGGAATTGAACAAGGAATCGGAATATATAAAATATACAGGGTGTACAATTTCCAATAACAAAGTTGATGACTACTTCCGATAGAACAGGAATTGTTACTGGCTTGATACTAGAATTTTTCTTTGGAGTTCTGAAGGCTTCTGAATTTGGTTAAATTTGCGCTTGAATCTTGTGAAAGATTTCAGAATTTCACTCTTATTACCTCTCAATAGGGATGAGAATGGCGTGAAGTAAGCGTTTTATGCCAGTAAACGTGCAAATTCTGAAGATTTCTGAATTTGCTTGAATTTGCACTTCATTTATTCTGTTCGCTTCTATTACTAGTTCTTTAACTCTCTTCCTATTTTCTTTGTATATTTTGTATTTGTTTTCTGTTTTTTGCGTTAGGTATTGTTCCTAGGCTTTTTTTAAATTTTTGTTGCGTCTCCGATTTCTCTTGTCCACCATGCTGTTTGTTTCTTTTCCACAATCCTCTTTTTGCTCACGCCACATTATGTTCTTGTTGTTTGTAGTATGATATGTTTAAGTATGTCCCACATTTCTTCTGTGCTGCTGTTTTGGAGTGTTTGTTCTTCTTTTTCAATTTGTTTCTTGATGATTTCTTCGTATTCCTTGCATATTCCTTCGTTTCTTAGTTTATATGCTTTTATCTGTTCATAGTGTATGTTATCTTCTGGGTTTGTTGTAGTTACCAGTAACTTATATGGGCCGCAATTATTTTTTTGGTAAATAGTCATTTCTAGAAAGAAATACAATATTTTATCTGTTCTGCCTAGGATAATATTTAAGTAATAGCAATAATTAGATATAACAGTAATAAAAATGATAATAATAGCGCTTTTCTAGGAAATGGCGTAATAAATTAGGACAAAATACATATATGTCATATCATTTGAACTCGCGTTGTTTTCATGTTCATCGCTTTTATGGAATTTGGGTAGCGACAAAACCGATAATACGTCGTTGCTGTGACACCTACGTGTACGGTGTACGTTGACAACGTACATTCGTACGAGTGTTGTGGTGCTGTGCGTAAGAATAGGAGACGTTTCGAGTGCGCAGTCTGCACACAATGGGATGGAAAATGGGGGAGGCGTGAGAGAATAAATCAATCTGTCAAATATGATGTGACCCTCTGCATACGCCTCGCTCTGGGAAATATCGCGAGACACCAGAAAATCCATTTTCTCGTAACGCGGCGAGGGTTATTCGAAGACAAATTGCAGACGCTGTCGTCCCGAATTTCGCTTAGAGCAGTGGATGAAAGTCGTGTTAAAGCTGGTTGATAAACTACAACAATTGGTATTGAACATTTTTCAGTGACTAGACTTATAGCCAATAATACCAGAGCAGGGTACATATAATTGCCCTGTCAACTTGTTAGGTATTAACCATACTTTTATGTGAACTGGACTTTGGAAACTGTATTTGATTATCTTACTGCCTTGTTAACTTACTTCTTATTTGATTATTAGAGTAGAAAAATAAGATACAATAATTTATAGACACACAGTAATAATATAAGTGTTAGTAATATAAATAAAAATCAGTAACAATATAGTAATGATCATATCCTAGCACTTCAGGCTTGTTACCTCACGGTCTCCTTGAAAACTTCCCTACAGGTCTCTCCGTCTTCTATTTTTTTCTTTCCAGTTGTTAATTTTATTTTTCCATTGTCACTTCATCCTTCTTATTCTTGGTTTGCCCCGTCTTTGCCTGCCTTTCAAAGTACTTTTGAACAGTTTATTTGGAATTCTGTTTCATTTTTTCCACTTATCCTTGTCACTTTTTTTCCACTTATTCTTGAAAATTATAGAAAATATCTGGTCTAATTTGATTTGACGAATTCAGAAAATGCAAGATTAAGAGAATAGATTTAATAGAAAGATTGAATAATCCACATCATTATATAAAACCACAAAGCTCAGCCAAATCCAGAGAACTCTAAAAACCGATAACTTTCAAGATCCCAAAGAAATAATATAAAAGTCTCATAAACTTAAAATCAGGAAATTTCACGAATTCCATGAAGAAGAACCAACTTAAAATGTTACAAACTCATGAAAATCTAAAAAAATGTTGAATTAAACGTATATTTTTCTCAACATTTAATGTACATTTTTGAAAATTTCTAAGGAATTTAAATATTTTTCAACATGCAATATTTTGAATACCTGCATTTTCTGAAAACTGAAAAATTAATATTTCCAGGGCGGAGAAAGGGGTCTTTCCGGGTCGATAGCCTTAATAAAGATCGTTATATATATATATATATATATATATATATATATATATATATATATATATATAATATTTCTTTTGAAGTCAAAGCAGTTTTTATTTTAATTTTTTTGTGGCCTCGCAATTTTGAGTTCTCGAGTTCAAGATGGTCAGAATTTATGAGTCTTTGACTGAAAGGTGAGGTGGCATTTCCGCTTTTAACCAAGTCAAAAAATTTGTTTGTTTCAAAATCTGCCAGTGGATCTGTTCTTGTCACAGGTGTAATGTATTATTTCAATGATACTGCCATTACAAATGGCATCTAATGGCTGATTACATTCAACAGATCATTTTGGGTAGAATTCTTAAACCCAACAAAATAAAAAGCATTTCAACCTTATTAGCTAAACATTATGAGGTGATATTTTGAATGCAGATGGCGTCTACTTTATGATACATTATATTAATTATAAATAAAACACAAATAAAACAATTATACACCCTACACCATTCAAATGGTAAATGGGGATTTGATAATATTTATATATATATATATATATATATATATACACATATGAATAAATAAAACACATGTGTTTTATTTATAATTATGAGGTGAATTGAAAGACCAACAATAGTATTAACATCTTTAGTAACACATTTAAAGGAAAAACACCTAATTCAGAAAAAAATCAGCCTGATGTGGATGACATGGTTGTTTTATCGGATAACGAAGAAGATTAATTAAGAGTTTAGTATTGTTTATTTATTCTGCTTTTTGTACCTAACTATATTTTTTTAATATTTGCTTTTGAATCATTTTCTATTGGAACCCCAAATTTGCCTAGCCTAATCTTATTGGTGTTAATAACAAAAAATAAGACATTTGTACTTCACACAGATGCATAAACAGGCATTTGCAAATCTCAGCTGCAAACCCAGAAATGATATATTTTTTAAAATTTCTGAATAAACTTATAATAAGACTACCAGATAATAGAATAATACTGGACTGGTAAGGATTAAAAAACCCACAAGCTCAAGTAGATATATCAACGACACATCCCATTTAACTTTTAAAAAAATACAAAATTTCGACTAAACTATAATAATAATAATAATATTTATTTGGTGCTAATAACAAGGTTTTACACGAGTCAAAGTTATATGGTCTATAAAATACAAATACAATACTAAAACTAAGACACTTTAAAAATTAGGTGAACACATAAAACAACTATACAAATAAGACGCACTCAGACATTTTAAATATGTATATCACTGTTCAGGAAATCACCAAGGGAGTAAAAGGCGTTGGTAGCCAAATAGTTTTTGATGGACATTTTGAACTTTTCTGTTGGATAATTTCTTATACCCCTCGGCAGTTTGTTATATAACTTTATTGCATAGTACTTGCTACCTGTATGCATTCTTTTTAGTCTTAATTTGTTCAGACATAGGTCATCCCTTCCTCTTGTTTCGTAGATATGGTCGTGGCTAGAATAATTATCCAGGTGTTTCTTTATATGGCATAGACATTCCAGGATGAAGATTGAAGGCAACGTCAATATGCCAAGCGCAATGAAGTCCTTCTTGCAATCATGTGTGTATCCCGTTCCCGCTGCAATTCTTATTGCGCGTCTCTGGAGTGAAAAGATTCGATGAGTGATAGCGGAGTGTCCCCAAACAAGGATGCCATATCTTATGTGGGACTCAACCAGTGCAAAGTAGGCACTTTTCAATTCTTGCTTATGTAATTTCGCAGGCAGAATATATTTTTAGCTAGTAATTTTGCTGGTTCATCGCCATGCTTATGCCACCTCAATTCAGGGTCTAAGTAAATACCCAAAAAGCGGATGGGTTCAATGTTCAGGGTTGACCCTGTGGTAGAGAATATCATTTGTGAGGTCTTGTTGTGATTTAACTTGAGCTTGTTTTCGCTGCACCAAGCTTGTGCTAGTTCCAGCGACTGAGCATTTTTCACTTTGAGTTTGTTGCTGTCGTTCGACTCATTTACCACTGTCGTGTCATCTGCGAACAGTATCACTGCCGCGTTTTCCAATACCAGCGGGAGGTCGTTTATGTATATTAAAAATAATGTGGGTCCTAATATCGACCCTTGAGGAACACCCTGTAGCACAGGTAACGCATCCGACATGCGTCCATTTAAAAATACCGACTGCTTGCGACCGCTTAGATATGATCTCATGATATCTATGCTAGTTTCATTGAAGTTGTACATTTGTAGTTTTTCGAGCAAAATGTCATGGGGAACACAGTCAAAAGCCTTGCTCAAGTCCAGAAAAGAGGCCATACAGCAGGTTTTGTTTTCGAAGCTGTCATATATTAAATCACAGAGATCTAACAGTGCATCGGTCGTTGAGCGTCCCTGTCTAAATCCAAACTGGCTTTTTGAGAAAAGGTTATTGGTGTCAAAGTAATTAACAATTTGGTCCTTCAGTAGTGTTTCCATTATTTTAGACACTGCCGGGAGCAGTGATATGGGGCGATAGTTATTAGTGTCGTTTTTATCTCCTTTCTTGTATATAGGTATTACTTTACCAAATTTTAGTACGTTCGGAAACCGCCCGCTTTTTATGCTGCTGTTTATAAGGTAAGTTATTGGGATTATGAGCAGATCCTTAGCGGTTTAAATCATATCTACGCTTATGCCATATATGTCCAGAGATTTCTTAGTTTTTAGTTTATTTAGAGCATTCCTAACCTGAATTGGTGTTACTTCCCTAAAATAAAAGATGATGTTTGATGCCGTATGGATGTGGTGGCCATTTCTAGCTACCGCATTGCCATTGCCTAATTGTCCTGATATGTTAACAAAAAATGAATTGAAGTCGTCACTAGATTGCTACAGGTGTTTGGGTCTTTATGTAATAGACCTTTTTCTTTATTTATAAGCAACCAGAGCCCCTTAGTTTTATTTGTACAAGAGTTGATGAAATTCTTATTTGCTCTTTGTTTGGTTAATATAATGGTTGCTTTGTATTTTTTTAGGTATGAGTTTTTTATAGCTTTGTTTGTCTCCGAAGGATGACTAGAGCAGACCTCTTCAAGAAGTCTTAGAGTTTCTCTCATAGAGTGGAGCTCATCAGTGAACCACTTTATATTGTTATGTTTGTTTTGGCTATTGACAACTTTCATGGGAAATGACTGAAGCATTGTCTCGATTAAATGGTCGTTCATCCGACCCCATTTGATGTTGTGATCTATATCTTCCTTTACAAAGTCCCAGCTTACGCTATTCAGTAAGTTGAAGAAGGTTTGCTTACCCAATAAGGTCATCGGTCGGACTTTTTTATGTGTAGATTTGCTTGGTGTTCGTATGCTCTTTATTATAATTGACAAATTGATAAAATCTATCTAATTGATAAAATGTTTGTCACCTCCTAAATATAATGTACTACATTGTTCTGCTTATAGAAATACAACTGAGTACTAGTAATTTGTCCTATTTTTTAATTGTAACTGTCAAAATCTGTCATATTTTGAACTGCAATTGACAAAATTTGCTATATTTTTAAATTTAATTGTTAATATCTTATATTATCAACTACAACTATTAATATTTGTTATATTTTTAACTATATGTGTCAAAAATTTGCACATTTTCAACAGTAGCTGTAATATATTTTTTTAAATATAATGTACTACATTGTTCCGCTTATAGAAATACAACTGAGTACTGTATTAATTGTTAATATCTCATATTATCAACTACAACTGTTAATATTTGTCATATTTTTAACGATATGTGCCAAAAATTGGCACATTTTCAACAGCAGCTGTAATATTTTATTTTATTTAAAAAAATGTAATGTACTACATTGTTCTGCTTATAGAAATACAACTGAGTACTAGTAATTTGTCCTATTTTTCAATTGTAACTGTCAAAATCTGTCATATTTTGAACTGCAATTGTCAAGATTTGCTATATTTTTAAATTTAATTGTTAATATCTCATATTATCAACTAAAACTGTTAATAGTTTTAACTATATGTGTCAAAAATTGGCACATTTTCAACAGTAGCAGTAATATATATATATATATATATTTACATATTGTGATGGTATTTGTATTATTTATTTAGATTAATTAGAATAGATTTATTGTTATTGTTATATAGGTTTTAGATAGAATTATAATATTTAGGGCACAAGCTAACAAAAATTATTGTAAATATTGTAAATGTGAATATGAACAAGTATGCACAAATATACAAAGCAATCCACGGATGGAGGTTGTTGATCGGTTACCACGGGTGACAGGTGACTTCGTGCATAGACGCTTGGGGAATTGAATAATGGAAAGTCGAAAATAATCAACAAGGAGATTGACGAGTGGGAGAGACGCGTGTGGATCGCGGGTGGACATGTTGCGATACTAATACGAATACATTACAAAATATTAACGGGGTTTCAACGATTGGACATAGGACTGGAAGAAGACAGTCAACCAGGAGAGGAGTTCAACAAGATAGGAGCCGTGACGGATATATTCAAAAATCAGGACTTCAAGCCGCTCAACTTCGCACACAAAAGTAGCTGTTTACTTTTGTGGGAATCAACAAAGGATCAAAAGGAGAATTCAGGGACAAGAGGACGAATTAATCAAGGAACCACAAGAAGAAAACTGCAAGTAGAAAGTTTGCGTAAAGTGCAAGAGTCATATTATCACATAAGTTGGCTTGTGTATATAGGATTTAGTTTGTTAATGTTGGCCATAGTTTATTATTTATTTAATAGTTTTGTTTTCTATTGTTTTTGATTTGTTTGTTTAGTTCAGTTTATATTAGACGTTTTAATATTTTTGGTTATTTTCAATTCATTAAAGTATTTGAACAAAACTCTATTTAGTTATGATTGAACCTACTATTGAACCTGAGATAAGAGAAAGAACAAAAAGTTACAAAACAAGTAAATGCTTAAATGTTCAACACTAATAAAATAGGCAGAGCAATACAAAACGTAACATTTGTAGTCCCCAAAATGGGGACACAAAACACAAACGTAACATTTGACAGCCAACGTGGGGCAATATAAAAACGTAACATTTGGCGACCCGAACGTGGGGCAATTTAAATAAATCAAACTAAATAGAGGTTATTAATGAAAACAAAAGGAAACAAATAGATTTAGTAGTGTTAGGAATTTATTTAAGTTAATTAAGATGGAAAAGGGTAGCAAAGTAGGTGGACCGAAGAAAGCTCCGGTGACAGAGAATTATTAGAGTCTGCTCAGGGTGAGGCAACTCAGGTTGAAAAGCATAAGATACCTGAACCATCACATAGTCAGGTTCAAACGGAGCAGGACAGTATGAAGGATCTCCTAGAAATGCTGTTAAAAGGGCAGGCATGTGCCGCAGTGCAGGTGAAAACACTACAAGCAAGACAACATCAATGGAGTACAAGACAACATCAATGGAATACAAGACAACATCAAGGGAGTACAAGACAATATCAAGGGAGTACAAGACGACATTAAAAGGGTACAAGATACACAAGAACGGTTTGACAATAAATTAATTAATTTGCAAACTGAAATGGTGCATAGTTTTGAAAATATGCAAGATATTATTAAAATGGATTGTGACAATAAGATTAAAGATATGCATGGTGAAATCATGAAGGAAATGGAACACCGGGATAGATGTATATTCCAAAAAGACAGAAATACAAGGGTTAGGACTACGGTTAGGAGAGTCAATAGACGGTATTCGACAAGAAATAGTTAGTAAAGAAAATTTACAGCAACAAGAGTTACATAAAATTCAACAAAATTTAAGCAAATACAGAACAGCACCCAGTTCAGAACATATTTTGGCAATTTCACACAGGGAGTTATTACCAAAATTTTCAGGGGATAATCGGGCGAGCCCAATGACATATTTAAACGCACTCAAAAATCTATTGAATAATGTGGAGGACAATATACAAGTTTTTCAAATCATACAAAGCACACTTAGGGACTCAGCACTAACCTGGTATACAACCATTGAGGATGAATGCAATAATTTTGAGCAATTTGAAGCTAAATTTAAAACCCAATATTGGGGTGACTTCAGCCAAGGAAAAATTAGGGAAAATTTGTATTCGGGTAAATTTAGACAGGGAAATAGGCTAACCAGAGAACAATATGCAATAGAAAAATACAGTATTGCTAAGCAGTTGGAGCCGAAATTACAAGAAAAAGAAATTACTAAATTTTTAGTTAGACACTTTGAGGGAGAAATTTTGAAAACAACTGTAATTCAGAGGATCGAGACAATGACGGAGTTAATTGACCTACTAAAACGATACGAGGACGTTGATGAATTAGACAATAGAAATATCAATAGGTACAGACAGGATTATAACAGGGGGGAACAAGGTTATAGGAGACAGGGATTTTATAATCGACAGGAATGTAGATATGAACGAAACGGAAATAATAACAATAATTACAATTACTGACAAAATCATAATTACAGACGGGGGAACAATTACAATGAGGATAATAGACGTAACTTTTACCCTAATAATAATAATCAAAATAACAATAACAATAATTATGACAGGAGAGGACGTAACGAACCTGAACATGAACAAAATAGGGGACAAAATAGACAACATGAATTAGGTAATGTTATGGTTGACAGGCAAAATCAAGGTATAAATCAAAACAACAATCGTATACAGGAAAACCGAATTAGACGTGGACTTGATATAATTGTGGAAGAAAGGGAACTACAAAATTTTCAATAAATGGTATCAATGGGGAGAAAACTATTCCAAATTACCAACATCCGGGGAATTTTATTAAAGTAAATGGGGGCGAAGATAACATTTCGAATGGATTACCATATATTAGCTGCAAAATTGGGGAAAATAATTTAATAACACTTATTGATACCGGCGCTGAAGTGTCAATGATCAATAAAAGGATCATTGATGAAAATATTAAAATGTTTAAAAGGTTTATGATGCCTACAAAAAGAATAAAGGTAATTTCGGCCAGCAATAAGCAAATTGCAACAATTAATAGTGCAATAATGTGCAATATAAACATAGGTGGGGAAAAATACTCACATATATTCTTAATAATAAATATGAGACACGACATGATATTGGGTATTGATTATCTTGACAAGTGGGACGCGAAAATTGATCTAAAAGAGTACTCGTTGGAAATCGCTGAGAAAAAGTTCAAACTGGAGGTTGGGAGGTGTGTAGAAAATGAATGTGTAAATGATACAGATAATGAAGATGAAGAAATATTAAATAATGCTGAGGTAGAAATTAGGGGACCAAATTGTCCTGAAAAATATAAGGAAATTGTAGATGATATTCTACAAAATAAAAGTGAACTGGTAGATGAAATACCGAACATAGCAATTGGACACGAGCACAAGTTAGAGATAATTACAAACGAACCATTTAAAAGCAAGACATACCCGATACCGCAGGCGTATAAGCATTTAGTTAATGAAGAATTAGAGAAAATGTTGAAATCAAGAATCATTGAGAGAGCTGAGACAAATTTCATAAATCCTATGGTAATTGTTAAGAAAAAGAATGGGGAAATTCGAATGTGTTTAGACGCAAGAAAGCTAAACGAAATCACTATGCCTCAATATGAGACACCTCATACAATTGAGACAATATTGAGTAATTTTGGAAATCAAATGGTATTTTCAAAGCTGGATTTGAAAAATTATTTCTGGCTAATTCCGTTGCACAAAGATTCTCGAAAATACACAGGATTCATGATAGATGGATATATTTATCAATTTCGAGTAGTACCATTTGGCCTATCAAGTTCAAGTGCGGCATTAGTAAGGACAATGCAAAAGGTACTAGGGAAACATGAAGGGTACTGTAATCATTATATTGATCTGGCAAACAGAATTGTACAAGAATCCATTGGGCCGTGTGATTCAAAACATTACGTGTTGAGCTCACAAGTGGAACCAGACACGGGCTTTTAAGTTGATTACAAGCGGGGTGAGCCCCATAATTATTGATAACACTACCACCCAGTGCTGGGAGATGAAGCCCTATTGTATTTGGGCAGTACAAAACAGTTATGCCATCGAGATACTGGAGCCCAACACTCCATGGGCTTTCAAAGAAGCGGAACTTGCAAGACGTAACTCTCACAATGTTCCCGGACTGAAAATTCGAGACATGTTGGATCGCTATAAGAAAGATATTACTGTCAGGATCTTATTTCAAAGGTTTGAATTAGCTTATATGCGGAAATTACCACCACAGCCACGTTCTTATCCATCTATGAATATGAATCAAAATCCCAATGGAACTGATGATAATACATTAGGTGCAGATGTTTCCATGTCACCACCACAAAATGTTGCTGCAGGTGAAAATACAGGAGCAGCTGAAAGTTTACTGAATACATGGGGTTTAACAGAAGAATCTTTGCGGTCATGGAATGTAGTCGAAAAGATTGAGGGGGATTCAAAGTGTGAAACTTTTCCTCATAAAAAAGAACATTGTAACGCGCTCCGCCCCAATTGCACAACACAACCGTGGCGGCTCTTATTACATTACGTTTTGCCTGGGTCGGCCAAGGTTCGGTTTAATATTGTCTTTAATTTACTTGGTACTGAGAGGGCGAGGGTTCTAAATCAATGAGTAAACACAGAAATAATAGATATATTCTCGATAAAAATAAGTAATGCTATAATAATTAAATTAAACATCTGCGGTCGTCGCTCTAGGGGCGGGTTTCTCCTCTGGCGGCACCCTCGTCTTGCGGCTCCCGGTGCTCCTCCGAGGGCTCTCTGGACAGGATCCGGCTCTTAACTCTGAATAATGAAAACGGTTAACTACTGTTCGGATTTGGCGGTACGGTACAGGGATCCGATAGGTAGCTCTGTTAATTACGGTTAATAACAAGAGAAATGTTAAGCTCATCCGTAATTCCGAAGAACCAACGGGAAAGCTATTAGACAGATTCCGCGGCTCGGAAGCCAGCGGGTATATCTATCTAATTACCGGGGAGCGGGTGACTAATTACGGTTAATAACAAGAGAAATGTTAAGTTCATCCGTAATTCCGAAGAACCAACGGGAAAGCTATTAGACAGATTCCGCGGCTCGGAAGCTAGCGGGTACATCTATCTAATTACAGGGGAGCGGGGCAGGTTAATTACAAGAGGACTGGTTAGTATTAGAGCCTTTTCAGTCGGTACGATGTGTTTCCACTCGTTCCCGGCGGAGAAGTGATTTTCGTGGTCCAAATCCGGGCTTTATATACTGGCGTGGACAATGGGTCATGACGTCCAGGCCATGTGTTCGTATGAATAGCTCGCATCACGTATTGTTCAGGATAGCGTGGCGCCGTGTTTCTTTATTAGAGAGCGCTCCCGAGAAATTACTCCCTTATTTTAAGGTGATGATATAATTTCTCAGGGGCGCGCCGTTACATTCTTCTCTTACCTCGGGGTGGAGGGTGTTACTGGTGGTATGGTTCAAAGTCCTAGTCGGTCGGCTTTGGTCCGGGTCATCCTTGTGTATTTACCGTTGATGCGAATGTAAGTTCGTTTTCGCCGTTTTGATTTTAAAATTGGGAGGATGACGGGGATTGGCGGTTTGACGGGCTTAATGGGCACAACATTGCTTGTGTCTGAGGTTGTTGTCCAGGCCGGTACCTTGAGTCGCAACGGGGTTTGGTTCTTTTTTGGTGATGATGGAGGCCGGGGGTCCGTCGGTGGTTTTTGAGAAGGTGGTGTTGACGCTGGGGGGGTAGGCGGTATTGGTGAGAGCGGCGGAGGGGGCGGGGAGGGAAAATTGAGAATTTCGAGTAGAAGTTCGTCATCCGGTGGTGCCCCATAATACAATTCTAGAACGTCGTCTAGAGTCGGGGAGCTCTGGCCGTTGTGCGGTTTCCCGGGCGTCCCGGGTGTGTGTAAAAGCTCCTCCAGGCTGGGGACGTCAGTGTAGGCCTCGGGGACTGTGGCCTTGTCCCTGGGGGTTACTGGGGCCGGCTGCCTATAGGGGCTTAGGGCCCATACCTCTGAATGCGCAGTCACGAGTGTACATTTTTACCTTGAATTTTTCACGTTCACGCCGTTGTCCAGCGATTAATCTCAATTTGTGCAAGCAATTGTAAATCTGTTTGCAGCTAAAGCAGTGTGAATATGATCGGACCAGTTTGAAATTATAGGTGCCTTTATTTTCATTTTCGGGAAGTGTTGTGATTTTTTTATATAAGATTGTCAAAGTGACATTTCAAGACCGCCATAAAGCTTATTTACTGTTATCCTATAAATATGGTTTTAATGTTTTGCATTGCCCATTAACTAAACAAAGCCAAAAGATAGAAAAATGGCAGTCAAGCACAAGGTAATTGAATGTCGAGATTCTTCGGACGACGTATGTCTGAAAATAATCATACGTGTTCTCGAAACGATAGAGCGACAACAATGTTTAGTGGGATCGGATCGTTTAAAGATGTGTGAGAAAATTGTCTCGAACCTGGGCACAATCACAATGTCCAGCAGTCCCGAGGAATACGTGAAATTCATGTCTGAAGTGACAAAAATACAAGAAGTACTTACCAAGGCGTTGGTCGACGAAGAGATGGTCGTGGCAACCTTGCAAGCTTTATACAATGAAATATCAAATCCACAGAAGCATCCATCTCCAATGATGTTCATAGTGCTGCAATTGATTGAACCCTCGTACATACCAAAAGCTGTACAATGGATACTCAGATATGGTTATCCGGAGAGTAGCTTGGAGCAGGCTTTAATGACGTTATGCACTTGGTTATCGAAGTGGACTTTAACACCTAATTTGGGGCCCCTCGTATTGGAATTCATGCGTGGATTAGAATCGCAGCAGCATTATGATATACTGGTTGAAGTCACTTTAACACACGTTGAGAAGTTATTCAAATTATTAATAATACCCGACATACGTAAAAGTCTAGGACCTGTTGTGTTTCATATGTTAACATCTATGCAGCATAATCCGGATGCTTTTCATAAAATAGTTCCACATGTTGGAGGAGTCTTGGAATCCCTGTACATTGAAAATTCAGAATCTAGTCGTTCTTACTTACAAAGCGTTGTAAATCTATGTGTTGCATTAATGGAGCACTTTCCCGACTATCCCATGTACGATCAATTGAGACGAACATTGCAGCCATTTAGTGCTGCAATGGATTATAAGCAGTCGTTAACGAATTGTAAATCGTGGCTGGATAGTTCCATCACCTCTGTCCCATTGCAATATACAGTCGGGAAGGTTGGCCTGAATAATTTAGGAAACACCTGTTACATGAACAGTGTTTTGCAAGCCCTCTTCATGACCAAGACTTTTAGAAACGACATATTGCTAAGCCATTGTGAGAGCATGCCATTGTTTTCCAAACTGCAAGCGCTGTTTGCCCTTCTGCAGTTTTCGGAAAGGATGTCGCTGTCCCCGAGTGATATATCGAGCATTGCAAGGCCACCAGGATTTCAACCAGGTCGCCAGCATGACAGCTCTGAATTTCAAGGATACATACTGGATGTCCTACATGAACAAGAAAATTCTATCCAACAGTCGTCATCTTCTACAGTTGCTTCAGGCGTGCAGAGTGTAAACGTGTCGACCATGGTGAAGAAGTCGTTTGCTGGCAGAGCCCTTTCGCTTTCCCAGTGCAGCAGTTGCAGATCAATGAGTGAGAGAGTGGACACGTTTAGGGACTTACAGTTGTCGTTTCCAAATAACACTGACAATCAGTCGGTGCAAACTCTGATAGATTATTATTTACAACCGGAAAAGTTATGTGGTGACAACCAATACCATTGTGATACTTGTCAAGGACTAACAGACGGTGAACGGGTCACTAAAATCGTAGAGCCACCGCCGAGGTTGGTTTTAACGTTGAAGCACTTTAGGTACGACCCCGCCACACAGTTGCGCACAAAAATCTTGCAGCGGGTCACGTTGGATAGTAACATTGTGTTGGAAAACACTGAGTATACTTTATATGCAGCTGTGGTACACTGCGGCTCAAGTGTTGACTCTGGGCATTACTATACATATGCTAGGGATTGTTTAGATTGGTACAAATACAACGATTGTTTTGTAATGAAAAGTAAAGCGGAAGAGCTGTATGGTTTGCACCCACCTGAAGCTCCGTACATTTTGTTTTATAGTAGAAATGATTGCGATAACCCAGGATCCTGTCCAGAGAGCCTTCAGAGGAGCACCGGGAGCCGCAAAACGAGGGTGCCGCTAAATGAGAAACCCTCCCCTGGAGCGACGACCGCAGATGTTAATTTTAATTATTATAGTATTACTTATTTTTATCGAGAATATATCTATTATTTCTGTGTTTACTCATTGATTTAGAACCCTCGCCCTCTCAGTACCAAGTAAATTAAAGACAATATTAAACCGAACCTTGGCCGACCCAGGCAAAACGTAATGTAATAAGAGCCGCCACGGTTGTGTTGTGCAATTGGGGCGGAGCGCGTTACATTTACGTAAACGTTTACGTAAACGATGTCGCCTAGGGTTGGTTTGTATGGACGTCGGCGGAGGTTGTAGTGTTGCCTCTGTTTCTCGAAAGCGCGGCGTAGGTTTAGGCGAACTATTTCGTGGACTTCGGCGAGGGCATCCAGGTGGCGGCGATGCTCTTCAGGGGTCCTTGTCGGGGTTTCTGGTGGGTCGGTGATGGCTCGTAGCGAACCGGGGACGAGAAGCTCGCGTCCGTAATTTAGCATTGCGGGGGTGAATCCTGTAGAATCATGAACTTGTGTGTTCATGGCGAAGGTTAATTCGGGCAGAAATGCATCCCACGTACGCTGGTTCCCTCGACTTAATTGGGCAAGCATGGTGCCTATTACTTTATTAGCTCTTTCCACCGGGTTATTCTGCGGACTGTACGGGGGTGTAAATGGGTGCTGAATCCCCATCTGGTTGGCGAGGTTCCGGATTAGTTGGTTCTTAAATTGGGTCCCGTTATCACTTACGAGAACCCTGGGGACCCCGTGCCGATAAATGACTTGTTTAAACATTTCCAGGACCTTCCGGGCGGTGGCGGTGCGGAGTGGTTGTAACTCAATCCATTTCGTAAAACGGTCTTGGAATATTAGTAGATATTGATGGCCATTCCGTGAGCGTACTAATGGTCCAATTAAATCCGTAGACACGATCTCCCAAGGGCCATTCACCCTGGACCACCACATCTCGCCTAGGGGGGCTTGTTGGGAGTTTTTGTATTGCTGGCATATTTTACAGTTTCGGACGTATTTGGTTATTTCGCGGTACATCCCGGGCCAGTAATAGTTAGTGGCGGTGCGGGCGATCGTTTTTCTAACTCCGGGGTGGCCAGCGGCGTTGACATCATGCGACTCCTGTAGGACGGCTCTACGTTCGGATACGGGGATGCACAACTTCCAGTTTGTGTGTAAGCCCTCCGTAAGAGCATTGCCAGGGAATCGGCGAAATAGATGCTGGTTTTCTATTTTGAAGCTGTCGTCTCCGGCGGGATCGTTTAGCGTGGTCTGCCACTTGTTATGATACCAAGCTCCGACGGTTGCGGGATCGTGACCGGCTGGTGGTATGGAATCATCTTTGGGTGGCCGTCCACGACGGGGTCGGGGTGCCTCAGGAGCGGTTTCTCCGTGGACGGCGGGCGGCACGGGTTGACTTACAGGTGGCCGTCCACGACGGGCTCGGGGTGCCTCAGGAGCGGTTTCTCCGTTAGTGGCGACAGGCTCGTGGACGGCGGGCGGCACGGGTTGACTTACAGGTGGCCGTCCACGACGGGGTCGGGGTGTCTCAGGAGCGGTTTCTCCATTAGCGGCGACAGGTTCGTGGACGGCGGGCGGCACGGGTTGGCTTACAGGTGGCCGTCCACGACGGGGTCGGGGTGCCTCAGGAGCGATTTCTCCGTTAGCGGCGACGGGGACTAGGTTCGGAGTGGCTGTTAGCGGAACGAGGCCGGCGGAACGGCCTCTTCGTAGCGCTAGAGCTGGTTGGGTAGTTCCCAGCATTGCGAAGATGTTTTTGGTTTCCCCGGGGTCTGTGTTTCCTCCCGGCGGGTTGTCTCCCACGGAATTGGAACCGGCTGGACGGTTTCCACAGGAACTTGGGTACTCGATCAGACGGATGTTTGGAGATTCTGGGGCATTCCTTTTCGCAGGTATCTTGGGCGGCGTCACTGGTATCGGCGTTGTTTCTTCGAAATTCCTGGACAGTGCGTCCGCCACGACGTTCATAGACCCCTTTCTAAATTCGATGTGAAAATCGTACTCTTGCAGTTCCAGGGCCCATCGGGAAAGCCGGCCGGTCGGGTTCCGGAGAGTTCGAAGCCAGCGTAGACTGCGATGATCGCTGACCACCGTGAACTTGTACCCTTCTAGGTATCCTCGGAGTTTTCTGATGGCCCAAACCATCGCCAAACATTCTTGCTCGGTGGTGGAGTAATTCTTTTCGGCGGACGTTAGTGCTCGGCTAATATACGTTATTACTCTCTTTAGGTCTAACTCCAGGTCCCTCAGATGGGTGTCATAATCTTGACTAACGATAATGATGTCGTCTAAGTAACAAAAGGCTCGGGGTTCGAGATCTGGTCCAATTATGCGGTCTAGGAACCTCTGGAATGTTGCGGGTGCGGAGTGTAGGCCGAAGGGGAGGACTCTGATCTGAAAAAGTCCTCTCCCGGGGACCGTGAAAGCGGTAATGGGTCGGCTCTCTTTTTGAAGGGGAACCTGCCAGTAGCCGTGTTTCAAATCTAGGGTGGTGATGTATTTTGCCCCTCTTAGCTGATTCCGGATTGCCTGGATAAATGGGATCGGATATGCGTCTTTTGTTGTTGCATCGTTCACCCGGCGGAAGTCAATGCAGAACCGATGGCTGCCGGACGGTTTCTTTACCAGAACTACTGGTGAACTCCAGGGGCTGTTGGCAGGTTCTATTACGCGATCTCTCAGCATGTCGTCAACTTCGTCATTGATTACCTTCTGCATTGCCGGATTACGTGGATAATACCGTTGTTTTATTGGCGTAACTCCTGGTTTTAGTTTAATAATATGTTCCGTTAATGTCGTGGGTCCTTGAATTTCCCGGGCTGCTTTTAAATGTCGGTTTACAAGCTGGTTTAACGTGGTGTGTTCCTCTTTGGACAGTTTTTCAAGGGAGTTTACGGTCGGGGTGTCGGAAGGACTGAACAGGCGGACAGGTACCCCATTTAATATTAATTCCTTTCGACTAATATTAATTGTCGCTTGGTGTTCCAGTAGGAAGTCAAATCCTAGGAGGGCTCTTACGGACAAGTTCGGGATTTTATACAATATGCTAAAAAAAGGGGAAAAATGGAGATGGAGCACGGAAAAGGAAGAGGCATTTGAAGATATTAAAACAGGACTATACGAGACATTGACGTTAATCCATCCTGACTATGAGAAAAATTTCATTATCCAAACGGACGCTTCAGATAAGGCGATATCAGGAGTGTTATTCCAAGGAAATGAGGACAATTTAGAACCTATTCATTATACATCCCGAATACTACGAAACAGCGAATTAAATTACACAATCGGAGAGAAGGAGATGCTCGCAATCATACACACTATCCAGAAATTCAAGTATTATTTAAGTGGAAGAAAATTTTGGCTACAAACAGAAAACATCGCACTTACTCATTTATTAAAAAACCGATTTGCCAACAACAGGATTTACCGATGGAGTCTTCTACTACAAGAATATGATTTCGAAATCAAGCATATACCAGGCAAGGACAACTTAACAGCTGATGCATTTAGTAGGATGTATGAGGTTGATAGAAGAAATCAGGGGATTAATATATCTGCAAAAGGACTGGAAGATACCGAGCGCATACATCAACAAAATTACATTGAAAATATCCAACACAGTAAAGAAATGGTCGAAATTAAGCAAGAAGCTCGGCGAGATGAGTACAAAATAATTGATGGCATTGCTTAGAAAATCATAAACAGCAAAACACTAATTGTATTAGACAAAGGACGAGCAGAGAAGGTGATCCAGGACATACATGAAAAATTTATACATATTGGAGATAGGAAAACGTGGTTAATATTCAGGGAGAGATATTACGCTAAGAACGATTATACATTGGTGAAAAACGTTATACGCACATGTCATGTGTGTATGTTGTCAAAAGATAAGAACTATGTGAATTTCTCAACACCTAGGAGTATTCAAGTCAATAATATACATGAATTAATAGCCGTAGATTATATCTCCAATCTGATAAAGGGTAAATATGGTCACAAACACATTCTGGTATTAGTAGATGTGTTTACCAAACAAGTGAAAGCATACTCGACCAAATCCTGCAACACAAAGATGGTGATTAACAAGATTGATCAATATGTAAAGGAGGTAGGCAAGCCACGAAGAATTCTTTTGGATAATGCGACGTATTTCAACAATGACAAGATAAAAAGGGAAATGAAGAAAAGAAGTATTGAGGTATCGTACACAAGTATCAGACATCCACAGGATAACCCATGTGAACGATACATAAAGGAAATAATTAAATATCTGCGAATTTTAACTCATCAACAACAAAACTTATGGGTTGAAAGGCTACAACTGGTGGAAGACGTGATTAATGAAACGCCAAACATTGTCACAGAATTAGCACCGAATTCCATTACATACAATAGAAACGCCGAAAGACCATGGGAACAAGAAAACCACCGCAATGAAGACATCGTCAAGGAAGAGTGTAGAAGAAAACTTGCAAAAGTGGCAAGAAAGTATCTACAACGTGAAGAGAAGAAGAGAAAGAAGAGACGAAAATTCGATGTTGGAGACAAAGTTATAAAGAGACGCCTGAGAACTGGCTATAGCGACAGGTATCAATGCAAGAAACTGAGTTTGCCTTACGAAGGACCGTTTATTGTAAATAAGGTCATAGGAGACTCAACCTATGTGTTAGAAACTTTAAGAGGGGAAATCTTACCAGGAAAGTATAATATACAGACGTTATATCTTTATTGTGAGTAAAAATGGACACTGAAATTGATAATAATAGATTAGTAACGACTCTAACAGGGGTAAAAATCAAATCAGTAAAATGGACAATTGAATTGCCATGTTTTCTAATTTTATTTTGGGAATCTGTGATGGTATTTGTATTATTTATTTAGATTAATTAGAATAGATTTATTGTTATTGTTATATAGGTTTTAGATAGAATTATAATATTTAGGGCACAAGCTAACAAAAATTATTGTAAATATTGTAAATGTGAATATGAACAAGTATGCACAAATATACAAAGCAATCCACGGATGGAGGTTGTTGATCGGTTACCACGGGTGACAGGTGACTTCGTGCATAGATTCGTTGCTCCGTCGACCCTTTCCGCCGTCGGCGGAATATATCTTTAATATATTCTTTGATTAGATCAATCAATTTATGCCGGTTCTGTGAGTTCTCTGCAGAAAATTGGAGTTGTCCTTGTCACAACTCAACTTATTACCAAGAAGAAGTAATGTCGAAAACACAGGGCAAGACCATAACCTGCAAGGCAGCCGTTTGTTGGGAGGCCAAAACACCTTTACAAATTGAAGATGTTGAAGTGGCCCCTCCGAAAGTTCACGAGTCCGCATTCAGATAATAAACACAGCTGTTTGTCACACGGATGCTTACACCCTTGATGGACATGACTCTGAAGGGGTATTCCCAGTAATCTTGGGACATGAAGGAGCCGGCATCGTTGAAAGTGTAGGCGAAGGTGTCACCAATGTTAAAGCTGGAGATAAAGTTATTCCTTTATACATCCCACAATGCAATGAATGCAAATTTTGCAAGTCACCAAAAACTAATTTGTGTCAGAAGATTCGTCTAACTCAAGGAAGAGGACTCCTACCCGATGGGACTACCAGATTTACTTGTAAGGGAAAGCCTGTTTACACTTTTATGGGATGTTCCACTTTCAGTCAGTACACCGTCGTTGCTGATATATCTGTTTGCAAGATCGATGACCAAGCTCCTCTCAACAAGGTATGCTTATTGGGTTGTGGAATTCCAACTGGATACGGAGCAGCATTAAATACAGCCAAAGTTGAACCTGGAAGCACATGCGCCATTTGGGGCCTAGGCGCTGTTGGTTTGGCTGTAGCATTAGGATGCAAAGCTGCCGGCGCGACTACAATCATCGGAATAGATATTAATGCGAAGAAGTTCGAAATAGCCAAGAATTTTGGAGTGACTGAGTGCATGAACCCCAAAGACTACGAGAAACCGATACAAGAAGTTCTCTTTGAGAAAATGGACGGAGGCCTTGATTACACATTTGAATGCATTGGAAACGTGCACACAATGCGACAAGCATTGGAAGCTAACCACCCTTGAGGGGATTGAGGCACCGAGTACGGGGCAGAGAACTAAAACGCTCATAACACCCGAGCGTTTAGCTACGGGCTAAGCAGCTCGGCCAGAACATTCTTGGCTGGAGGCCGCGAATCGAGCACCAGGCGTCTACGACGCAAGCCGTCGCCCTCCCGGAGCTGTAGCAGTCGCCAGCGAGACCACCAGCAACACAGGCCAGATAAAACAGATCCCAATATATTGATATAATTTTTTTGTGTGCTCAATTGAGCCAGACCGTTTATTCTTTTGTGTATAAGTTAGTTTACGTGTTTCGTGCCGTACGTGTTTTGCGCTTGTGTAAGAGAAATGTTGCTCCGTCGGCCCTTTCAATCGCGCGATTAGGAGCTTACTATATTCGGCCGAATAGAGTGAACCCTGCGCGAAAGGGTGGCGTTCGGAGGTATTTATTTTCAGGAGCGCAGACACGGTGTCCGTCGTTTGTGTTTGTGAATAAACGCCGATATTACACTACAAACTCACACCTGTTATTTTTTTGTTCCCCCCACGTTTTCTCGATCGGGCATTCATTTCAGTTACAGTTTTCTATTCTCACTGCGAGATTTAAATCTGGTGGTGTTGGCGCCAAACGGTCAGCGTTGTGACAGTTCGTGATTTCTGAACTTCGCTGACTGTCTGTCGTCCACCCACGCAGGTTGGGTGGAGCCACCCTTTGCGACGAAGTAGCAACGAGGTTAAAATTACGTGGAGCCTTTTTTTAACCCCCCCCACTCTCTGACACCGAGAGCCTGGCCCTCGTCACTACTTCGAAGGGACCCTCCACTCGCTCCACGGCCTAACGCGCTGACTGCCCTTCAGGTACGTCACACGCTTGGGGAATTGAATAATGGAAAGTCGAAAATAATCAACAAGGAGATTGACGAGTGGGAGAAACGCGTGTGGATCGCGGGTGGAGATGTTGCGATACTAATACGAATACATTACAAAATATTAACGGGGTTTCAACGATTGGATATAGGACTGGAAGAAGACAGTCAACCAGGAGAAGAGTTCAACAAGATAGGAGCCGTGACGGAGATATTCAAAAATCAGGACTTCAAGCCGCTCAACTTCGCACACAAAAGTAGCTGTTTACTTTTGTGGGAATCAACAAAGGATCAAAAGGAGAATGCAGGGACAAGAGGACGAATTAATCAAGGAACCACAAGAAGAAAACTGCAAGTAGAAAGTTTGCGTAATGTGCAAGAGTCATATTATCACATAAGTTGGCTTGTGTATATAGGATTTAGTTTGTTAATGTTGGCCATAGTTTATTATTTATTTAATAGTTTTGTTTTCTATTGTTTTTGATTTGTTTGTTTAGTTCAGTTTATATTAGACGTTTTAATATTTCTTGTTATTTTCAATTCATTAAAGTATTTGAACAAAACTCTATTTAGTTATGATTGAACCTACTATTGAACCTGAGATAAGAGAAAGAACAAAGAGTTACAAAACAAGTAAATGCTTAAATGTTCAACACTAATAAAATAGGCAGAGCAATACAAAACGTAACATTTGTAGTCCCCAAAATGGGGCAGTAAACACAAACGTAACATTTGGCAGCCAACGTGGGGCAATATAAAAACGTAACAATATATATATATATATATATATATATATATATATATATATATATATATATATATATATATATTTTAAATGTAATTGTTAATATCTCATATTATCAACTACAACTGTTATTATTTGTCATATTTTAACTATATGTATAAAAAATTGGCACATTTTCAACAGTAGCTGTAATATACAGGGTGTAACAGAAATTAATTTGAAACATTGGTAGAACTCTTTATATAAAACATTTTTTCTATATGTTTTATTTTCAAAATTTGCAGGTTTTTTAAATATTTTTTTGCCCCCTAATTTTGACCGAACGAGCCGTTCTCAGGTACTGTCACTATAATTGTCAAGTGAAGTTTATCAAAATGCCAAATTTTTCTAATCAAGAATTAACAGATATTTTGTTGATATATGGCCGAGCTTTTGGAAATGCCGCAGAAGCCCGTAGATTGTACTGTGCACAATATCCTGAACGTGTTTTGCCTAACAGGCAATGATGTATCTTAATGACACCGTTGCCATCACAACAAAAGATTTTATCGCTGCACACCTTTAACCATAGGCGGGTACGCGTTTTAGTAGATAAACTAGAACATATTTTAAATCAGTTTAACGTTGGTTTTTGAAAAAAAAAACATATAGAAAAAATGTTTTATCTAACGAGTTCTACCAATGTTTAAAATTAACACACGTATTTCTGTTACACCCTGTATATATATTTTTTTTTCTAAATATAATGTACTACATTGTTCTGCTTATAGAGATACAACTGAGTACTAGTAATTTGTCCTATTTTTCAATTGTAACTGTCAAAATCTGTCATATTTTCAACTGCAATTGTCAAAATTTCCTATAGTTTTAAATTTTGTTGTTAATATCTCATATTATCAACTACTACTGTTAATATTTTTAATATTTTTAACTATATGTGTCAAATATTGCCGCGTTTTCAACAGTACCTGTAATATTTTTTTAATTTTTGAGGAAATATAATGTACTACATTGTTCTGTTTATAGAAATACAAGTGAGTATTAGTAATTTGTCCTATTTTTTAATTGCAACTGTCAAAATCTGTCATATTTTGAACTGCAATTGTCAAAATTTGCTATATTTTTAATTTTAATTGTTAATATCTCATATTATCAACTTCAACTGTTAACATTTGTCATATTTTTAATTATATGTGTCAAAAATTGGCACATTTTCAACAATACCAGTATTATTTTTTATTTTTTTCTAAATATAATGTACTCCATTGTTTTCCTTATAGAAATACAACTGAGTACTGGTAATTTGTCCTATTTTTCAATTGTAACTGTCAAAATCTGTCATATTTTGAACTGTAATTGTCAAAATTTGCTATATTTTTAAATTTAATTGTTAATATCTCATATCATCAACTACAACTGTTAATATTTGTCATATTTTTAACTATATGTGTCAAAAATTGGCACATTTCCAACAGTAGCTGTAATAATTTTTGTTATATTTTCACTTATAGCTTTAATAATTTGTCATATTGTCAATTGCAACTTTCAAAATATGTCATATTTTCAACTGCAAGTGTTAATATGTTATATTTATAAATATAATTGTTAATGTCATATTATTAACTTCAGTTGTTAATATTTGTCATAGTTGTAACTGCATGTATCCAAAATTGGCACATTTTCAACGGTAACCGTCACAATTTGTTATATTTTCAACTACTCGTATTACTGTAATAATTTCAACTGTCAAATTCTGTAATATTTTCACATGTACTTGTTCATTACTATATTGTTTTAATTTGACCCATACACACCCATCGGTGTGTGTAACTAATTTCTATCTTTCAATTCTATTAATATAATTTTTTCCGATAAATTGCACATACTTTCAAAGAAACAGGAACTTTCAGGAACAGCAAATTGCACTCAGACTATCTCCAGTTTCAGGAACTTCGCGCTCGCTGTAAATCCCAAGCTCTCACTTGTCATAAGAATTATATTAATGAAGTGCAACGTAACTTAGGGGCTAACCTGAAAAATTCTGGAAATATGTGAAAGATAAGCGCACAAACAATGAAAATTCCAAATACCATGACTTATGGGGGTCACTTATTCGATAATGGTAGTGACAACGTATTCGCAAACTTCTAGCAACGTCAAACCCATCTCCAGTCATTCTCCCAGCTTCTTGACCCAGTGAGAACACTATTCAGTCACCATCTCTATTTATCAATATAAGCGAAGTATACGCATCAAACCCATCGAATCCATCTCCAGTCATTCTCCCTGCTTCTTAGCCCAGTGAGAACACTATTCTGTAACCATCTCTCATCATCAATATAAGCGAAGAATTCGCAATGCTACAAGCTCTAGATCCTCTTAAGGGCCCTGACCTGTTTTCCCCTTTATTCTTGGAACACTGCTCATTTGCCCTAAGCAGGCCCTTCTAGATTATCTTTAACAAATCCCTAAAGAGTGGCATATTTCCAGACTAATGGAAGTCATCTTTCCTATGTCAATTCTTTAAGGCTGGAGACACGGCGAGCAGTAGAAATTGCTAGCCGATCTCTATTTTATCTACAATCTCTAAAATCTTTGAGAAGTTGGTGATAAACAACATCTTGTTTCTATTACGCTACGTTACCATACCTGAACAACATGGTTTTTCTGTTGGGAAGTCTACTTCTTCTAACCTTCTTCTGTACTACAACTACATTCTTGATTCCCTTGAGGTGGGCTCTAGTGTGGATGTTGTCTACACTGATCTGGCCAAAACCTTTGGCATTGCATAAACCTAGACGAGAGAATTGACTTTTTCAAGATGACCACCTTAGAACTCAAATTGTTCCTTAAGCGTCACTACAACTACTGCACAACTATACTGTATATTTATATATGTATAGGAAATTTATGTATCATGTAATTACTGTATATTGGGAATTCTCCCGTTGATGAATAAATTATTATTATTGTTATTATAAAAATTGTAATCGCGAGGAGATTATTTGTTTAAAAGGTGTTTCTTGTTATGGCCAGTTAGGGCCGTGAACACTCTGTATATTGCTTCAATTTAATGTGTTGTATTACAATGAACTGTCTGGTGTCAATGGAGAAACGCTCATCTGGTACAAGATTAATTACTGAAACATCGGCTTGTAGTAACGAGTTGGTCCGGAAATAGAATAGTGTCAGAGATTCGAATTACTTGACGCACTAACGAGCAGCTCCAGATTTAGCTGAAATTGGCTACAATGGCTAGGATTGCATGAAATGGGGACAAATTTAAGCACAACGGCGTACGAGCGAGAGAATTACACAGCATAGCCTCATTTATACAAGAAAGACTTTAATAAAATAATCTGAGATGTTATCACAATAATGAAATATTGTTGTAGCCTGGGGTGTGTTTATAATTTCGTTTAAAGTTTCCGACCGTGAGTAATATTTTCCATGCAGAACCTTTGTTATTAGTTAAACTTCGGAGAGTTCGTCAGGCAACCAAGAAGCTAGTCTTCCTAATGAGATAAATTTTCATCTTGCAGCCATCACTCCGCCGCGGGCCGTCGGTCGGCCTGCCTTAAGCGGCCTTGGCAGGACACTGGCAGGACTATAAGTTGGCTCGTCCTTAATCCCGCTTCCAGAACTGGCATTAGTCCCCGGGACGGTGATTTCTCTGCAGAGTTTGTGCACGTCGAGTTTCCACAGGAGCGCTTTAAAGTGATTGGCGCTAATGTGGAACACAGGGAAACTCGCCAGCTTATCCGTCCCGTTGGGTAGGCTCTAATCGCTCGTCGTTAATTTCGCAAAACTTTGTTTCGCCAACTTTTATAACAGAAAATGGTTATTATTTCAATTGTGGCAGACAAATTATCAGTTTAATAACGCGGCTTAGAATTAAATTCCATTACAAATTGTGACATATTAATCCAGCATGGATTAAATTTTCTGCAAGGTGTACTTAGCTTTTGCACACAAATTTATTAGAACTTGCAAGCATTGTACATGCTGGCATCCCATTTTATATGAACATCAATCCAACAAATAGATATTTTGCACGTTCAAAAATAGGTGCAAAATATCTACATGAACTAACATGAAAGTGAGAACTGGTGTACTCATGTGAAGGAGAAGTGTCCTTACATGAAAGTTAGAACTGGAGTACTCATGTGAAGGAGAAGTGTCCTTACATCAATGTGAGAACTGGAGTACTCATGTAAATAACTGTCTTTACATGTCTGGAGTACTCATGTGAAGGAGAAGTGTCTTTACATGGAAGTGAGAACTATAGTACTCATGAAAACAAGTGTGTTTACGTGAAAGTGAGAACTGGAGTACTCATGAGAAGGAGAAGTGTCCTTTCGTATGAAGGTTGACTGGATAACTCAGGTATAGGATGGATGTCAATACACATGGACGTAAATCACAGTACTTGCATAAATCAAAAGACAAAGCGATGAATGCTAGGGATTTGTTTGTATTCACAATTATAATTAAGGTGGCGGAATTCTCTCGATTTTCATAACTTCCACATGAAAGGCGAACAAACTTTTCATTTTTGGCACAATTTTTTGTACTTGAATGTAGAATCATATAATCTATGTCATAGTATAGTAGTGAAAACAAAAAAATGAAACAAAATTTTTTCTACACTCGTATTTTGATTAATTAATAGTATATTGTTTTATTAGGAGTAGAAGTGACACTTTTTGTGGCGAGTCTGTAGGTATTGGCTGCCGAGCGGAGCGAGGCAGGCAACTACAGACGAGCCACAAAAAGTTACTTCTACTCCGAATAAAACATGTAATTTTTTCTTCAAACGTCGAAAATAGTTAAAAAGATAATGGAATTAATATTTTTAATTGTCCGAATACGTATAGTTTTAATTCCCAAAGAAGCATGCTAAGCAGAGCGTTGCTATGGTTTTGTTTAAGTCATTATTTGACATTAAAGTGTATAAAATGGACGAAGACATGTTTCAATGTACACCGCCAGATATTTTAGAATCGGCAAGGGCTGCAACAGAGAAATTATTGCCCACTAAGTCCAGTACCATCTATGAAGTGGCCTACAAAAAATTTATTAAGTGGTGCGCCGAGAAAAATGTAAGCAATTATAGTGAAAATGTTTTACTCGCATATTTTTCGGAAATGGCTAAGCAGAAAGTAAAAAGTTCCACTATGTGGTCTCAGTATTCCATGGTAAAATCGTTATTAAATATTAGAAATGGTGTAGATATTACCAAATATTTAAAACTACGTGCATATTTAAAAAAACAAAATGAGGGTTATACACCCAAAAAGGCAAGAGTGCTGACAAAGGAACAGTTCGACAAGTTCTTATCCGATGCTCCTAACGAGAAATACTTGGCGACAAAGGTGAGTTCTTAGAATAATAAACAAATACAAAATTAAACCCTAAATCGTATTTTCAGATTATTTTGATATTTGGCATATCAGGGGCATGTCGTTGCGATGAACTCGTAAAAATGAACACGACAGATATTCAAGACTTGGGATCTTTGCTACACGTAAAAATACCAGATAGTAAGACATCAAAAGTACGTTCGTTTACTATTCTCGGCGATGTGTATCTTACACTATACAGAAAGTATGCTTCCCTGCGCCCATCAAGTCTAAATGAGATGCGATTTTTACTAAAATATCAAAATGGTGTTTGCTATAAACAGGTGATGGGAATTCACAAAATTGGAAGTGCGG
Organism: Othius punctulatus; assembly: GCA_951805005.1. NCBI lineage: Eukaryota > Metazoa > Arthropoda > Insecta > Coleoptera > Staphylinidae > Othius > Othius punctulatus. The sequence continues at coordinate 48,794,114 of OX638145.1, read as the reverse complement.
CAAAAGAGGTAGCTTCTTTTTTAAACTTGCCAAACTGGAGTGAGTATACAGGACATTGCTTACGCCGAACTTCTGCTACACTGCTGGTAGATGGAGGAGCTGATGCTACTTGTTTAAAGAGACACGGGGGGTGGAAGTCCAGCAGTGTGGCAGAAGGGTACATCGAGGACTCTATTCGAAATAAAAAGGATATTGCGAAGCTAATTTTGTCACTAAATAGTGACAGTGTTGAGTGCGGCGAATCTTCGCAAGAATCGCAAGTAGAAAATATCTGTGGTAGCAGCAAAATGGTTGGCGACAGCGGTGCTGTAAGTGCTGCTGTTGCTGCCAGCGCAATCAGTTTTCAAGGGGCTAAAATATCAAATTGTACCTTTAATTTACATTTTAACAATAAATAAATTTGTGTTTTGTTTGAATTTTTTGTTTTGTTCATCATGTATGCGCACCATATGTATGTGCAATATTAAACCCGCCCTCGTAGGGCGTTCTTATTACAAATTATCCAATCATGTTGTCAAATTTACTTTTACTGCCTAGTCAGTAAAAGTGAAACTTTTACTGACTAGGAGACGAAGTAAAACTTTAAGATTGTGAATCGAGTCACTAAAGGTGTCACTTTTATGATGTTTGAAGAAAAAAAAAATTAAACGTTGTATTTTATACTATGACATGTAGAATACCTTCTAGTTTTATTCTGAAAAAAAAAAATTACATGTTTTTTTTAATATCTAGTAGTTAATGTGGAAGTTCTGTTTTAAATGGAGGTTTAAATTTGGCGCGTGATAAATGCTCCCGACGGCCATCCAACGCCGGCTTAGCAGTTCAAGCGAAGTTAATTAGATGGCGCCTGCACTGGCGGCAAGGAAATGCTCTTCTATTGGTTTAATTTTTTAAAGTTTCGTAAGCCCTTGCCGGACTTTATTATTGAATTAGTCTATGTTAGACGGGGAAAAGCTTATATGCGTCAGTTTACCACAGCAATTTACTCAAGAAACGATTAGATTTGTAGATGCAATATGAAAATGTTTTTTTTTTGTTTTCCATGTTTACTCTTTGATGGCGGTTAATGTTCAATTAGATTCAGCTTATTGGATAATGTACACTATATTGACAATATAACAAAACATACATAGATACTTTTTCAAATATAGTAAATTGTTGATGAAGATGGTGGCGACCGTAACTACGTGGTACTCCATTTTATGTGAGATAAATGAAAACAATAATATGTTTTATACCACTTATTTCATAAACTTGAACTCACATTGTAAATTGTGAATTTTGAGGAGCTTTTAAATTGGCTATCTGTAAATATAATAAATTTGACATGCCTGGGCAATTTCATGGATTGAGCTTTTTATAAAAAAAAATACACACGTACATAAATTTCACTGTATTTCACTTTTACAACTTATAAAATATTTAATTGGGAAAAAAATACAAGAGTGTTTTTAACCATGACGAATACGACGAACACGACGAACACATTTCAGTATGGTGTTTTATTTTGTTTTAATAATATTTATTCATTTCTACGTAATCGATTAATGCAAACTTAGGTAGTTTCCGGTTGCTTCTTAAAACCAAATTTAAAACCACTAATTCCTCAATTTTATTTTATGTAGTTCGGGAAGGAAGTACTTCCTTTATTAGATCTCCAAAATTCCAAAAATTGGTTGAGTAACGAGTTTTAAGTTTGATAATTTTCAAGAACCATTCTGCAGTATAAAACGCATCATTAAACTAATACAGATAAGGGTACCGTAATCCGTAAATGGTTTTTTATAATACTTGATCTTATTTTCAAGTATTTATTAGCTAGGTTTCGTCTTTTTGTTTCCTTTTCGATATATTCTTCTGTTTTTTTTGTGCTTTCAGAATATAATCAGGATCAACACATTTCAATCCACTTTTAATCCGTCCTCGAACAATTTCTGGAAGTACGCATTTTTTATAAAACTGCTCCAGTTTTTGTTTCATTTGCTCCTTCCAAAAATTATCATCTCTTTTTATTTCTTCAATAAAAATATCCAGAGAATCCTTCACAAATACTACAAAGTAGCATAATGATCTCTGCGATATGTGAAGTTGTCCTTGAACCTACAATTTTTTATGGTAGTGAATGAAAAACTTGTGAATAGTTTTTTCACCAAACAATTGACAAACCTGAAAATAATATAAATGGTCCTTCTTCAGAGATAATTTATTATCTTTAATCTCCAGACAAATATTATGCCCTGCTGCTGCTTCTTCTAGCGAAATGTTTAATTTAGCTACCTTTGGAAGACACTTTACTTCGACCAATTTATCCTCATCTATTAAACCTTAAAACATAAATGAAAATAGAAATAAATGATTTGTGATTCTGTGCTATTTGCTATTTATTATACAACTTTTATGTAACACGATCTTATAACGTATATAGTTTATGTATTACATAACATACCATCCGGAGAAGCACCCAAATATGGCTGATTTACATCCACAAAAAATCCACTGGGTACGACTTTTACGCCTAAAGTGTCTTCCAGTTTTAATATTGCGACAGATTTATTGATCTTGCCGTACTCTGTGAACTCATTTGTAAATGTTTTGGTTGCTAAAACAGTTTTAACAAGGGAATGGCAAGGAGTGTGTTCCCTTCTTTTTACAACTAAACCAAAATTTGACGCAGTTAGTCGTTGTTCTCGTTCCTGTCGGAAAATAGGGTTATCGAATTGCCCCACCGTTGTAACCGCTATTTCTTTTTGCCGTTCATTTGTAACCTTAAAACATATATAGGTATAGTCCGTCTATTGCTTTCTGGTTTTTACAATTTTGACTCTTTAAATATTTTATGAGTTACCCAGCCCAACCCCAATTAAAATATAATACGCACTGACGGGCTCATCACCACCATCGTGCATCAACCATATTATATTTTTCCTTGCCAATTGTAGGTACATTCTCTAGAAACCCTGGTAGTGATGATTTCGAAACAAACCCTACCCCGATATACCCTACCGATAAATTTTCCCGGTGGAAATACCGGATCAATTAGCCAAACACTAATAATTCCAACTCAAAAGTTTTATCGTCCTGTATCTTTGAAACAAATCTTCGTCTTTCCGAAAATAATCCAAAGATACAAATAAAAAATAGCCGTAGGAATACCCCCCTTAATATCTTCCACATGTTTAGTAAACACCTTGTATATTATTTTTTTACCTCTAGGGACTTCAAAATTCGACTACACTCTTCATCTACTGCTTTATCACTCATCATAGGCTGCAATGCATTTTCCCATATTCATAGTTTATTTGTCATTTGACCGGACGACGTTGAATTCTTTGAATTCTGAAGTTTGGATATATTGTTGTGGTATGTTGTCCCAGTCTTCAAGAAGTGCGTCGAACAGTTGCTGATGGTTAAGTGGGGGCTCTGGTCGGTTTCTGAGCATCCGATCAAGATTATCGCATAAGTGCTCAATGGGATTGAAGTCTGGACTAAGATCAGTCCAGTGCTGGTCAATTGAGCACCGGGATATTATGGTCTTGCAAAAACATTTTAACCTGGAGAGCAACGTAAGGTCTTGCATTATCGTGTTGGAAGCAAAACTGAGATCAAATTCCCGCAGCAGCAGGTAAAAAATGTTCGCTAAGGATGTGGTCAATACAGCGAACAGCATTGATCGTTCCCTGCACAAGAACAAAGTCGGTACGATTGTCGTACGTCTGATCCATCACCAAATCTCTGATCCAGCACCAAATCCGCCAATTTCCTGAACAATGCCGTCTAAATATCGTTCTCCAAGTTATTCCCAGACACAAACATGTCCGTTATAACGCGTCATACAAAATCTTGATTCATCCGTAAACATAATTGAGGACCACTGCTGGATTTCCCAGTTTTGGTAACGTGTTGCAAATTCAAGTCTGTTCCTTAAGTGAGCTAATGTTAGACGACGCTTTTTAACAGTCCGTTTGGGTTTTAAACCACGTTCACCAAGCCTTATATGAACTGTTCTGTCCGAAATAACCATCCCCGTTACTATCCTAAAATCATTTTAAACATCTCTTGCGGTTAATGTGCGATTTCGCAAAGCTGAAGTCACCATCAATGTCTTGGCGAGCTGTTGTTGCCCGTTTTCGCCCTTGTCCTGGCCTTCTCTTATATCATCCAGTCTCTTGATGCCTGTACCATACTCAGCATACCACAGAGGGACTTACGTTTAACATTCTTGCAACATATCGCATTGATCGTCCATCTTGGAGTAAAGCAACAGCCTGTGAGACTTCTACTTCGCCCAAATCCCTCATCTTGGATGTATGGGCTTGATACCGATTTTAGAATGACCTGTTTACTGTATTGCCATGGTTATTATTTTTTTTTCATTAATTATCAAAGCACTTGGTTATTAGTGGAAATTCGATTTTAGGCAATATAAGGTGGTATACGCATACGTAACCTGCCAAAAATAGACCTATAACGTTCATATCCATCTTTTAATTATTATCAATAGCAAATAATACTTATATCGCCAACTATAAAAAATAACCGTTTTTAACTCTTTATAGGTTACACCTTTTATAGGTGTTCCCCTAATTTTGTTGAGCAGTGCATATCTCTTGAGCCTTGCACTTGAGCAGTGCAAGGATTTTTTGCAAAGATTTCAAATCTGTTATAAAAATTAAGCTTTTGTACTTTTTTTGTTATGATTAAAAATGAGAAGGAAGGTCTAAAAAACATAGGTACCTTAATCTGTAATAGTACATTGCGATATAAGTGTGGCAAGGGCTTCATTGCAAAACGTGTATGAAAGTTGGAGCACGAGCTTGCAAGTATTCCAATCATACAAGTTTTGCTATGGCCATTGCAACACGTGAGAATAAGTAATCGCCAACGTGACGTTTATCATTATTATTATGTTACTTTATTATTAATTATTCAGTTTTTTTGCGCGTCCAGAATATAATCAGGATCCATACATTTTAATCCACTTTTAATACGTCCACGAACAATTTCTGGAAGTACGCAAATTTTTAAAAAACTTCTCCGGTTTTTGTTCCATTTTATCCTTCCAAAAATTATCTCTTTTTATTTATTGAACAAAGATATCCAGAGAATCCTTCACAAATACTGAAAAGTAGAATAACGATCTCTGAGATATGTGAAGTTGTTCTTGAACCTATAATTTTTTATGGTAGTCAATGAAGAACTTGTGAATAATTTTGGCACCAAATAATAATTGAGCAGATACAGTAACTCGACTAATTCAAGACGCGAGCCGCGATTTCAAGCAGAGCACAACGCGTCAGACGTAAAAAAAACACGGCGTTGCGCGATTCGGCACGAGCCGAGGATTCGGGTCCGCCTGTATTTTATTTGTGAAATCACCTCGGTCGCGCCACCTGCGCTGGCTTCAACGGCGTGACACGGAAATTCCGTCACGTTAATATACATTATTAAAAAAATGTGGCGATTCTTCATATATAGGGAAATGATTTGGAGCCATTGCCATCTTTGAGTCGAGTTAAATATATAGCCTTCGGTTCCTGACCAATGAAACTACTGCATTTTATTTAGGTGATTACTATTAATATTAGGTAAAATGACGAAAATATATGTATTCAATATGGCATCAAGTTAAGGCGACGATTGGAAAAAGAACTAACTTAACAATCAAAGGTAAAGACAATCTCTACTGAAAATATTTTGTTGGAATAAATATTGGAGCACCTCTCGTTTACATTAAAAAAAAAGTTTTGCCTACAATTATTAATAAATAGTTACATTAATGTTAAATGGATCTGGTGTTAATAGGGATATATTACTTGAAATCATATTTTTGTATGCTATTTCATTGAATTTTACGAAAATGTTAACTTTAAGGAATTATCTAATTTTACATCGGAAGTAGCTTTTCTTACAATAACATCTCAAGAATGCCCGCCTTTTCAAAATTATGAGCGAGTATGTAAATTTCAGAAGTTAGAAATTGATAACGATAAGTACGAAGAAATTGCAGAAATATGACTTGTTTACTCTCTACTTTTGTAGAATATGGCTGGATTAAGAATGGGTAAATAACGCACGTTTTGAGTATAAAAATTTATTTAATTTTATTTAAACAATTTTTTTAATTCAAAATGTGCGTTATTTAGCTAGTCATAATAATGGAGTTTAAACAAGTATCCGCCAAATCTATTTCCATGCCTGGAATAACCTGAAATCTGCTGAAAAATGGAAATACATATTGTCTAAAATTGTCCAGAACAACAATATCTATAAAATTATTCGTTATGTCCTTCCTCTTCCATACTTTTGTCAAAGAGTTTTTTCTTTTATGAATATTAAATGGAGAAGCGAAAGAAATAAAGCAATAACCGACAATAGCATATGGTTAATAAAACTAGTCATTGGTTTAAAAGTTGAATTATATATCATGTTTTGTGAACGATGTGGTGAGTTGATTGTTTCTATAAATTTACAACATAGATATTTGAATTCTTTTTAATAATTAAAAAACGAAACAAAACTGTTCGAAATTGTAAAATGTACTAAAAAATACAAATTTAAATGATTATATATCTGCTAATTATTTTCTGCACTGGAACTTTTGTAATTTGCTAATTTTAAGTGACTTTTGATTTACCTGAAATCTGCTGAAAAATGGAAATACATATTCTCTAAAATTGTCAACAAGAACCATATTTATAAAATTATTCGTCATCTCCTTCCTGTTCCATATTTTTCTACTTTTGTCGAAAGAGTTTTTCCCTTTATGAATATTAAATGGGAAGCGAAAGAAATAAAGCAACAACCGTCAATAGCATATGGTTAATAAAACTAGTTATTGGTTTAAAAGTTGAATTATATATCTGGTTTTGTGAACGATGGGGTAAGTTGATGGTTTCTGTAAATTTACAACATAGATGTTTGAATTTTTTGCATAATACTTAAAAAAAGAAACAAAACTGTTCGAAATTTTGAAATGTAATAAAAATACAAATTAAAATGATTATATCTGCTAATTATTTTCTGCAGTGGAACTTTTGTAATTTCCTAATTTGGAGTGGCTTTCGATTAACCTGAAATCTGCTGAAAAATGGAAATACATATTGTCTAAAATTGTCAACAAGAACAATATTTATAAAATTATTCGTTATCTCCTTCCTCTTCAGAAGTATTTTTTGCTCATGTCACTAAACGTTGTCTTACCTCGAACATTCCATATCCCACATTTTTTACGTGAATCGATATTTCGACATAAAAATACGTTCAATATAGGTTCGTTTTTTGGGCGTCGAGTTTGCCCCTTTGGTCACGAAAAAAGGTGGCAACCCTCACCCGGAGATTCTGAAAAGTTGCCCTATTTTCTGAAAATTTCATCAAATAATAACATCTACTAGAATAACATCTATTGTTACCCTGCATACATCTACTGCATCCCTAACCTGAAGATTCTGAAAAGTTGCCCTATTTTCAGAAAATTTCATCAAATAATAACATCTACGATAATAATATCTACTGGGTGTTAATTGAACTATAACTACACGTGGCGATTGTGGTCTTAAAATTCGGATTCTAAATTCCTAATACCATAATAGTGTAGGTACCATGCTTTCTTGGTACCTACGGGGTCTCCAAAACAAATTCGTTATATTTGTTTTACTTTTCATTTTTAATTTCTTAATTTTCACTATAATATATATTTTTTTTTTTTTAATTTTGAATAATATTTTGGGTTAAAATTTTCGACTCAGAAGTTTATGACCAACATCATCACGTGTAGTTTTTTTCTGTTTATTTATGTAAATTTCGAAGCACCCTGTACATTACTTAATACACTTAATAAAAGTGTAAATAAAAACACACATTTTTTTAAATGTATCCTGTTATTCAGTTCCTCAACTCCTATAATTGAAAATATTAGAAGTTTCGAAAAACGTTCTTAATTTTCTGAAACAGAAAATTATACTAAAGAAACTGAAGGAACCAAAACACGAGAATATTGCACAAAGTTTAAGTATAATATCAAAGTATAAAAATTACACCAAAGAGTTTATAAAGATTTTTTTAGTTAGAAAGTTTTAACTATAAATTTCTATACCCCAACTCCTATAAATGAAAATAAGTTTCAAAGATGTTTCTAAATTTTCTAAAACTGAAAATTATACTAAGGAAACTAAAGGAACCAAAAAGCGAGAATATTGTACTAAGTTTAAGTATAATACCAAAGTATAAAAATTACACTAGAGAGTTTATAAAGATTTTTTTAGTTAGAAAGTTTTAACTATAAATTTCTTACCCCTACTCCTATAAATGAAAATAAGTTTCAAAAATGTTTTTAAATTTTCTGACACGGAAAATTACACTTAAGAAACTGAAGGAACAAAAAAACGAGAATATTGCACAAAGTTTAAGTCAAATATCAAAGTATTAAAGTTACACCAAAGAGTTTATAATTTTTTTTTAGTTAGAAAGTTTTAACTATAAATTTCTATACCCCTAAATTCCTATAAATGAAAATTAATTTCAAAATTGTTTCTAAATTTTCTAAAACAGAAAATTATACTAAAGAAACTGAAGGAACCAAAACACGAGAATATTGTACAAAGTTTAAGTATAATATCAAAGTATAAAAATTACACCAAAGAGTTTATAAAGATTTGTTTAATTAGAAAGTTTTAACTTCTTTCAATTTCTATAAAACTGAGTGGCAATATCTGAACCACTTATTTTTTTAGACTTGTTAAATAGTCTATAATTACAATAAAAATATCAAAAGTATCAGAAGGTTTAAATATTGAGAACATTGTAGTAGCAAACCTCAAAAATGAAAGCATTATGAATTAGATAAATGTGAGAAAATTTTATTAAAATAACAGAAAACTCTCAAGATATACAAATAAATATTTATACTTTATTTCCAGTTGTTTTGATAAAATTTAAAAGATATTTTGAATGGTGGTGTTTTCTACAAATTATATGTCAAATTATCAATAAAACACAAATTATCTTTGATAATATTACGCTTTTTGTTTTAATTGATAACTATTGTCTCGACTATTTAATCATTATCAAACATAAAGTGACTTAGGCTGAACATTCTATTGGCTACAAACTACTGGTTAAACTTTCGAAACGATAATCACAAATAAAAAATTATGTGATAAAGTTGTCCCGTGTTTCATTTATAAAATATGATTTAATAAAGATTTGAGAAATTGAAAAGAGTTTTCTGGAGATTAAAAATTTCCAAAATATGGAATTAAAATATCAAGGGATATCCTGAATGTTGAATATCATCAAAAGTATCTGAATTTCCAAAAACTGTGACATATCAAGAATTGTTACTAAATTACTAAAACTACCAAAAATGTAATTTTTAAACATTCAATATTCTTTATGGAAATAAATTCAGAATCATCCTCAAATTTTCAAAATTCTGTAAACTTACAAGAAGCTGCAATTTTTTTTTTGGGTAATCACATTGCCGTCTACTGACGAAACTTTTAAAAGGCATACTCAAAACAGTTTTGAATTTTACAATAATAATAATAAAACATTATTTTTACATAGTTTTTTTTATACAAGATAATAATAATTACGTTGTAATTATAAATATTTCCTTATAAAAATTAAATAGATTTAATTTCTAATTAAATAAAAGTTGCCTACTACAAATATTGGAACAATGAATAAAGTTTTTTTTTTGAGAAAATGGAAAACATTGTCTGAAGCACAAGTACATACGATGACACTTAGAGTGAGGATCTTACTGCAACAACTGGACATATAATATGTTATAACTTTTTTTCTCTGTTTGATATTTTATTCTGTGTATTTCTGCAGATTACTCCATTTATATCTTGAGTTGATAAATGGATAAAACGCCGCCTCAGTCAAGATGTTGTACACAAAACAACACGGCTGAATTAATCGTCGTTTTAAGCCAGGAACACTTTAAAGCGCAAATCCTGTTACGGCTGCCATCAAAGGAAATCCCAGTGCCTCGAGTTCGTGTTTGTAATGGAGTGTGCATGGAATTATTTAAGCCGAGAGAACCTCAATTTCTTTTATTAGGGGGTGAAAGCGTTGTGGGCAAATCAGCGACAATTACGGATGCTGCAAATAACTTGTATCAATGCAAATTGTACGATACGTAATTTTCTCCATTTCATTATTATATAAATCACTTAACGGTAATTTATATAATAAAATATAGAAATCAGAGCTCTGAATTATATACAGGATGGCCCATCTATTCTCGCTCAGACCATTGCTGCTAGACTAATAAAAATTAGAGAAATATCAGATTGGAAGTGTTTGGACACTTGATGTGCTACTTTTTAAAATTATTTTCGAGTATAAAACAAAATCTACAAATACAGTTTCAGAATATCTCAAAATTTGTTCCCATGAAAACAACCCCACAATTCAAAATAATCAACAGGAATAAAATCTCCTAGGTATTTTTTAACATTCATCTGTAAATCATGTATAACATGTGATTCGAAAAATCTTTCATTAAAACGTGCCACGAAAAAAATTACGTATGTCTGAATTACTTTTCTGCTGAATTTATCAAAGTAACGATCACTTCTGGAAAAGTTTCTTGGAAATCTTCAAATGCATTACGTGTCAATATAACCCACTGCCCATCAATTTTTTCACCATACATACATTTTATATCTATCCTTTTTTTATGGCAACTTTGATGAAAGCTTTTTTGAATAACTCGATATTACTTTTTTTGAAAACTTCCTATAAAAACAACGAAACAATTGAAAGAAAAATCAACTGGTAAAATCTCTAAGTATTTTTATAACATTTAACAGTAAAGCAGATGTCGACAACTTTTTTTGAAAAATTCCCATGGAATGGAAAGAAAATATTCTTACAATTAAAAAAAATCAATAGCTATAACATCACTGGGCATTTTTTAACATCACTAAGTGTTCTATCAGTTTTTGAAAAATTACAAAGTGAAGGTCGGTATTTTTTTACATTACTAAGCAATTGAATTTTTTGAAAAAAGTGAAAATGTGATTTTTTTTTATTAAGGTCTTTTTTTTTTAAGAATTCCAAGCAAATGTGTCCATATTTTTTCAGAGATTGCCAAGTCAGTTTTCAATAAATTTGAAAAATAAAATTTTAGATTGAATCCAATATTCTCGATTGTCGTAGATTGGTTACCTCTTCTCAAGTACATACATCGACGCAATGTACATAGTATGACAGTGGAGGTGAGCTCAATAAATTTGCAAAGCTATTGATATTAGTTACAAGTAGAAATTGCCGAGTAACTTTCTTACTTTATTCTCTTGACAATTAATTAGAAGCGATTTTATGTTAATACTAGATTTGACGAGTCATTAAAAACACGATCTCCATATAAGCTGACAGGAATAGCAGGAACTTATCAAATTATCATAATGCGAAGTGAGAATTAATCACTAATGCTTTTAGGGGAAAAGTTCGTTCTGAGGCGCAGTGGTAATTAAGACGCCTGCGGTGTGTATGGGATTTGATTAATGGATAAGTTTGTCAGTTTCGGAACATATTTCGTGAGGCCTTCGCGCCATAAATTGTCGCGTTGAAGTTCGCCGAAGATACATTAATCCGATAGCGCACTGAACGAAACACTTTAAAACTATCTGGCTGAAGATAGTCTCCTATATGGAAAGTTTCCGGATATATTCTCGTATATGTAGATGTCTATCTGCAATCAGATCATAACTAACAGTTCGCTTTACCATGACTTTTCTATAAATAATGTTCTTATTCAATTTTGGGAATACATTATTTCTGGGTTTTTTTTAAGCAAAATGTAAATAAAAAAAATACCGATGGGATTTAAAAAATGCATATTTGGATTTATAGTTATCTTTTCCTCTCCAAGTTATTTTTTTTATAATTTAATAATTATAGTTATAATTAGTTATCGCAGTGTATGTACTATGCCAAGCATTTGACATTTCAAATTAAATTGTCATTTTCGTTCATGTTCTTTACCGCTGACAAACATTTCTAGCTTTAAGATTTTACAAGTAGTACATAGACAAGCTTGATGGCTTTTGTGGTAATGTTACCCAACACTGCATGTATCGTATGTTAACATTTTTGATAATAACTTTGTTATTATTATTATTATTATTTATTATTACTTCTAGCCATTGTTGTGCTAAGTGTTTATTTTCATTATTATTGCCACAAATAAAATCGGTCCAAATCTCTCCGCTCGCAAAACACATCAAAGCAGTATTTTCACTCAGGAAACAAAGCATGTCGAAGAAAAAAAAAACAATAGACGAATGCCTACGCTAAGTAGGTAGTAATATGCATTTGCAGTACAAATATGAACCGCTCACTGCAGTTACATATAATTTCACTTCATATCGTACGTAAATTACGGTGAAAACACTGTAGAAAATAAACTCCACTCAAGGGAACGTAAATCTTCCTGCACATCAATCTATTTAATTCATATATTTCGTACATTTACTAATGGACTTTATGAATAACGGGGAACTTACAATTGCCAAGCACCGATGTTCATAAATGGGCACTAACTTTTAATGAGCACGTGCTGCTATAAAATCCAAATGAATTATCACGCATAACGAACAAAGGGCAGTGATAAGGGCGCAATAATATCGATATTTTCCAGAAGTATTAGCTGACTCGCATAACGAAGGATCGACTTTCCACATGCCGAAACTTAGTGGTCTCGTCTACCCTCGTTAAGTGCAAACTTCTGAAAAGTATATATTACCCAAGTTTCCGCACCGATTACCTGCAATGGGTTACCCTCAATTTTCGAAACGAAGTGCCCTGCAGCAAATTAAACATCTGACTTTGATTGGGGAAGTAGTGCGGTTGAATTTCTACTCACACATCAACTCGATGATTTTCCTCAGTAATAATTATACTACAGCAGCAATGATTACAACAGAGGACCCCAGACTTTTTGGTTGAAAGGTCTAAAATCCTCGAAATCCATAAAATGCTTATCCATAAAATGCTTAGCCTAAAATCCCAGAATTATAACTGATACTCAAATTTTAAAAAAATTCAGAAAATCAAGTTTTCCCCAAGTTTTCAGGAAGTTATCAGGATTAAATTTTCTGCAACGTTTGTGTTTTTATATTATATATTTTGTTATGTATTACAAAAAAGTATCAGGATTAAATTTTCTGCAACGTTGGTGTTCTTTATAATATACATTTTATATGTATTTTTATATGTATTTTATTTATAATAAACATGTATTAACATTATAATCATTATTATTAATAATTAATATGCGATAATTCGCTTCAGTAATGTAATATTCGAATATATTATAAAAAAACACAAACGTTGCAGAAAATTTAATCCTGATACTTATCTGTAACACATAAAAAATATATAATAAAAAAACATAAACGTTGCAGAAAATTTAATCCTGATATTTATTTGCCACTAGAACCTTTTTAAATAAAAATTTATACTAGTTTCGTGTTTCTTGATATTCTGAAACATGTTAATGGATCTGAAAAACAAACTAAAGGAACTAAACCGTATTATTAATGATATTATATAGAATGATATTTATATGAGCTAGAAAATAGCAGATCATTTAATTATAATATCAAAATATACAAATTACACCAAATTTCATGAAGAATTCGGAAATTGCCATACAGCTTTATAGAAATTTATCGATTGTGTGTAATAAGTCTATAATTTCAATCATAACATCAAAGTTTCAGTAAGTTCAAAAATTGCGAACTTTTTAGTAAACCTCAAAAACAAACAAAAACTCATTATGAATCTGATAAAAGTGAAAAACCAAAAAAGTTATGGAAATTAGAGAAAACTTGGAAAACTAGTTATTAAAACTTATTAATACCTAATATAAAAATCTATTAATAAAATATATTTTTTAAACTTCCGGCAATTTTAATCAAATGTGATGTTAAATTGTGAATAGAAGACAGTTTAACTTATAAAACATAGTTTCGACTATTTAGCTTATCATTTACAAACAAGTGATTTAGCTTGATTATGACTGAGTAAACATTCGAATCTATAGTTTAAGGTTTTATCCATATTACCAGTTATTAATTTAAGGTATAAGTATTCTATACTTACTGGTAGAGTTACTTTTATTTTATTTTATTATTTATTTATTTTATTTTACTTTACTAGTTTCAGATTTGTAACAAACTATCACCAGAGGCGTGATATTTGTATTTTTCTGTGTATATATCTTGATTTTATTTCATCGTAAATATTTGGAATTTGATTTGATTAATATTTGGAATTTGATTTGAGTTTTGAAAGATGTCTTACGAAAACACAAAGAATATTAAGTGATAATAACAAATTTGGGATGTGTTTTATTTTGAAAATATGATTTAATAAAGATATGATATATTGCCAAAAAGTATTATGGAGACTCAAAATTTATAAAACGTGGAATTAAACTATTAAGAGCTATCTCGAATGTTAAAACAAATCAGAATATTCAAAAAGTGTGAACATTATATACCATACGTTTAATATTTTACATTGCATAGCGGATATACAGGGCCTTCAAGAAAGTGGTGTGAAACTATCTTCAATGAAATAATAACAAATAATGACATTTAGAAAGATCTGGTTGAAGTATTTGCTTGTATCCTAGGGAATATTTCAGCAACGTTGCAAAATATATTTAATTTGCATCTTGAACAGTGCAAACCCAACCGAAAATATGTTGCAAAAATTTAACACAAATATGTGCATGTCTGATCTTAAAAATAAGGATAATGATAATGCCATTAAGTTAATTTATGATGACTGCGACAAATAATAGTATGACTATTATTCTGAATAATTAACATTCAGATTTTTTTTAATATCTCAAGAAATATAACTTTTAAAAAGTTATTTTAAATAAACAAAATATTATGAGAAACAGTAAAATAAATAAACATATCGTCGGCTTAATGTTACAAGGTTGTATGTGCAAATTTGTAAATTTGGGAATATGGATTTTAAATATGTTTGCTATATCAAAAATTTTTAAAAAAATCCACTGTCAATAGATATGTTTTTATCACAGATTCCTAATGATCCAATTTTAATCTTCCAACAAGTTGAAAGGTCCCGCTTTGAAAACATATAACCCTGCAAAGCTATAGAACTAAAAATTAAAAAATAATTACATACAACCTTGTAACCCCATGCCGACGATATATCATTCAATTTAAAAAAAAACGAACTATAATGGTTTCAAATTGATCAAATTTGTGTGTCCAATACAAGCCACTGACAAGACAAAATTTAAAACTTTGGGTATTATTACACGAGTAGTACATATAATTATTCATAAGCAATTTCTGTTCTCTTAATTTTGAAATAAAGCCTCAGAACGATCAACAAAAATAGGCTTGTTTTCAAATTTTTTTTTAGAAAAATCCAAATTACTTTGCAAGCCTGTACTAAGATTTGAAATCAGAAATTGTTCTTATTTAACAAAATTGTGCTGAAATAAAATATCCCAAATGATACAGGTTGCTCCTCTATTTTATCGTACATCCAAAACTCTGTATATTGGAAACTAACTTTATTACATGCACTTTTCGGTATGCTGAAACTTTTATTTCAAACATTTTTTTTTTTGTAATATCTTTTATTTTGGTATTGGGAGGTTGACTTACCCTGTATATCTCTCAACTTTTATAACGTAACTGGCCAGTTTTAAATGTCACCAGTCATTTTTCACTGGCGCCTGTCAAAATGTGACTGAGAACTCTCAACAAATTGATGAGATACTTTACTATATCTCTCAACTTTTATAACGTAACTGGCAAGTTTTAAATGTCACCAGTCATTCTTCACTGCCACCTGTCAAAATATGACTGAGAACTCTCAACAAATTGATGAGACACTTTACTATATCTCTCAACTTTTATAACGTAACTGGCAAGTTTTAAATGTCACCGGTCATTTTTCACTGACACCTGTCAAAATATGACTGAGAACTCTCAACAAATTGATGAGATACTTTACTATATCTCTCAACTTTTATAACGTAACAGGCAAATTTTATGTCACCAGTCATTCTTCACTGGCGCTTGTCAAAATATGACTGAGAACTCTTAACAAATTGGTGAGATACTTTACTATATCTCTCAACTTTTATAACGTAACTGGCAAGTTTTAAATGTCACCAGTCATTTTTCACTGGCACTTATCATAATATGACTGAGAACTCTCAACAAATTGATGAGATACTTTACTATATCTCTCAACTTTTATAACGTAACTGGGAAGTTTTAAATGTCACCACTCATTTTTCACTGGCACCTGTCAAAATATGACTCAGAACTCTTAACAAATTGGTGAGATACTTTACTATATCTCTCAACTTTTATAACGTAACTGGCAAGTTTTAAATGTCACCAGTCATTTTTCACTGGCACTTATCATAATATGACTGAGAACTCTCAACAAATTGATGAGATACTTTACTATATCTCTCCACTTTTATAACGTAACTGGCAAGTTTTAAATGTCACCAGTAATTCTTCACTGCCACCTGTCAAAATATGACTGAGAACTCTCAACAAATTGATGAGACACTTTACTATATCTCTCAACTTTTATAACGTAACTGGCAAGTTTTAAATGTCACCAGTCATTTTTCACTGGCACCTGATAAAATATGACTGAGAACTTTCAACAAATTGATGATATACATGAGTTTTATATTTGCAGCTGTCGATGTGTCATAAAGAATTGCCAATTTAAAACAAAATTGACTGTCAATTTAAAACCAAATTCACAGTTGATATATGCCATGACTTATTAATTATATGTAAATTTATTGTATATATCTCTCAACTTTTATGACGTAGTTGACAAGTTTTATATATTACCAGTAATTTCTCACAGTCACCTCTCAAAATATGACTGATAACTCTCAATAATTTGTTGAGCCTATAGTTCTGCAGCAAATTTACACTGAGAATTGTTTGTTGATATGTTTGTTGAGAACTGACAGTTGATATATGCCAGGACTTATTGATGATATGTCAATTTATTGTATATATCTCTCAACTTTTATGACGTAGTTGACAAGTTTGAAATATTACCAATAAATTCTCACTGTCACCTGTCAAATTTTTTTCAATAATTTGTTGAGCCCATCTTTGAGCGGCAAATTTACACTGAGAATTGTCATATGAATAATTTGGATTCAAATTTTTGAATTACTAATTATCTATAATTTTATTATTTCTTATAGTTAACGAATTAAAAAAAATCACTGCTAGTGTTATGATTATTCAATACAGAAGTTTCGTCAAGTAACACTAAATGTAACTCAAACTCATCTACGTAGTCATTGGTGTATCTAGGGCCCGTATCTATAGTCCCTACTTGAGCTTGAGGTCGACTCAAGTCGTATATTTGATTGGTTTCAGTCCATAAACGCTTATAGAAAATATGTAACCAAATATACGACTTGAGTCGAACTCAAGCTCAAGTATGGACTATAGGTACGGGCCTTAGGGTTGTAAAAATCTATGTTTTAATAGTTTTGCTATTGGAAAGAAGACGCTGAAATTTATATGATCTCGGTAAAAGCACTGACATTTACCCAGTTTGAACAGTTACTCAGTTATGGGTTGAAAGTTGAAATGTGCATTCAGTTAAAATATTTGTTTCTCCGAGTTTTATTGTACATACCTGTGCCACCAAATATGGATTACTAGGAGTTGCACTGTGACCTGAAACCAATAAAAATAACTGAATGTGTACAAATTCATTGCAAGCCAATTCCCATAAATTATGGGGTTTTTCTGAAAATAACGCCTCTCGCCTTATTTCAACTAAACGAATGAAATCGGAGGAGAAATAGTAAATAAACTTAGGCCCATAAATTACAGATGACAGTTATCCTTACGCAGAAGTATTATCAGCTCTGAGTTTAGATTACATATTTTTTGGATCTAATCTCATTTTCATCGTAATTACTTATCCACAGAGTGTCTTTATTGATTTTCATTTCCATCATGAATAAAACAGAACTCGCCATACATAAAATTTCGATGTGATCGTTTAAAACGCTTTGGCTCGCCCGCATTTTCATTTCCACGTCGGATTCCAATAAGTGTCCCGCCATATAATATAACTAACATATTGGAATTCTTAAGAATCCAATTCAGCACATGTTTCTACGCTTATTCGGCGCTAATGAAAATATCTAATTTCCACTTCAGCGTGCGTCAACCAATTTATTCATACTATTGATCCGTCGTCGCGTTAAGGATAACCGTTAGCAAGGTAATACATCTATTATAAAGCATAATCGATATATAATTTGTGTATGATCATGATTAAATGCGTTCACGGTTTCGAAAGAAGGTGTTAAGTAAGCGTGTTATGCCCGAAACGTGCAATTTCTGAAGGCTTCTGAATTTGGTTGAATTTGCGCTTGAATCTTCTGAAAGATTTCAGAATTATACTCTTGTTACCTGTCAATAGGGATGAGAATGGCGTGAAGTAAGCGTTTTATGCCAGTAAACGTGCAAATTCTGAAAATTTCTGAATTTGCTTGAATTTGCTCTTTAATCTTCTGAAATATTTCAGAATTCTGCTCTTGTTACATCTCAATAGGAATGAGAATAGCGTGAAGTAAGCGTTTTATGCCAGCAAACGTGCAAATTCTGAAAATTTCTGAATTTGCTTGAATTTGCTCTTTAATCTTCTGAAAGATTTCAGAATTCTGCTCTTGTTACCTCTCAATAGGAATGAGAATAGCGTGAAGTAAACGTTGTATGCCATTAACGTGCAAATTCTGAAGATTTCTGAATTTGCTTGCATTTGCTCTTGAATGTTCTGAAAGATTTCAGAATTCTGCTTATGTTACCTCTCAATAGGAATGAAAGTGAGGCTTCAATCAATTAAAAAGAAATGAATTATCTAACCGAATATTCCTCGAGCATTGATAAGTAACTTATATTTTTATCACAAATTCCCACATTGCTTTTTGGCAACTGTGATCAAAATATTTCGTAATAATTATTATTGCTCTTCGGTTATTACTGCTGATAATTTTGCTTTTGCTCGAATACAGTTTACATAACAAAATCATGTTTTGACTATTTTTTTTGCCGATGCGCCAATTTGAGCCTCCTTGTGGGAAAAATATTTAGGCCTTGTACACGTGGACTGCTATTTTTGTATGCTGCAAAACCTCGGGAAAATCGACCTTTTCATTCACCCTTTGCGCCGGGAGGTCTGTTTACGCCGTGGAAATTAACGTCTCGATCGGATTATCGGGATTACGTTTTTCCCATCCAGAATGTCAATCAAAGGCCAACTAAATGACGTTAATCGATTTTCCACGTACTCCCAGCCCCACATCAGAAAAACTTCTGTTTAATCGTGAGATGCCCTCCAAAATATCTTTCGCGGTTTTCATGTGCATCAATAAACAACTCTTACATGACTGCGTTATTGGCACGTGAATTACTCGTTTAAATGATATGATTAATCATTAACGACTGATTTTGTGCCGGTATTTGCAACTAATTACTAATAATTATAGCCACATGATCTGTTTCTGACAAATATTAATCAATCATATGAAATAATAGTTGTATTGCGTATCAAACAACGTTAACAGTATCGTGTAGGTTACTTGATAGCATCACATTCGAATGCACCATATCGTTAACGATGGAGAGAAGACTGTTACTAAAAAGGCACAATAATTCTGAAGACAGTAACTTCAAAACAGAATTATCCTGTAACATGGTACTAAATACGTCATTTTTATCAAGATTTTTTTTGTTAAAAAAAACTTTGATGACGAGCACATTAGGTTAATTTATAAAATTGCGAAATTAAATAATGTGAATAATAAATGTTTAAAAATAGGTTATCGACTTTCTGGTTATATAGGTAACCCAATTCGCATATGATCGTAGAATGGCTGGCTAATTTAGTTCAGCTCACTTTAATGCCGGTAAACAGGTGCTTACTGACGATTTCAGAAATTAAGTTATGTATTATACAATGTAAGTAATAAGTAAGGAACCCCCTCCTTAAAGCCTTTATTATTATTTTTATTATTAATATTTTTAGAAGAAAAAGATTTCAACAAAAGTTTGATAGATAACATCTAGCTAACTATTTCCCACTATTTTATGATTTTCATTTTTATTTTCTTGACGCCACACTTTTTGAGAATGATGTCATCTCATTGATTTTTTTTATTAATGCCAACCTAAATTTATCGTTTAACCTGAAACCAATAAAAATAACAGATTGTGTAGAAATTCATTGCAATTCATTGCAAGCCAATTCCCATAAATTATGGGGCTTTTCTGAAAATAACGCCTCTCGCCTTATTTCAACTAAACGAATTAAGGCATGTTTTTCTCTAATATTCACGAATATCTAAAAGTAAAAAGGAGTTGCAAACAAAATTTCAAAGAATATTGAGTTTAATGCCGATAAAAAAGTGGTAAATTGAGGGCTGCGTTGGAAAACAATGTAAAACATTATGATTTACTAATATCAGTTTGTGTTTCTAAAAACAATAATAAAGCCTCAACGGAGGAGGTTCCTTTATGTTCACTCACTCTATATAAGCATTATGATTGATCCTCTAAAAAATGCAACTTTTATAAAAAAAATATTGAAAAACTTAATACGTCTTCAGAAGATTTGAAACTATTATTAAACCGAGCTATTATTAAACAGAGCTTACCTTTTTCCCTGTGCCCTTCATTTCCTATTTGCTAATAATATTTCTAGTCACTTAATGTGTCTTAATCTCGAGTTAAATTTAGTTTAGTTATTCCTGTGCTCAAACGTGTCCGGATATTCGGAGAAATCGTGTCCGATTACATTAAACACCACAGAAAACTGCTATTTATAGATGCCAATGTGGGCGATAATCCGGGCTCGTTATCAACGGACTAGCAAGAGAAGGAATTGATCCACAGCCCTAAGTTGGTTTTAGTGCGGCTGCTTTCGCATCGTGAACACGCGCAGTGATTACACATTTTTCTGATAATTGAAAAACTTCCAACGCTGGAAACACAAAAAGTTCGGACATAATTAACAAACAAGAATTGTAATTAGTTTTGCAAATTCGCCTGCATTAATGAATAATCGCCGCCATGTTGAGTTTGACAAATTGAAATTCAGCCTGGTGGATTTCACGAAAATCTTAATCACTAATTAATTTTATACATGAACCGATACCATTTTTTATTAGAATAATTTGCAAATTATCAGACGGGAAACAGACACGGCGAATAAGCGCACGTGCACATCCCGCACCGGAAATGGCGGTGTGTCGGTTGGACCGGCAACGTGCCCTTATATTATCACTAAATTAACCAATTAATGACGCAACAAAGAAAAAAAATAAAGGGTACAAAACAATGAAGCAATGTCTATTCCTATCTGTTTCGTACGGAAAGATAGGAAGTGGTACTCTGTGTGTAATAAAAAAGGCTAACCCTTACCTAAGGGTCTAAAACGGCCGATACGTGTTATAATCTGAGATCGAATGATCCAGTCCTTTGACTGAGAATGGTGGGGCCCACAAAACCCTCAAAGGGCCACTCAAATCACAAACAACGCGTTAATGGCCGTCACAATTCCGGTATTTCACCGGTTTCGTCGCTGAAAAATACTTAACCAACCGCGCGTGCCATCACTCGACGATAAATTAATAATTCGCGAACGAATTTACGATAGCA
Source organism: Othius punctulatus (assembly GCA_951805005.1). Classification (NCBI taxonomy): domain Eukaryota; kingdom Metazoa; phylum Arthropoda; class Insecta; order Coleoptera; family Staphylinidae; genus Othius; species Othius punctulatus. The sequence continues at coordinate 48,772,374 of OX638145.1, read as the reverse complement.
GCCAGATAGCTATCGGGCTATTGATAGCCCGAATCTATGGGGCTATCGATTCTCATGGAAGGGGGAAATGAATTAATTAGCGCATTAGGCTGCTTCTATAGCCAACCTCACCACCTCCACCGTGCTAAAAAAATATAACGTTGCAATGTCTTAGATCTTGCCACGACTTCTATCAATTTACAATAATGTCTAAATTGCCTTAATTTTGCTCGCCTGCTTGAATTTGTCTCACTCACTTCAGTTGCCTTGTATTGCCTCTGTAGTATCATCTGCTTTGATTTATCAAATGTATGTTTATTTCAATCATATGTTCCCTTGCAGTAATTTCTTTTCTTGTGTTATCTTGTATAAAATATATGATCTTATCAGTATTTACTCTTAATCTCATATATCTAAGGCATGTATCTATAGTCCGTACCTGAGCATGAGTTTGACTCAAGTCGTATATTTGGTTGCGTATTTTGTATAAACGTTTATGCACGAAACGCAACCAAACATACGACTTGAGTCGAACTCAAGCTTAAGTGCGGACTATAGATATGGACCTTAGTCTCAATATTTCCGTCAGAATTTTTAGAAAAACTGTAATTCTATAAATGTCATTTATTGTTCCAAATATTTTGTATTTACATTCCGGCAAATTTTAATATATTCTGTCAATATATCAATCGCCAATGACAAAATTTCAATATAATGAAGACATTGTGAGAATAATAACTGACATTTTGACGGAATCAGTAGAATTTTTACAAAATAATATCATCTATTGTTAATATTTCAATGAGTACCGTCCGACATTTAATGATTCTGCTAATATTTCAGTGATTTCAAACATTTCAATTAATACTGCTAAAATTTCAATTGTGATTCTGATTTTTGTCTGACACTTTTCTTATGTTATCTTGTATGAAATGTGTTATCTTATCAGTCTTTACTCTTAATCTCATATATCTAAGTCTCAATATTACCGTCTGAATTTTTAGAAAAACTGTAATTTTAAAAATGTTATTTATTGTTCCAAATATTTTGTTTTTACCTTCCGGAAAATTTTAATATATTCCGTCAATATTTCAATCGCCAATGACAAAATTTCAACATAATGATGATATTTTGAATTAATAACTCAAATTTTGACGGGATCTGAACATTTTTTACAAAACAATATCATGTATTGTTAATATTTCAATGAGTACCGTCGCACATTTAATGATTCTACTAATATTTCAGTGATTTCAAACATTTCAATTAATACTGCCAAAATTTCAGTTGTGATTCTGATTTTTGTCTGATCTTTGTCTGACACTTTTCTTATGTTATCTTGTATGAAATGTGTGATCTTATCAGTCTTCACTCTTAATCTCATATATCTAAGTCTCAATATTACCGTCTGAATTTTTAGAAAAACTGTAATTAAAAAAATGTTATTTATTGTTCCAAATATTTTGTTTTTACCTACCGGAAAATTTTAATATAGTCTGTCAATATTTCAATCGCAAATGACAAAATTTCAACATAATGATGATATTTTGAATTAATAACTGAAATTTTGACTTGATCTACAGAATTTTTACAAAATAATATTATGTATTGTAAATATTTCAATGATTACCGTCGCACATCTAATGATTCTGCTAATATTTCAGTGATTTCAAACATTTCAATTAATACTGCCAAAATTTCAGTTTTGGTTCTGATTTTTGTCTGATTTTTGTCTGACACTTTTCTTATGTTATCTTGTATGAAATGCGTGATCTTATCAGTCTTCACTCTTAATCTCATATATCTAAGTCTCAATATTACCGTCTGAATTTTTAGAAAAACTGTAATTTAAAAAATGTTATTTATTGTTCCAAATATTTTGTTTTTACCTTCCGGAAAATTTTAATATATTCCGTCAATATTTCAATCGCCAATGACAAAATTTCAACATAATGATGATATTTTGAATTAATAACTCAAATTTTGACGGGATCTGAATATTTTTTACAAAATAATATCATGTATTGTTAATATTTCATTGAGTACCGTCGCACATTTAATGATTCTGCTAATATTTCAGTGATTTCAAACATTTCAATTAATACTGCCAAAATTTCAGTTGTGATTCTGTTTTTTGTCTGAATTTTGTCTGACACTTTTCTTATGTTATCTTGTATGAAATGTGTGATATTATCAGTCTTCACACTTAATCTCATATATCTAAGTCTCAATATTACCGTCTGAATTTTTAGAAAAACTGTAATTTAAAAAATGTTATTTATTGTTCCTAATATTTTATTTTTACCTACCGGAAAATGTTAATATAGTCTGTCAATATTTCAATCGCAAATGACAAAATTTCAACATAACGATGATTTTTGAATTAATAACTGAAATTTTGACATGATCTGCAGAATTTTTACAAAATAATATTATGGATTGTAAATATTTCAATGATTACCGTCGCACATCTAATGATTCTGCTAATATTTCAGTGATTTCAAACATATAAATTAAAACTGCCAAAATTTCAATTGCGATTCTGATTTTTTTCTGATTTCTGAAAATTTCATATTAGGATAATATTTCAATTACTAGTATCATAGTTTTTTCATTTGAAAATATGAGAATGCCAAAATAATGTTTGTAATTTTGACAAATTTTAAAGAGTTTTTATGAAGATTAATATAATAATAAATATGTTTTTATTGTCAGGCTATTGAATGAGTATTGTCTATTGTACATATGTGTATATTGCAATAATTACTGACAACATCTCAATCAATGCTGTTCAAACTTTCAATGTGATTCTGAAATAAGTATTCACTTACTCATTTACTCATTTATTCATTTACTAGTCCGAAAATTTCTATTAAATTTTTTATTGAAAATTTCTACTAAATTTTTACTGTCAGAATTTAATATTAGATCAATATTTCAATTATCAAAATTTCTTGGAATGTAATATGTATGTAGTTACGAGGGCGGTTTGACGGAAGAGTGACTTTTTAAAGGTTGGTATCACTGTCGCAATAATGATTATGTTGCTAGCTCATGGGGTCTTTCGGAGTTCTACTGTCAAAATTTGGCACAAATCTAACAGATAGATTATGTTTTATACTTATTTGAAGAAAACTGTTTTCGTTGTTGTGTAAATATGAAGAAAAAATAATTTCGAGTGTTGATTAAACATTATTTTCTACGTGAAGAAACCATTAAAGAAACTGAGGAAAAGTTACGTAAATATTATCTAGAATCTGCTCCGTCCCATGGAATGATTTGTAAGTGGTTTCTGCTTTTAAAAGTGGCCATATGAGCAAGGTTGATGCGGATCGTCCGAAACCATCATTTACTGTAACTACTCCAGAAATGGTTAATAAACTCCATGGCCTTGTAATTGGCAATCGTCGAATAAAAGTTCGTGAGATAGCCAATGAAGTAAACATCTTAACCGAACGGGTATACAATATTTTGCATGAATATTTCAATAAGAAAAAGCTATCCGGGAGATGGTTGCCGCGTTTGCTTAATGGTGATCAAATGCGCGCTCGCATTAAGAATTCAGAAGAGTGTTTGGCCGTCTTTAACGTAATTCAAAGGATTCTTTTCGTCGATATGTCACAATAGCTGAAACTTGGATACATCATTATACTCAAGAAACTAGAATACAGTCTAAATAATGGATTTATCCATGCGAACATGCTCCCAAAAAGGCAAAAACACATTTTTTGGCCAATAAGGTCATGACCACAGTTATTTTGGGATTCTAAAGGTGTAATCTTTATTAATTGTTTACAAAAAGGAAAAACGATAACTGGCCAGTATTATGCTGATTATGCTGACACGTTTTCATGCCGAACTTGAAAAACAACGACCGCATTTGATGAAGAAAAAAGTTTGTTCCATCACGATAATGCGCCCTCTCATTCGTCTGCAATTGCTATCTAAATTGGCTGAATTGCATTGCGAATTACTGCTTTATCCGCCATATTCGCCAGATCTGGCACCCAGTGATTTCTTCTTATTTCCAAATTTTTAAAAATGGCTGGGTGGAAAAAAATTTCAGGCAAATGAAGAGGTGATAAGCGAGACAAATGCATATTTTGAAGCTTTTCCGAAAGATTACTTTTTGGAAGGTTTAAAAAAACTGTAAACTCGCTGGGCTTAGTTTGTACAGTTGAAAGGGTGTTATGTTGAAATATAAAATATATTTTTAACAGAAAAATAACGTTTTCATTAAAAAGTCACTCTTCCGTCAAACAGCCCTCGTATAGAGTATTGTTATATTACAACATGATTTTTGTAATTTTGACCAATAAGTACATAGAATTTTGATAGAATAGTATATTAATTAAATTGCTTTTACGCTCGAGATTGAAATTTCAACATAATGATGATATTCGACATAATGATAATTAATAACTGAAATTTTGACGGGATCTGCAGAATTTTAACAAAATATTATCATGTATTGTTAATATTTCAATAAGTACCGTCGCACATTTATTGATTCTGCTAATATTTCAGCGATTTCAAACATTTAAATTAATACTGCTGAAATTTCAATTGTGATTATGATTTTTGTCTGATTTCTGAAAATTTGATATTAGGTTAATATTTCAATGACTACTATCAAAGTTTTTTTTCTGCATGTGAAAATATGAGAGTGTGAAAACTATTTTTGTAATCATAACAAATTTCAAAGAGTTTTGATGAAGAATAATAATAAATATATTTTTATTGTCAGACTATTCAATTAGTATTGTCAAAATATTTAAGATTATATCAATATTGCAATAATTACTGACAACATTTGAATCAATTAGGTTCAAACTTCCAATGTGATTCTAAAATGAGTATTCATTTAGTATTCCGAAAATTTCAATTTTTACTGTCAGAATTTAATACTCGATGAATATTTCAATTATCAAAATTTCTTAGAATGTAATATGTAGTTTTCGAGTATTGCTATATTCGAAAATATTTTTTGTAATTTTGACCTGTAAGTACATAGAATTTTGATAGAATAGAATAATAATGAAATTAGTTTTACGGTCGAGATTGTAAAGTTTAACTATTCTGTCAATATTACAAAGCTTACTGCCAAAATTGAAATTAATACTATTAAAATCATCAATCATTTCATTTCAATTGTTATTCTGAAAGTTACATTTGCTACTCAAAGATTTCAATTTATACCTTAAAAAATGATATTGTGTAAATATTTCGATGACTACTATAAAAAATTCTTCAGAATATGAAAATATGATGAAATTTAAAGTATTCGTAGTCAAATGGATAATTTTTATTTTGACGAAGTGGGAAGAGTCTTTATAGAATAATATAAAAATAAATTTATGTTTACTGTTAAAACTTCAATTTCAGTTTATTGTATCCTATTAAAATTTGAATATTCGGTCCAAATTTTAATGTTTTCCTCCAGACTATGGAATTTTGATACAATAATACATATAATAATAATCTGTATTGTTTCAATTGACGTACAAGTCTTACACTGGTCATAAAATAGGTACAAAAGTATAAAATATAAAAGTATATAATACAAAACCCAACACAATAAATAATTTCTTGCTAAAATTTTAATTTTTACTGTCAAAATTTCTATGACAACTATCAAAATTTTAAATATTTAGTCAATCACTGCCGGAAAGTACAATTATAACTAAATTTCAATTGTAATTCTGACAGTTTCAGTTGGAAAATTTCGGAATATTTTGAAAATTTGTAATAATAAATAATAATAATTTATTTGTAGTCTGATCCTTGTTTGGGATATTGTATAGTCCTGTACTGATTTGTACTGTCAATATTTGGAATTCTGTCTATATTTCAATGACTAGTGTTAAAATTTTATATTCTGTCAATATTTCAATGACTACTGTCAATATTTGATGTTTTGTCAATGTTTGAATGGCTACTGTTAAAATTTTATATTCTGTCAATACTTCAATGACTACTGTTAAACTTTGATGTTTAATCAATGCTTCAATGCCCACTGTCAACATTTTATATTCTATCAAGATTTCAATGACTACTATCAAAATTTCTTCAGAATATGATAGATAGAAAATAAGTATTCTAATGCAGTTCTTGTTAGTTCTAATGTAGCAATGCTATTTTGCAGTTATCCAATTATCATGACTATTGTCCGTATTTGTCCTGATTGTCTCGTTTTGACAATTTACTTAGATAATAAGACTGTCATATCTCTAATATTCTGTCAATATTACAAATCTTACTGCCAAAATTATTAGTATTAAAATGTCATTTATTTTTAATTGTTATTCTGAAAGTTACATTTGGTACTCTACAGATTTCGAGTTATACCTTAAAAAATTGATATTCAGTAAATATTTCGATGACTACTATAAAAAAATTCTTCAGAATATGAAAATTCGACAAAATTTAAATAATTCGTAGTCAAATAAATAATTATTATTTTGACGAAGCGGGAAGAGTCTTTATAAAATAATATAAAAATAAATTTATGTTTACTGTTAAAACGTCAATTTCAGTTTATGTTTCTTTAAAATTTGATATCCTGTCAAAATTTCAATGCTTACTATAAAAGTTCCTATAGACTATAGAAGTTCAAAAATAATTATTGCAGTTTTAAAGGAATACATAGAATTTTGATACAATAATACATATACTACTATATAAAAAATCTTCAGAATATGAAAATATGATAAAATTAAAAAAATTCGTAGTCAAATAAATAACTATTATTTTGACGAAGTGGGAAGAGTCTTTATAGAATTATATAAAAATAAATTTATATTTACTGTTAAAACGTCAATTTGTTTAATGTTTCCTTAAAATTTGATATCCGGTCAAAATTTCAATGCTTACTATCAAAGTTATAGTTATAGTTATAGTTATAGACTATAGAAGTTCAAAAATAATTTTTGCAGTTTTGAAGGAATACATAGAATTTTGATACAATAATACATATAATAATAATTTCTTGCTACATTTTTAATTTTTACTGTCATTTTGTCATTTTCAATGACAACTATCAAAGTATTAAATATTTTGTCAATTACTGCCGTAATGTGCAATTAAAACAATTAAAGTTTTAAGGGTAATTCTGACAGTTTCAGTAGGTATTTTGAAAATTTCGATTTGTACTGTGAATATTTGGAATTCTGTCAATATTTCAATGACTACTGTCAAAATTTTATATTCTGTCAATATTTCAATTACTACTGTTAAAATTTGATGTCCTTTCAGTGCTTGAATGACTACTGTCAGAATTTTATATTCTGTCAATATTTCATTGACTTCTGTAAAAATTGGTGTTTCATCAATGCTTGAATGACTACTGTCAACATTTTATATTCTGTCAATATTTCAATTACTACTGTCAAAATTTGATGTTTTATCAATGCTTTAATGCTCACTATCAAAATTTTATATCTTGTCAAGATTTTGATTACTACTGTCGAAAAAGTAAAGTAAAGAAAAAAAGTACTCTAATTTTGACTAAATACATATAATTTTGATAAAGTAATATATTATCTCTGAGACCTTTACTACGTGGTAATCTATATTACCACTCAGAAAACATAGTTAATACTTGTTGGTATAGTAAGTATACCTTTGATACAGATATTGCAATGTTAGGGAAAAACAAAAAGAATATATTATTTGATATCTACTGATAAATTATCATAAAATAATGTAGATTTTAATAGTTATTTATGATATAAGTATTAAAAGTGAGATTTTATTTTGTGAGTGGTTTAAAAGCACAATAAAGTTCTTTAAAAATATTGACTTTTAAGTCACTCAGTGGAATTTATAAAACAAATAAATCTAGTTTTCATATTGTATGACATACTTGTCAAACAATACATTATTTTTACTTAAAGAATACAAATTATCGTTTTTTACAACGACATTTATTTCCCTAAATGTACATTTCAACCACTACGTGGTCATCTTCAGTAGTCATTTGTAACTCAACTGAAGATGACCACGTAGTGGTTGAAATGTACATTTAGCGAAATAAATGTCGTTGTGAAAAATATAATATGTTTTCTTTAAGTGTTAATATTTCACAAGCTCTAACCGATTATTTTTAGAAATTATTTCTTGAAGTCATTATTATGAATTCTAATATTGAAGAAAGTGAACTACCGAAAGAATTGCACTATTAATATTAGTATTTCAAAATAGTTAGCAGCTACTTAACTCTGTTATGTTATTTTTTATTTTTGATTAAATAAATGTAATTTTGACAGATTATTGGCTGCTTACTTTCAACACTAGCATTAAAAGTGAAGCACTTTTAACAGTGAGCCGTGTTAAAAGTTCATCTTTTAATAGTGTTTGTAGACAAAATTTATTTGGCAATAATCCTGTCCTGTCCTGTACGATTTTGCAGTTATGAAATTAACCTGATTATTGTCTATATTTCTCCTGATTGTCTATTTTTGTCAGTCTTATCTCATCCGTATATGCTTTTATCTTATCTCATGCATTATTGCTTGTCTTATCTTGTATGTTTTCGTTGTCTTGGTTAGTCTGGCTCATCAAAATTATTTCGATCGTATTAATTTCTTTACTTTACTTTTTCGCTTGTTTCTGCTACATTTGCTACCTTGGCTTGGTTGTATTTTCTTAGCTGACTTATTTTGCGTGTCTAAAATTACATTTAGAATTACAATGATAATATTATTCCTTCTCCACCATAATACTAGCAATGCTAATTTTACTATACCTGCTGCTTAAATTATTATCCTTACTATTTCATAGCCATTTTCCTTGAGTACTCATCTGGCATGTACACCACTTCATAATTAAACTAACTAAGAGGAAAAGTTAGAGCGCACGAACTATGTATTGCCATTTCATTAATTAATTAATTAATGGCTGCGGTATTCCATCATTAAGAATAATCGAAACATTCAAACACCTGTATCGGATGTAATTGTATTGACTCGAATTGTTTGCGAATTCGTTATTAATTACGATTACAACTCTGCCAGTATATTGCAATAATCTGAGCGCATATAGCGTACATTTAATCTATACTTCCACCCAACTCTTCAAATATTATTTATGGTTGCCTGTATATGATGGGGCAATTTTGAAACATAATCACAGGATGGAAAATTGAAAATTATGTCGAATTGAAAATTTGCCAGTCGGTTGATGTAACGATCCAATCCAAGCTTGTATTTATATCTGCACTACTTGAAATGCAAATTGCAGGATCGTGTTTATTTTCAGAACGTTACGTTCTTATCTATACACGGTGTCACGTAAATCCGCAAGGTTGTGAAGCACCTAGTAGAACGACCGGAAACGATGGATGCAAAAAGTGCATAAGCTTTATGGCCTGACTTGGGTACCGTTTGCAGAGCTTATAATGCAGAAATCTGAGACAAACTTTTCGCATGTTAAGCATTATTTTACGTTCAAAAAGCTTTTATGGTCTTTAAAAAGGCTTTATTCTACGAGGAAGTGCTGTGATAAACATTGTTCTTGTTGTAAGTTTAAAATATTTGCTATTTTTTTTGCTTGAAACGGTGGTATTTGTTGAACACGTTGCTTATAAAAGTACTAAAACCAACAATGTATTAATAATTTTCTGCAGGCATTGTTTTTAAAACCTAAAACGATGAAAGCTGTCCTACTATTACTTGACAATTTTGATAACTCTCCAATATCTATTCATAATTTTCTGCAGGTATTGTTTTTAATACCTAAAACGATGAAAGCTGTCCTACTATTACTTGGCAATTTTGATAACTCTCCAATATCTACATTAGGTAAAAGTTCATATTATATTATGGCAGACATAAAAACCTAACGAAACACAAAGAGTGAAACAATGAAGAACTCGCATATGGTCGGGATAATGACAATAAGGACATGGAAGAGAAGAAATGGAAACGAACAAGAACTCAGTTCTGAATTTCAGAACTTCCATTTAGATATATTAACTGTTATTGAATCTAACAAAAAAGGCAAGGGAGAAGTAATATTGGAAGAAGGACACTTATTGATTTATTGTGTTATTGGACACGAAATACAAACAGCAGGGGTGTTGGGAGTAGGTACAGTATTTGTGAAACGTATAAGAAAATTCAGAAAGAATAATTCTGGTAGAAATTGGGATAGAAAAGGTTCAATATTACAAATATATAGATATACATAAATAACAAAAATAAATCTACTGAAAAATGATCATAAAATAATGTAGATTTTAATAGTTATTTATGATATAAGTGTTAAAAAGTGAGATTTTATTAAATAATAACAAATTATTAACACACAATTTGTTTCGAAATAAGCTCGAAACTTATCGTGTAAATGCACTATTATTTTTGTTATTATAATAATAACAAATTATAAACGTACAATTGGTTTCGTAATAAGCTCGCAACTTAATTTGCGGTGTAAATTCCGTACCTTCGTCACATAACTTGTCGCATATTGTCGAGTCAAGTTAGAACGGATCGTGGAAATTCCATCCAAAATATGATCCGTCAATGTTATAGGAATACGACAATCCCTTTCAGATGCAAATGGCACCGGCAGTTTCCCCTTGCCGCATGAATATCCTTGTGGAATCAAAACCACAGGCGCGGATCCGATGCTCAAAGTTGCAGAGTTGGCGTAAACAAGCGGGATGGAAACTCGAAACGTCCACTTTTTCAGGCAAGATTTGTGATGGTAATTGCACGTTTAAACCAGATTGAAAGTCAACATGAATTGCATTTGAAAATATACACCGGGTGATCGATTTGCAGGGGAACATAGGGAAATAATATGGAAAATGGTTTTCCTTAGTTTGCTGCTCCCATATTCTGACTATAATGGCATTAATAGCACAGTTAAACAAATAATTTTGTGGTGCTTCTTATGGTATAAATAAACCAATCCTCGCGAAATAATGTGTTCACATGTGTAGATAGCTTTGAAAATAATTAAAATCATTTAATTAACACAATAAAATAAAATAAACAGCACCGTTGAATAGATAATTTTGTTGTGCTTCTCAGGATACGAAACAATCCTCGCCTGATAATGTGATGAGTGATTTTTTAATCGCCCCCTAATGAAACTATAAGGAAACTGAGACCAATTATCTATTTAACGGTGCTGTTAATTTTATTATAGTTTGAATAAGGGAGCAGTGAACTAAGGAAAACCATTTTCAAATGTTATTTCCCTATGTTCCTCGGCAAATCAATCACTCGGTATACATGTAAATGAGTTTTATTAAATCAAGAGCAGCCAACGACTTTTGCATCGTTCGGTCATAAATAAATATTCTTTTGATATCGTATCCATCGCAGTTTACATATATAAGATTTAAACCCGTAGAAGTACTCGAGGTGGTTCGCAAATATATTTTCATTAATATTTCTGAGGGCTAGCAATTTTATGCACGAATAAAGGATGTCAGTTATCTGACACCCACGATGAGGTTATACATATTAAAAACCTTCTTACTTAACTAAAAAAACACGGCCGATACCTTATAGCAGTGTACTTTATGAAAATAATAAAATAAATGTGCCTTCAAATATCTTTCAATGTAAGATTTTGTGTTGTGTGTTGTCAATCACTAAAGTCAATACCGATGCTTTGGAGGGGGACTAAAACAAGTGTCCCTTGTGTAGATTTATCTCATATTGTGTGAATCTCGTTTCACTGCAAATTTATATCGAATGGAGCAGAAACTGAATATAGCCTAGAGACCTACATCTAGGTCTCTATAGGTCTCTAGAAGTAGGTCTAGAGTTGTAGGTTTCAAAACTTAAAAAATAGAAATATTTATGTCAGTATTACCAAAAGTATGTAAGTCAGTATTAAACTAATTTATAGTTTAAAAAATGTGATCCTGACAATGTAAAAAAAATCTTGATATCTTCAATAACAATCAAGTTGGCAATCAAGTTGATTGTCTAAGAACTAAGAATTTTGATTCCGGCATTGTTGCAGAGGTCACCATTCCTCCAGAAACAATTAAGACTTTCGGAAATTTCCTTATTACTTTTATTAATTGCGAACTTATTCGGTATTACTGCCGGCTGCACATACAAATTTAAATTACATCACGTATTAATTCCAAATTACAACTTCCTTTTTTATACTGTACAGTTTTCCTTTGTTAAGTTATATTTCAGTTTGAAATAGCAACCTTGGAATGCCTCCGTCCCTTTTTTTTTTTTAATCGTAATGCATTAAATATGAACTTGAGGACTCTGTAATAAGCGTTTTGTGTTTAAGTGGCAATTGCGAAATCTCAGATGGCTGATCGATTTATAAAAATGAAGCTGTTGCAGGGATAATGCCATAGGCACATTGTTCGCTTATAGAGATTAAACGCCGATGTCCTTGAAGCCCTTTAACTATTGATGTACGAGTTTCCCATGGATATCTTCGCGCCGTGTGTAATCTACTGCAAAATTTATTTTGCGCACGTGTGCACAACTTTATGAATTACTTGTCAAACAAAAGTTAATTCTACTTTATTTGAATTAGATCCCCAAATATAAAAATGATTTGTGAAGCCCACATAAAGCAGATTCTAAACATGAAATAATATACAGGGCGATCTATTTGAAAGTGAGACCAAATTTTGTGTCCCGGATTTATGGTACACTCTGTACACTCGAAAATAATTTTAAAAACTAGAACATCAAGTGTTTAATAACTTCCAATCAGTTTTTTTTCCTTAATTTTCATTAGTCTAGCAGCAATGATCCGAGGAAGATATGTGGGCCACCCTGTATATGTGTTTCTTCCAATTAAAAAAACGAGAAGTTAAAATACTTCATCACTTCACTTCACTCAAATACTTCAGTAGTTGGTACTAAAGTACTAAAATAGTTTAGTCACTTAGGTACGTCACTAAAAGCGTCAAAAGTAAAACTATTTTTTTACAGGGTAATAATAAAAAAAACTTTCCCCGCTGTGGCAGTTAATAGCAGAGATGAAGACACTAAACAAATTCTAATAATCCCAGGTCCAACAATCAATAGTTTTCGAAACATACAATTTTAAAATTCATACCTTCCGATTTGAGTGAGTCAAAATACCGTAAACCAAAAGTTGTCTGGTAAAGTCGACACCTTTACAGGCACCTAGCCTACAAATAAATCACTTACCGAATCAGGCTATATGACAGTAGACGAGCTTTTTACGTGAAGAGGGCATAAACTTGCTTACTGTCACTGTCAACAGGACAAATTTTGTTTTTCGGTATCTTCATTCATTTAAGTAGGAAGGTGTAATAACAATTTTAATATTTCATATTTCGAAAACGATTGAGTGTCGAACCTGTACTTGTTAGAATTCGTTTAGTGTCTTGATCTCTACTATCAACTGCCAAAGCGTAGAAAGTTTTTTTATTACTACCCTGTAAAAAAAATAGTTTTACTTTTGATTGATTTTGAAAAAAAAAATCTTTATTTAGTCAATTTTTGTTTAATAATAATTTGAAATAATAAAGTTAAAAAAGCTACACCAACTAAAACACAAATAACTGCTTTTAGTGACGTACTAAAGTGACTAAAGTATTTTAGTATTTTAGTACCAACTACTAAAGTATTTGAGTGAAGTGGTGAAGTATTTTACCAAGAATAATTTGTCACCTGTCAAAGAATGGAAAGTATTTTATTAAAACCCTGTATATTAATAGAAGTTTTATATTCGGAATTTATTTATATTGTATTATATTATTTATAAGTATTGATTTTTTTGTCTGTATTATTAAATTAGATTACAGAAAAAAATGTCATGTTAAATTTCATGTGTAGTAGTTATTTGGCTTTTCGTTTGTTAAGGTAGCTTAAATAATAGTAATAATAATAATATAATAATAATACTTCATTTTTGCTTTAACTTTAACAGTTACACAAGTCGAAATAAACAAACGAAAATCAATACTCGTTAGAAGATACAAATTGACGACATGAAACATATATGTATTACAAATATTTTCAGAAAACAGACAAGCTATATTAAAAAAAAAGTAAAATATATCATAGTTATTATCATTATTAATTATATCATATGGATAAATATTTGATTGTTAACTTCTCAGAAAATTTTATTGTTTCTAAAAGTTGCTGCATTGTTCAACTTTTTGGCACTGTATATGAATAGAAACATTATTTTCCCCCATTATATAAATTTAGATCCCATAATCATTTTTATGCACTCCTAATACTTATTAGAAATTAAATAAACTACTTATATATAAAATAAATTAATAAATAAATTATTTGGGCAAAACTATAAATATAGTTCTCAATATTTATATTTATTTATTAAAACGAACACTTTACTTTGTTTATATCACAAATATAAACAAAGTAAAGTGTTTGTTTTATTTTATTTAATCATGTATCACGAAATAGATGCCTACAATTTATTTAATACTTTAAGTGTTTTAAAAAATATTACGAATGATCCAAATTAAGTGTTCAACATTGGTAACTTTGTTATTATTAAAGATACAAAATTGTTTAAATTTGTATATTAGTTAGAATAAGTAATTTTAATTTTATCGATTTTTCAAGTTTCTAAAAACAATATATTTTTCTAAATGGTAATTTTTTTTTATTTTTTTCAGTTTAGAGAAAGTATATTATGTTCTTTTTTGCTTAAAATTATATGTATTAATAAAAAAAAAAATATACAGTGGTTCCCATTTAACAAAATGTATTTTATTTAAAAACTTGGAAAATCGATGCTTAATTGTATTTCAATTTCTCTGTGTTAATGGGCGTTAAAATTACTAGTAGTATGCTACTTTAAATATTTTTTATAGTAAACTATAAATAATTTTAACGCCCATTAAGACAGATAAATAGAAAAAAACAATTATGTATCGATTTTTCAAGTTTTTAAATAAAATATATTTTTCTAAATGGTAATTTTTTATATGTTTTTTTCAGTTTAGAGAAAATTTATCGTATTCCCTTACGCTTTAAATTTTATGTTTTAATACAAAAATATATAATATATACAGTGTACCTTAAAAAAATGTGTATTATTTAAAAACTTGGAAAATCGAAGCTTAATTGTTTTTCGATTTCTCTGTGTTAATGGGCGTTAATATTACTAGTAGTGTGCTAATTTTTAAACATTTTTTTTATTTTTGGTAATAGTAAACTATAAGTAATTTTTTGCACTTTCATCTTAAAAGTTGACACTTTTAAAACTCTAATCAATGTCAAAAGGTGGCATTTAGCAAATGTTACATTGTTTATTTGTATCCAACCATAAAAGTGGTATCAAATGCATAAAGGAATTTCATGATACGCTGTCATCGAAATACCTGCTGTCAGAACAATCAATCAAATTTTCGCGACACGAGTACATCGATAGTAGTTCATCATGGAAGTGGATGATACATCCGACTCGGAAAGCTGCACACCACCAGATGTGGTAAAGGAAGCAGATATAGCGAGTTTAGAACTACTACCGAAAAATTCAAGGGTAATATACGAAAAACGCTACCAGGAATTTATCAAGTGGTGTGAATCTAGAACCGTTAGAAGGTATTCAGAGAATACTTTTGGTCTATATTTTCAATGTTAAAATGCACCCTCGCTACAAAACATAATGTGCAATTTGGAAAATATAGCAAATTAATAGCTTTCATCAAACAGAATGGCGTAGGATTTATTTTTTAACCTTATTTTTAAATACTATATTGTACTTGTTTACGGTATGACGTGCAAAAAGTTATGTATGTAATGCGAGTGTAAAATAAGCTTTATGGCATTCGTTCAGATGTTTCCGAAAACTCGTCACGAAACATCATCTGAACTCATGCCATAAAGCTCAATTTTACACACTTATTACATAAATAACTATTAACACCCATTAAGACAGAAAAATAAAAAAAACAATTATGCATCGATTTTTCAAGTTTATAAACAAAATGTATTTTTTTAAATGCTAATTTTTTATATATTTTTTTTTCAGTTTAGGGAAACTATATCATATTCTCTTATGCTTTAAATTTTATGTTTAAATAAAAAAAAATATAATATACAGTGAACCATTTAAAAAAATGTATATTATTTCAATACTTCGAAAATCGATGCTTAATTGTTTTTCGATTTGCTCTGTGTTATTGGGCGATAATATTACTGGTAGTTTGCTAACTTAAACATTTTTTTTTATTTTAAATAATAACAAAGTGAACAATGTTCTTTCTTTGGATCATGCTGTATACATATCGGCGAATCTACAGGAATGTATCCTCTTTCTTCAGATAATAAACCTCTGCTCTCTACGTGTGGTATATATGATACAGTAAAAGTATTGAGATAATTTCCCTTATCATGATATTCACTGAGATTTTGCATTAGGCATAAAAGAGGTAGGCTGGAGTTTCTTTTTTTACGTTGCACTGCATTTTTTTAAATTATTTGACTTAAAAAGGAAAAATTAAAAATTAAATCCTAAAAAAAAATTTTAAGAAACCGATTAAAACGTCTTACATATAATATTTTATGAGTATTCAATACTTTTTAAATTCAAAACTATTGATTCCAAGATTACAATATACTAGATATATATTTTATAAGTAGTAATTTTGTAAATTACTATTTCTAAACTATTATTACTAAATATTGCTAAAGTAGTTAATATAATTTGGTATAACTTTGCACTGTGTCTGAATATATTTTTGTAGTGTGCAATATGTAATCAACATAAAAAAGTGAGTGTAATGTTGTGGGCTTCTTGAGCGTCTAATATTATGAACTAATTAGGTGAGATTATTTTTTTTCTGCTTATATGTATAAATGTGATGTAATAACATTCTTAATAATATATCTGTTGTTGGTCGTTGTTTATCAAACTGGTGAAAAAAATCGATAAGATTCTATGTGGACGGCGCCTCAAGTTTGTTCGTAAACTTACTTTGTTCGCAGATCGATTTGATGGCAAATACCCGCAAAGAGTATATGCACATCGGCGTCGGTGCACCACCTGACAGTTCCTCCGCTGTTGTGTAAGGTTGGTTCACTTGATTTTTCCGAAACCGGCACCCGAGTGCCGCGCGGCTTCGGTGACGGCTGATGGATGTCTACGTCGGAGGTTGCTGCCGACCAACTGGTAAAGTCTTCTTGTCGAAACTGCGCGCCGCAGGCGCCGCCACCTGAGGGGCCGTCGCGACGCCTCCGTCGACGCGCAGGACGATTCATCGCAGACAGCGGGACGCGGGTTCCCGATTGTCGTTTGTTTGTATCCACGTCCCGGGGGAACGGACCCACCCCCAACTCCACCGGAATTAATGAGCAAAACAGTGATTGAAAGATTGATGTGGGCAATGAAATGTTTTTTTAGATAAATATCATGTAACAACCGTATGATTTTATCATGCTATTGATAGCACAATTGCGCTGCTAGTTGATTACTCGTAGTATACCAGACAAAAAAAGTACAAAAATTCGTAATTATAATTATTTTTCTTTAAAGAAAATTTTAGCATGATTTTTTAAACTATCTTATTTGATCCCTTATCTATCAGAAATTTTCCAGCAGTCTTACCTGAAACCTAAGAAGTAAATGCACTATAGTGCATTTTATAGGTTTGCAGATATTTTTTTCGATACACTTTGGTCCAAATTGTACATATCGACGGCTTTCTTTAAAAACCTTGTATGTCTAATTTATATCAGGTAAAGTTGATGGGAACAATATGTTGAACAAAAGTTATATTAAACGGTTTGCCCCAAAAGCTATAGTTCGCGCGGAATAGAGGCCGGAAATCAAATTATTTAGTAAATTCAGGCCACTACCTAGTGATAACACAACACAGTAATATGCAACGTCAAATTTTCAGGAGAATTAGTATAAGGGGTACTATACACGAATCTAAAATCAACTTTGCAAATAATAAATTTTCAGAATTTTCAGTAATAGGTAACCCTTACTTGTCAATGCAGACAGTTAAGTGTTTGATTTTCGCCCTTATTTAATACTGAAACTTTGTCAAATTTTCAGGAGATCTAGTTTCAGGTGTACTGTATATGAATCTAATATCAAATTTGTAAATAATACATTTTCAGAAAATTTAGTAATATGTGACGTGCCTGAAGGGCAATCAGCGCGTTAGGCCGTGGAGCGAGTGGAGGGTCCCTTCGAAGCAGTGACGAGGGCCAGGCTCTCGGTGTCAGAGGGGGGGGGGGTTAAAAAAGGCTCCCCGTAATTTTAACCTCACCGCTACTTCGTCGCAAAGGGGGCTCCACTCTACCTGCGTGGGTGGACGGCAGACAGTCAGCGAAGTTCAGAAATTACGAACTGTCGCGACGGCTGAATCTGGCGCCTACTCCACCAGATTTAAATCTCGCTATGAGAATAGAAACTGAAAACTGAAAGAATGCCCGATCGAGAAAACGTGGGGGGAACAAAAAATAACAGGTGTGAATTTTGTGGTGTAAAATATCTGCGTTTATTCACACAAAAGACAGAACACCGTGCCTACGCTTCCTGAAATAAATACCTCCTCCGCGACCTTATCACGCAGGGTTCCCCATATTCGGCCGAATATCGTGAACTTACAATCGCGCGATGCTAAGGGCCGTTGGAGCCACCATTTTCTTACAAAAGCGCAAAACACGTACGGCACGAAACACGTAACGCAAATTTTACACAAAAGAAAAAAAACGGTATATCAAAATGAAATTAAAGCGCAAGTGAGAACAACAAAATAATATATATATAAAGATCTGGCCTGCGTTCCTGGTCTGCGACCTTGCTGGCGGGCTGGACTTGACTCCTGGGCGTGCGGCGGCCGATAAGCGTCGGGAACGCCGATCACTTGATTCCAGACCTCAGAGCAACTCTGGCAGGATGGTCGCTGCCCCTAGCCAAGACCTGGCTGGCTGAGTTACTTAGCCCTTACCCCGAAAAACGCTCGGATGTTGTGAGCGTATGGAGTTGAATCGAATAGTACCTTGCCTTGTACTTAGTGCCTCAATCCCCTTGAGGGTGGTTAAATGAGTTCCCGTTTTGTATCCCGGAAACCGGATGGTGGTATACCAATGAAAACGGTGACCTCTGGCACTTCTGCACTGTAGGAAAGGCAACTAGTTTCTGTCCTCATGGCGGCGTTTCGCGACGATTTTTAAAACGTCGTCGAGACGTAACGTCCAAAAAAAAGTGTGAGTATGGTCGCCTACAGTGGAGGTCTGTGCGCCAAATTAATTATTAAGAGGCAGTTTCTGTCGGAGGCAAAACCAGACCGTTACAAATTGCTAACCCATACTTGTCAATGCAGAAAGATAGGTGTTTGATTTTCGTTCTTATTTAACACTGAAACTATGTCAAATCTTCAGGAGAATTAGTTTTAGGTGTAATGTACACGAATCTAATATCAAATTTGCAAATAATTAATTTTTAGAGATTTCAGTAATAGCTAACCCATACTTGTCAATGCAGAAAGTTAAGTGTTTGAATTTCGCATTTATTTAATATTGAAACTTGGTCAAATTTTAAGGAAATTTAGTTTCAGGTGTACTGTATATGAATCTAATATTAAATGTGCAAATAATAAGTTTTAAGAAATTTCAGTAATAGCTAACCCATACTTGTCAATGCAGAAAGTTAAGTGTTTGATTTTCGCCCTTATTTAATACTGAAACTTGGTCAAATTTTCAGGAAATTTAGTTTCAGGTGTACTGTATATGAATCTAATATCAAATGTGCAAATAATAAGTTTTCATAAATTACAGTAATAGCTAACCCGTACTTGTCAATGCAGAAAGTTAAGTGTTTGATTTTCGCCCTTATCTAATACTGAAACTTTGTCAAATTTTCAGGAGAATTAGTTTTAGGTATACTATACACGAATCTAAAATGAAATTTGCAATTAATAAATTTTCAGAAATTTCAGTTATAGGTAACCCTTACATGTCAATGCAGACAGTTAAGTGTTTTATTTTCGCCCTTATTTAATGCTGAAACTTTGTCAAATTTTCAGAAGAATCAGTTTCAGGTGTACTATACACGAATCTAAAATCAAATTTGCAAATAATAATTTTTCTTAAATTTCAGTAATAGCTAACCCTTACTTGTCAATGCAGAAAGTTATGTCTTTGATTGTCGCCCGTATTTAATACTGAAACTTTGTCAAATTTTCAGGAGAATTAGTTTCAGGTGTAATGTACACGAATCTAACATCAAATTTGCAAATAATAAATTTTCAGAATTTTCAGTAATAGGTAACCCCAATATATATATATATATATATATATATATATATATACATCCTGCATCTTTATGAACTCCTTTCATAATTCTTCCTTATGACGTCCACGTATATTTATACGTCCGGTTTTCAGTGTACTATCCATAAAACGTCCTGCGGATATATTTTGTACAAACGACCACCATGCGGCGTCAATTTGTATATATTTCCGTTCAGTTAGACGCTTTCAAGAGTCCGACGGTGTTGCCGACTGTCTGGATGCGCTGGGCATAGGATCGCCCCGATATTCAGAGGAGCCGCATCGCGCATATGTGCAATATGTGCAGCGCCCACAGGTGCTAAGGTCACAGAGCGCCCTTGCGCTTATTGTGGAGAGCCAGCGCCAATCTTTGACAATAAAATCTTTTTTGCTAATTTCCATTGCTACTTTACTACAGTAATGCCGCATCAATGTTTACGTCTATAGTTCAAGTGAATTCTGCGCTGTAAAAGTCATTCTATCAGTCAGTTTATCTATCTATCCCTACTTTATAAACATACTTGTACTGTTCAGACCCCTCCGCCACCGCCGCCCCCTAAGCCTCAGATAGCTGCCCGGATCATCCAGCCGCCGAACCAGGACAATTCGAGGCTGCCTGCGGTTCTGAGAAATTTCGTGCCCCCACCAGAGATCAAAGAGATCATAAGCAAGACGCACTTTACTCCCGAGTTCCACAATTCGATACGGATGTTCGTGCTGCTCGCCACTGGGGAAGAAAGGTTTTTCACATTCCTTAGGCATTGTGAATGTAATGAACCTTTCTTGTACTTGAAGAAAGGTTTTTCATATTCACAATGCCTAAGGAGGATTTTACCATACAGGAGATTTTGGAGCATGTTGGCGTGCCGCTCCAGCCAGATACAAAGATTGCCATTTCCGAAACAAACGCAGATGGAATAAACTTGGTGGTAACCGTTGGCATCACAGATGACATGTGTAATGTTCGACATAATTAAATAAAACTACCACGTGCGAATTGACATGTTCTTTATTTCCACGCCACCTGTACACTGGCCGTGCTCATGCCTGCACTCCGCGTTGCCAACTTAATCTTAACATAATATAAGTGATTCCAACTTAAAAGTAATTCTTACAAATATAACATCATTCTCCCTCTAATTTCTTTCTTATTCTCTATAGTTAGGTACATTGGTACGCGGCCTTAAATTACGCACACCTGGCGAAACACTCGCACTTCCCGTGTGGCCTATATTTTCAGCGCTCGCACTCTCTTTCGTGGCACTTGTTTTCTCGCTCACACTCGCGCTGCCAACCGCTGGGCCCCCAGGGTGGTATAAGGAAAAATCCGAACAGTCCAACATTTGATTAATGTGCCGACGCCATTGTTTGTTAATAGTCGGTATGTCCACCAAGTATGTCCTGGGTCCTAAGACCTTGACTACTACCCCCTTGATCCAGGTGGGTTTCCTACCCCGATAATCCCTAACTGCCACACGTTCCTGCAATTCATACGCTTGTTTCCTGTTTCCCGCATAATTTTTGATTTGCTTCTGCTGTTTATTCTCTACTCTGATTTTTAAGTCGATGTCGCCAAGTTTACAGTGGCTGTCCCCGGGTTTTATTAAGTCTAATCTTGTTCGTAAGGACCTCCCAAACATTAATATGGCCGGCGAAACGCTGGTGGTGCAATGTGGCGTATTTCTGTAGGCCAATAAGAACCGTTGCAAGAGTAATGGTATGTCCTCCCCTTTTTCCTCCGATAACATTTTTAATAGAGCTTTTTTTACTGTTTTGACTGCGTTTTCCGCAGCCCCGTTGGTTGCTGGGTGGTAAGCTGGAATTCCCTTCCACCTCACACCATTTTTGCTTAAAAACGTTTGAACCCTTTCTGAGACTAGCTGTGCACCGTTATCAGAGACCATTAACTGTGGCATCCCGAACCGACAAAAAATTGTTCTTAA
The DNA here is from genome assembly GCA_951805005.1 of Othius punctulatus. Lineage (NCBI taxonomy): Eukaryota > Metazoa > Arthropoda > Insecta > Coleoptera > Staphylinidae > Othius > Othius punctulatus. Next base: position 48,750,215 of record OX638145.1, on the reverse strand, counting down.
AACCGTTATTGTTGTCTCGGCCGTAATTTTGATTATAACTACAGCTTCCACCCATTTGGTATAGGCGTCCACCATTATTAGTATATATTTGTTAAGCATTGGCCCCAAAAAATCCACGTGTATACGTTCCCACGGCCCGGTAGGGTACTCCCACGGAATAAGTCCCGCCCTTGGTGGACTTGGTCGTTCACTGAGGCATTGGTTACATGACTTTACTAAGTTTTCAATGTTCACATTCAATTCCGGCCACCACACATATGATCGAGCTAAACTTTTAGTTTTGACAATGCCCATTTGGGCCAAATGTAGTTCCCTTAATATTTGTAAACGCAAGTTTTGTGGAACGATGACCCTGTAGCCAAAAAGTATACAATTCTCATCAATCGATAGTTCATTGCGTTTTAGAAAATAGGGTTTTAATTCCGCCGTGACCCTTTTTGGCCATCCCTTTTCCACAAACTTAAAAACTTGTTTCAAAATTTTATCATTTTTTGTTTCCGACGCTATAGCTATACAATCTAATGGCATTTCTTTATTTTCCCTAATGTGATTTAAGTATGTGAATTTTAATTCTTCCGGTAGGAATTCTCTTTCCGGCAGCCGCGAGAAGCAATCTGCGTTGTTATCCTTTGATTTCACGTATCTAATTTCGTATGAGTAGTTGCTTAACAACCAGGCCCATCTTTGCAATCGATTTGCGGATACTATCGGAATTCCCTGTTTTTCCCCAAAAATTTTTACTAATGGTTTGTGGTCTGTTAGTAGTGTGAATTTTTTTCCAAATAGGTACTGGTGAAATTTCTGTACCCCAAATATAATTGCTAACCCCTCTTTTTCAATCTGTGAGTACGCCCTTTGGCTATTGTTTAACGTTCGCGACGCGAAGGCAATGGGTCTTTCTTCACCTGTTCGCATTACATGTGAAATTACCGCCCCTACTCCCACGTCCGAAGCGTCTACTGCTAGCGTTATGGGTAAGTTAGGGTCATAATGGGCCAATGTTTTGGGGTCGCTTAGTTCTTCTTTGATTGCCCTAAAAACTTGATCGCATTCCTCAGTCCACTCAAAGGTGGTGTTCTTTTTTGACAAGTCGTATAATGGCTTTAGGCGTGTTGAACTATTGGCTATGAATTTGTGATAATAATTCACCAGCCCCAGAAATGATCTAAGTTCCGTTAAGGTTTTTGGTTGGGGGGCATTTTGAATTGCGTCTGTCTTTTCCCGCAGAGTGTGTAGCCCATGCCTGTCAATTCGATGTCCTAAATATTTAACCTGATTTTTAAAAAACTCACATTTGTTTATTTTTATTGTTAACCCACAGTCATTTAGAATTTTTAGTACCTGTCTCACCCTCCTAACATGCTCCGCGAAATTTTTTCCTGTAACGATTATGTCGTCAATGAATACTGATACCCCTTCCAGTCTCTCCAATAATGCCTCCATACGCTTCTGGAATTTTGCCGGTGCACACGAGATGCCATACGGTAGCCGTGAAAATTTATACAGCCCCTTATGTGTACTAATAGTCGTTAACAGTTGTGATTCCTCATCTAGTTCGAGTTGTTGATAGGCATTACTTAAGTCTAGTTTCGTGAAATACACCCCACCTTGCAATTTTGCAAATAGTTCCTCTACCCGTGGCAGTGGATACTGGTCCACTTCTAATATTGGGTTTATCGTGACTTTATAGTCCCCGCATATTCTAATTGAGCCATCTGCTTTGAGTATGGGCACTATGGGAGTTCCCCATGGGGAAAAATCTACAGATTCCAATACCCCTAACTCTACTAACCTTTTGATTTCCGTTTCCACTTTTTCCTTAATGGCGAATGGTATTGGCCGTGCCCTAAAAAATTTTGGTTCCACACAACCTATCGTTTTCAAATTAACCTTATCCTTATTAAAGGTCCCCAATGCCTCCGTGAACACTCCCGCGTATTCCTTATAAATTTCCCCCATCACCGACTCGTGACTTTCCTGTAACTTATTTATTACTAGATTAAATGCATAAAAAAAATCTCTACCCAATAATGGTGGTCCCTCACCGTTTGTGACTATCAATTCCATATTCCTAAACATCTTCCTGTATTTACAACAAATCTTAATGTACCCAAGAGGGAAGATTTTATTCCCATCGTAATTTAGTAATACCTTGGTAGTGTTTCTTAATTCAAACCCTGTAAAAAACCTTTCTTTGAATCCTTTTGATATGACCGAACAACTGGCCCCGGTGTCTAATTCAAAATTTAATTTCTTCCCGTTAACTTCGATTTGTACTGCTATCGGATCTTTTCTCTGATCTTTTAAATTAAATACTACTTCTTCCTGTGGAGGTTCGTTATCTTTGTCCTCTAAATAATTGTTTATCATATCCCTATCCACTCGGTTCCTATTTCTACATGCTCGTTCTAAATGTCCGAATTTCTTGCAGTAATTACATTTAAAATTCCGATATTTGCATCCCCCGGCTAAATGCCCTGTGTACCCGCATACCCAGCATTGTCCTGGCGATGGCGGCTGTCTTCTGTGTGCCGCTCCGCTCTGCATCCAGCCTTGTCCTGGCGATGACGACTGCCTTCCGTGTGCCGCTCCGCTCTGCGTCCCTCCGCGTCTCATTCCGCTGGACCATGGCCCGCTCGCCGAGGAGTCGCCGTCCGGACGCTGCGATGATCCTGGCCACGAACCTTTCCTTTGCTCCAGCCGGAACATCTCCGATGGCTCCCTCTTGATGGTCACTTCTTCACCCCTGTAGTGGTTTTTACTGGCCTCTTTTCTAACTGCTATCTCAATTGCCTGCTCCAATGTTAATGCTTTTGGGTCTTCCTCAAACAGTCTGTCCATGACGGCTCCTGGTTGCATTCCTATGATGAATTTGTCTCTTAACATTGTGTGTAGCTTGGGTTTTTCGAATTCACACTGTGCCGCCAGGCTTCGCACACGCGCTGCCCATTCACTTATTTCTTCCTCGAGCACTTTTTCAGCCTTATAGAATTTGTATCTCTTAGGAAATACCGCCTTTGTCGGTGTGAAATGGTGAGTGAAGGTTTGTGCTAATTTCTCGAATGTTACTGTTGCCGGGTCATCTGGGACACATAAACTCGACAGGAGCTGGTATGCCTCTTCACTTAGGTTGCTCAGTAGTACTGCCCTTTTTATCTCTGGCTTCTCGGTTAGTTCGTTTGCGATAAAATATTGTCCTAGTTTGGCCTTGTATATGGACCAATCCGTTTGTAAACCAAACTCTCCAATTTTACTGTACGACATTTCTTCTGCACTTTTAATTCACTGTTGTTCTCACTTCCCGGTCCGCTCTAGGTTCTACTAATCCTCGTCGCCAATGTAATGTTCGACATAATTAAATAAAACTACCACGTGCGAATTGACATGTTCTTTATTTCCACGCCACCTGTACACTGGCCGTGCTCATGCCTGCACTCCGCGTTGCCAACTTAATCTTAACATAATATAAGTGATTCCAACTTAAAAGTAATTCTTACAAATATAACAACATGGATGACCCGATGGAGGCGCATGAAATATCTCAGTCGCCCAGGCTGTATTTAATGGTATAGGAGAAATGGAAACACATAAAAAAGAGTTACTTCTCCCAGGAAACCGTCAGAGTGCGCTGAGAACTTGTAAATGTAGTAAACTATAATAAAATAGTAATCTGTAGTGATCGCATTCAATCGCATATTGTTTGTCTGTGTTAGTTAGCATGTCGCGCCGGACGCGCCTGATCCCGCCAGATTGCGTTTTAATGGCTGCCGCTTTTGCATGTGCTTTGAACAAGTTTATTGAAATTGTTTTTAAGGGCTATAAGGTAGTAGTTCATAGTGTATAGTAGTTAATTTTGTTGCGATGTCCACAATGCAACCCCCAGGTGTCTACAAATACCGATGCAAAGCTCCAAATTGTAAAAACGCATACCGCATACTATACCAAAGTAAGTAACCTAACCTACAAAAACAAAAGCTTTTTCCTATTTCCAACTTCTGTAGAGACTAGAAATGCTTGGTTTGAGGCTATACGGATAGGAAGTGGTGTTCCATTTAATTCTGAATCTATAAAAATTTATCTATGCCAAGACCACTTTGCCGATGAATTTTTTCAAAGTTTCAAAGTCATTATTTTGAAGTAGAACCTGAGGATTTGTACAATAACACAAATGCAACATTTGAACTGGGGAAGAATGAATTGCATGATTTTCAGTTAACGTTTGTAACAGAATCACAGATTTCCGATGCCAATTTTGATACACAGGCTACTGCATATGTTTGTGGCTTTCTAATAAAAAAACTAAATTTTACAGGGTGTTTAAATTGTACTAAATCACTGTCGGTAGAAAATTTAGAATCCCAACATTTATTAACAATGTTCAAAGAATTAGACGATGTAACACGTTTAACGTATGCTTCGAGAGAATTAGTTATTTATATTATCAATGTTCATGATGCAATTGTAAAAATTTTAGAGTCTTTTGGTCACATTGATAATCTCCAAAAAAAAAATACTTTTAGTTTTAGACAAAATAGATTTTTCATGGTATAAGTGTTCTGAGCACTCTCAAAGTATACATTCCACATTATTAGATTTATCCTCGGTATTAATAATCAGAAAGTTTTATGATGATCTTCGTCGCAAACATCATACTGAAAATCGTCGGGTAAATGTTCGTAATAAAATGAATAAATTAAAACACGTTTCACACTAAAACACATTTTTTTGTGATATTGGTTAACTTAGTATCTAGAGTGTATAGTTAATTATTTAGTTTTAATATATTTTCTGCATGACAAAGTTACTTAAATTTTATATTTACTTGTTTGTTACTTTTCGAGTATAATGTTATGTTTGATATGTTTATTGAAGAGTTTATATTTTGTTATTTTTTTTGACGAAGCATGTGCCATGATTTTTTAGTTTTAATATATTTTCTGCATGACAAAGTTACTTACATTTTATATTTTATTGTTTGTTACTTTTAGAGTATAGTTTAATTTTTGATATGTTTATTTAAGAGTTTATATTTTGTAATTTTTTTCGACGAAGCATATGCCATGATTTCACCACATTTGCTTTTATGTGTTGGATGTATTCATATTTTTCATGTTGATTGTACACTGTTTAATTTGGCACATGATTTGTGTCTACGATTTCTAAAGTACTGATTTTTTATGAACAAAAATTCACCCAAGATTTATTAGTCTTTAAAAAATCAGAACTAAAGTGCATCATACTGATGAGAACCATATATTTCGAAACATAATATTGCCAAAACTAGATGTATTTCATCTACTTCATTTGTTTGTACACATATATATTGTTTGTCACAGTGGTTTGTAACATATGAATGTATATGTCATGAATTTTGTACAATACTTGTATGTATTCTATGTATCACTTTTTTTATGTTCCCACTTTGATTGTATATGTCCCATGTCCCCAATTTTGTGTAATAAATATTTAATTCCATATTAGGTGTTGGTTTAATAGCATTTGTATATCCTTTAAATGTAAAAACTTGAGTGATATTATATATGTTTCGTATTATTTACATTATTCCGATGTTAATATGGTTTTTATAATCATATGTAACAGTTGGTAATGTAAATAATATGGAACATTCACTATATCTATTTTAAAAGTCAAAAATACTGATTTGAAAAAGCGCGCCATTCACCGTGCGGTCGAAATAGTTCTCCCTGTATACCCTCAGATGCCGCTGAGAACTTGTTGCCAACTTATAACATGGAATCATCGCGTCTTATATTGGTGGTCTGTGCAGTCGCCAATGTCTCCCGACGACCGGGCGGATGCGGATGAGTCACCCCCCGTGCCGGAGCTACCACCTCTCGTTGAGCCGGACGTGCCCAAGTACATAACCGGCCAGCTGGCTGTTTGCTCGAACTGCGGCTTCCTCTCTGACGACTTCAACTAGTCAGGGGCGCGCCTTACGGGCGTGCAACGCGTGCGGCGCACGCGGGCGGCCAAGTTTGGGGGCGGCCGTTTGCCGATGTGCTCAGCAGCGCCCCAAACCAAATACAGTGGATGCCCACACTTCTGTCAGTTCTACAAAAAATATTTTAAACTAAATAGTTGCAACTTACAACCTTTTCATTTATTTAGTATGTCGGAAAGAAAAACTAAACATATCCAGCGTATTGAGAAGCAGAAAGATAGCAATAAACGAATTCCCCATTATTTGGGCGATAAAATTAAAAATGAAATTATTAATCTAATTGGATCAAAAATTAAATGTGCTATATTGGATTTGCTCAGAAAGTCGAGATATTTTTCCATTATATTAGATTATACACTGGACGTAAGCCATGTAGAATAGCTTACCGTTATCGTACGATTTGTACTCTTAGATGAGAAAAGAGTAGAAGTAAGGGAACATTTTCTTGTATTCAGTCTAACAACAAAAAGTACACGAGAAAGTATGTCTGAATTTCTCTTAGAAGAATTATCGAATTTGAAATTAAATATTTTTGATATGCGGGAGCAAGGCTATGATAATGGTGCAGATATGCGAGGAAAGCACAATGGATTACAAAAACAAAAATTAAACATAAACCCTCGTGCTTTTTTGTGCCACGTTCAGCACATAGTTTAAATCTGGTCGTAAATGATTCAGCTAATATTTCACATGAAACTGTAATTTTTTTATCTTGTTCAAGAATTGTACGGTTTTTTTTCTGGAAGACACAAAGATGGACAGTTCTTAAAAAATATGTAAAAAATATGTCCACGGACGTTGAAAGTAAGCTTACCTGCTCTCCTGAGAGCAAGCGCCGCCGCACTGACCCAGAAGTGGCCTCCTCGGAGGACAACGATGGGTTCAGGGTGGTAACTCATAAACAGATACCTCCGGTATTTGTTTATGGTGTAGAGTATTTCGGGCTGTACGATATACTCATCGAGCTGGGCCTTGAATTTGGCGTGAAGTCCGTCGGGAAAAGCATTCGATTAAAGTTTGCTTCGATCGAGGACTACCGCGCTGGCACAAAGGCAATGACCGACAGGGAGATCGAGTATCACTCCTTTTTATTAAAGGAAGAGAAAGATCTTAAGCTGGTGATCAGGGGAATACCCATGAGAACCGCCCCTGAACAAGTCAAACAGCGGCTTGAGCGAGCGGGGATTTATCCCAAGCATGTCGCTCAGCTTAAGCCTGGCGGAAAACTAATTCCGCTATTTTTGGTTTACCTACCTGGAGGCTCCGATGCCACCAGGTTAAGGGAACTAAAGGCGCTATGCAGCATCTCCATTCACGTGGAGATTTTCAGAGGTCGTGGAGGTCCGGCCCAGTGCTTCAGGTGTCAGCGATGGGGTCACTCATCGGCGGCCTGCAAGTCACGCCGGAGGTGCGTTCGTTGCGGCGCGGAGCACGATGCTAAGTCGTGTCCCGTGCCACTGACGGAGCCGGCTTCCTGCTGTAACTGTCAGGGAAGTCATCCTGCAAGTTACAGGGGCTGTCGGGTCGCATTATCGCTCAAAAAGCGCGATGCGACCACCAAAACCTCCACACGGCAGATCGCGAGGTCTGCAAAGGGTAAGGCGGCAAAAGCTTCCAAAGCCGCCAAACCTGCGTGCTCCCTCTCGCCTCCAGAGGCAGAGGGCAAAACAGAGGCAAGGAGAGCCAAAGGCCACTCTAAGACCGGCGCGGTTAAAACCGTCAAGTCAAAGAAAGCGCCGGAGGACTCGAAGCCGATGAAAGCAGGAGTTGCAAAGGCCCACAAGGCCGATAATAAGACAGCCCCTGTGAGTGTGCTCAAAGGCACCTCTAAGACTAAGGCGGATAAACCAAAAAAGGTTAAAGCCGCAAAGTCGAAGAAAGTGCCGGAAGATACTTCCGCTATGGAAGTTGACTCTGAGCCGAGGGAAGCAGGAGTTGCAAAGGCCCACAAAGCCGACAATAAGCCAGCTCCGGAGTTGACAACTCCAAGCACAGAAGTTGGGGCTGATGAGAAATCAGCAGCCCAAACGACGAAAGTCGCCGCTGCAAACGCCATTAAGGCCGAAAATAAGTCAGCACGGGAAGAAACTCCCATGTCAGAAGTGTCTGCCACTGAGCCAAAACTCAGAAAGCAGGCGAACGCAGCAAAAGCCCACAAAGCCGATAATAAGTCTGCAAAGAGGAAGCTAACTCCTCAAACAAAGATTGCGGCCACTGAGACATCAGTCGGCAAAAATATTGTAGTTGGCTCTACTGCAAAGGCTCCAAAAGCTGACAATAAGTCAGTAAAGAAAGCTGCAAAAATAATAGCTGCAAATGCCATGCAAATGGCAAATAATCAGACGGCACGGGAGACTTCTGGCAAAAAGTCTCCCACCACAGAAGTTACGTTTGCGATACCTGATAATGCAAATGGGTCAGCCGAACCCAAAGCTGCAAAAGTCATATTGGCCGAAAACAAGACAGCAGGTGACACTTGCACGGCTGCTAGTGATCCAAGTCAACTTCTGGAGTGTATGTTCAAAAGCGGAGTGGATCCCAAAGACATGCGTCAATGGGCATCAAAATTCCTCCCTCTCTTGCGTGCAGCCAAGCAAGAGGAGAATTCACTCGAGATAATGATTGTGGTCACACAAGCAGTAGTGGAGTGCCCGGGATATCCGGACAATGGATTTTAAATCCATTGATAGCATTTGTCAATCTCGCGATATAAACACATGGTCGCAATGCTTAGTAACAAGAAAGGAATTAGTTCCTCAGACGGTGAAACGCTAAATGGTCTGGCTAGCAATACAGCTTGTAGTGGTACAAGTTCAAGTCGTGTGCGACCTCAAACCCCAAATGCTGGCCGACCAGTAAATATTATTTACTGGAATGCAAATGGTGTGAAAGGGCAGGAAGCACAACTGCGATACACAGCAGAACGACATAAAGCGGATGTTATATTGCTATGCGAAACACACCTGCGCGAAGGACGGTCACTGAAGCTGCCAAACTACATCACGTATCGTGACGACAGGTCAGTCGGTAGGATGGGTGGAACCGCCATTCTTATAAAGAAGGGCATCCCCCATTACCACGTGGATACTCCACAACTGAACACTGTTGAAGCGACTACTATTGTTGCTAGTATTGGTGGTAAGGAGACCCTCCTCGTTGCAGCGTATAACAGTCCAAGTTTGCACCTAGATGTAAACGACATCACCGCCTTGCTTAAGCTACATTCACCTGCTATAATAGCGGGAGATGTCAATGCTAAACACGCCGCATGGAACTCTAGATCTGAAAACTCTAGAGGTAGAACTCTGCACAATTACGCGACGGCTAATCACCTGGCTGTAATTGCGCCATCAGAACCCACCCACTTTCACCATTGAGGAAGTGCGGACGTCTTAGATGTAGCGATCCTTGAGGGTATCATTAGCGCTCACAGCGTGTGGTCGCTGTCGGAGCTCGACTCTGATCACAACCCAGTGTTGTTGACGCTTAATGACCTCGAGATCAACCGGTGCCGCCCAGGCGGCACGCAGGTATACACAAAGGTCAACTGGAAATTGTTTGGCGAGAGGGTCAATGCTCGCATTGTACTCCCTATCAGTGGTGATTCATGCGATGCTGTGGAGCAAGAGGTAGTCAAACTCACAGAAATAATACAGGCAAGTCTCGAGGATTCTGCCACTGAGATGCGCAGGAAACTGCCATCTCATGAGCTTCCCGCAGACATCAGGGATTTAATCCTGGAGAAAAATCGATTACGGAAGCTTTGGCAGAAGTATCGAAGCCCAATTGACCGTAGACGACTCAATTCTTTGACTGCTGAGGTCAAGGAGAGAGTCCGAGATCACAGGGACCAGCGCTGGCGTGATGCCACCATGGATATGACGACACAGGGTGGCTCCCTGTGGAGGTGTACCCGGCGGTTAACAAAAGCGAGGGCTCCAATTGCGGCTCTCCTCGATGGAAACGTCATGGTCACCGAGCCAAAAGCAAAATCTGAACGGTTTGCAACGTCTCTGGCGGGACAGTTTACACCTAACCCGTCGAAGAACAATGCTCACGGTTACGTAACAGATTTTGTGGCAGAGTACCTAGCGAGACCCGTCTCTAAGGACTTCCGGACGGTTTCGCCAAAGGAAGTTCGTGAGATAATCAAATACTTGATAAACCGCAAGGCTCCCGGCGCAGACGGCATTAGTAATATTGCACTGAAGCATCTACCGGGGCGTGCACACGTTCTCATTGCATCACTATTTAACAGAATATATGCACTGAGATACTTTCCATCTCAATGGAAAACGGCAAAGGTTATCGCAATCCCGAAGCCTAAAAAGCCGCTGAAGCTTACTTCCAGCTACCGACCCATTAGCCTGCTCTCGGGCCTGAGTAAGATGTTCGAGAGAACACTTCTCAATCGCCTAACGGAGACGATATCACAGCGTGATATTCTGATCCCCGAGCAGTTTGGGTTTCGGCAGGAACACAGCACTACTCAGCAGCTAACCAGGTTATCGGAAAGCATAACGCGTGGCTTCAATGATAACCAGCACACAGGTGCAGTGTCTTTGGACATTGAAAAAGCATTCGACAAAGTATGGCATGAGGGTCTCATATACAAACTGATCTACATGGGATTTCCGGATGTTTACATCCACATCATTTACTCGTATCTGATGGACAGGAAGTTCTATGTTTACTCGGAGTGTGAATCCTCCTCTACCAGAAATATCGAAGCCGGTGTGCCACAAGGCAGCGTGATCGGCCCAACGCTCTTCTCACTGTACATCAATGATGTACCGAGAGAGCAGAAGGTTGCACTCTACGCTGACGACACAGCCTACTTCGTAACTTCCCGATCTGTACCAATCATTCTGAGGAAGTTGCAAGCGCAACTGCATGAACTTGAGAGCTACTATGACATGTGGCGTATCAAAGTGAATGTAAAAAAGTCCGAAGCGGCCCTGTTTACCAGGAGAAGGCCTGCCCAGCCAGGCACTTTAATGCTTCATAACGAAGTCATACCCTGGAAAACTGAGGTCAAGTATTTGGGGGTCATCCTTGATCGGCGACTCAATTTCAGAAGCCACACTTCTCGGGTCATAGGAAAGGCATGGGGTCAATTCTCCAAGCTGTATCCCCTGATCAATGAGAATTCGAGGCTCTCGTACAACGGTAAGCGATTACTGTATACGAGCTTCCTGCGGCCTATACTGACATATGCCTGTCCAGCATGGGCATATAATGACGTACAGGTGGCGCGTCTGCAAGTGTTCCAGAACAAGTGTCTGAGAGCCTTTACTGGTTGTCACTACTTGGTAAGGAACAGTATATTGCATGACGACTTCAATTTGCCTCAGATCCAAGAGTTTGTTTGCCAGCAGACTCACGGTTTCTACAGCAAAGCAGAAGCTAGCGCGAATGGACTTATCCAGGGTTTGGGTCAATATGACACAGATAACCCATGGATAAAGCACCGCACGCCGAAGCACATACTTGAGTCCTGCTGACTGCCAGTTAGCATTTTCAAAAGACCAGTAAGGGGTTATTAACTTAATCCGGAGCTACGCTGGCTGAACCTAAAAGATTCAAACCTTCGGGTTTCATTTAAATGCTCATATCTGAATGCTGAACATTTCTGATGATCAATATGATACGGCAGGTCATGGTGAACAACCGGTACCTCATTATTGATTCATGGACGCCTTCTGGTGTCCTGAGTACGGAGAGGTTTTAGTCGGTAGGAATCCGACACTACCCCTATAAGGGGTGTCTTTCAGAAGATTTCCTCTCCTCAAAAAAAAAAAAAAAAAAAAGTCGCCAATGTCTCCCGACGACCGGGCGGATGCGGATGAGTCACCCCCCGTGCCGGAGCTACCACCTCTCGTTGAGCCGGACGTGCCCAAGTACATAACCGGCCAGCTGGCTGTTTGCTCGAACTGCGGCTTCCTCTCTGACGACTTCAACTAGTCAGGGGCGCGCCTGACGGGCGTGCAACGCGTGCGGCGCACGCGGGCGGCCAAGTTTGGGGGCGGCCGTTTGCCGATGTGCTCAGCAGCGCCCCAAACCAAATACAGTGGATGCCCACACTTCTGTCAGTTCTACAAAAAATATTTTAAACTAAATAGTTGCAACTTACAACCTTTTCATTTATTTAGTATGTCGGAAAGAAAAACTAAACATATCCAGCGTATTGAGAAGCAGAAAGATAGCAATAAACGAATTCCCCATTATTTGGGCGATAAAATTAAAAATGAAATTATTAATCTAATTGGATCAAAAATTAAATGTGCTATATTGGATTTGCTCAGAAAGTCGAGATATTTTTCCATTATATTAGATTATACACTGGACGTAAGCCATGTAGAATAGCTTACCGTTATCGTACGATTTGTACTCTTAGATGAGAAAAGAGCAGAAGTAAGGGAACATTTTCTTGTATTCAGTCTAACAACAAAAAGTACACGAGAAAGTATGTCTGAATTTCTCTTAGAAGAATTATCGAATTTGAAATTAAATATTTTTGATATGCGGGAGCAAGGCTATGATAATGGTGCAGATATGCGAGGAAAGCACAATGGATTACAAAAACAAAAATTAAACATAAACCCTCGTGCTTTTTTGTGCCACGTTCAGCACATAGTTTAAATCTGGTCGTAAATGATTCAGCTAATATTTCACATGAAACTGTAATTTTTTTATCTTGTTCAAGAATTGTACGGTTTTTTTTCTGGAAGACACAAAGATGGACAGTTCTTAAAAAATATGTAGGAAAGTTAAATTAAAACCACTAAGTGATACTCGATGGTCCTGTAGAATCGATGCAATAAAGCCTTTACGATATCACATTGTACAAGTGAACGACGCTTAATACGAAATTTATGTAGATAAAACTTAAGAGTTTAAAACTGTACATATGGCGCATTCATTGCTAATAAAGATATCGAGTTTCAAAAATGTTTATGCTCAATTGTGATTTGGCATCAAATTTTATTTGATATCAACGTAGTCATTTTTCAAAACCCAAAACTAAAGGTAAGATCGTCTTTGACGTATTTAACAAATTTGACAAACCTTTTAAAGAAATATCGTACCGATAAAAGTTTTGAAGACTTTATTGTTGCAGCTAACACTTTAGCTATGGAATTGGAAGGTTGAATGTAATTTCCCTACAGTGGAAAATATAGGAGTAAAGCGAACACCCAAAATTTTTGATCATCAATCTGCGGATGAGCCAATTTTAGATCCAAAAACCAATTTTAAAGTAAATTTTTATTTTTGTTTATTGAACCAAGCTTTATCATCTATCGAGACCAGAATTGAAACACTTGTGTATTACAACGATTTATTTGGCTTTATGACCAATATTAATAGCATTTCGAATGAAATGTTGTTAAAATCTTGCAAGGATTTGCAAATTAAACTAAGAGATGAGCAAAGAAAAGAGTCTGATATTGATGGGATAGACATCTTTCAAGAAAATTTATCCTTGAAAAACCATTTACCATCAAAAGATGTCACAGAACCACAAAGAATTCTTGAATACATATTGGAAAATGATCTTCAGGCAACGATCCCGAATATATTTATTTCTATCAGAACTTTGTTAACATTGCCAGTATCCGTAGCATCTCGTGAGCGATCTTTTTCGAAATTAAAGATTATAAAAAAATACTTACGATCTACAATGTCACAAGAACGTTAGTAAATTTATCAGTGATATCTATTGAACATGAGATATTGGATTAGCTAGTCATGCACGATTTAATATCAGAATTTGCTCTGCGCCAAGCGCGAAACACAAATTTTTTGTAGTTTTTTGCTTGTAGATTTTTCAATATTCTTCCTATGTTGTGATTGGTGATAAAAATGTAATTTATTATTTGTAATATATTCTGAATAAATGTTAGTATCATTGCGAAAAAATAATGTATTTTATATTATTATTATTATTTTTTTTTTTATTATTATTATTATTATTCCCCACCTGTCTTTAGAATGGATAGCTACTCTGTGTAGGGCGGCCAAAATACTATTGCACACGGGCGGCCAACTACCTAGGCGCGGCCCTGCAACTAGTGCATCCGGCAGTTTCCTCTTGCAGCGGATGCAGTTGCACTTGAGAACGGAAATGTAATCTCGGTGGCCGATGTAATCTAGGACGTGAGGCAGCTGCCTCACGTCCTAGATTTTCTAGATTTCTACCTAAAAGACGGATCGTGCGGCACAAGCTGAGCGACAGCACTGCTGTCGCTGTCGCTTTTACTGAAACAACTGTTTTAATGTCACCTACAAGATAAAATTAGTTGTTGCTAGGCATCTCCACTTCCTTTTGTTTTATAACGAAGCTACTAAATCCTGAAACAAACCGTCTCTGGTAAGTGCCTGATTTGCTGTGTTATAATCCAAGCATGGCCCAGCGCAGACTACGGATACTTGGTTTGGTGGCGACTTGGTGGTAGAGGATGCGGATGAGGCAGCCCACGTGCCGGAGATAGTACCTCTCGTTGAGCCGGAGATGCCCAGGTACATAGCTATACAGCTGGCTGTTTGCCCAAACTGTTGTTTCCACTCTGACGACTCAGTTGCACTTGAGAACGGAGATGTAATCTCGGTGGCCGAATACCAGCAATTATTGGCAAACAGAAATTCTCTGGAAAGGGACGCCGTGAACGTGAGAAACATGAGCCAATTGCTCATATACGGCGGGTTGCCCATCAACACAGAGGACTACTCGTGTCTTGCAAAGGACCAGTTCCTTAATGATGTCATTATAGATTTCTACCTGAAACATTTAGTGAGGAACCTGCCTTTGGAGAAGCGCGAAAAAGTGCACGTTTTCTCCACATTCTTCTACAAACGACTGACGACCAAGCCCATTAAACCTACAAGGGAATCTCATTCCGCAGAGGTGGACTTAAATCTGACGGCGGCCCAGAAGCGCCACTGCCGCGTTCAAAACTGGACGAAGAGCGTGAACCTATTTGAGAAAGACTTCATTGTGATACCAATCAACGAGAAAGCCCACTGGTTCGTGGCGATAATCTGCTTCCCAGGCATGGATGGCCCGCACAGGGGCCATCCATATCAGAATTTGATAAACGACTAAACACAAATCAAACAATTGATGCCGAACATCAGAAACAAATGAATAAGGAAATAAATCATTGACGATAGGTTAAGGAAAGAATACTTGCAATACTCCAATTTCTTGGATCACAAATTTTAGCGCTTCGCGGATCTACAGATAGACTAAATAGTGACCATAAAGGCAATTTTCTTAAATTAGTCAATTTTCTTGGTCAGAGGCGCATAGATAATAATAGTGCACGCGCGCATTATTTGTCACACGACATTCAAAATGAACTGTTAGCAATTGTGGCACACCTTATCAGTCTTGGTCTTAATATTTGTGATATGAGAGGACAGGGCTATGATAATACGCCGAATATGAGTGGTCAATATCGTGGTGTCCAAAGCAGAATTTTGGAAAAAAATCCAAGAGCATTTTTTATTCCATGCGCTTGCCACTCACTAAATTTAGTATTAAATGATGCCGCATGTGCTACCGGTGAAATTGTAGGATTCTTCTCCATTGTTCAAAAGCTTTTTGTATTTTTCTCCAGTTCAACTCACAGATGGGTCATATTAAAGCATCATGTATTTATTTTTACCTTGAAACCCATCAGTACGACAAGATGGGAAACCAGAATAGATGCTATTAAGCCACTAAGGTATCAAATAAGAGAAGTATATGACGCTTTAATAGAAATTTCTGAAGATGTCACTAAAGGAAGTTCTGCAAGTTTTCTCAACAATTCAGTCGCACGGCCGTATGACGAATAAATTAATAATTTCTTGATTTGTATTAGTATTCATTTTAATCTTGATTCTTTCGCGTTAAAAAATATTGACACGGAAATGAATTTTGCCAGATTTGAAACAATAAATATTAACACTAGCCTACTATTGTGCACGTGTGAATAGCACAAGAGGTATTCTATTGTTCAGAAATTCTGGGAGGAAACAAATTTCGAAGTAACTCAAACACCATTTGCTCTAGGTATAGGGTTGCATAATACATTTTTGTAGCAAATTATCTTGCCAATCGCCCTATGATATAAAATATTGGTCGTTCTATTTGAAATAATTAAAATATGATGTTTCTAAGTGGGCACTGAAATATCGATATTTTTTAAATACCTATTATCAAAATTGACAGCTGTCAATTTTTTGTAATTGTAGAGGGATCTGTTAGGTATAATTCAAGATACAGCTCGGGTTTGTATCTTGTTCCTACCAGATGTTATGTGCATTTTTCAAAACGTCTTTTTCAGGACAAAATTTGACAAATAAATTTTTAACTCAAAAACTATATAAGTTAAGTGGACATAAGTACATATGGGGATGTAGACAATTGAACAGAGAATCGAAAAATGAAATAATATACAGGGTGTTCCATTTAAAATAACAAAGTTGGTAGTCATTTCCGGTAGAAACGGAATTGATAGACAGTCGAAAATATTTTACTTGAGGAGATCGTGTTGAACAGTGCAATGCTGATTTTATTTATTTTTTCCTCAATCAGGAACCCTGTAAACTGTTAATGGCCATTATTCGTGGCCCACCCTGTATACAAATGTATGTATATTATTATTTTTATTTTATTGGGCGACGATTGTTTGATCTTAGTAGCGAAATAAAAATCTTTAAAATGTAGTATTATTTCTGTTCTTTGGCTTTTACAGCTATTGGATTCTTCTGACCCATCATATTCAAAAAATCATCTGACATCTAAATAGGTAGGGGCGCCAACGAAAGGTTCGCAGCCGGGCGCCACACATGCCAGCGCCGGCCCTGGACAGCAGCGACTTCAAGAAGTACAAGCTCAGCAGTGAAAGAATTTGATTAAAAAAAAAAGATGCATTGTGCGAGAGGAGATTTGGCGAGCGCGGAGAGCAGAACGAACGCGTGTGCTGTGTAGACATCGTGCTCGCACGATCTCCGTTGGAGGATTAGTGCACGGCATACGCAGATTCTGGAACAAACCTATTTGGTAGGGATACGTCCCCTTTTTGGTTGGGAAAAGGTGGTTCCGAGTGCCCTTCGGGGGAATTAAATTTTGTCCTCTCCGTCAACGCCGCAAGTGAGTACAAATATTCTCCTTATTCCGCTTCTCTTCACACAATGTCCATTGTAGTTATTTGCACGTGGATCCAGCGAATTACCTGTGCGTATAAACGCAATCAAAGATTACCCACCACGCTGGACTGGTGGTAAGATATTACTTACTCTATTACTACTACTACTATTTACTACTATTACTCCGATGATAAGCACATGCCCTCTAACACCGGCTGCCTTATCAGGGTTTTGTTTTTAGTTATACTATTCTCCTTCCTCCCGCCGTTACTCTCTGCTCCTGGGTACTCCGTAGAGACACGCGTTACGCATGAGCACGCGTGGGAGTAGTTCCGGTCCCGACGCTTGCTTGGGAACCGCAGAGCTGGGAGCTTCTACGGGAATCCTGGACGGGATTCTACGCAGCTGGACTTCGAGAGCAGGGCGAGCAACGGATGCGACCACCAACGCCATCTCACCGTCAAGCTATGTATAACCACTGTTTGCAGGCGCAGTAAATAAGTCAGTTTTCTCGTTAATTTGGACAATCGTCGCGCTCTGATAATTAAGGGCCTATCAAAGTGAATATTGCCGTATCGCCGTAATCTCCGTTACGTAGTTTAAGTTGATTAATATTGTTCTTGTCCCCCTCCTTAAGTTCATTACATTTACTTTACGTTACGTAGTTTAAGTTGATTAAAATTGTTCTTGTCCCCCTCCTTAAGTTCATTACATTTACTTTACGTTACGTAGTTTATAACAATTACACGCCTACGCGACCGTGTTGGCCAAAATAAGCCACACCACCGCTATCATAAATTTTGTAAACGAACGAGCTCGTTTGGTACAGACCTGCGGTTTTCACCAAGGTCATGGTTATGTTTTATTTTTTTTAAATTTTGATCAATTATGTTTTGTAAATTTTCTTAAATATAAGCCGTTGTCCCTCCACTTGGCTTACTTCTTTAACTAATCGTATCTGAACCTGTTCCGTGACTTGGGGTTCGAACTATTGGGGGTTAAGTTACGTGGCGCCCCTTTTTTTTTTATTTAACCACCACGACCCTCTCTCCGAGCAACCTTAACTAGCTTCGGCAAACAATCCCCCAATAGAGGTACGCGAGTACCGCGCACGTAACATAGTTTCAGGTGTAATGTACACGAATCTAATCCAATTGATCAGTTCTAATAAGTTATCCAATGTTATCTAATTCAGTCCCAGGTTATTTTTTTAATAAACAATAGAAATTTGAGCGTTTAAGTTGTAATTTGTAATTTGTACCTTGGTAACGTTATAGGAACGTTATTGGTAACGTTATATAACGCACAGGAAAAAACTGGACGACACGATAAACACCCTCCAGATACTGACGGACAAAACAATGTGCTGGTTTAATAAATGGAGACTCGTTCCCAACCCCACGAAATGCCAACCCCTTATCCCCAACCACCGAATAAATGACAACTCACCGACCATATATATATATATATATATATATATATATATTTATATTTATATATATATATATATATATATATATATATATATATACAGGGTGTCTACGCTAAACCGTTCGTTAAAAGTTTACGGGGTTGCCGTTGTACTAAAAATTAAAAAAAAATCCTCGTCACACGGTTGAATCAGTTATCCTCATGTGAAATATTTTCAACTCTCTATCACTTCCGGTTCCACCGGAAGTAGCACCAACTTTCTTATTTTAAATGGAACACCCCATATATTATTATATTTTTGACTTCGTCGCTTAAATTGAAACATATTTTGTAAGAACGTATGTACACTTATCTCTTTTAGTTTTCAAGAAAAAAAATGTTTTCTAAAATTTTGGCCTCTAGAAGGTAGCCTGAAATCTGTCTATAACTCCTCCTAGGAATAAGATAAAATTATGAGTGAAATTTCTAATTGTACCTAGAGGGTGCCTCTATGAGTAAAATAATTGGAAACCGTCAATTTTGATAATAAGTGTTTATAAAATATCAATATCTAAGCGCCCCCTTAAATATCTCGTAATTCAATTTTTTTTTAATGGAATGACCAATTTTTTATGACATAGCACGATTGGGAGAAAAATGTACTACAAGAAAGTATAATACAACCATACTCCTAAAGCAAGTATTTTTTGAATTATTTCGAAGACTACTTTTTCGTCGCATTTCTGCAGGGTATAATTTCGCATGTCACAACTGCACTTTAGTAGGCATGGGATATGCTTTTGTTCTATCGCTATTGTAATGCAAACTGTCAAATAATAAAACCACCTAGAATAAAGTATTACAGAAATCAAAATCAACAAAATGAATCATTACACAAATCAACAAGTTATCCATTTATTCTTTATACATGGCAACTGCGATAGAATTGTTGCTCGAACATGTAGAGTATTCAATGAAACTTACCCACATTTGCCGCCGATGAATAAAACAAGATTTAGAAGATTGTAATCAAATTCTGTTCAATTTGGACAAGTGAATGCAATAAGACATCGACAAAAGCCTGTTATGGAAAATACGGAAGTGCAAGAAATAGTGTTAGCCTATTTTCAAGTTAATCCACAAGCATCTATCCGCTATGCTCAAGAGGATTTAGGCGTTGATAAATCTTCAGTAGAGAATTTTTTTTAAAAACATCGCATGCACAATTTCAAATTTAGATTGGTGCAAGAACTGTATTTGGATGATGCTGTTCAGAGGATACATTTATGCGAATTTTTATTGGTGAAACAGTAAGAAAATAATCAGTTTTTGAATACTGTGTTATGGACCCATGAAGCAAAATTTTCTCGTGAAGGCATTTTTAACAGAACAAATAATCATTTATGGGCAAACAAAAATCCACATGCAATAAGAATTAGGAATTTTCAAAATAAATTCAATGTTAATGTATTTTGCATTTTGATGGACAATCGTGTAAAATATTTTATATACGACGGAAATTTTACCGGTGAGAGATATTTAAACATTCTAAGGACTGTGGTAGAATACTTTTTAGATGAACTACATCTGAACATAAGAAGAGTATGTTGGTATCAATGCGATGGGGCCCCTGCTCATTGCTCCCAGGAGGTATCTCGCCAACTAACTGATATGTTCGAGGATAGATGGATCAGGAGGTTAGGACCATGGAACTGGCCTGCAAGATCTCCTAATATTACTCCTCTTGATTTTTATCTTTGGGGACATATAAAAAATAAAATTTACGCAACCGTTGTGAATACACGTGAAAAATTGGAAGCGTGGGTTAGAGCAGCATTCGCGGAATTAAACCCCGCAAAAATACGAGGGCGGTTTGACGGAAGAGTGACTTTTCAAAGGTTGGTAACACTTTCGCTATAATGATTATGTTGCTAGCTCCTGGGGTCTTTCGGAGGTCCACTGTCAAAATTTGGCACCAATCTGACAGATAGATTATGTTTTATACTTATTTGAAGAAAACTGTTTTCGTTGTTGTGTAAATATGGAGAAAAAATAATTTCGAGTGTTGATTTAACATTATTTTCTACGTGAAAAAACAATTAAAGAAACCGAGGAAAAGTTACGTAAAAATTATCCAGAATCTGCTCCGTCCCATGGAATGATTTGTAAGTGGTTTCTGCTTTTAAAAGTGGTCATATGAGCACGGTTGATGCAGATCGTCCGAAACCATCATTTACTGTGACTACTCCAGAAGTGGTTAATAAACTCTATGGCCTTGTAATTGGCAATCGTCGAAGAAAAGTTCGTGAGATAGCTAATGAAGTAAACATCTCAACCGAACGGGTATACAATATTTTGCATGAACATTTCGATATGAAAAAGCTATCCGCGAGATGGTTGCCGCGTTTGCTTAATGGTGATCAAATGCGCGCTCGCATTAAGAATTCAGAAGAATGTTTGGCCGTCTTCAACGTAATTCAAAGGATTTTTTTCGTCGATATGTCACAGTTGATGAAACTTGGATACATCATTATACTCCAGAAACAAGAATACAGTCTAAATAATGGATTTCTCCATGCGAACATGATCCCAAAATGGCAAACACACTTTATTCGGCCAATAAGGTCATGGCGACATTTTTTTTGGGATTCTAAAGGTATAATCTTTATTAATTGTTTGCAAAAAGGAAAAACGAAAACTAGCCAGTATTATGCTGATTATGCCGACACGTTTTGATGCCGAACTTGAAAAACAATGACCGCATTTGATGCGGTCTGATTTGATTCACGATAATGCGCCCTCTCATTCGTCTGCAATTGCTACCACTAAATAGGCTGAATTGCATTACAAATTACTGCTTTATCCGCCATATTCGCCAGATCTGGCTCCCAGTGATTTCTTCTTATTTCCAAATTTTAAAAAATGGCTGGGTGGAAAAAGATTTCGGGCAAATGAAGAGGTGATAACCGAGACAAATGTATATTTTGAAGACTTTCCGAAAGATTACTTTTTGGAAGGTTTAAAGAAACTGTAAACTCGCTAGGCTAAGTGCGGGAACACAATTTTCCCGCATGAACGCAATTTTGAAGCATGAGCGACCGAAGGGAGCGAATGCTTCATCTGCGTGAATGCGGGAAAATGATTCCCGCAAGTGGTTTGTACATTTTTTTTTTAAACGAACAGAACGATCAGCATAAACTCAAATAATTTTCATTCCGTTTCAAAATATGAAATAAAGCAAGCCATGGCTGTATAGCAAAACAATGATTGTTACTTTGACAGTTGATTTTTTAAAGCCTGTCGTTTAAAGTCTCAGTTTCTAATAAAATGTCTTCCGATTCGGATATAAGCAGTTGTACACCTCCGGAAATCCGCAATGCCGCTAATACGGCAATTAAAAATTTATTGCCGGATAAATCCAAACGAAGGTACGAGTTGGTATACTCGAAATTTATGGATTGGTGCAGGTTAAACAAAATACGGACTTATTCAGAAAATTGTTTGCTGGCATATTTTCAAACCTTTTCAAGCAAAAAGTCGCTATGGTCCACTTACTCTATGCTAAAGTCCTGTCTACTAATACACAATAACGTAGATATTTCCAAATTTACGAAATTTTACGCATTTCTCAAAAAAGAAACGTATAACCTGAAACCGAAAAAATCCAAGGTATTAGAAAGTCATGAAATTGACAAATTTATTCATGAAGCCCCTGATAACTCATTTCTGTTAATGAAGGTACGTACACAATATGTTTCATTAATCGATATTATTCTATTATTCTATAATATGTTTTACAGGCAGTAGTAATATTGGGCATTTCTGGCGCTTGTCGCCGCGATGAATTATGTAAAATGTTAATTGATCATATCGAGTTTAAACATGAAATGGTACTTGTTAATGTACCAGAGACCAAAACTAATATTTCTCGACGTTTTGTGGTGATCAATCCAGAATGGATAAATTTATTGTTAAAATACAAAAATTTAAGAGTAGGGACAAATAAACGTTTCTTTTTGACCTACAGAAATGGGAAATGTATTAATTCACCTATTGGTCTTAATACAATTGGCAAAATACCTTGCTCTGTGGCACAGTACCTTCAGCTAGAGGCTCCACAGGCCTACACTGGTCATTGCTTTCGAAGAAGTTCAGCTACTTTACTTGCAAACAACGGTGGCGATTTACTGACTCTTAAAAAATTTGGCGGTTGGAGATCTTCAAGCGTGGCCGAAGGTTACGTCGATGACTCTGTGCAGAGTAAAATTAACGTAGCTGAAAGATAGATGCAACCAGCTCCGGGACCTTCATCTCAAGTTGAAAACTATACAATCTCTGAAACTCTTAATGTGTCGCACACTATATCTAAACCCGATGCGGTGGAAAGTTCGGGAATTTGCATTTCAAATTGTACTAATTGTACGATAAATGTGTACAATAATAACCCTGCTTAAGTCGATGTAGATCGTTCACAATAAATAATTATGTATTGATTTATTTATGACAGTGTTTTTTTGCCGTTTTCCCGGTCTACTAGACCGGGAAATACGGATTTCCGGTTGTCAATAGAGTGCGTCAAATGTCACTTTCGAGGCGGTGAGTTCAAAAATATATTTTTAACAGAAAAATAACGTTTACATTAAAAGTCACTCTTCCGTCAAACAGCCCTCGTACGACGAGCAATAGCAAACGACGTCGCCTCACGTCTGCAGCAGTGCTTGAATGTTAATGGTGAACATTTCGAATAATTATTGTAATTGAAAAATAAACTTGTTTTAGGAGTATGGTTGTCGGCTAATGTAGATAAGTTGTATTTAATACTCTACATGTTAGAGCAACAATTATATTGCAGTTGCCATGTATAAAGAATAAATTGATAATTTGTTGATTTGTGTAATGATTCATTTTGTTGATTTTGATTTCTGTCATATTTTATTCTAAATGGTTTTATTATTTGACAGTTTGCATTACAATAGCGACAAAACAAAAGCATATCACATGCCTACTAAAGTGCACTTGTGACATGCGAAATTTTACCTTGCAGAAATAGGACGAAAAAGTAATCTTCGAAATAATTCAAAAAATACTTGCTTTAGGAGTATGGCTGTATTATACTTTTTTGTAGTAAATTTTTCTCCCAATCATGCTATGTAATAAAAAATGGATCATTCCATTTAAAAAAATTGAATTACGAGATGGTTAAGGAGGCACTTAGATATTGACATTTTATTAACACTTATTATCAAAATTGACAGTTTCGAATTATTTTAGTCATAGAGGCACCCTCTAGGTACAATTAGAAATTTCACTCATAATTTTATCTTATTCCTAAGACGAGTTATAGACAGATTTCAGGCTACCTTTTAGAGGTCAAAATTTTAGAAAACATTTTTTTTCTTAAAAACTATAAGAGATAAGTATACATATGTTTTTACAAATTATGTTCCAATTTAAGCGAGGAAGTCAAAAATATAATAATATATGGGGTGTTCCATTTAAAATAAGAAAGTTGGTGCTACTTCCGGAGGAACCGGAAGTGATAGAAAGTTGAAAATATTTCACATGGGGATAACTGATTCAACCGTATGACGAGGATTTTTTTTTAATTTTTAGTACAACGGCAACCCCGTAAACTTTTAACGAACGGTTTAGCGTAGACACCCTGTATATATATATATATATATATATATATATATATATATATATATATATATATATATATATTTATATATATATATATATATATATTTATATATATATATATATATATATATATATATGTATATATATATATATATATATATATACCGGGTGTCAATTTTAAGAGTCGCCACTGACTTTTTTTCTCAGAACTAATGATAATTTTTAAAATTACTCAAAACTGTTTGGATATTTCGGAGGGGGGACCAAAATGGCGTAAGTAGTGTCGACCCCCTACCCACCCTTTAAGCCACAGCCACCTCCATCTAAAAACATTAAATAGCACCACCCTACTTGTGCTACATCGTTGGAAAGCTCTTGAAAAATGCTTTCCAGTCATTATTAATACAATATGATTTTGTGTACTAGTTTTGGAATTAAGTGCAAATAAAGTGCAAAAGTGTTCAATGTATTATTATTCAATGTTACAATTGAGACAATTGAATTTAATTGTCTCAATTGTTCCGTTGTCTAATTTGCTAACTAAATCGATGCTTTCGCGCGTTCGAAACTGTGTTGGAGGTGTGTGCGTGCAAAGGGAGACTCCGTGCACCGTTTGTGTGAGGTTAGTGGAGCAGTCGTGTGGACCCGTAACTTCAGAGATTTGCATAATCCCTTCTGGCGAACGTGGGGGCCCACCAAACGTTTTCGATCCGTCCCGACGTGATTAGAGTGTTCCGTGCTCGTCGGCGGTGAATGGCACAGGCCTCGTTAAAAGGCGGCCGCCGCCCCCATCAAAGGTTCAAGGTTAATTGATTGGCAGTAGATAAACATATTTGCGGCGGTCCTCTATGAAAACACAACACGTTGGCGTGGGATGTATTTTTACCGGCTTAATGTATCGACGATTCTTTCATACTGCATTGAAAGTCACCAATTTTAATTTGTGTGTCCAACAACTGTACAAAAATTAAGACGTACAAACATAAACACTCTAACATAATTAATTCATAAATATTGATGATTATTATTTATTACTTGACCTTGTATTTCGAACAAATATTAATAGTAAAGTAGGTCATTTCAAGTTGATACTGTTTCGCTAAATTATGCTAAGACTTTCTAGGTACCTGTCGTAAATTACATCTTACAGACGTAATGCCTACATATTTCATCGATGTATTTGGCTTGCAAATGAATGCAGCGCAGAGGAAGATGAGGATGTTGCTCCAAAAAACATAAACAAGACGCCCAATGAGATAGAAACCACCGTTGAAGAAGAAGACAATTTTGATCCAAGAAATAACAAAACGCAAGCGAATGAAAAACAGATTAAGTAACAATGGAGTTTGGGACTAGAATAGTAGTCTCAGTTAGTTACATAATTTGATTTGACCAAATTTAAGTTAGCTGTGATCACTGACTTAATCATGTCAATTTCATATGTAAACATCTTTTATGGAGCGATATTTTATAAAAACATAGTTTATAAAAACTTTCGTTTAGGTTTTATATGTAGTTATAAGTTCTGTTTGTTTTATTGTGCAGTAATAAATTCTCGTAATAGTATTAAAAATGCATCTCATGAAGTATTAGCAACTATAATAGGTAAGGTACTTTTTTATTTTTACATTTGTAGTACATACTTAACGGCAGGGTAGTACCCAATAGTGTCGGAGTCGGCCGCACAGAGAACGCCATAGGCATTGTTCGAAACGGTCGCCTGAAAATAACACCAGTCGAGTAATAAATCATCTCTCGGCCTAATAAAGATTATGGTAGTCAATAAAATACTTAATGTTTATTGCAGGGGGACAGTTCATTGGCTACCTACCGTCACTCATTTTCCACTGTACCAAAAAAAGGTATTCTTCTGTATGCAAAATGTAGGTAGTCAGGGCCACAGCATCGTATTATGCAATGTATTCGCGCGCACGTACCGTCGACCGAAGGCGGCGACCGCGAATCAGCTTAATTTTTCTTGCTCTTCATATTTATGTCAATAATAAAATTGAATATGAATTTGTGAAAAGGGCACAAGTCATCGAATTTAAAAACAATTTATTTATTTGGTTATACGCATATCTTAAATAATTACGTAATTGAGGCGCGTGTGCACGCTTTGCAAGATTAAAACAAAACATTTCGAATCTCGTATCTCTTTCCGAAATAGCACAAAAATCATAAGTAATACGTTTGGAAGGTCCCATGTTTTAAACTTTATACTTATAATTGGGTGTCGAAGTTTATATTTGTAAGGTTTTCAAATTTCAAAAATAAAAAATATTAAACTTATACATGTTTTATTAACGAGTTTTCAAATTCCGCTGTATTCTGGAATCAATCAATTCCGAAAGAGCAGTGTCATTCCAAAAGTTTGACAGTTCCGTGATCATTTTATCTACAAAATTGTTATCTAAATAAATTTCTAAAATTTCTGTATCAAGATTTGTGTATAAAATAAGATAACATTTAATTTTTTTACATATATATAGCTGACCTTGTATTTGGTACATATAAGAATGATTCTTTTTTAATTTTATACAATTTTGCTCATCTACAAAAACACATAAATTGTTTTTTTCATTTAACGCATCTCTAATTTTTTTATCTCTAATGCTATACAAACATTTTACTTCTACTAAACATTCATTATCTATTATCCCGTCAGGGCTAGCACCTAAAAATTTATAATTTTCACATATATAAAAACCGCACTCTGATACTTCCTTGCCACTTATTTTTTTGAATTGTTGAATTGCCTTTGATTCATTTTCAATGCCATATTCCGTGGATGGCGTTCGTATCAACTCATTTTTAAAAAATAATTCTTTTAATATATTGTCGGTTGGTGTAGTTTTTCGTCTCTTGCAAATCCGTCCAAACGTTGAAGCTGTAATTTTATTTTTCCTCCATTCAAACCACTTTATATTTTTTATCTGTCCTCTAGTTTCCTTTTCAACTTCTTCGATGTTGACCTCTTCCATGGCCAATAAAAATTCGTATTTTTTTCCCTCAAAAATACGCTGGGGCATATCTGGTTCTGCCGGTTGAGAACCATAATCCACGTCTTCGTCCGCTTGTTTGTTTTGTTTTGTATAATATTTTTTACTTTGTGATAATTTATTTTTTCTTTTGATGCAAAATTTTTCTAAAAATTGTTTATTTTTGATACTTGATAATTTATGAAAATCATACGAATTGTTATAGTTTAAACCCGCGCCCACGCATCTATTTTGGTATACTCCTCTTTGTATAAGATTGGACCTTTTCCCTCCTGTGAATTTTGCAACAGTGGCCATAAAACGCTCCGCATGATTTGTGGTTACATTATGCGTAAGCCTATCCGCTTTCGTACATATTCTGTCAATCAAAACCCCAATCTTTGACCATGCTACAGAATCCTTTATCATGTTAAAATCTGGGGCAAAATCTGGGGCAGGTAAATTGGCCTTGCATTGCAAATTTTCACATTTTGCGTGATTTCCAAATATATGAAATGGCAGCACATGCCGAACAGTGCTTACATGTTAATGGTCATCACTTCGAACAATTATAATTTTTTGTCGCTCATTTTTGTTTCAGTTCTTGTATTTAATTATTAAATATGAAAATTATTTTATTTCACTCTTTTTTTAAATTTTGTTTTGTTTGTAATTTGTAAGTATGGATAAGTTTCATTGAAAATTCTGCAAGTTCTCTCATCAATTCTGTCGCACTGTCTATGTATGACGAATAAATTCATAATTTTTTTATTTGTATACATATTCATTTTGATCTCGATTCTTTCGCGTTAAAAAATATTCACACATTGGAAATGAATTCTGCCCGATTTGAAACAATGAATATTGACACTAGGCTACTATGGCGCACGTGCGAATGGTATAGGAGGTATTCTATTGTGAAGAAATTCCGGGAGGAATCATATTTCGAAATAACTCAAAAACCATTTGCTCTAGGTATAGGGTTGCATAATTCTTTTTTGTAGTAAATTGTCTTGCTAATAGCCATATGATATAAAATATTGGTCGTTCCATTTGAAAAAATTAAAATATGATGTTTCTAAGTGGGCACTGAAATATTGACATTTTTTAAATAGCTATTGTCAAAATTTACAGATTTCAATTTTTTTAATTGTAGAGTGATCTATTAATTGGAATTGGCCATCAACTTTGTAATTTAAATGAAACACTCTGTGTATTTTTACATATTCAGTTTGCTCGTTCAATTCTGAACAAACTGTTCATACTTCATTTGTCAATGTAGTAGTATGTAAAATATCGACATATAAGAATTATTGTTACATTAATCCGCCCACCCACTTTTTATAGTTTAATTAATACTATAGTAATATGTACTTACTTGTTAAAATATTCCACATGAGCATCCTCGGGAACGTAGTCACTAGCATTCAAAATATTGTTCAGAATACGTTTCCTTGCGTGCCATTTTCTAGCGGCCTTCGCTTGCTTTCCGCGCTTATTTGTTTTTGCAATACTGCGCGGCATTTTTAAGAATTCGAAAAAGCAGATTTGCTATCACGAAATCGGCGAAATCAATCCGGAGGCAGGCGAAGTCAAAATATCGTATTGAAGCAGTCCAGTCAGGTGAGGTCAAATTCTAAGTCCAATCCGGGGGCAGGCGTAGTAAAAAATATTGCAAAAATCCAGTAGTCCAAAATAAAATTCAAATACGAATCCAGGGGCAGGCGTTGGTCGAAAAATAAAAAATCCAAAATCCAAAGGCAGGCGAAGTCGGTATAGAGAGGGAAACGTAATCCAGGGGCAGGCAAAGTCGATATAAAAGTTGAAACAGTTTCTAAGCTAAATACGCAACGCACAACTAGATGCAAACGAGACAAACTAGTGACTGAATTGCTGCGTCAAATTTGCACCCCGACCTAGACTGTATTTACCTGCGAAGGGTATTTACGGTACGGATTACGATCCATTAGTAGCTGCGAAAACATCGAGTTTCTTCGAATTTTGTAATAACGATGGTACGACCTGACAATGCATCTAACGATACACTTATGTGAATTTTATTTACTGCAATTTATAGGACGATTTATTCATGATATATCGTAGGAAAGAGTGAGACGCATCATTATAATGTAAGTTCATTCTGGAATTTCAAAGTTAGATATATTTACAGGTAATATTTATCAATCCCTGTTATATTATGTACATCATAGCAGGACAAGGGATTTTTGTTTTGTGAGGACGCTTTCAAGCCTGATCGTGGGACCAGAAAAGAAAGGTTGTAAGTTTCCCGCCCTCTTACTCGGAATTAATTAAATTAATCAAAATATAATTTTCATGTTCATATGTTTATATAAAAGTGTACCACATCGATTGTGCAGTTATTATAGAGCTCCCTTTTCACATGAAATCACAAACTGATAAATAAAACTGCTGTGATTTATTATATCACTAAACCCAGTGCAATAAAAATAACACCCATTGTCCACAATGGTGCCTTAAACCTGTCACAATGTTCCATCTCTTTCTTAAGAGCTCTTTGTCATAATCGCAAAAATGCATATTACAAACTCCTAAGTTTCTCTTAAATGGCTTGACAAAATTTTCGCGGAAATATAGCAATGGATTCGTGGGTGTACTGTCAAGGTGTGGTAAATGGATGATCAAATTTGTCAGATTAGAATTTGAGTTATAACACAAAAACCACAATTTTTGTGATTTTAGTCCTCTACCAGTCATGCTGTCGTCCATTAATTATTAAATAAATACATTATTTTTAGTCCAATCACTACCGAATTTTGATATGACTTAGCTACAACACTATTTTCATATAATAAAAAAAAATGAGTCTCTAAAATAATTATTTTTTCCGGAACATAAGTGTTAGTAAAGACATCGATATCTTAGAAAGTATTATCAATAAAATTACAAAATTCACATGTACCAGTCAGTGTTCATGTATATTATGTAATACTTAAAAATCGCAATTAATTATCGGTCCAGTTTTGAGAAACAACTGCTAAAATATCACTATCACCCTACCCTTAACTGTTAATTTTAAGCTACATGCATATATCTAAATATGTACAGCCATGCTCACACAAATCTAGTACAAACAATTTGACATTCCTATATAAAATTGCTATTGTAAATTGTATGTACTACATTTATGCGAGCAATTTAATATCATCATCTAAGAGACGAAAATTAAAAGAATTTGCTTTATTTAAAGGAATTATATAAGAATTAAATTCAATATTTTTAAAATCTGAATATTTACAAGATCAGTATCATTGATGTCCATTAGTTTTCTATTCGTTTCTATTATAATTTTACTTTTATTTAGAATTTTTCGTCATGTTTCCTGATATGTTATGGCTCAATTTATGATGTCGATTCTGAAGTCACGAAATCCAAAACAGAATTGTTTTATTTTTCCCCCAACAAAACTCGATGGTCAATATCTATATTAATGGATATAGGGTCAAAATATCAAAGCCTGAATTCTAATACTGTGTTCATTTTGCTTTGCTAATAAATATATAAATATACAATTTCATAAAACAATAGCATCTGTAGACACATTTACATTAAAAATACACAAAGAATATGAATAATTCGTTTCATGATCCGCACGAATTTAATATCCGTATTTTATCGACATTGGCTCGATTGTACCATAGTAACAGGTCGTGGCAGATCAGTTTTCAATGCCAAACACAATCTTGTCAATTTACTGTACACATCTCTCTTTTTGCACGGGAATATCATATTGTAGCCAATAAGCCGTAGGCGGAGAATCGAGATCACTTTATGTGATCAATCCCCAGCAGGTTCTTGCAGGAAGCGGGCTTCTTTTTTTAATAACAAAAACTGGCAATCTGGCAACGAAAAGTAGTGGATTGATGTAACAGGCTCTTTATTTCGGCCTGGATTCAATTATCTTTTTTTTTTCTAATTCCGCTAATAAATCTGTGACAACGTCGAATTATAGAGTACAAGTACAAGTACCTTTGTATAGTTATTATAGATAATAATTAAGAGATGTAATTAAAGTTTTGCCCAGTTAATTAAGATTAATACGATATTGGGTGAGCAGGGTTATTGTCCCAAGCCTCGTTCTTCTATAGACATGCACGCCTAGATCACATAAATTTCAGTTGAACTTTCACAACACAGTTCGTAGTTCCCAAATACTTTTTATTTTTAATACGTCTAATAGAAACAATGCATATGTGCGCCAGTGGCCTCGCAATAACTTCTCATCATGATTGCTTACAGATGGATGATTGATGATTAAACTCCGCTCTTTTATTCCCGGCTGATACCACTTCATACTTCTTGTACATCTCCCAAACTGTGGGTCACCAGTCGATTTTTGGCGAGTCGCGACTTGTATTATATTTTTAAGATTGAAGTTAAAAGTTAAAGATATGACGAAAGTAAGACATTTACATTTATCACAAAATCACTACAATTTTACAATTTACAGAATTTACATTTATCGCAAAATCACTACAATTTTTGAGAATTATTAAGAAATCTCGATAAATTTCGAGAATGAAGTAAAATATGAGTAATTACAAAAAATTATGGAATATGTACTAATATATGAATTCTTGTCTCTTGAAAAATGATTTATAAATCAGAAGAATTATTGGGACATCTACAGAAATCTCGATAATTATTGCGAAAACTTTAGAAACCTGAGGCGTTAATCTGAAACATTTAGAATTATTTATGCAGATTATGTGTACATGTATGTATATAATAATCATGTCCATCATGTGATATTTTCTGATTTTAATAATCTGGAAATTATTGATATATCTCTAAGAATCTTAATATTCATTGAGAAATATGTATAAATCTCAAAAATTATTGAAAAATCTTAGGGTTTATATAAATATCTCAAGATACCTTAAGAATTGTTGGGAAATATCAAAGAATATTGAAAACATTGGATATTATTTAGAACTCTCTAGAATTATTGAATAGTGAAATCTTACAGATCTACAGAATTTTTGAGTTATTTAGGAAATAAAGAAAAATAGTAACGAAATTATCTACAAAATTTTGAAATTATTGAAGTCTCAAGTATTGAGGAACAACATTTGGGACATAAAAATTATGGAATCACTACATTTTATGTAGAAAACATTCCTGCACTGAATAGCTCACTATTAATCACTATTAATTAATTATTTTGAATGGTGGTGGCGTCTATTTAGTGACACATTTTATAATTGTATATAAAATACATTACTTTGTTAGTATCACATAAAATAGTTTATTGATTTGTTACTAGTTTGTACGTTGTTACTACTTAACCAGACAAATCATGACATTGTGTACATTTTACCCTACTTTTCTAATTCCAGTGGCATTTAAGTTGCCTAAGTTTATATCTATTACTATCAATGTCATCAACATTAAATACCTATGCAAATTGATCCAGGACAAAAAATGTACAAAATGATCAGTCGGCCCTTGCTAATGGCGCAATTATTAATTTATAATAGACTGTATTTATTGATATATAGCTTCATTAAAAAAATATATAACGAGGCAGCCGAGTGTACATTTTACCCTACTTTCCTAATTCCAGTGGCATTTAAGTTGCCTACGTTTATATCTATTATTATCAATATTTTGAACATTAAATACCTATGCAAATTGATCCAGCACCAAAAATGTACAAAATGATATGTTGGCTCTTGCACGATTATGGATCAATCCTCCTAGCTAACACCAAAAACCCCACTAAATCCAACATAGAAGTTGCCGAAAGATCGTCGCTTACCAGAATCCCTTACCCTCACCATTACCCTTGCCCTTTCCAGAATCCGCCACCCCGACAATCCACTTTAAAACCCAACCAACAAATACTTCGCCACCAACTCGCTTACAACTTACAAAAAAATGGAAAAAACTTTACATTTTTAAACGACAAGACAAACTTTGGACAGTCCTGCAGCAGTACCGAATTATTTCGATATGAGTAATCAGTAATCAAATATTTACTGTGTAATCAGCACACAAAGATCTGCAAATGGTGAAATCTTTTGGTCAATTTGGATGAGAATTGGGGAAGTTGCAACCATAAATACGTCATGATTTTGAACTTCTTCATTTGTCGACCGAAATTAACCAAATTTGCACGATTTGTTAATATTTATATGCTGATTACTCGTAGCCACCTGGACTTCAGGTAGAACACGACAGTAATGCTGCAGAGCTGTCCAAATTTAGCATTCTGATTACGAATATCGATATAGTTTTACTGTAAAACAATTCAGTATTCTTGAAGGGCTGTTCAATTTGTGAATGGTAAATTTGTCTGACTGGAGGCCTGAAGTACCGTCAACGAAATCGATAATATTTGAGATCGAAAGACCTTGATAAAAATCATATTCTATACCTTTTTTGACTGCATGTAAACTAAACATATTTAACAAATTCTAACTTATGCAGCATCTGATTCATACAGAAACGTAAACTAACGTGAGAGAAAATTTAAAACCAACAAATTATTCCGATATCATGATTATTTCCAAATTATCCTGAATTAATTCCGATACTGCCACTAGGAGTTTCAGTAAATAAATATTGAATTCTGTATCTAATGTACAAATTAATGTAATCTAAAAACAATAATTTTCCATATTTTCGCCCATAAGGGGGGGGGGGGGGGGGCTTATGCAATCAGACATTGTCTATGAGACTAAATTGATGCAAATTGATTCGAAGATATATTTGTATTTGCATATTACGAATACTTCGATAAGAATGTATTGCTTTAGACAGACTAAATTGATGATAATTGATTCCAAGATATATTTGTATTTGCATATTACGAATGCTTCTATAAGAATGTATTAATTTATACACACACAGTTTTATATACATGCACTGTATGAAATACTGTATAATTATACAAGCAATCATCTATGTGTAACGAATTAACCCTTACAACTTATCAATACATATATTTATATAGAAAATGAGAGGCAGGAATCAATTATAGAGTTTAAATCCGTTGAATCCTGCAAAGACGGATATCTAAACTGCAATCCAAAAGTACTCTGAAAATGAGAATTTTACACATTTTCGCCAGCCTTGTACAATTAGACATTGCCAATAGTAGATCAAATGGAATCTTGGATCTATTTACATTGGAATATAAAGATACTGATAATAATCAATAAGTATATAGGCAACTTACCTGATATTGAAAGTAGGATAAAATGTATATTGGGCTGCCTGGTTATAACTATTTATTTTATTGAACTATATATCAATAAATTCAGCCTATTTTCGATTAAAAACAGCAGCTTTAGTCTTGAATTCAAATGCGCTTTCTTGTGATATATCTCTTTTGTCCGTTTATTGCACATAAATTCATAGGTATAAAGTTCACCGGTTTCTGCGCTGGCACCGCCATGACTTCCGACTATAGGCAATCCAATATGCGTATATTTCAAATTTAATCATAGCTGTGTCTACTTTTTTTTTTAATTTAATCAATTGCTGCGCTTGTACATGCATGCAAGACGGGATTTACATATAAGCCAAAGAAGCGTTGCTTAGGGCCCCCATCCATTGGGCATTCCTGAAAAAAAAAACTAAATCGAGTATATAACTTTCTGAATCGACAATGTTGGATTATTATCAATCACTGAATTTTCTAACAACTTATTCAATGCATATTCGGTGTACTTGATGCCAGATCTGTAAACAGTATACCTGAAGACAATTCTTCTGAAAAGTTTACGTAGATCTCTTTTAAATAAGTGAGAAAATCGAGCATATAACTTTTTGAATTGACTATATCTTTTCAAGTTCAAATTGAGACCAATCAAGTTCAAATTGAGACCAATCAAATTCAAATTGAGGCCAATCAAGTTCAAATTAATACCAATCAATTTCAAATTGGGACTTATCAATTGACAATGATCGTTAAATTCTTAGGCCCGTATCTATAGTCCGTACTTGACTTGTACTTGACTCGGAACTTACTTGAGCATAACTTGTCAAGAATACTCAGGTTATGTTCTATAGTCCATGAATCGGGTGTTCTCGGCAAAGAAATACTCAAGATTCCTATGCCTCATACATCTAGTACCTTTTTGTTTCAACAGTTGCAAGTTGTTGACACCTTCAAGCGAAACTCGCACGCGTCACTGTCGGTTTTTCGAAATTTTCAATTAAATCATATACGATTGCTGCCAGAAGAGTAATATAAACATCGTGATTCAAAAGGAAAGTATTATTTGTTAATAATTTATTTGAATTAAATGAAACAAATAATTAAACAAGTCAACTGTTGTCGTTTATTTAGAAATTAATACTTCAAAACGCAAATACAACGGTTTTGTTCGCGGAAGATTATGGAATTTGGATGTGCACCTTTATGATAGGTACAGGCGCTCCTAAATCACGAAATGATTTAGGACAGGGCCCATAATCAAACTGAAAAAACAAAAAAAACAGCAGGTTCCTGGCATGACGGAAAATCTCTGGCGTAACCACCGGATGGGGGTGATACGGCCGTCTCATCGTTGTAAAACGAGAGTGCCCCCGGCACTCCTCATTAACCCATCGAAATTTTACCGCATAATCAAATTATTTAAGCTTTCTAAAGTGGAAATTACTGTGTGTGTGTCTGCCATGTGTTTCACCTGCAAAATTCACCAAATCCGCGATTAGGGTTCCAAGTACCAACGAAGTGACGGCCGCAACATCATATAATTTTCATATTGTTAATTAAATACAACCCTGCACAATCATTGTAATATACAGATTCTTAAATATCAAAAATTACGATTTGTATCATTATTAAGTACATATTTTTTCTGTAGATGGAGATAGTTGTTTATTCTAAGAAGGAGAAAATATTTTTGGCAGTTAGTTAGGGAAAATCCTATTATTGAGAATAGGAGGACAGATGGATCCACAATTGGTGAAAAAAATGAAGCATGGAAAGAAATTACAATCCAATATAACAGCCAGCCTGAAACCGGTGCATAAAGAACGC
This sequence comes from Othius punctulatus, assembly GCA_951805005.1. NCBI lineage: Eukaryota > Metazoa > Arthropoda > Insecta > Coleoptera > Staphylinidae > Othius > Othius punctulatus. The sequence goes on along the minus strand of OX638145.1, from coordinate 48,714,049 downwards.
GGCAACAATTAAAAATATTGTGGAACAATTTGAAGCAAAAGTAAACATTGATTACACTAATAATTTTATTTCCTTTGTGCATAATGTAGGTGGAAACTTTTTGAAAATTTGTATAATTAAAAATGATTTTATCCGTTTCTAGAAAACGACAAGAAAATACTATATTAAAACATTAAATGATAAAGACAGGTGGTGGTCTAACTGAAAATGCTCCAGTAGATCCAATAATGCAAATGGTGCAAATTGCAGCTCCTCACATGGTTGTAGTTTTGCAAAATTTCGGGGATTCCAATAACCATTTTTTGATGATGAATCGTATGTTATATCACCCAATTTATTAAAATAGTAAATCATAATATTTTCGTTCGGGCGTATAAGATTGGGCCGACGGCGCAGTTTCTGTTTATAAATTCAAGGCCAAGTTAGCTCTCGACCCTTTCGAAGGGAACAAACGCGTTTGGAGCGCATTAAGTGCGTGTCACCAAGCGAAGCCGGCGGTGACACATTACTAGCATAGTTTCAATAAAGTTTTATTGTTTAGTGTTCGTATGGATAAATTGAAGGTGAGTGATTGTGTGGTTGAGTTGAGTTGAGGTTGACCCATCGGTGTCCCATTCTCCCAGAAGGTAACAAGGATGTTGGGTTGACCAATTATTACTCGGGTCAACAAATATGCTGAGTCATTGTATGGTTGTGGAGAGTTGAACTCGGGTCAACAAGTATAGTGAATCATTGTATAGTTGTGGAGAGTTGAACTCGGGTCAACAAGTATAGTGAGTCATTGTATGGTTGTGGAGAGTTGAACTCGGGTCAAGAAGTATAGTAAGTCATTGTATGGTTGTGGAGAGTTGGACTCGGGTCAACAAGTATGGTGAATCATTGTATAGTTGTGGAGAGTTGAACTCGGGTCAACAAGTATAGTGAGTCATTATATGGTTGTGGAGAGTTGAGGTTGACCTATCGATAAACAATTGACCAAGGATAATTGTTTCACCGTAATTAATCAAGGATATTGGGTAGACCAATTATTACTCGGGTCAACCAATACAATTGTCTCACTGAGTTGTAAACTCACGATCACTTTTCTTATTGTTGCAGAATCAGGGGCGTTAGGGAGTACGGAGAGAGAGAGAGGCGTACCTTGTTTTGTTTTCATTCAATTATAATTTCTTATATCTAGTACTTAATTAAATAAATAAGATTCATTAATGCAAATCCCATTGTTTATTAATCGACGTCTTGACAATACAAATAATTACCTATCATAAGAATAATACAGCAGAATTAGTATTGAAACTGTTTTTTATGGATTAAAAATAGTCAGTATTAAGCTAAAGGTAATTCGCCGGCCTAACAATATCTGAATTGGGTTAACAATATCAGAAGTGGCAAAAGTTCAGCTAACAATATCTGAAGTGGGATTTCTCCCAAGTGCTGTACCTGATAAACAATGGGAATATTGTTCTAAAAACTTTTAAAAAATATTTAAAAAAATATATCAAGTTTAATGGCATTCGTTCTCTCTTCGTCTCTATACTATCACTCATTAGTTTTGTTTGTGTTGGAATATAACATAATATTTGAATGGGCGTTGAATTGATAACACTTATTTTACAATTTTTTTAATTCTTTCAAAGTTAATAAAATAACGTTGTGGTATAAATTCAAAGTATTCACTCGACTGTTGGGTCGAGGAGTAAATATGTATTACTTACATTTTGATACTAGTACATAGTACATGTAAATGATTGATACAAAATGATAATTGTGGTGGTATATTTACATTCAGCGAACAAATATGATACAGTAATACTATAAAATGGTTTTGTGCCTGTGTTATAAAGTGTTACAGTTATTATTTATTGTGAACGTCATAATAAAATAAATAAAGTATTGAATAACTAGACCCAGACAATATTGCCTGTGATAAGCGAAATTATAGGCATTACTAACACAGCCAAATGTTTAAGAGAAGAGGACGATTTTAAAAAGGGTGCTGTTACGTCGACTGCGGTGCAACAGTTTATAATCAGTTAGGCAAATAATTCAAGTAATTTAATTTTTCGAAAGACGGCGAAACAATTGTACAGGAGAATTTCTATAAATAAGTGAAATCTATAAATATGTGCAATATTAAGAACAAGTGCTGTTAGATATATTTAATTTATCTAGTTTGATCCAGTATTGATTAACAGAGTGTTAAATAAATAAATGCATCGACTAGTTTATTGATTTCGGTTCACAAACTCAAGAACTGGAACTGGAACACAGAACTGGAAATCGAAATAGATCAGTGCGTTGCTAGCCAGTCATTTATAAAAACTGCTACTCAGTTAACGTTTTTAAAACATCAGGTTCCAAGATGTGCTCTTCACATCGATAAGACTTTGAAGTGCAATGTTCTGAAGTGTGAGCAATATTTCCAAACATGACCTCCTCATTAAAGGTGGAAAGATAGTCGCCAGAGGTCACACTTGTTTGGAGTGTGAAGAAAATTGCAATCTTTTAGAGGAAAATCAGACGCCGTTGAAAGAAGTTGATTAAATACTAGATGTCAGTCTTGCTCCTAATGAAAATAAATAACGACTAGAATGAATTAATAAATATAGAAAATGCTTCGCTACATTCTTAGCAGAGATATTTTGCGAAGGAAATACTAAAATGCCAATTACTGTAAGTGAAAATAAGTCAATATTTTATCGTCCATACAAGATGGCTCACGTGGAAAGAGAATTGGTAAGAGGTATGATCTCTGAAATTTAAGAAACTGGAATCATTCGAGATTCAAATTCTCCCTACTCATATTCAGTGATCTTAGTTAATAAACCAAACGGGGAAAAGCGTTTATGTATGCATTACAGAAAACTTAACGATTTATTATTGACGATCAAATCGATCAATTAAAAGTTTATAAAAACTACACTAGTTTGGATTTATTTTCTGAATATTACCAAGTAGAAGTGGAAATGGAGGCAAAATAAGAAAAGTACTTTTGTAAAAATTTGTAATGGCAAATACGAGTTTAATCGTATGCCATTTGACTTTTGTAATGCGCCAAGCATATTTCAAAGATTAGTTAATCGAGTGTTGGGACCACTTCGGGGCACAGTCGCAATTACTTGCCTCGACAACATTTTATGTTCTGGCAAGACATTTGAACAAGGATTGGAAAACCTGGAACAAGTGTTTAAAACATTACTTCAGAATAAATTAACTTTAAATCCCCGAAAATGCTATTTTATACAAACTACTGTCACCTACCTAGGATATGAAATATCTGAAGAAGGTGTAAGACCCGGTACAAATAAGACAAAGATAATAAGAATGTTTGCAACACCAACAACATTGTACAATGTAGTACAGTTTACAATGTACGACAATTTCCGGGATTTACTGGATTTTTCAGACGGTTTGTGAAAAATGATTCAAGGATTGCCAAACATCTTAAGATGTTGCTGCACAAATCACAAGCATGGCAATGGAGTGCAGAAAAAATACAGGAATGGAAGGTATGATCAGAAAGAACGTTAACAATAGAACTAAAAGACGAACTTACAAAACAAATCAGGACGATAATAGCAATACACGGTCCAAATGAAGGTGAAAAGGAAGAAATTAAGGAGACATTCTGGGAAGAACTAACAAAAGCTAACAAATACAAACACAAATACATTCTTTCAACATAAGGAAATACACCGTTACACTAGATAAATGCCGAGTAGAAACGAGAAATCGATAATAGTTTATATTTGAGTGGAAGAAAACAGTATGAGCAAAATAACGGATGCAAGAGTAAGAAGAGGACCAGAAATAGGATCAGACCACTACCTGGTGATAGCAACTATAAGAGAGGACCCATTAGGAAAAGAGGTAAACCGGACGCAAAGGAAGAACAACATCGAATTCGAAGCAAGCCGTACATATAAACTACAAGAAGATGAAGTAATTCATCGTCCTGCAAAAATGTGGCACATGTAGATAAGCTAAGTAGAAACTCTATTGCCGAACAAAGTGTTTGTGAAGAACACCAAATAGAAATCGCCAATTGGATGTTAGCTTGTAAGTTAACAAACCGAAAACTACAAGTAATAACAAACGTTTTAAAAATGATTACGAAAGAAAAATCCACAAGGAATATAAGATGGCTGACAATCGTCTTTATAAAGTTGTGGATGGATGATAAACAACTTTGGGTTGTGCTGAGAAGTATGCGAAGGGAAATTGTAAGATGTAATCACGATGATTTAGGACATTTTTCTACAGAGAAAAGTTTGCTGAAAATACTTGAAGTGTATTATCAGGGTATTCCCCTGATCACCAGCTTAAGATCTTTCTCTTCCTTTAGTAAAAAGGAGTGATACTCGATCTCCCTGTCGGTCATTGCCTTTGTGCCAGCGCGGTAGTCCTCGATCGAAGCAAACTTTAATCGAATGCTTTTCCCGACGGACTTCACGTAAATTCAAGGCCCAGCTCGATGAGTATATCGTACAGCCCGAAATACTCTACACCATAAACAAATACCGGAGGTATCTGTTTATGAGTTACCACCCTGAACCCATCGTTGTCCTCCGAGGAGGCCACTTCAGGGTCAGTGCGGCGGCGCTTGCTCTCAGGAGAGCAGGTAAGCTTACTTTCAACGTCCGTGGACATTGTAAGTATGAAGCGTAGTGCAAGGAGGAGAGTAGCCAGCAACGGGTAGGTCTACAGGTGGCGCCACCCCGAAACGGTAGTTCTACTCAAGCTCAGAGAGCACGTCTGTTCAGTTCGAGAGCGCTGACTGAACTGGAACTGAAATTATATAATGAGCAATTTCTACAAATAATGAAATTTTCATGGCTAATATTAGAATTTCAAACGAGCTCTCATATTTTAAATGTATTCTTCGATTTTTAAAATAATGAACGAAAAACCTTATATCCTAGGTAGGATGACATATCTAAATAATTCAACAATTTCACACTTTCAGAAACGCTAAAACGTCGAAGTTTGCACCCCGATGCTATAAAAGACGAGCCTCTCAACAAATCATCATTCAGCGCGCTTATCTTGCCCTGAGCATATCACTCTTCGTAGTATTCACCAACTTCTTCTTGCTTCGGCGGAAATTATCGAGAATGTCTGTGAAAAGCGCAGAAACTTTCGCAAATACTGTCGCGGTGTTTATGAAGACAGGAGTTCGTGATCCTATGGAGCTGAATAATTGGGTCAAGTTGTGCTCCAAGAACATAAAGATTCTAAATGATGCCTGCAAGAATGGTGTAAGTTCTGGAGTAAAGCATCGTCTGCTTGCTACTGTTGGCAGATTGATGGGGAGTAGAACGATACTAAAAGCAATAGCGGTTCGCGGAGGTGCATACAAGATGACTCATCCTAACAATAAATCTTGGTCGAAGAACCGCGTAAGGTGGGAGGACTCAAAGTCAATTTTTGGTGGAAGAATACGCACCGGTGTTATTACTAACTTGGTCCACAAGGATTTGATGGAATTTCTAGAAGATTGCGGTCCGTTATTTACGCGTCGTATATCAAATGCATTAAAGACGGAACATTTTCTGAAAACCAACGTCGTGTTTTGTGGTATATTTATTAAGTCGGGAGTCGATGAACAAATCGAAAAGATCAAGTATCTCAACACGAAGTTTGGAGTTGTTAATAGAGATACTAATTTATCAGAGTGGTATGCCGAGAACGTTTTAATAAAACTTATGGAAATGCTGGAAGAATTTCAAGAACGAGATTCTGGATGGGCATTACATTGTGTTGTAAATTTGACCGTGGCCATAAATAAATACACACCTCAGCTTGGATCATCTTACGTCAAACTCCCCGAGATAATTGCACGTAAACAGGCCTGCGTCAATGTGCAGAACGATGATGAGGCCTGCTTCGCATGGGCAGTTACATCAGCCCTACACCCAAGAGGACACGGCGAACATCCAACGAGGACGGGTTCGTACCCGCATTACTCAGAGATCTTAAAACTAGACGGCATGACATTTCCCGTTACTCGCGAGCAGATCTCAAAATTTGAACGAATGAATGATATATCCGCGAATGTTTACATTCTCACTAATGGGGGTCCCACACACGCTTGAAAACGGGCGATGAATCGTCAATCGTACGATGCGCGAGGCGTATGGGAGACATACTCGGCCTTAATACGATTTCCGGCAATGCATCGGCGAGCGACCGAAAACAGAATTTTTTTATGAATCTGCCGTCGTGTGGGGATCAAGCACCGAAACTCGATACGTGACACGAAGGGTCGGATACCCCCGTTCGCCGTAAACCGTAAAAAAAAATATGTTAAGGGACAGACCATGCGAAATCCTTCACAAAATTAACAAATATGCTTAAAGAGGATACAGAAAGTACACCATCTAATTTATACCTACGTACCTACAAGTTCAAATTCGTGTATGTCATTGCTTACATGTAGCCAATTCTCGGCCAATTTGACTTCAAATCACAATAATGCACCTGATGAACAAGATGTATCTGAATACATAAATGTAGATATGGATGATTAGTATCAATAAACACTTTTTTATCTAAAAATTTTTTTTATGGTACATATTACATATTATTTTCTGTAAATATATTGTAGAGCCACCGCAATAATTAAAATTAAAGTATATATACGAATAAAAATAAATATTATGTATGACTTTCCTATAATATTCTATTCTACATATTATGGCGCAAACATTAATATAATAGAGATTGTTAGCCCTTTGCAGCATGTTGAACAACAGTGTTGATAAGAATTTAAAAAAAAATCAGAAAGTGTTGAACAACATATAATATAAATATTGCAATTTAATATATTTCCAAAATGATATCATCATATTTCATAAAATATTATATTTGTTTCATAAATAAACAAAAAAAAACTATACATTAAACTATACATATCTATTCATGGAATAACTCCGGTTATTGGCACTCCTCCAAAGTATAGAAATCGCTTCATTTGCGGATCTGCACAATTCCACCGAACAAGTAAAAATGTGAATTAATGCGGAAAATAAGTGTTTTAAATTGAATTCTTAAAATTTCATGCAAAACCGTGTTGCTGGTGATACATTGAAACGTTTCGTAGTTCCGAATAAATTGAAAAGTTATATCGGCACGATTCCTTTGTGTGGCCTGATATTAAATAAGAGGGATTGCCTTTACTACTTTAAAAGCAGAATTGGGTTTTCTGGATGCGTATAAAACTCAATTTATAAATAAACTATTTTATGCTGTTTCTAATTATTGCCCGCCCTCTATATTTAGGTTTTTGTTTACTACAGTTTAACAGCACCATTGAACTTTTAGTACTCTGCTGTTATAAATTAAATTTTGTGATTATCATGTTGATTTGAAAGAATCAGATTAGTTAAAATGAAAACTTACAATTAATTTGTGTCGTATATAAATGATAGTCATTAAACTTTTCGTGACAAAAAGAAGGCTCTAAGAAGAAGGCAAAGTTTTCAGTCTCCCCCTCCCGCCTAACCCCCCTGAAAAGAAACCGTCATGTAAATTTGTTGTTGATTCAAAACGAGTACATAGAGGACGGTGAAGCGAAAACACTAGAACATCCAATAATATTCCATTACGTATGGATTAAAAACCTCTCCAGGCTGCTCTCATCACAGCTGAGCAAGGAAAAGATGGCAAAATACTTCTGCGACCGATGTCTACACTATTTTAGATCCGAAGTAAAACTAGCCCTGCACATTGAGGAATGTCAAAAACAGAACGAGTATAAGGTAGTATTGCCGGGCGGAAAGATAGCGTTCACAAACCATAAAAACAAAGAGAGATGTCCTTTCGTCATATACGGAGACATTGAATCTCTATTAAAACCCATCAATAGCAAATTTGGAGTGAAATAAGCGAGCGAGTTACAAAGTTCAAAAACCCAAGAGCATGAAGCCTGTGCAATCGGCTACTATTTTAAGTGTTCATACGATGACAATCTCAGCTTTCACCGAAAATACAGAGGGCCTGAATGTGCAAAGTGGTTTGCAGATGAATTGCGGCAGTTGGCGGAAGAGATGGAAACAGTATATTTATGTCCTATTCCCATGAATGAACTAAATGAAGAAGAAGGAATATTATTCAGGCATGCTTCTGTATGTCATATCTGCGAGAAACTGCTGGGAGACGATCGAGTTAGGGATCATTGCCACTTGACGGGCAAATTTAGAGGAGCCGCACATGAAAAATGCAACCTGAATTACCAGGACAGCAAAACTATCCCTGTAATCTTCCATAACCTAAGCGGTTATGATTTACATTTTTTATTAAAAGTCATTGCATTGAAAACAGATGGAGCTCTTAAGCTGATTCCTAATAACCAAGAGAATTTTATCTCTATGATAAAGACTGCTCCCCAAAGCGGTTTAAAATTCAAGTTTATAGATTCAATTAGATTTATGCCGGAATCTTTGGAGAAGTTAAGCTCTTATTTGAACCAGCATCCTATAATCAAGAATGAATTTACCGAATGCAGCGAAGAACAAATACAATTACTAACAAGAAAAGGTGTATATCCCTACGATTACATGAAAAGCTTGGCGTGCATGGAGGAAACTCGATTACCCTCCCACAAGGAGTTCTATTCAACGTTATGCCAGAGCGACATTTCCGATAAAGAATATAAACATGCGCAAAGAGTGTGGGGAGAATTCGGAATCAAAACACTGGGAGAATATACAGATCTATACCTCAAAGTCGATATATTATTGCTTGCTGAAGTCTTTGAGGCCTTCAGAGATATATGTCTAAATGCTTACAAACTTGACCCAGCTCATTATTATACGGCTCCGGGACTGAGCTGGGATGCAATGTTACACATGACACAAATTGAACTAGATCTTATAGAAGATGTAGACATTCTGATGTTCGTAGAAAAGGGGGTTCGTGGAGGGTTAACACAATGCTCGAGGAGACACGCCAAGGCCAACAACAAGTATATTAAAAATTATGACTCGAGCAAAATATCTAAATTTCTTACGTATTACGACATTAACGCGATGTATGCATGGGCAATGTCCCAATATCTCCCTACCGGCGATTTGAAATGGGTGGAGGGCAATATCTCCAACTTTAACTATAATCGGTCGGACGACAGCCCAATTGGATACATTCTAGAGGTTGACCTGGAGTATCCTGAGGCCATCCATGATAGGCATAAAGATCTTCCCATGGCTCCTAATAAAGTAACTCCTCCGGGCTCTAAGCAGCAAAAGATGCTTGCCACACTTTTCAATAAGGAAAAATACGTTGTTCATTATCGTAACCTGAAGCAATACGTGGCCGAAGGACTCATAGTTACCAAAATCCATAGGGTTCTCCAATTTTCCCAACAACCATGGCTACGTAAATACATTGATTTAAACACAACGCTCCGGCAGGCAGCAAATAATGAATTTGAGAAGGTATTTTTTAAATTAATGAATAATGCGGTTTTCGGTAAGACGATGGAGAATGTTCGCAATCGGCGTAATATATCGGTGGTAACAAAATGGGATGGTCGTTATGGAGCCGAAGCACTGATATCTAAACCAAATTTCCATTCTCAGAAGATAATTAACGAAGAGCTTGTTCTGATTGAGCTACTTAAAACCGAAGCTGTTTTCAATAAACCTATATACGTTGGTATGGCCATCTTAGATATATCTTAGGAGAGACGGGCGAACAGCCAATGAGGTTAGGTTTGGAAATTGTTTGAAATGTAGAAAACCAGGACATAAAGCTCGTGATTGCGAGGATAAGATTGTCAAGTGTTTTGGGTGTGGGAGAATTGGTTATATTAGGAAACATTGTCCAAGAAGTTCGGGAAACGAACAGAGAGGAACTCACTAAATGATCCGGTGATTACCTCGACGAACTGTTATCGGGAGAATGAGGATTTTCTTTCGAAGGATCAGTTATATTCAAATTATTTGTTTAATAATTTCAGTGAAGGGGAAAGCCCCTATGTGAATGTAGATGTGTACGGTGTGAGATTTAATGGGTTGTTAGACTCGGGAGCAAATGATATTTTTATGGGAGAATCTGGGTGGAGAATGTTGTCAGGTTTTGACATAATGCAAGAAAAATGTAACGGAGAATGTTCGGTTGCAAATAGCGAGAAGCTAAAAATTGCCGGTAAAATTACTGTCCCAATTACACTAGAAGGGAAGACAAAAATATTGCATGTCCTTATAGTGCCAGCACTGCGTCATAGATTAGTATTAGGAACTAAGTTTTGGAAAAGAATGGGTATAATACCAGACTTGAGAGCTGGTCAGTGGTTCTTTAGTTCAGACCATATTGATAAAAAATTAGAAATTAACACGTTGAACAGTGCTTTGGATCTTACGGTCACACAACAAAGACAATTGGAAGCGCTGATAAATTTATATTTTGATCGCATTAAACATATTAAATTAGGAGTTACGAGGTTAATTGAACACAAAATAATTACGAAAGGCCCTTCAATAAAATCTCGATATCCGGTTTGTCCATTTATGCAGGCGAAAATAGATGCCGAGGTTTCAAAAATGTTAGATTTGGGAGTGATCGAGAGAAGCACGAGTGGGTGGAGTTCGCCTATTCTAATTGTCCCAAAATCCGATAAAACATATAGGTTCTGTGTAGATTTTCGTAAACTAAATTCTGTTTCCGAACCGTGTGCTTATCCATTACCTTTCATTAGTGCAATTCTTGATAAACTGGGCAATGCAAAATATCTCTCAAGTTTCGATATTAGGAGTGCTTATTGGCAAATTCCATTAGAAGAATCAAGTAAAAAACTTACTGCTTTTACGATTCCCGGAAGAGGCTTATTTCAATTTACCCGGATGCCTTTTGGTTTAAGTGGAGCTCCCGGAACTTTTCAATCTCTAGTAGATAAAATATTTGGGCCAAAATTCGAACCGTTTTTATTCACTTACTTGGATGATGTAATAATTAGTACACCTGATTTTGACACTCATATAAGGATTCTAACTGAAGTATTTGAAAGGCTGCTAAAGGCTGGTTTGACCTTAAGCAAGGATAAATGTGTATTTTGCAGAAACGAGCTCAAGTATTTAGGTTATGTAGTGAATCGACAGGGCATAAACGTTGACCCCGATAAAGTTAAGGCAATTGTAGAAATACCAAGTCCAAAGAAAGTTAAAGATGTTAGAAGTGTATTAGGAATGTTATCATGGTACAGGAAATTTATCCCGAATTTCTCAGAATTGACCGTACCGTTGACAAACTTGCTGCGAAAAGGGGTAAAATTTGATTGGACAAACGAATGAGAGGGTTCCTTCTTGAAACTCAAAGAATCTTTGGTGCGCCCTCCAATATTAGCCTGCCCAAATTTTAACTATCCATTTATTTTACAATGTGATGCAAGTGCATATGGGTTGGGTTCCGTATTAACTCAAAACTATGAAGGTAGTGAGCGAGTGATATGTTATCTGTTTAGGTCATTAACTAAAAACGAAAGGAAATTTACTGTAACAGAAAGAGAGCTATTATGTGTACTGTGGAGTATTCAGAAACTGAGGTGTTATCTCGAGGGTACTCATTTTAAAGTGATTACAGATCATTACAGTTTATGCTGGCTAAATAACTTAAAAGACCCGCAAGGAAGGCTAGGTAGGTGGGCGTTGAAAATGCAACAGTACAAATTTGAAATATTCATCGCAAAGGAAAAGAACATGTTGTTGCAGATTGTTTATCACGAGCAATGATAATTGATTGTGTGAATTTGAGTACAGGAAAAGGAGGGAGAAACGAAGATGATATAAAAGATAAATGGTACCGTAGGATGTGTGAAAAGGTTGTATCGAAACCCTTAGATTATATTAATTGGAGAGTGCTTGACGGTAGATTGTATAAATGTGTCGACACTGATACCGGAAATTTTGGAGTGACTGATGATGGTTCAGTGGAGGATGGGTGGCCTATGGTAGGAGTCCATGGAGGTCCCAGAATGCAAAGGATTGTGCTACGTTGCCGGGTGGATGCAAGCACTAATTAATTAACACTTTTCGTTTGAGATCGGGATCTTGACTTTTAAAGGAATCAGTCCCTTGCGTATACTGTATATTTTTAAATCTGTCTAAGTAGATTGTATCTTTAATTATTGTATTTTTGGGTTGGGAGTAGATCTGGCGTCACGGTCGTCGTTCGTTCGTCCGCACTTTTTTTGAATGTTTTATCGGGGAATTGTCCGATATTGGATTTAATTCGATCCTTTTCACCAACGTTAGCCGTGCCAGCAACAACGCCTTGTGAGCGGACAAAGAGCACGTGTTAAAATTGTAACCGGATTTAAGGTGAAAACTAGATTATAATCCAAAGAAGCGCGGATAGGACGAGCCGTTAAAGCCGATAAGATCTGAGGTACAGTAATTGTAAAATTCTCCCAACCGGCCCTAAACAATGTGTATTAATTTTAGGCTTTTTTTTTATTGTGTACAACAATTTTGGCATCGCACGCGGTGGTGGATTGGAGCAAGAGCTTCGCCACGTCCCAACTGCGGGCTGCAGCGACTATTTACGTTGGACTTTTTACGTCTGCCCCTGGGACTTTCATAACGTTTGCTCCCGGAACGAAAGAGCGAATTCGTGAACCATAAATGTACTCTGGTATTGTAAAGATATTGCTTGTTATTTGATAAGGTAGTTAAGGTCTGTAACCACCCCCCCCCCCCCCCCTTTTTTGTGGATCTGCTGTTGCGTTATTTTTGATAAATTGTTATTGTTAATTCAGAGTTTCTAAAGATTATTTTTGTTTTCATTTCTTTTATTTCCCTTGGTAATTGAATAAAAAAAAAAATAGGTAATACGTAAGGTCAACTGTTATTTTCTTTTTTTAAGTGATAGAACCAATTTTCATTTCAAACTGAATTTAAGTCGGCTGAGTGGAGGATTATTGCTTGCCACCACCCAAGGCCTTTCATAAGCAATTGGCGCCCAGCCAGGTTATCTGGTGAGTACTTTTTTTGTTATTTTGGGATTTCTTAACTAACCTGCTGGACCACCCCTTTCTTCACTGAGCAAACCGGCCTGTCAGCAAACCATCCGGTGTCAGTACGGGCGTGTAGCAAATTTGGACGTGATCTACGTGAACGTGTCGCCTTTTCCTGCATTAAAACGTTGCAATTATGTACCCCAATCCTTAGCTTACGATCGTGAGCCATGGCTCAGTTCTACACAAATGAGGCCGTCAGCTTGGAAAAGGAGGTTTCTGGAGTTGGGGCCCCCGTGGAGACCCCCGACGAGGAGCTGGACTTCCAATATGACATAGCCGAATGCGTGCGGTGGATCAGAGAGCACGATTTCAAGAAGGTCTGCCTTCAGTTTCCGGATTTCTTATTACCCGACTCCACGAAAGTAGCGGAAAAACTGCAACAAATTTTAGAACAAAGAGTTTATATTTTAGGTGACACGGCGTACGGCAGGTGCTGCTTGGATTATGTGGCAGCCGTTCACATAACGGGGGACGCAATAATCCACTTTGGGCCCAAGTGCTTCTCGAAGCCGGCCGGTGACATTCCAAGTCTTTTCGTTCACGAGAAACACGCTTTAGATTTAGACGCTTACTCTGCAGCCTTTGACTAACTATTTTCCAGTGCTACCGACACAATTGTGACGGTATTAGACACGCCATACGCGCATCTACAAGGAACAATAAGTGACAGACTTCAAGGAAGATCAAATATTGTAACAATCGATGATGTCGAGAACGTGGCTAAAAACACAATTATCTACGTAGGAGCAAATGATGGGAAATTACTTAATTTTACGCTTATGTACAAACCTAGGAAGTTATATTTTTACGATGAGCCGAGGAGGAAAGGCATGCAGCTGTACGAGCCGAACTCTGCAGTGTTCAAACGGCGGCTCAACCTGATCGAGCGTGTCAAGGACAGCAAAACCGTGGGCGTCGTGATTGGCACTTTGGCTGTGAAGAACTACTTGGACGTCATCGACAGGGGTAAACGGCTGTTGACTCTACATGCGAAGAAGTATTACTTGATCAGCGTTGGCAAGCCGACTGTCGCCAAATTGGCTAATTTTCCAGAGATGGACGTGTATGTCCTGATAGGCTGCGCGATGAACGAGATCTATGAGAGCCCTGACTTCTTTAAGCCGATAGTCGCCCCGTACGACGTGGAGGTTGCCCTGAACCCCCTGGCTGTCCGCTATGACTTCTCCTACGACTTCAACGCGATCGCCGCGTCTGACCTCACGGAACTGGAAAACTCTGACCTTCTTAAGACGAACGAACGACGACCGTGACGCCAGATCTACTCCCAACCCAAAATGACCATTAGTTCAGTCAGCGCTCTCGAACTGAACAGACGTGCTCTCGGAGCTTGAGTAGAACTACCGTTTCGGGGTGGCGCCACCTGTAGACCTACCCGTTGCTGGCTACTCTCCTCCTTGCACTACGCTTCATACTTACAATGTCCACGGACGTTGAAAGTAAGCTTACCTGCTCTCCTGAGAGCAAGCGCCGCCGCACTGACCCTGAAGTGGCCTTCTCGGAGGACAACGATGGGTTCAGGGTGGTAACTCATAAACAGATACCTCCGGTATTTGTTTATGGTGTAGAGTATTTCGGGCTGTACGATATACTCATCGAGCTGGGCCTTGAATTTGGCGTGAAGTCCGTCGGGAAAAGCATTCGATGAAAGTTTGCTTCGATCGAGGACTACCGCGCTGGCACAAAGGCAATGACCGACAGGGAGATCGAGTATCACTCCTTTTTACTAAAGGAAGAGAAAGATCTTAAGCTGGTGATCAGGGGAATACCCATGAGAACCGCCCCTGAACAAGTCAAACAGCGGCTTGAGCGAACGGGGATTTATCCCAAGCATGTCGCTCAGCTTAAGCCTGGCGGAAAACTAATTCCGCTATTTTTGGTTTACCTACCTGGAGGCTCCGATGCCACCAGGTTAAGGGACTAAAGACGCTATGCAGCATCTCCATTCACGTGGAGATTTTCAGAGGTCGTGGAGGTCCGGCCCAGTGCTTCAGGTGTCAGCGATGGGGTCACTCATCGGCGGCCTGCAAGTCACGCCGGAGGTGCGTTCGTTGCGGCGCGGAGCACGATGCTAAGTCGTGTCCCGTGCCACTGACGGAGCCGGCTTCCTGCTGTAACTGTCAGGGAAGTCATCCTGCAAGTTACAGGGGCTGTCGGGTCGCATTATCGCTCAAAAAGCGCGATGCGACCACCAAAACCTCCACACGGCAGATCGCGAGGTCTGCAAAGGGTAAGGCGGCAAAAGCTTCCAAAGCCGCCAAACCTGCGTGCTCCCTCTCGCCTCCAGAGGCAGAGGGCAAAACAGAGGCAAGGAGAGCCAAAGGCCACTCTAAGACCGGCGCGGTTAAAACCGTCAAGTCAAAGAAAGCGCCGGAGGACTCTAAGCCGATGAAAGCAGGAGTTGCAAAGGCCCACAAGGCCGAAAATAAGACAGCCCCTGTGAGTGTGCTCAAAGGCACCTCTAAGACTAAGGCGGATAAACCAAAAAAGGTTAAAGCCGCAAAGTCGAAGAAAGTGCCGGAAGATACTTCCGCTATGGAAGTAGACTCTGAGCCGAGGGAAGCAGGAGTTGCAAAGGCCCACAAAGCCGACAATAAGCCAGCTCCGGAGTTGACAACTCCAAGCACAGAAGTTGGGGCTGATGAGAAATCAGCAGCCCAAACGACGAAAGTCCCCGCTGCAAACGATATTAAGGCCGAAAATAAGTCAGCACGGGAAGAAACTCCCATGTCAGAAGTGTCTGCCATTGAGCCAAAACTCAGAAAGCAGGCGAACGCAGCAAAAGCCCACAAAGCCGATAATAAGTCTGCAAAGAGGAAGCTAACTCCTCAAACAAAGATTGCGGCCACTGAGACATCAGTCGGCAAAAATATTGTAGTTGGCTCTACTGCAAAGGCTCCAAAAGCTGACAATAAGTCAGTAAAGAAAGCTGCAAAAATAATAGCTGCAAATGCCATGCAAATGGCAAATAATCAGACGGCACGGGAGACTTCTGGCAAAAAGTCTCCCACCACAGAAGTTACGTTTGCGATACCTGATATTGCAAATGGGTCAGCCGAACCCAAAGCTGCAAAAGTCATATTGGCCAAAAATAAGACAGCAGGTGACACTTGCACGGCTGCTAGTGATCCAAGTCAACTTCTGGAGTGTATGTTCAAATGCGGAGTGGATCCCAAAGACATGCGTCAATGGGCATCAAAATTCTTCCCTCTCTTGCGTGCAGCCAAGCAAGAGGAGAATTCACTCGAGATAATGATTGTGGTCACACAAGCAGTAGTGGAGTGCCCGGGATACCCGGACAATGGATTTTAAATCCATTGTTAGCATTTGTCAATCTCGCGATATAAACACATGGTCGCAATGCTTAGTAACAAGAAAGGAATTAATTAGTTCTTCAGACGGTGAAACGCTAAATGGTCTGGCTAGCAATACAGCTTGTAGTGGTACAAGTTCAAGTCGTGTGCGACCTCAAACCCCAAATGCTGGCAGACCAGTAAATATTATTTACTGGAATGCAAATGGTGTGAAAGGGCAGGAAGCACAACTGCGATACACAGCAGAACGACATAAAGCGGATGTTATATTGCTATGCGAAACACACCTGCGCGAAGGACGGTCACTGAAGCTGCCAAACTACATCACGTATCGTGACGACAGGTCAGTCGGTAGGATGGGTGGAACCGCCATTCTTATAAAGAAGGGCATCCCCCATTACCACGTGGATACTCCACAAATGAACACTGTTGAAGCGACTACTATTGTTGCTAGAATTGGTGGTAAGGAGACCCTCCTCGTTGCAGCGTATAACAGTCCAAGTCTGCACCTAGATGTATACGACATCACCGCCTTGCTTAAGCTACATTCACCCGCTATAATAGCGGGAGATGTCAATGCTTAACACGCCGCATGGAACTCTAGATCTGAAAACTCTAGAGGTAGAACCCTGCACAATTACGCGACGGCTAATCACCTGGCTGTAATTGCGCCATCAGAACCCACCCACTTTCACCATTGTGGAAGTGCGGACGTCTTAGATGTAGCGATCCTTGAGGGTATCATTTGCGCTCACAGCGTGTGGTCGCTGTCGGAGCTCGACTCTGATCACAACCCAGTGTTGTTGACGCTTAATGACCTCGAGATCAACCGGTGCCGCCCAGGCGGCACGCAGGTATACACAAAGGTCAACTGGGAATTGTTTGGCGAGAGGGTCAATGCTCGCATTGTACTCCCTATCAGTGGTGATTCATGCGATGCTGTGGAGCAAGAGGTAGTCAAACTCACAGAAATAATACAGGCAAGTCTCGAGGATTCCTCCACTGAGATGCGCAGGAAACTGCCATCTCATGAGCTTCCCGCAGACATCAGGGATCTAATCCTGGAGAAAAATCGATTACGGAAGCTTTGGCAGAAGTATCGAAGCCCAATTGACCGTAGACGACTCAATTCTTTGACTGCTGAGGTCAAGGAGAGAGTCCGAGATCACAGGGACCAGCGCTGGCGTGATGCCACCGTGGATATGACGACACAGGGTGGCTCCCTGTGGAGGTGTACCCGGCGGTTAACAAAAGCGAGGGCTCCAACTGCGGCTCTCCTCGATGGAAACGTCATGGTCACCGAGCCAAAAGCAAAATCTGAACTGTTTGCAACGTCTCTGGCGGGACAGTTTACACCTAACCCGTCGAAGAACAATGCTCACGGTTACGTAACAGATTTTGTGGCAGAGTACCTAGCGAGACCCGTCTCTAAGGACTTCCGGACGGTTTCGCCAAAGGAAGTTCGTGAGATAATCAAATACTTGATAAACCGCAAGGCTCCCGGCGCAGACGGCATTAGTAATATTGCACTGAAGCATCTACCGGGGCGTGCACACGTTCTCATTGCATCACTATTTAACAGAATATATGCACTGAGATACTTTCCATCTCAATGGAAAACGGCAAAGGTTATCGCAATCCCGAAGCCTAAAAAGCCGCTGAAGCTTACTTCCAGCTACCGACCCATTAGCCTGCTCTCGGGCCTGAGTAAGATGTTCGAGAGAACACTTCTCAATCGCCTAACGGAGACGATATCACAGCGTGATATTCTGATCCCCGAGCAGTTTGGGTTTCGGCAGGAACACAGCACTACTCAGCAGCTAACCAGGTTATCGGAAAGCATAACGCGCGGCTTCAATGATAACCAGCACACAGGTGCAGTGTTTTTGGACATTGAAAAAGCATTCGACAAAGTATGGCATGAGGGTCTCATATACAAACTGATCTACATGGGATTTCCGGATGTTTACATCCACATCATTTACTCGTATCTGATGGACAGGAAGTTCTATGTTTACTCGGAGTGTGAGTCCTCCTCTACCAGAAATATCGAAGCCGGTGTGCCACAAGGCAGCGTGATCGGCCCAACGCTCTTCTCACTGTACATCAATGATGTACCGAGAGAGCAGAAGGTTGCACTCTACGCTGACGACACAGCCTACTTCGTAACTTCCCGGTCTGTACCAATCATTCTGAGGAAGTTGGGAGAGCACGTCTGTTCGGCTCAGAAGCTGAGCTCGAACTCCTTTCAACACCTAGACATCGTCAGACTATTAGAAGCACACGGGGCGGATGTCAACGCCCAATCGACGTCAGGTACCATTCTCGCCTTTATTTTTTATGCAGTATACTAAATTGAACGTCACTTTTGTAGGCAATACCCCATTAATGTACGGCTGCGCTGGCGGACATTAGGAGGTGGTCAAGTTCCTCCTGGAGAACGGCGCGAATGTGGAGGACCACAATGAAAACGGACACACACCTCTCATGGAAGCGGCCAGTGCCGGTCATGTCGGACTTGCAAAGATCTTGTAGATGCACGGCGCCGGCATCAACACTCATTCTAACGAATTCAAGGAATCCGCACTGACACTGGCCTGCTACAAGGGCAACCTGGACATGGTGAAATTCTTGCTGGAAGCCGGCGCCGATCAGGAGCATAAGACGGACGAGATGCACACCGCCCTGATGGAAGCCTCCATGGATGGCCACGTTGAGGTTGCAAGGCTGTTGCTCGACTCCGGGGCGCAAGTTAACATGCCTACCGACAGTTTTGAGTCGCCTCTTACCTTGGCAGCTTGCGGGGGCCATGTCGATCTGGCGATGCTCCTGATCGAGCGGAGTGCAAATATCGAGGAGGTGAACGACGAAGGGTACACGCCCCTCATGGAGGCTGCAAGGGAAGGACATGAAGACATGGTGGTATTATTACTCAGTCAAGGTACGATTTGATGTAATTTCAGGGCTTTGTAGTAAGAGTGTAAACACTCACAAAAGCATTTTGAGAAGTTGCTATATTTTTACGATGAGCCGAGGAGGAAAGGCATGCAGCTGTACGAGCCGAACTCTGCAGTGTTCAAACGGCGGCTCTACCTGATCGAGCGTGTCAAGGACAGCAAAACCGTGGGCGTCGTGATTGGCACTTTGGCTGGGAAGAACTACTTGGACGTCATCGACAGGGTTAAACGGCTGTTGACTCTACATGCGAAGAAGTATTACTTGATCAGCGTTGGCAAGCCGACTGTCGCCAAATTGGCTAATTTTCCAGAGATGGACGTGTATGTCCTGATAGGCTGCGCGATGAACGAGATCTATGAGAGCCCTGACTTCTTTAAGCCGATAGTCGCCCCGTACGACGTGGAGGTTGCCCTGAACCCCCTGGCTGTCCGCTATGACTTCTCCTACGACTTCAACGCGATCGCCGCGTCTGACCTCACGGAACTGGAAAACTCTGACCTTCTTAAGACGAACGAACGACGACCGTGACGCCAGATCTACTCCCAACCCAAAATGACCATTAGTTCAGTCAGCGCTCTCGAACTGAACAGACGTGCTCTCGGAGCTTGAGTAGAACTACCGTTTCGGGGTGGCGCCACCTGTAGACCTACCCGTTGCTGGCTACTCTCCTCCTTGCACTACGCTTCATACTTACAATGTCCACGGACGTTGAAAGTAAGCTTACCTGCTCTCCTGAGAGCAAGCGCCGCCGCACTGACCCTGAAGTGGCCTCCTCGGAGGACAACGATGGGTTCAGGGTGGTAACTCATAAACAGATACCTCCGGTATTTGTTTATGGTGTAGAGTATTTCGGGCTGTACGATATACTCATCGAGCTGGGCCTTGAATTTGGCGTGAAGTCCGTCGGGAAAAGCATTCGATGAAAGTTTGCTTCGATCGAGGACTACCGCGCTGGCACAAAGGCAATGACCGACAGGGAGATCGAGTATCACTCCTTTTTACTAAAGGAAGAGAAAGATCTTAAGCTGGTGATCAGGGGAATACCCATGAGAACCGCCCCTGAACAAGTCAAACAGCGGCTTGAGCGAGCGGGGATTTATCCCAAGCATGTCGCTCAGCTTAAGCCTGGCGGAAAACTAATTCCGCTATTTTTGGTTTACCTACCTGGAGGCTCCGATGCCACCAGGTTAAGGGAACTAAAGACGCTATGCAGCATCTCCATTCACGTGGAGATTTTCAGAGGTCGTGGAGGTCCGGCCCAGTGCTTCAGGTGTCAGCGATGGGGTCACTCATCGGCGGCCTGCAAGTCACGCCGGAGGTGCGTTCGTTGCGGCGCGGAGCACGATGCTAAGTCGTGTCCCGTGCCACTGACGGAGCCGGCTTCCTGCTGTAACTGTCAGGGAAGTCATCCTGCAAGTTACAGGGGCTGTCGGGTCGCATTATCGCTCAAAAAGCGCGATGCGACCACCAAAACCTCCACACGGCAGATCGCGAGGTCTGCAAAGGGTAAGGCGGCAAAAGCTTCCAAAGCCGCCAAACCTGCGTGCTCCCTCTCGCCTCCAGAGGCAGAGGGCAAAACAGAGGCAAGGAGAGCCAAAGGCCACTCTAAGACCGGCGCGGTTAAAACCGTCAAGTCAAAGAAAGCGCCGGAGGACTCTAAGCCGATGAAAGCAGGAGTTGCAAAGGCCCACAAGGCCGAAAATAAGACAGCCCCTGTGAGTGTGCTCAAAGGCACCTCTAAGACTAAGGCGGATAAACCAAAAAAGGTTAAAGCCGCAAAGTCGAAGAAAGTGCCGGAAGATACTTCCGCTATGGAAGTAGACTCTGAGCCGAGGGAAGCAGGAGTTGCAAAGGCCCACAAAGCCGACAATAAGCCAGCTCCGGAGTTGACAACTCCAAGCACAGAAGTTGGGGCTGATGAGAAATCAGCAGCCCAAACGACGAAAGTCGCCGCTGCAAACGACATTAAGGCCGAAAATAAGTCAGCACGGGAAGAAACTCCCATGTCAGAAGTGTCTGCCATTGAGCCAAAACTCAGAAAGCAGGCGAACGCAGCAAAAGCCCACAAAGCCGATAATAAGTCTGCAAAGAGGAAGCTAACTCCTCAAACAAAGATTGCGGCCACTGAGACATCAGTCGGCAAAAATATTGTAGTTGGCTCTACTGCAAAGGCTCCAAAAGCTGACAATAAGTCAGTAAAGAAAGCTGCAAAAATAATAGCTGCAAATGCCATGCAAATGGCAAATAATCAGACGGCACGGGAGACTTCTGGCAAAAAGTCTCCCACCACAGAAGTTACGTTTGCGATACCTGATATTGCAAATGGGTCAGCCGAACCCAAAGCTGCAAAAGTCATATTGGCCAAAAAAATAAGACAGCAGGTGACACTTGCACGGCTGCTAGTGATCCAAGTCAACTTCTGGAGTGTATGTTCAAAAGCGGAGTGGATCCCAAAGACATGCGTCAATGGGCATCAAAATTCCTCCCTCTCTTGCGTGCAGCCAAGCAAGAGGAGAATTCACTCGAGATAATGATTGTGGTCACACAAGCAGTAGTGGAGTGCCCGGGATACCCGGACAATGGATTTTAAATCCATTGTTAGCATTTGTCAATCTCGCGATATAAACACATGGTCGCAATGCTTAGTAACAAGAAAGGAATTAATTAGTTCTTCAGACGGTGAAACGCTAAATGGTCTGGCTAGCAATACAGCTTGTAGTGGTACAAGTTCAAGTCGTGTGCGACCTCAAACCCCAAATGCTGGCAGACCAGTAAATATTATTTACTGGAATGCAAATGGTGTGAAAGGGCAGGAAGCACAACTGCGATACACAGCAGAACGACATAAAGCGGATGTTATATTGCTATGCGAAACACACCTGCGCGAAGGACGGTCACTGAAGCTGCCAAACTACATCACGTATCGTGACGACAGGTCAGTCGGTAGGATGGGTGGAACCGCCATTCTTATAAAGAAGGGCATCCCCCATTACCACGTGGATACTCCACAAATGAACACTGTTGAAGCGACTACTATTGTTGCTAGTATTGGTGGTAAGGAGACCCTCCTCGTTGCAGCGTATAACAGTCCAAGTCTGCACCTAGTTGTAAACGACATCACCGCCTTGCTTAAGCTACATACACCCGCTATAATAGCGGGAGATGTCAATGCTAAACACGCCGCATGGAACTCTAGGTCTGAAAACTCTAGAGGTAGAACCCTGCACAATTACGCGACGGCTAATCACCTGGCTGTAATTGCGCCATCAGAACCCACCCACTTTCACCATTGTGGAAGTGCGGACGTCTTAGATGTAGCGATCCTTGAGGGTATCATTAGCGCTCACAGCGTGTGGTCGCTGTCGGAGCTCGACTCTGATCACAACCCAGTGTTGTTGACGCTTAATGACCTCGAGATCAACCGGTGCCGCCCAGGCGGCACGCAGGTATACACAAAGGTCAACTGGGAATTGTTTGGCGAGAGGGTCAATGCTCGCATTGTACTCCCTATCAGTGGTGATTCATGCGATGCTGTGGAGCAAGAGGTAGTCAAACTCACAGAAATAATACAGGCAAGTCTCGAGGATTCCTCCACTGAGATGCGCAGGAAACTGCCATCTCATGAGCTTCCCGCAGACATCAGGGATCTAATCCTGGAGAAAAATCGATTACGGAAGCTTTGGCAGAAGTATCGAAGCCCAATTGACCGTAGACGACTCAATTCTTTGACTGCTGAGGTCAAGGAGAGAGTCCGAGATCACAGGGACCAGCGCTGGCGTGATGCCACCGTGGATATGACGACACAGGGTGGCTCCCTGTGGAGATGTACCCGGCGGTTAACAAAAGCGAGGGCTCCAACTGCGGCTCTCCTCGATGGAAACGTCATGGTCACCGAGCCAAAAGCAAAATCTGAACTGTTTGCAACGTCTCTGGCGGGACAGTTTACACCTAACCCGTCGAAGAACAATGCTCACGGTTACGTAACAGATTTTGTGGCAGAGTACCCAGCGAGACCCGTCTCTAAGGACTTCCGGACGGTTTCGCCAAAGGAAGTTCGTGAGATAATCAAATACTTGATAAACCGCAAGGCTCCCGGCGCAGACGGCATTAGTAATATTGCACTGAAGCATCTACCGGGGCGTGCACACGTTCTCATTGCATCACTATTTAACAGAATATATGCACTGAGATACTTTCCATCTCAATGGAAAACGGCAAAGGTTATCGCAATCCCGAAGCCTAAAAAGCCGCTGAAGCTTACTTCCAGCTACCGACCCATTAGCCTGCTCTCGGGCCTGAGTAAGATGTTCGAGAGAACACTTCTCAATCGCCTAACGGAGACGATATCACAGCGTGATATTCTGATCCCCGAGCAGTTTGGGTTTCGGCAGGAACACAGCACTACTCAGCAGCTAACCAGGTTATCGGAAAGCATAACGCGCGGCTTCAATGATAACCAGCACACAGGTGCAGTGTTTTTGGACATTGAAAAAGCATTCGACAAAGTATGGCATGAGGGTCTCATATACAAACTGATCTACATGGGATTTCCGGATGTTTACATCCACATCATTTACTCGTATCTGATGGACAGGAAGTTCTATGTTTACTCGGAGTGTGAGTCCTCCTCTACCAGAAATATCGAAGCCGGTGTGCCACAAGGCAGCGTGATCGGCCCAACGCTCTTCTCACTGTACATCAATGATGTACCGAGAGAGCAGAAGGTTGCACTCTACGCTGACGACACAGCCTACTTCGTAACTTCCCGGTCTGTACCAATCATTCTGAGGAAGTTGCAAGCGCAACTGCATGAACTTGAGAGCTACTATGACATGTGGCGTATCAAAGTGAATGTAAAAAAGTCCGAAGCGGCCCTGTTTACCAGGAGAAGGCCTGCCCAGCCAGGCACTTTAATGCTTCATAACGAAGTCATACCCTGGAAAACTGAGGTCAAGTATTTGGGGGTCATCCTTGATCGGCGACTCAATTTCAGAAGCCACACTTCTCGGGTCATAGGAAAGGCATGGGGTCAATTCTCCAAGCTGTATCCCCTGATCAATGAGAATTCGAGGCTCTCGTACAACGGTAAGCGATTACTGTATACGAGCTTCCTGCGGCCTATACTGACATATGCCTGTCCAGCATGGGCATATAATGACGTACAGGTGGCGCGTCTGCAAGTGTTCCAGAACAAGTGTCTGAGAGCCTTTACTGGTTGTCACTACTTGGTAAGGAACAGTATATTGCATGACGACTTCAATTTGCCTCAGATCCAAGAGTTTGTTTGCCAGCAGACTCTCGGTTTCTACAGCAAAGCAGAAGCTAGCGCGAACGGACTTATCCAGGGTTTGGGTCAATATGACACAGATAACCCATGGATAAAGCACCGCACGCCGAAGCACATACCTGAGTCCTGCTGACTGCCAGTTAGCATTTTCAAAAGACCAGTAAGGGGTTATTAACTTAATCCGGAGCTACGCTGGCTGAACCTCAAAGATTCAAACCTTCGGGTTTCATTTAAATGCTCATATCTGAATGCTGAACATTTCTGATGATCAATATGATACGGCAGGTCATGGTGAACAACCGGTACCTCATTATTGATTCATGGACGCCTTCTGGTGTCCTGAGTACGGAGAGGTTTTAGTCGGTAGGAATCCGACACTACCCCTATAAGGGGTGTCTTTCAGAAAATTTCCTCTCCTCAAAAAAAAAAAAAAAAAGGTAGTTACAATTGTGTGAATTATAATATAATAAAATCAGGTACCTGTTTTTCAATTGACATTCGTGAAATTATATAATGAGCAATTTCTACAAATAATGAAATTTTCATGGCTAATATTAGAATTTCAAACGAGCTCTCATATTTTAAATGTATTCTTCGAATTTAAAATAATGAACGAAAAACCTTATTTCCTAGGTAGGATGACATATCTAAATAATTTAACAATTTCACACTTTCAGAAACGCTAAAACGTCGAAGTTTGCACCCCGATGCTATAAAAGACGAGCCTCTCAACAAATCATCATTCAGCGCGCTTATCTTGCCCTGAGCATATCACTCTTCGTACTATTCACCAACTTCTTCTTGCTTCGGCGGAAATTATCGAGAATGTCTGTGAAAAGCGCAGAAACTTTCGCAAATACTGTCGCGGTGTTTATGAAGACAGGAGTCCGTGATCCTATGGAGCTGAATAATTGGGTCAAGTTGTGCTCCAAGAACATAAAGATTCTAAATGATGCCTGCAAGAATGGTGTAAGTTCTGGAGTAAAGCATCGTCTGCTTGCTACTGTTGGCAGATTGATGGGGAGTAGAACGATACTAAAAGCAATAGCGGTTCGCGGAGGTGCATACAAGATGACTCATCCATATATATATATATATATATATATATATATATATATATATATATATATATATATATATATATATATATATATATATATATATATTTATATATATACATAATATTGCTAAATTTTAAACCTATAAATTAGCGGGCAATAATATATTTAATATAATAATAATAGATAATAATATAATATAATCGTAAGTTTTCGAGTTCTAAGAATAATATAGTAAAATTATTGAATCATAATACGGCAAGATGCAAAATACATGTATAAAGAAAAACCTACAAATAATTGCGGGGCTAATTAAATTCAGGCTAAATATATAGCTAAAGACTACACGACATGTAAAATTCAAGGGATATATATATATATACCACCACCAACAGGTGTATCACGGGTATCTCACAGATGTCTCACAGGTGTCTCACAGGTGTCTCACAGCTGTGAGATTACACACAGCGTATTAACTCAAAACTATGAAGGTAGTGAGCGAGTGATATGTTATCTGTCTAGGTCATTAACTAAAAACGAAAGGAAATTTACTGTAGCAGAAAGAGAGCTATTATGTGTACTGTGGAGTATTCAGAAACTGAGGTGTTATCTCGAGGGTACTCATTTTAAAGTGATTACAGATCATTACAGTTTATGCTGGCTAAATAACTTAAAAGACCCGCAAGGAAGGCTAGGTAGGTGGGCGTTGAAAATGCAACAGTACAAATTTGAAATATTCATCGCAAAGGAAAAGAACATGTTGTTGCAGATTGTTTATCACGAGCAATGATAATTGATTGTGTGAATTTGAGTACAGGAAAAGGAGGGAGAAACGAAGATGATATAAAAGATAAATGGTACCGTAGGATGTGTGAAAAGGTTGTATCGAAACCCTTAGATTATATTAATTGGAGAGTGCTTGACGGTAGATTGTATAAATCTGTCGACACTGATACCGGAAATTTTGGAGTGACTGATGATGGTTCAGTGGAGAATGGGTGGCCTATGGTAGGAGTCCATGGAGGTCCCAGAATGCAAAGGATTGTGCTACGTTGCCGGGTGGATGCAAGCACTAATTAATTAACACTTTTCGTTTGAGATCGGGATCTTGACTTTTAAAGGAATCAGTCCCTTGCGTATACTGTATATTTTTAAATCTGTCTAAGTAGATTGTATCTTTAATTATTGTATTTTTGGGTTGGGAGTAGATCTGGCGTCACGGTCGTCGTTCGTTCGTCCGCACTTTTTTTGAAAGTTTTATCGGGGAATTGTCCGATATTGGATTTAATTCGATCCTTTTCACCAACGTTAGCCGTGCCAGCAACAACGCCTTGTGAGCGGACAAAGAGCACGTGTTAAAATTGTAACCGGATTTAAGGTGAAAACTAGATCATAATCCAAAGAAGCGCGGATAGGACGAGCCGTTAAAGCCGATAAGATCTGAGGTACAGTAATTGTAAAATTCTCCCAACCGGCCCTAAACAATGTATATTAAATTTTAGGCTTTTTTTTTTATTGTGTACAACAATTTTGGCATCGCACGCGGTGGTGGATTGGAGCAAGGGCTTCGCCACGTCCCAACTGCGGGCTGCAGCGACTATTTACGTTGGACTTTTTACGTCTGCCCCTGGGACTTTCATAACGTTTGCTCCCGGAACGAAAGAGCGAATTCGTGAACAATAAATGTACTCTGGTATTGTAAAGATATTGCTTGTTATTTGATAAGGTAGTTAAGGTCTGTAACCCCCCCCCCCCCCCCTTTTTTGTGGATCTGCTGTTGCGTTATTTTTGATAAATTGTTATTGTTAATTCATAGTTTCTAAAGATTATTTTTGTTTTCATTTCTTTTATTTCCCTTGGTAATTGAATAAAAAAAAAATAGGTAATACGTAAGGTCAACTGTTATTTTCTTTTTTTAAGTGATAGAACCATTTTTCATTTCAAACTGAATTTAAGTCGGCTGAGTGGAGGATTATTGCTTGCCACCACTCAAGGCCTTTCATAAGCAATTGGCGCCCAGCCAGGTTATCTGGTGAGTACTTTTTTTGTTATTTTGGGATTTCTTAACTAGCCTGCTGGACCACCCCTTTCTTCACTGAGCAAACCGGCCTGTCAGCAAACCATCCGCTGTCAGTACGGGCGTGTAGCAAATTTGGACGTGATCTACGTGAACGTGTCGCCTTTTCCTGCATTAAAACGTTGCAATTATGTACCCCAATCCTTAGCTTACGATCGTGAGCCATGGCTCAGTTCTACACAAATGAGGCCGTCAGCTTGGAAAAGGAGGTTTCTGGAGTTGGGCCCCCCGTGGAGACCCCCGACGAGGAGCTGGACTTCCAATATGACATAGCCGAATGCGTGCGGTGGATCAGAGAGCACGATTTTAAGAAGGTCTGCCTTAGAGGAAAAATGGGATCAAGAATTAAAGAAATTACAAAGAGACTTAAATGCAGCTGTAAACAAAACCACAAATAAAAGTCCGTTCGAAATAGTGCTTGGGTATCAACCCACTGTTGAAGACTCATACCTGGCGAGGATAGCCAACACAGAGGAGCTAAAACCACGAGAAGACATCCAGGAGGAAGTGAAGACACGAGCCACTAGCGAGGGAAAGAAATATAAGATCCGATATGACAAAAAGCGATACAAGGGGGTAGTCTACAACGTCGGAGAAATTGTAGCCATGAAAAGACTCCCCGAACAAACCGGTTATTCAACAAAATTACAACCTAAATACCGAGGGCCCCTGGTGATAATATGGCCCGTATCTATCGTCCGTACTTAAGCCTGAGTTCTACTTACGTCGTATATTTGGTTGCGTGTTTTCTACAA
The DNA here is from genome assembly GCA_951805005.1 of Othius punctulatus. NCBI lineage: Eukaryota > Metazoa > Arthropoda > Insecta > Coleoptera > Staphylinidae > Othius > Othius punctulatus. The sequence continues at coordinate 48,685,570 of OX638145.1, read as the reverse complement.
ACGTTTATGGACTGAACGCAACCAAACATACGACTTGAGTCGAGCTCAAGCTCAAGTACGGACTATAGATACGGGCCTAAAGGTGCTGGGAAGTAACACCTATCAAGTGGAAAAATTAAACAAGAGTGACGGAGAAAGAGGATTTTCAACGATAGTCCATGTGTCCCAATTGAAAATATATAAGAACCAAGAAGATGACCCATACTCAGAGGAGGAAGAAGAAGATGAAGAATACGAAGTAGAAGGAACAGAAGACACAGAACCAGAAGAGGACCACGATGAGGAGGAACCAGGAACTGAAACGGAGGAATGGGAACCCCAAGGAAACGACAAAGACCACCGATCAACTTAGAACGAGGGGAAGGCAGCCGACGGCTAACCAAGCCGCCAACGTGGATGAAAGATTATATATGCGAGCAGATAGTAGAGTAGCATGGTAGTGAATGCAGTTTGAGGACAAACTGATATCAGGATGGTCGAATGATAAGTATGTGAATGATTGAGCGAATGTATAGGTGAACGAGAGTATAACGAAGTGGTAGGACTAGCTGTGCGGATGAGTGTGTGCATGAGTAGGACTAGGAGTGCATGACGGGAGTCTCACGCAAGCCCACGAGGAGAGGAGACGGAAAAACGGCGGTGAAATAGTCGAGAACCCGGTGTAACGTGTAATGTGTATTAAATAGAGAAAATAAAGAAAACAAAAGTAAGAATTAACAAAATAAATAACGAAAACGACCAACACTATTTGGGCCAAATTTATAAATTTATCTGTTTTGTCCAATTTAGATAGATTAATAATGAAGTTGGATGAACAGCAAGCTGATCATATTTTTTTTAAGCTAGATTAAACTATCTCCTTGATAAATCAATGTCAGAAAATAAAATAGTCTTTCAAGCAAAATATCTATTTGAAATTTACAAACAAGATTTGCAAGTCTCTTGTGGATAAAATTTGTATTATTTGCGACGTTATAGTGAGAACAACTCTTGGAGTTTTGTCAGTACAAATTGAAAGAAAACTAGTGGCTTACATTCAGAGCACATATATTGAATTATAAATATTTTTATTCATTTTGGGGAAAAAATGCATGAACATTACGTCGCATACAAATTATTTGTGATCTAATTTGTCACAGAAAATGTTATCATCTTTATCTATACATTCTATAGAAAGATCAATATTAAAAGGGTTATCTGCTGATGAAAATTTAAAATAATTTACCAACAAAAATTGCCACAAAGAAGTTCTACCCTAATAACCATATACAGTGTGTTCAGTGTCCACTTTAATCAGTGCCCATCAATCAATTCAGAAACAACTTCGTGTTTCGCGCTCTTAATTGGAAAACATTTTGTTGATGTTTTGCATGATGTACCCAGATCAAACATCTAAACTAAATTACTAAAACAAAGAGTGCATGTAATAGCAACTTTAAATTATAGCCACATAACATATGAAGGATGAGTTGTCGCTTCCAAAATATTCAGGGATCACACTTTATTAAAGTGCGCAGGTGTTACTCTATTTATTAGAAATATTTATTTTTAAAGAATTATTGCTATTTGACTTTTTCTCTTTTATTTTTTAAAGATTATATAATTAATCATAAATTTGGCCAATAGGAATCACAAATTTTACATAGTTACCATGTTTTGATAAACGGATATACCCTTGACGAAGTGGTTTAATCACTTCGGTTTTTCGGTGGGTCCAACAAACCAAAAATAATGGATAATAATTTAAATCAAGAGCCATGATTTAACAACAGTCATGACAACAAAGTTTTGTATTTAGTAACAAATGTCAAATAAAACCAGAATGAATCGCTTCGGCAAGCTTCAAGTTTATAAGCGTAGCTAGTATATAAGCGTAGCAATTGAGTCTTTAACGCCTGCGAACACGGCAAAAACGCACAAATGCATTTGGAAGCAGTGAAAATATGAACTTCTTGAGCAGACTTCGAACGAACACTTGGCAGGTATTCTAAAAGACTGCTTTCAACATGAAGCGAGTTGATGGGACCGATTATAAGAAGGGAGTTGTAAAGACGACTTGGAATATTTCCGCAAAACTTCTCCAGAAAGAGCACTTTGAAGATTTTAATCGGAAAATAGACCCATTAAAAGACATAGTTTTGGAAGACACCATAGTTTTGGAGAAAGGCACGTGCGGCCAAAAGAAGACAGCTTTAATATATATAATCGTAACGAATACCACTCAGGAAATAGAAAATAACGATTATTTCTCACTCGTAACTTGACATAATCGCTAAAAAAACACTCGAGCTACGCTCTCGTTGTTTTTCGCAGATTACATCTCGGTACTCGTAAAATATTCGATTATTTTTGATGCTCTTGTGATGTGAAATATATATTTTTAAAAATTGTCATAGGCTCGATGAGGTGTGCCTAAAGTGCCCAGTGCCCGACAAGATGGTCCTGATTGTGCTCAATGACCTTCCAAAAACATGTTTATGGTACAATGCTGATTATTTTCAGAATATTTCAAATTTATTCCATTCATGGAACAAGATTTGATAGGAAAATTGTAATTTTTAATATTTCGGTGCAGTTGAAATGTCGAGGCACAAGAGGTCTTCTACTTTCCCAAGCAATAGCAGTAGTAGGTGCATTTACTATGTTAAAAATTCTACGTTTCTCATAGATACATAAGATAGATACACATGAAAATTTGTTGTTAAACGTATTAAACTTTTCATTTCATTAGCTACTACAAGCAAGACTGAGGTCCTAATTTTCATACATCATTTTAGTCTTGAAATCGCATTTAAATCTTTAATTTTCATAGTTTCATTCGTTTGTTTAATCATGTATATTCTAATCTGTTCCAGAATTTTTATTCACAACGTCATACTTAGTTTTGATGAATATGTCACTCTTGTAAATTTCTCCAGGCCTTCCAATAGACGTACTATTAATGGTAATTGGTTTTTGCACATAGGAGAATTTGTTTCAATGGATTTTTTTTTTTAATATGCATTTATACTGATTTCATCCATTATTTGATTCTGATTGAATATTGCTGAATGTTTTACTTTCTTGTAAATCTCTTGTCTGTTGATTTAGTAGGTGTTGACCGATCACTTAGTTGTAGTGTTGATTCGTTTCAATGGATTTTTCTTGATTCTTGTATGTCATTCTGCAATGTTGTACCATTCACATGATTCTGCTTGTGGAGTTATTGAACATTAAATGAGTCTTGAAGCCTAGCGCATATGTTCTCCTGATTCAAGCCAACCTTGAAGAAAGTGAATGGAAAATCACTTGATCTTGTGCGCTTGGATATCTTCAGTTATTGTAATTCAGGAGTCTTGAAGCCTAGCGCATATGTTCTCTTGATTCAAGCCGACCTTGAAGAAAGTGAATGGAAAATCACTTGATCTTGTGCGCTTGGATATCTTCAGTTATTGTAATTCAGGAGTCTTGAAGCCTAGCGCATATGTTCTCTTGATTCAAGCCGACCTTGAAGAAAGTGAATGGAAAATCACTTGATCTTGTGCGCTTGGATATCTTCAGTTATTGTAATTCAGGAGTCTTGAAGCCTAGCGCATATGTTCTCTTAATTCAAGCCGACCTTGAAGAAAGTGAATGGAAAATCACTTGATCTTGTGCGCTTGGATATCTTCAGTTATTGTAATTCAGGAGTCTTGAAGCCTAGCGCATATGTTCTCTTGATTCAAGCCGACCTTGAAGAAAGTGAATGGAAAATCACTTGATCTTGTGCGCTTGGATATCTTCAGTTATTGTAATTCAGGAGTCTTGAAGCCTAGCGCATATGTTCTCTTGATTCAAGCCGACCTTGAAGAAAGTGAATGGAAAATCACTTGATCTTGTGCGCTTGGATATCTTCAGTTAATGTAATTCAGGAGTCTTGAAACATAGCGCATATGTTCTCTTGATTCAAGCCGACCTTGAAGAAAGTGAATGGAAAATCACTTGATCTTGTGCGCTTGGATATCTTCAGTTATTGTAATTCAGGAGTCTTGAAGCCTAGCGCATATGTTCTCTTGATTCAAGCCGACCTTGAAGAAAGTGAATGGAAAATCACTTGATCTTGTGCGCTTGGATATCTTCAGTTATTGTAATTCAGGAGTCTTGAAGCCTAGCGCATATGTTCTCTTGATTCAAGCCGACCTTGAAGAAAGTGAATGGAAAATCACTTGATCTTGTGCGCTTGGATATCTTCAGTTATTGTAATTCAGGAGTCTTGAAGCCTAGCGCATATGTTCTCTTGATTCAAGCCGACCTTGAAGAAAGTGAATGGAAAATCACTTGATCTTGTGCGCTTGGATATCTTCAGTTATTGTAATTCAGGAGTCTTGAAACATAGCGCATATGTTCTCTTGATTCAAGCCGACCTTGAAGAAAGTGAATGGAAAATCACTTGATCTTGTGCGCTTGGATATCTTCAGTTATTGTAATTCAGGAGTCTTGAAGCCTAGCGCATATGTTCTCTTGATTCAAGCCGACCTTGAAGAGAGTGAATGGAAAATCACTTGATCTTGTGCGCTTGGATATCTTCAGTTATTGTAATTCAGGAGTCTTGAAGCATAGCGCATATGTTCTCTTGATTCAAGCCGACCTTGAAGAAAGTGAATGGAAAATCACTTGATCTTGTGCGCTTGGATATCTTCAGTTATTGTAATTCAGGAGTCTTGAAGCCTAGCGCATATGTTCTCTTGATTCAAGCCGACCTTGAAGAAAGTGAATGGAAAATCACTTGATCTTGTGCGCTTGGATATCTTCAGTTATTGTAATTCAGGAGTCTTGAAGCCTAGCGCATATGATCTCTTGATTCAAGCCGACCTTGAAGAAAGTGAATGGAAAATCACTTGATCTTGTGCGCTTGGATATCTTCAGTTGTAGGTAGTTTTATTGCATCGTCGTTTTCTGTAACAAAGAAAATACATTGTTAGTGTTAAAATATGGCAATCATCATATAGAGTTCTGATGTACAGGGTGGACCTATTTGGATGTTTCTATAGGGGATCTCGGTAACTAGAAGAGATAGAGAAAATCGACCGGTGTGAAGTTAGCAATAGATTCCAGCAATAGATTTAAAATTTAATAATTTCTGTAATATACTCATATATATGCATTCAATGTCCATGAAATCTAACGCCACAGTGTTATACTCCTCGTACCGGCACCCTCACCACCCTGTTTCAAGTCATTCACCCCTAAAATAAGAGATTTCGCATTTTTCTGTTTTGCACTAAATGAGGCGGGACCACTCATTTAAAAATTATCCAGTAGCATTCCAGAAGGTTTTTCCAATCATAATTTATCATTATTAAAATGACGTATTTAGAAACTACCGAGATAAAAAAATATTAAGGCGAGATTTTGCTTGGGACCACGACGCGCGCTCAATAATTTCAAAATTCCCAAAAATGAGGCGGAGCCATAACTTTTTTTAAATTACATAAGCATTCTACAGTGTATTACCAATCATAATTGACCAATATCAAAATGACATGTATTTGAAACTGACGAGATAAAAAAATATTAAGGCGAGATATTGCTTGAAACCACGACGCGCGCTCACTAATTTCAAAATTCCCAAAAATGAGGCGGTGCCATAACTTTTTTAAATTATATAAGCATTCTACAGTGTATTACCAATCGTAATTGACCAAAATCAAAATGACATGTATTTGAAACGGCCGAGATATAAAAATATTAAGGCGAGATATTGCTTGAAACCACGACGCGCGCTCACTAATTTCAAAATTCACAAAAATGAGGCAGAGCCATAACTTTTTTTAAATTGCAGGATCATTCTACAGTGTATTACCAATCATAATTGACTAATATCAAACTGACATGTATTTGAAACGGCCGAGATAAAAAAATATTAAGGCGAGATATTGCTTGAAACCACGACGCGCGCTCACTAATTTCAAAATTCACAAAAATGAGGCAGAGCCATAACTTTTTTTAAATTGCAGGATCATTCTACAGTGTATTACCAATCATAATTGACTAATATCAAACTGACATGTATTTGAAACGGCCGAGATAAAAAAATATTAAGGCGAGATATTGCTTGAAACCACGACGCGCGCTCACTAATTTCATAATTCTCAAAAATGAGGCAGAGCCATAACTTTTTTTAAATTACATAAGCATTCTACAGTGTATTACCAATCATAATTGACCAATATCAAATTGACATGTATTTGAAGCGGCCAAGATATAAAAATATTAAGGCGAGATATTGCTTGGGACCTCGACGCGCGCTCACTAATTTCATAATTCTCAAAAATGAGGAAAAAGTTTGAAAACCATCTACACGCCAAGAAAAACAAGAAAACACTAAAGTGCCCATTAATGTTTAAATAATTTGCTTAAACTACGATCTCATTGTCGAACGTTAATTCACTTCAATTAGCATTATATAGCTTGTTAGTCAATTTTGCCTTAAAAACCCTCCAAGTATGAAGGAAAAAATTTAATGAATTAAGTAATTAAGGTATCTTGTAGACATTCGCGAATTGCAGATTATCAACACTGCTGTGCAGCGACCTTGGCAACAGTAAGGTTTTTTTCTGAACAAATTTCAAAAATATAGTTTTGTGCAAAGAAATGTATCAAGGAAGTGTACCAGAAATGTTGCAACTGGCAAGCGAAGGAAAACGCATATGAGTTACTAAAACAGCGACATTAAATTATATTTCGGACCAATCTAAGACCATCAAACCATCATAGTACGGAGAAATTGCTCTACGCTAAAGGGCATGAGAAGGTGTCTGGGAATATTATGTATAGAAACTGCATGAGACTGTTTATTTATTTTTCATGTAGGTACCCGAAAGTGAAAGGCCTCCTAAAGTAGAATGCAAAGGGCTTCAAACCTAAGAAGTCGAAAGTTCTTGGCCGCGACGAAATTTAGAGGGTCATTCAAACTGCACCGAACGAGAAGTATACAGAGTCCTGCAACAGTGCGTTGGGATTTCCTAGCGCCTTTCCCGAGAGAGATAGAAAAAAATGTTTCGTACGAAAAGTTATTGGCTTAAAAATCTTAATGCCGTAAAATTATTTTCAAACATACAGGGTGTCCCAATTTGGCAGTATAACAAAAACATACATTTTTTTTAAATGCAACACCCTGTATTTATTCACGTTTTCTAATGACAATTTACAATTTTTTCCTCCAAATATTTCCAAGCTTAACTGGACAAAAAATCATAGTGACCTCGTTTTTTGAAGGTAAGAATAAGTTTTAGCAATAATCTCAGTGTGGTTAATAAGCAACATTTTGGTAATAAGCAATTTGAATTTAGTAACTCAGGGTGTTCAGAAAAAATGCCAGACTTTGCAAATTTGATCGCTACGATTTTTTTAAAGTTGAACTTGCTTATGCTGGATATTTAGAGAAAAATTGTAAATTGGCAACACTGTCACATAATCCAAAACTAAATTGACAACAAGTAGAGGTTGAAAACTGTCATCAGATAACTTGAATAAGTACAGGGAGTTCCATTTACAAAAATGTATGTTTTTGTTATACCCCAAAGTTGAGACACCCTTTATGTTTGAAAATAATTTTACGGCCAAAAAAAAATTAATTTAATTTAATTTTTTTTTTATTTAATATTAAGAATGATATCAAAATCATTTACAAACCTGAGAGTGCCAAATTCACAAAAATCCAAATATTCTTACTAAGTTGCATTCAAGTTTGTGTTAGTTTTAATTATAAATAGATCTATTATTTTGTTTGTTGACCGTTAGAATAATAATGTAATGTTACGTAGCGAGTACTGGGAAAAACATTATTGCCATAGGTGAAGTTAATTAACTTCTCGGGTAAATGCGGGGAATGTAAATGAGATGGTTTCAAGCTAAAAGTATTACAAAACTTTTTTCAGGAATTTTCAGTATCTAATTTTACCATTTAAGTCTACACAAAACCTTGCAAGCAAGTCATCAAATTAATCGAATATGACAAACAAAACATCCCAAGGTGGACTAAATATTGTATAAAAGTAACACTCGTAACATAACACATGCTCATAATTCTTCATATAGTGTGTTTAAAATAGTGTTGTCAACTGTTACGCTGGATATTAATATATGAGACTGTTCAAGATGCAAATGAAATATGCTTTGCAACGGTGCTGAAATGTTTCCCACACAAGCAAATAATTTAACCAAATTCTTTCAAATGTTATTATTTGTCATCATTTCATTGGAACTAGTTGGTAAAGTTGACACCTCTTTCTGGAACGCTCTGTATTACGTAACTATACAAAATCATAAAACATATATCACGTATGTAAACAACTGTTGCTTTTCAAGTCTGCCGTAATAATCGGTTTTTGGGGTTAGGAGGTATTAGTATTTGACCAACAATTTATGCCTTTTAATCTACAATACATACGTTATAATTAGTTATTCAGAGTAATTTACAAATCGTGTAAAAACCTCATGCAAATTTCCTGCATTATTGCCTTTGATATGGGTCTCAAACACACAAAACTAAAATATAGGGTGCGTTTAGGGAACGCAACTGTTGACTAGTTGACTGACAGTGGTTTGCTAAACGAGTCCGTTGACTTTGCGCTAATTCTCAGCTGCTGTTAAATTTACTCAGCGTAATTTTTGTACGCTGACAGTGAACAGTGGCGTTATCTAACCTCAATTAATACACGTTACATACAAACATAATACAAACAACATAACTTCAATAACTGGAGTGACGTATTTAGCAGTTTTGCTTCTGGATCGTTCAGCGAACTTGCAACAGCTGACTGTTATCACAAGTAATCAGGTTGAGTGCTGACTCTCAGCAGTTGCGTTGGGTAAACACAACTTTACCATCCTAAACATTTCCTATTTCGTCAAATTTTTGTTTCTACAAGAGGAGCCTACTGCACTTTTAGATTTGATACTAATATGCATATTAATTCAAAATGCTCCGAGCAATTTTGTGCAATTATTGAACATTCACACTGTATAATATGTTCATACGTGCAATATTTGTTAGAATCGTCAACTCTACAGGGGTGAGTGGATGATACGAAGCAACTGTTACCCGTGCATCTTTATTTTTCATTATCTTAACCATCCCTTTAGGATCGTTTATGGAATTGCGCTGATTGGTTGGTTGCCTCTGAATATGTCCCCGCTCCGGAGCAACAATGGCACAACTGCAATGCAAATGCAATGCAGTTGAGTCATTGTTGCTCCATGAAAGGCAATGTGTTCACATTGCTTATCAAGATTGTGCATATTCCTGTCTCACCAGTTGATTGGAAAATATGGCTATGGAACCAAATTTAAGTGGATAATTTTTACATTGTTTAATATTCAAAATGTGTTTTTGCATAAATATTCTACACAAATCAACCATGATCTACCACTCTGTATAAAGTTTGATATCTCGCTCGTTTTAAAGATAACCATATCAAAAATCTTCAGTTACACAAGTCAAAAGTCCCGTCCAAATATAATGAGAAATTGTGCCTGGTATACGGTAATCATGTGAGAAGTAAAAATATCAGGAATGCAATAGAATACATACAAATATAATACATATTAGGAGCAGGACATATTATAATAATTATTATTATTAGATGCCGTGAAAAACACATAATGTGATGCGTCAAATTACGACTAAAACCAAGGCTAAAATGACGCACGATGGCAAAATGCGCCAAAATGTTACCTGCCTCTTTAATCCGGTCGGCAAATTGCGCCGGGTACTTCTGCAACTTCCTTAGTCCCTTTGGTAATTTGCGCCAAGTGGTAGGGATTAGCGCAACGCCATATTAATTTACCATCGCGCAAATTTACCTACCCCCAAACTACCTAATTATCTAATTTTTTAGAAAATATTCAGTACTACACAAGATGAGGGAGGGAGTTTCATTCAAAATATTTAGTATCAACGAAAATTTTGTAGAAGTCTGTCATTATCCTAAGTGGTCCAAAATGGATGCATTGACAAGTAACCGTGGAGCGCATTTGCTAGTTATGGATTCTTTTAAATTTAGGTAAGTGAATGATTTAAAAAGTGGAGAAACTGTTTGGCGTTGTACAAAAAGATCGTGTCCAGCATCATTACGTACACTAGGAGCAGAAAATATAATTTCTCAAAGTAAACAAGAACACAATCACGGTGCTGACTTAAGTGCGCTACACAGACAGGTAATTGTTGTTTTTATTACTATAAAAAAATGTCAAATTACACCGTGCAACAAATTTAAAGTTGTGTAGTCACAGATAAGCAATACCATATGTCCGAAAAACTAGATTATTTTCCCTTTCGAGTAATTTAAGCCGTTTGCTTGTATCACATCAGGATTTTATTTAAATAAATTTATGAGGTCTTAAAAAATGTATTTTGTAGCTGTTGAAGGGATATTTTTAAAAACTCATATCTTTTGTAATTTTTTACGTTTTTAGATAATTCTTTAACGAGTTGAAAGCTTAAAAAGGTATCTTTCAAAATAATTAGGCGTTTGTATCGTTCTAATCAATAGATGAGAAGTAATGCCATCTGAAAGTGAAGTTAAATTGTCGAAAAATGCGGAGTTTTAATTTTGACCTACTCTTGACCACTACGTTTATATTTTGGCCCCTTGTGTTGTAAAATATTCAAAATAATTTATGAAACGTCTATTCAAACTTTATTGTGATTTGAAAATATGTTAACAAAAAATGTTTCAAAAATATAAACCTTTTGTTAACTTAACTTCTACTTAATTTCTAACGGGTTTTCCAATAAGAGGTGTTATTTTGAATAGCCCGCTATTTCGGTAGATGTCACTTTTGAAGCTGTCATTTCTTGGCATTTGACAAGTAGAAACTACGCCATTAATAAAAATGGTACGATACACGCTTCAACAACGCATTGAAATTATTAAAATTCACTATAAAAATGGTGAAAATTTGGCAGAGACGGTTCGTAAAACTCGAACATTTTTGGGTCGTCGTGAAGCACCTTGTCGGACCGCAATACAGAAATTGGTGGAAAAATTCGAGCTGTTGGGACAAGTTAGTGATGAGAAGAATAAAACCCGTGCACGTCGCTCAAGAACAGCCGAGAATATTGCTGCTGTAGCCGAAAGTGTTGAAGAAAACCCAGGTTTGTCCATTCCTCGTCGTTCTTTGGAATTAGGTATTTTTAATTAAGATTTAAGAATTAAGATTTTTTTATGGCCGGAATTGGATGGTATTGATCTGGACAACGTTCACTTTCAACAAGACGGCGCTACGTGCCACACAAGCAACGAAACCATTGATCTTTTAAGGGAAAAGTTTCCGGACCGTGTTATCTCTCGAAGAGGTGATCACAATTGGCCACCGAGATCTTGTGATTTAACACCTTGCGACTTCTTTCTTTGGGGCCACGTGAAGGAGAAGGTCTACGCCAACAGCCCAGTATCGATTCAAGACCTCAAAGATGGAATTCGTGAGGCTATCGAGGACATACAGCAGCCACTTTGCGATTTAGTTATGGAAAATTTCATGAAAAGGATTTTGTCCTGTAAGCGTGGCCGTGGTGGTCATTTGCTTGATGTTATTTTCCACTATTAACGGCATACCTTCCTCTTTGTAATGAAATAAACATCTGATGATTTATAATAAAAAATGGCATTTTTCTTTGAATATCAAAATAACACCTCTTATTGGAAAACCCTTTAGTTGGCTAGCAACCGTGCTAAGAGGAAAGTTGTTGAAGATATACCGAAAGGCCATCTAAAATTCTTCACACCACTCTGAGACATAATGCAAACGTTTTGGATTCTCTAACAAGCAAGGATGTTTGTAAAACTAAGCGCAATGTATGCGAGGAGGAAAGTAACTGGTGACGTCTTACCCACCTCGCGAAATGCTGCCCTGAACATTTTGGAATGTATTGACTTAAAAACAGTTCAATCAGAAAATTTTGTCCTCCTGGTTGACAAAAGACTGAAATTGTGGTGCTTTCGTGTAACAGTAATTTAGAATATTTGTGTAGATCTTCTAAAATATATTTAAATACTGTATACTGGTAGCCGTTACTTTGTGAAACATGGTAAATGAATGAAATAAAACAATTTTACTTTGTTGCTTCCACTAACACATTTATTTTACAAAAAATAATTTAGTGACTGCAGTTTCGACTACTTTATAGTCATTGTCAAACTAAGTACAAAAATTGAGAATGAAACACAATATATACCCTAAATTTTATAACAATTGAAGAGGGGAGAGAATATCAGATCTGTCTGATCATTAAGTAAATGACCGTCCTTTGAAAGTGTCGATTTGAAGATTTCCAACGATTCCAGTAAATTCAGTTTAAGCCCTTTGTCGGCGAAATGTAGGATCTTGATGGGGTCATCAGCTGGCTCGTGGCCCTCATTAAGAAGGTGTTCTGCGAATGTCGAATCTTCTTTTCTGAGATGAAACAATCTCAAATGTTCCTTGTACCGGATGTTAAAATTCCGCCCTGACTGACCAATATAATAACCGTCACAGTTTTCACACAAAAGTTTATACACACCCGATTTGTTTAAGGGTTCTATTTTATCCTTGGCGTTAAACATAATTGAGGATAATTTAGTGTCTGTTTTAAATGCAATTTTCACTTTGTTTTTAAGAATTTGTGCAATTTTGTCACTAACGTTGCCAAAATAGGTTAGGCAAACGAAGGGTTTGTTATCAGTTTTCGGCGGTATTGGGTAGATTTCTTTTATTAAAAGGCGATATCGCTTTTTAGAAACAATACTGGCGATCAGATTAACTGCATAGCCATTACTAACAGCGATGTTCTTAATAGTATCAATTTCTTCCCCAAGTGCTTTTTTAGTGAGTGGGATACTTAGGGCTCTATGCACCATAGAGTTAAAAGCGGCAAGTTTTTGTTGAAATGGATGTCTGGACGAATTATGGATTGTAGTGTCTGTGAAAGAATTATGGATTGTAGTGTCTGTGTTTCACAGACACTACAATCCATAATTCGTCCAGACATCCATTTCAACAAAAACTTGCCGCTTTTAACTCTATGGTGCATAGAGCCCTAAGTATCCCACTCACTAAAAAAGCACTTGGGGAAGAAATTGATACTATTAAGAACATCGCTGTTAGTAATGGCTATGCAGTTAATCTGATCGCCAGTATTGTTTCTAAAAAGCGATATCGCCTTTTAATAAAAGAAATCTACCCAATACCGCCGAAAACTGATAACAAACCCTTCATTTGCCTAACCTATTTTGGCAACGTTAGTGACAAAATTGCACAAATTCTTAAAAACAAAGTGAAAATTGCATTTAAAACAGACAGTAAATTATCCTCAATTATGTTTAACGCCAAGGATAAAATAGAACCCTTAAACAAATCGGGTGTGTATAAACTTTTGTGTGAAAACTGTGACGATTATTATATTGGTCAGTCAGGGCGGAATTTTAACATCCGGTACAAGGAACATTTGAGATCGTTTCATCTCAGAAAAGAAGATTCGACATTCGCAGAACACCTTCTTATTGAGGGCCACGAGCCAGCTGATGACCCCATCAAGATCCTACATTTCGCCGACAAAGGGCTTAAACTGAATTTACTGGAATCGTTGGAAATCTTCAAATCCACACTTTCAAAGGACGGTCATTTACTTAATGATCAGACAGATCTGATATTCTCTCCCCTCTTCAATTGTTATAAAATTTAGGGTATATATTGTGTTTCATTCTCAATTTTTGTACTTAGTTTGACAATGACTATAAAGTAGTCGAAACTGCAGTCACTAAATTATTTTTTGTAAAATAAATGTGTTAGTGGAAGCAACAAAGTAAAATTGTTTTATTTCATTAAAATATATTTAGACGAAACTTTTTCTTACTGCACAATTTTTTTTCTGCAACTGTTTACAATACATGCTCTACAAGCTGGACATTATATCCCTTTGGCATTTTGTCTACTCCCTGACAAAAAGCAGAAAACTTATGAATCACTATTTAAACCGTTATGCTCAAAAGCGTTGGAATTAGGATTCTATTTAAATCCTAAAACAATTATAGCTGATTATGAAATATCAATTCATGGTGCAATCAAGTCAGTTTGGCCTGAAACAACAATTATTGGGTGCAGATTTCACTTAGCGCAAGCCTGGTTCAGAAAGGTTCAATAACTTGGACTAGTAGAACTATACAAAAGTAAAGACAACAGCACGGGGAGATGGATTCGTTCGGAATTCCATATTTAAATCCTCAAAAACTAGGCGATTGTTTTGCTAATATACAGCCCGAATATTGTTTATATGTAACTCTGTGGTTCCGCAAATATATTTTAACAAAACTATATTAATGTGTTTTAAAAAACGATAATTAATTTCCCCATTTCAAATTTAAATGACCTTCGGTGCATTTTACCGGCAGGATTAACGTGCTTAAAAGTGAGCCGGCGCATTTTACGGGTGTACTTAAGGCGGCCGAAGTAATGACTGGATTACTCAGGTATAATTTCGCGCATTTTACCACTGCCCAAAATGACAATACCCTATTACAACCACCGGTTTATGATTATATTAAAATACATACCTATTAATTATCTCGAGGCTTCATCTCGCTGGCAAAATTAATTTGTAAACAATATATTGTTTTCAACAAGTGAACCCAAAGTGATGTTCGCATGTTTGGCATTTGTTTCGCATGTTGCGTCGCCAAAGCGTCTATGATTTCCAAGAGATGGCGCCACTGTGCGAATCTTAGATTGAATAAATAGTCAAATAAAGTTTATTTTTTAATGTTATTAACCTAGAAACTTTGGTGCCTTTTACCTTGTGTCCGGCAGTTTCAAGTCAGTGAACTCTATACTGCGTAACTGGAAAGAGTTCGTTACTATACCGCCAATACAAAGTAGTGTGTCAGACGCACAGCCAACTGCGATGGAGAAACTGTAGTATTTGCATCTCTTTTTAACTTACGTGTTTAATAACCGTGAGAAGTATAAAATCAACTTATATGGCGACTTTGCCTTTTTTAAAAGTTTAAAATCTGGCAACTACGCTTAGTTATAATCTTGCCAACTTCGTAGAGATAAAAGTATAACGTGTTAATGATTGGAACGATGATAAATGCACGCAAATCAGCTTAGTTTTACGATATCAATATAAATTCTGCGCAATATATCGCAATATAGTATAACTAATTCGCTTAGGGGAATCTCGTATGAGCGATTTAAAGCGCGCGAGATGCACGCTTTTCTGTGGCAACGTTGCATCGCCCGACGCCATTGTTTATACATGGCAGCTCAGAATTAATATTTTAGGAGTGGCTGGAATAAGCAGGTCTGCATAGGATTTTGGCTGTCGTACCGTTCGTATTTTGACGATAACCATCCGTTTCGAGGTCGTACCGATGGGGTTTCTTTCATGAGGGCCGCCTTTTCCCAGGCGTTCCACGGTTGAACCGGACCAACCGCTCGGTTGGATCGATGTTTGGCTTGCCACTGTATAGTGAGTTCATTCAAGGTTCCGCAATAAGAACTTGGAACTGTGCAGCGCAGCTGGTCAGCTTCCTTTGGTATAAACTAGCGAGCCTTCGGCAGCCGTTGAAGGTGAGTTGCAAGGGTCTTCTTAGGATATCCTTTGGTACGTGGAGGAGAGCATCCACAAGCGAGACCCTCCCGAATATTCCGATCGGACGACGCGTCCCACAAAACATGGCCGCGCAATTAGCCCTAAATGTTTTCAAATTTTCACATTACAGCCTCGTCTGCACGCTCAAGGAGCAGACGAGGCCCAGAAAATCGATCAAGCAGCCAATTTAATTGCACGTCCCCTAATTCAAGACACCTTTGTTCGGTCGTGTCAACAGATTTTTCAAATCGATGTCACTGACAACTAGCCAAATTCAGATTGATTTATTCACCCATTCTTTGGAACCCATTAAGCATCCCCGTCTTCTCTATGGCTTGCAAATGCTCCATAACAACCCCAGACGCCCTGTGCAGAAGATGCACGAAGAGGCACGAAAAATCCGCCTTCCTATCACTAAACCCCCCAGATTTTAAGGTTATAACTTCAATTATACAATTATGGAATTAAAAACGAATTCCAAGACCATAAACCACCATGCACACATATTCATCGCGGCACTGTTAAAATCCCACTAAGTTTACGGATTACCCGGTCGGTCGTTGACTTAATTGCCACCATTACTTGTTAGCCTTCGCTTAACGTGTTAATCTCTTGCAGATGCCACGTTCACGCAGAAGACACCACTCAAGATCGAGGTCCAGGTCTCGCTCCCACTCGCACGACCGCGACAGGGAGCCCAAAAGACGGAAAATCGAGAGCTTCGACAGCCCCCATCAGAGGAGATCCGTCAGGTTAGTATTATCAATGAGTCGCCTTAGTTATAAATCGGATGGAATGTTAAAGCGCACTTGCACCATGCGTACGCTTATTCTTGTGCAAGACAGCCCAATAATCAGGTCCTTGCTTCTTGTTGGCTGATGTGTTTCGTCCAAATGTTCTGACGTAAACAGATTAAGGTCAGGTTTTTTGATCTCCATTCTGCTTTGATAAAACTGAAAAGGAGTAACAGCGAATTACTGAGGCAACTGAATTTGCAATTATTTCCCACGTGTTAATTTTCTGTACCTAATTAATTTATTTAAGTTCTCCTGATTTACATACTGTTTCTTTTTTTATCATCCTAATAATTCGTTTAAAGTTAATGTAGAATCAAATTATCAATATTTTAAAATCAAGGTTTATATGTACAGTCATGCTCACATAAATCTAGTACAAACAATTTGTCATTGCCATATAAAATTGCTATTGTAACCTAATTTCTTGTACTTGATTTATGTGAGCATGACTACATATTTTTTAAGGAAGAACCATTTTGATATTTAAAAAGATAACGGACATTTTTGTTAACCTCTTAAGTGGCTACAACGGATATAATTGCCATCAACATATTGCCATTACAGAACAATGACACAACTGCAAAATGAATTTTCCAGGAGAAACAACAAATGATTGCTAATTACTAAGTTTTAAAGAAGTGAATACTATTGGTAGTAATATTAATGTAAAATATATCCATTAAAATGATTACCAGTAAAATGTAATCACTTCTTTAATACTCGATAAATAACAATAGCTTTTTGTCTCTTCTGAAAAAAAATATTATTATGCAACTGCAAAATAATATTCTTTTTCAGAAGAGACAAAAAGCACAACTGCAAAATGAATTTTCCAGGAGAAACAACGAATGATTGTTAATTAGTGAGTTTTAAAGAAGTGAATACTATTGGTAGTAATATTAATGTAAAATATATCCATTAAAATGATTACCAGTAAAATGTAATCACTTCTTTAATACTCGATAAATAACAATAGCTTTTTGTCTCTTCTGAAAAAAAATATTATTATGCAACTGCAAAATAATATTCTTTTTCAGAAGAGACAAAAAGCACAACTGCAAAATGAATTTTCCAGGAGAAACAACGAATGATTGTTAATTAGTGAGTTTTAAAGAAGTGAATACTATTGGTAGTAATATTAATGTAAAATACATCCATTAAAATGATTACCAGTAAAATGTAATCACTTCTTTAACACTCAACAAATAACAATAGTTTTTTGTCTCTTCTGAAAAAAAATATTTTGCAGTTGCATCATTGATGTTCCGGAACGGCAATATACAGGGTGATTCGTTGGGCAATGCCCATACAGTAATGGTAGATGCAGCACATCGAGGTGATCTAAATAAACTATTTTTTATGGGTGTATCGTTGTTTTTAACCAATATACAGCGTGATTCATTAATATTGCCCATTTTTGCAATTAATCATGCAGCACATCGAGGTGATTCAAAATAATATATATTATGGGTCTATCGTTGTTTATAACCAATATACACGGTGATTCATTAATATTTCCCATTATTTTCAAATAATCATAACTTAAGAACCACCGTATAAATTTTTGTAATATTTGGTACGTATGTTCTTAATCCACTGTAGAGTGGACTAACATAATAAATAAAAATCTTATTCTCAGTCCAGCCGTAAAAAAAAATAATAAGTAGGTTTCAACTCGAAACAACAATCTGTATATCAATATTTTAAAATTTTCTTTGCATATTTGGAAAGAGCAGAAAAAATTAAGCAACACTGAATGTATCTGGTACTTCCACATACAACTTTGTTACTTATTTACTTGGGTCAAATCTAGATGTTTTGATAATGAGGTGATACAAAATTTAAACAAAAAAATCCTTTCCTAAATGATAATTTTCCAGCTTTAATCTATAAAATCATCAACTATTTCATATTCTCTTAATTTCTGGATCCTAACCTGTAAATGTATACTGAGAAGACAGGTCCGTATTTGGGATAAAATATTATTATCAATGACTAACTTTCAAACACTCTGTAGGTGTAAAAAAATGATCATAACATTTGTTCACTGCCGAACATTTAAAAAAAAAAAAAACTGAAAAAATGTTCATTCGGAGAAAAGCATAACTTTATTTTAAATAACAATAAGGTTGCAAAAAATCTACATTTTAAAGGTTGAACATAACAGAAATTCAAAACAATATTTTTTTTTCTGCATCTAATTAATTTTTCAGCTAGAGCATGATCATTTCTTGACTCTTCTGATGCATTCTTGATACATAATATTAATAACCTTTTTAACCTTTAAAATGTAGATTTGTTGCAAGGTTATTTTATTTAATATAAAGTTGTGCTTTTCTTGGAATGGGCATTTTTTCATTTAATTTTTTTTTTGTAAGTAGTGCAATGACCAAATGTTATAATCTTTTTTTTACACATACAGGTGTTTGATAGTTAGTCACTGATAATCATATTTTGTCCCAAATACGGACCTGTCCTCTCATTTTACATTAATGTTAGGATCCAGAAATTAAGAGAATGTGAAATAGTTGATGATTTTAGCTTAGCATTAAGCTGGAAAATGATCATTTAAGAAACATCAAGATGTGACTCAAGTTAATAAGTAACAAAGTTGTATGCAGAAGCACCAAATACATTCAGTGTTACTTAATTTTTTCTGCTCTTTCCAAATATGCAAACCAAATTTTAAAATATTGATATACAAGGTGTTTTTTTGAGTCGAAACCTACTTATTAATTTTTTTAAGTCCAGACCTGGAGTAAGATTTTCAGTTATGTTAATCAACAGTAGAGTGGACAAAGAACATACATACCAAATATTACAAAAATTTGTAGGGTGGTTTGTAAGTTATGATTAATTGAAAACATGGGCAATATTAATGAATCACCATGTATATTGGTTATAAAGAATGATAGACCCATAAAATATAATTTATTTAGAATCACCTTGGTGTGCCACATCTACCATTACAGTATGCGCATTTCCCAATGAATCGCCCTGTATATTACAAAACGCCTGACTAATCTAATCGAAAGAAGTTAAATTGTGTCTTAACACCATGGCCGAATTGAATTAATTCGCTTGCGTATTATGCATAGTAAGTATTCTATCTGCTCACCCATATGCTGGTATGGTTGCCGCCTGTTGTAGCAAAAAGTTTCGAATTTTCTGTTATAAGCGATTGTAGTGTAAAACTTGTTAATTTGAACAAACCTAAACGCTAAAAGCTAAGGAATTTTTTAATGATATTTTACTGACGTGTTTATATGTTATTTGTGTATGTAATGGCCAGGACGTGTATACAGGGTGGTTCAAGAGGAAGTGCAAATATTTTGGGAAGTTGTAGTATGCATGATTCTAAGTAAAAAATTGTCATATGAGCTTGTGTCCCATTGTTAATCAATGGTTACAACTGTTAATTACGATTATTTGTCTTATTAAAAAGACTGCTAGATAACGTGATATCACATTTTCAATTTTAAGGTGTAACTTAAAATTTAAAAATCCAATACCTAACCTAACCTAATCTCGAAAACCATTGAGTATTGCACCTCGGTGTATTCGATTTTTTTTCTTATTTATTATATATACCCATTATATATTATATATTATTATATATATTATATATATATATATATATATATATATATATATATTATTATTATATATATATAGTATGACCCCGGATTGAGTTTAGAAGAGGGCTTTTTTTTCAATTTTTACTTGTAAGTAAATATGTTATAGGAATTAAAATTCCTTCTTGGTCTGAAACTACCATTTCAGTAATTAAAACATTGATTTATTTATACAGAGTGTTGGCTAAATAAAAATAAATTGAATCTGCTACTTTGGCAAATTTTGACACTTAATGACAAAAATAACATCATTTAAAAAAATCCCCCACCATTTTTTTCACACAGTTCAAGCCTGATGTGGAACTGCTGAAAACTGTTTTGTTTTTCTTCAATAGTTATTGCAAATACCTCTCGTAGGCTTTTTTTTTATTTTCAGTATTATTTTCTGCATTTGGGGGATTGTTTAAAGTATTATGTTTCTATAATGTTGTTGGATGTACTTTTAAATCCTGTTTGCAAATAGTAAATAAATAAGTGTCAAAATATAATTTGAAAATTTTGACTGGTAGTTTCAGACCAAGCAGGGATTATAATTCTTATAACATTTTTATTTAAAAGCAAAAATTAAGAAAAAAAAGCTCTTGTGAACTCAATCCAGGGACATAGTGTAAATATTTTTTTTATGCAAATGCCTCAATCCAGGGACATACCGTATATATATTTTTTTTATGCAAATTCCTCTAGTAGGCGTTTTTTTAAATTTTCAGTATTATTTTCTGCATTTGGGGGATTGTTTGAAGGATTATATGTTTCTATAATGTTGTTGGATGTACTTTTAAATCCTTTTTTCACATAGTAAATAAATAAGTGTCAAAATAAAAAAAATATAGTTTGATTTTGCCAACACTATAAATAAATCAAAGTTTCAATAACTGGACTGGTAGTTTCAGACCACGCAAGGATTATAATTCCTATAACATTTTTATTTAAAAGCCAAAATGAAGAAAAAATTGCTCTTGTAAACTCAATCCGGGGACATACTGTATATATTTTTTTTTCACTTCCCAAAATATTTGCACTTCCTCCTGCAGCACCCTGTATATGCTAGCGGTGAATAAAGCAGGCCATTGTGGAATTCACGTTGCTTGATGGAATGTGCCACTTAGGCGGTTAACAATTTTGTTTTTACATGAAAGCCTGTACCTTAATCGAATTTTCTACATAATTTCCGCCTATATTAAGACACTTATCATGTCATGTGATCAGATTCTGCATTCAAACTTTATATTAAAAATACTTAATTCTTAACATTTGTGTTAAAGCTAATGCTTAACTTTTTGACCATTGTTTTCGATGTATATTCGAAGTCGAGTTCTAAATAAAGTTGAATGGGTGGTTTTATGCACTTACATACAGATGTAGAGTTTGGGAAACCCTATTCTTTATGTAACCACCTCTATATCTCACCGTTCACGAGATTCCCTGTTGAGCATAATAACTGGGGTATATATTCATGCCTGATATAGTCTAATGTGACACAAATGGAATTCATTGAATGTGATTATAGTCGGAACCAGACTAACTTGGGAGTTACCAATAAAGTTATTTGTATCGGTGTGATAAAGTATTTTCCACTGAATATGTACCAATCATGTCTTCTTGAGCACTGACGATGTGATTAAGATTTTTTTGCCCCAATACCAACAAATACCTACCAGCCCAAGTTAATCTGATACCAACTATTACCTGAATATTTCCGGTAATATTGCGATGGTTGTCTCATATACACGTTACAGATTGTCGTAATTGTTCGCCATGGACAGCATGCATTTACTTCTATTGCGACACAGTTTGTACTTGTACAAATTATTTTTGTGTGTTATTTGAACCTTCGAGCTGAGTACTTGCACTTTTAATTCCACAATTATTTATTTTGGTATACTAAGGCCGGTAAAATTCCAGAATAACCGAGACGCTTGAATGCCCCAGTCTGCCCCTGCCCTGCTCACTTGTATGCCAGCAACTGGAGAAGTATGTACTATCTTTTTCCGAAATTCTTGGACTATCAGTGCCAAATTTTATAATTATTTAAGTGTTTATGCCACTGCGTTGCGTCGCGTAAGAAATCTATGAATCGGCCTTAAAGGTCCTTACCAAGCTATTGTTGAACATATTGTTGAAGATCGTCATAAATATTAGCAAAATGTTTTCATTTGCATACCTCGTGGATAATGTACCTTTGGAGTTATGTTTTACTCAGCGAAATTGTATAGAAAACTAAATATGAAAATTTCGTGTTTTATTGAGATGGAGATGTGCGCTCATAGTTTTGTTTGAATTTGTTTTGCTACTATTTTATGACTGTAGATGCTGCTTGTGATAGCAAAACTCTGCATTTTTAGACAATTCCATACATCAAATAATTTGGGTACTACAATTTTTACATTTACCTCATGCATTTGTAATTGGCCTTGTATAAAATTGCAAGTATGCAAGGCAGTATATTAAATAGGGCCGCAAAACTCATTAATATTTTGTCTGACCTTGGTCTCGTTGACTCACGATTAGTCAATGAAAAATCTGCGTGAACCCTTCGCGCTTATTGTTTGTGGCGGGATTCCCGGTAAGGATTCACTAACCCGGCCGCTTAATTAGCATCTACAAGAGCTAATGCGATAACCCGTCCTCCAGCATCTTTTACGCTCACTCCCACACCGGCACGAACAATACCGTTGCAGGGATTCCTGGCGCGCGCCAGGATTTGCATTTTTTTTTACCATAAACCGACCGATGGCCATGCACGCCCACGTCTGGATCTTCACCGATTGCAACTGGCTCCTCCAGGGAGCGTGGGTGGAACGTCGGCGTCCGCTGCAGCGGCCTTCGGGTCGAGGGCCCCACGGGGCCGATGCACCTGGACCACGGCCCACTCGCCGACGTCGCCTCGGTGGTTGCTTGCCCTGGTGGTGTTCTCTGGTGTGTGGCCTTGATGCACGCTCTCCCGTAAGCGAGAGCGCGAATTTTTCTGCTTCTTGGGGCTCCCTGGTGATGCTAAAAAGGCAGCCGTGTCGAAAGGTTCTCTTGCACAACCGAGGGAACCGTCGTCGGATGTGGTGCATTCAGGCATTCCGCGTCTGCAACGTCCGTATTAATATTGCTATGAAATTACCAACACCTCGCGGCCTTGAAGGAATATAGCGCAAAAATGTCTTGTATAATCAGAAGTACAATTAGAGGTTCTCAAGGATTTTTTACGTGCCTGGAATATTTACGCCATACCTTAGGACATGAGGTATTATACAAAATATGTGCACTTGTATTCAGTGACGTAAGTATTAATAACATCAGTTACAAAACGTACCTGACAATCATGAGAGAAAGATCGATTTTGCAAAGCAATTCGTTTCTTGCGTGACGTGACTATGCAGCCGCGAAATACCCAAAATTATATGCTCTATATTCTGATTGTCACGTCGCCGCTATTAATTAGAAACCTAATTTAAATATCACCTTGAAATGTCGCCTAAATCGCTTATCGATAAATGTAGATCTGCGAGAACCTTTTTCGTTATCACGAAGAAACGCGCCTTATTTAGCTCTGTGAAGTTAGCACCCCAATGTTGGAACTTCGAAACCAAACCTATGACAATTTTGCCCAGTATTACCCAGTAGTTTCGTTTTGCCCAGCTCCCGTTAACACATAAGTCAATAGTCGAATTTCTAGTGTGGGACCCCCAAGAGCGAGTTCGAAGAAATAACATGCCATAATTTTGCCCACATTATGCCCAGTATTGCCCAGTAGTTGTTTCGTTTTGCCCAGCTCCCGTTAACCCATAAGTCAATAGTCGAATTTTTGGTGTGGGACCCCCAAGAGCGAGTTCGAAGACATAACATATGCCATATTTGCCCACATTATGCCCAGTATTGCCCAGTAGTTGTTTCTTTTTGCCCAGCTCCCGTTAACCCATAAGTCAATAGTCAAATTTCTATGGTGTGGGATTACAGTGGGCGAGTTCGAAGAAATAACATGCCATAACTTTGCCCAGTATTTGTTGTGTTTGTTTCGTTTTGCCCAGCTCCCGTTAACCCATAAGTCAATAGTCGAATTTCTATAGTGTGGGACCCCCATGAGCGAGTTCGAAGAAATAACATATGCCATAGTTTTGCCCACATTATGCCCAGTATTGCCCAGTAGTTGTTTCGTTTTGCCCAGCTCCTATTAACCCAAAAGTCAATTGTCAAATTTCTATGGTGTGGGACCCCCAAGAGCGAGTTCGAAGAAATAACATATGCCATAATTTTGTCCACATTATGCCCAGTATTGCCCAGTAGTTCTTACGTTTTGCCCAGCTCCCGTTAACCCATAAGTCAATAGTCGAATTTTTGGTGTGGGACCCCCAAGAGCGAGTTCGAAGACATAACATATGCCATAATTTTGCCCACATTATGCCCAGAATTACGAAACCGAAAAAAAACATTGTCTACGAATACGTGAGTAATTGAATGGCCACCATTATTTCAGACATTAAAAAACGAAAAAAAATCGAGATATTTCAAATAAATTAGCACTTCTGAATACTTCTAGTATTGCCCAGTTTTTCTCGTGGGCACTACCACGAGAGAGTTAAAAAAAAACCTTCTAGTGGAAATTTTAAAGGTCTCCTTCTTTTATTACAAATGTATGAAACTGATAGACGCTTACTGTAAGTTAAGTAATCATACTATTGTTTTATGTGAGACTGGCACATTGTGTTCTATGAGGATGATTCTGACCGACGATAAGTGTGATCAACAATTGTAAAAAGGAAGTTATATTGTATTATGTTATTATTGTTTAGCTGACATAATTAGTTTTATGTTACCCTTAATAGATCGTACATGCAGTAAATAATGTCAAAGTCATTTTCAAAACCTCAAGTTGAAAACAAATATAGGGCAAAACTCGGAGACCTTTAAAATGGCCACTAGAAGGGTTGTTTTTCCAAACAAAACATTTTATTTTTTCAAACTCGCGTGTGGGAACTTTTACTTTGGCTCATGGGCCAAGAAGAGGTGGGTCAATTGAAACAAGTACTGGGCAAATATTTGGGCATAATAATTATGTACCGAATTTTTTTATGTATCGATACCCTTTTGGCAGATCATAAGTAGGCAGGTCTTGACACATTTTACAGGGCTCTTTTATGTGTTTTTCGTTATGTTAAGCCTCTTTGTTAGCTCTTTTTTTTCATATTGTTTTTAATGTAATTAAAAAAATGGGCAATATTAATGAATCACCTTGTGGTTATAAACAACGATAGACCCATAAAATATAGTTTATTTAGAATCACCTCGGTGTGGCGCATCTACAATTACTGTATTCGCATTTCCCAATGAATCACCCTGTATAATTTTGCAAGTTCACATGTTCTAGACTTTCCATGTATATGCCCATGTTAGTTCTATGTTGCCACAGCATATAAAACTTCTGTGCTTGTATCCAGTACCCACCGATAAAATTCGCATATCTATTGGAAATTACAAATGTAACTAAATAACTAATGACTCAATGACTACGTGAATCAAATTATCTTTACGTTTGCGAGTCACTACTACTCATAGTATTACTACTACTGATAATTCATCTGGAAATTTGATAAACGTATTGTAGATAGATGAGTAACACTTGACGGGTCTACTTTGTGATACATTGTGCAATAGAAAAAAACATAGTTTTTTTACGTAATGTACATAATTTGCGTGAATTTTGATTTATATCCATAAAATATTGATTCTCAACATATTTGCGGTATGGAGAAAATGTTTGCACGATTAACAATATTTCCTCAATCAGCAAAAATTCTGCCTCGTTAATCACCGAATGCATTTTCGTGTGCGACTGCTCTGGTAAAACATTTTATGCAAATGTTGGTTTCGAAACGAGCATTCTTTCACTTTTGTTCTTAAACCTCGGTTTGCATCTCTTGCGTCAATGCCTTTGGTAAGTAAACAGTACGATACTTTCACTGGAAGGGGTCCGCCTGGCCAGGTCTTGTTATTGGCAATGGAAGCCGACAGTCTGCACTATCATCTCTTCTTAAACATACGTTTTGTTCCCCAGTTTCGCGTGTGGGTGCTAACGTGAATCGTTCGTTTGCTGTCGGTGTGTTTATTAGTTTTTACTGTATAACGTGCGGCGCATGCTTTACTCTAGAAAACGTGTGGACTTTATTTTTACGTGTTGAAACGGTAGCACGCAAATTATGATAATCAATTAGTCACTTTGTTGCTCAAATTTTAATTATCTCTCACATTGCGCACTATTCCTCTCCAAATTGATTGGCGACCTATCGAAGTTTCGGTGTTTCTCGAGTGATCTGAGCGATTTCGCGGTGTTTACAAAGCATGTGTGAGGTGCTGGCTTTAAAAATTGGCAGCACTCGCATGCAAAGGTCGTGAAACTCGTGGATAAAGGCTGTATTTTACAACGTCCGCGACAACGCCTTATTGCAGAAACGGCATAATTTATCCCACATGGAGAGCCAAAATAGGAAGCGGACGGCATGCTTGGGGTATTAGTGGAAGGAGTTAGTTATTCCCTTGTTGTCTGACGCGATAAATGCGGGCCGGGCGAGGTGGCTGGGTGTAGATTTTTTCCCTGATCCTGGATGGAATACGTCTGAAACTTTTGTTGCCATGATCTTGAGTGGTCGCACAGTTTTTCAAACCAAATCAAAGAAAACAAAGCTAACCAAGATTAACATACATCTATTACATACTTAATTGAAGTATTTAATACTGAAACTTTGTCAAATTTTCAGGAGAAATAGTTTCAGGTGTAGTATACACGAATCTAATATCAAATTTGCAAATCATAAATTTTCAGAAATTTCAGTAATAGCTAACCCTTACTTGTCAATGCACATAGTTAAGTGTTTGATTTTCGCCCTTATTTAATGCTGAAACTTTGTCAAATTTTCAGCAGAATTAGTTTCAGGTGTACTGTACACGAATCTAGTATCAAATTTGCAAATAATAAATTTTCAGAAATTTCAGTAATAACTAACCCATTCTTGTCAATGCAGAAAGTTAAGTGTTTGATTTTCGCCCTTATTTAATGCTGAAACCTTGTCAAATTTTCAGCAGAATTAGTTTCAGGTGTACTGTACACGAATCTAGTATCAAATTTGCAAATAATAAATTTTCAGAAATTTCAGTAATAACTAACCCATTCTTGTCAATGCAGAAAGTTAAGTGTTTGATTTTCGCCCTTATTTATTACTGAAACTTTGTCAAATTTTCAGGAGAATTAGTTTCAGGTGTACTATACACGAATCTGAAATCAAATTTGCAAATAATAAATTTTGAGAAATATCAGTAATAGCTAACCCTTACTTGTCAATGCACATAGTTAAGTGTTTGATTTTCGCCCTTATTTAATGCTGAAACTTTGTCAAATTTTCAGCAGAATTAGTTTCAGGTGTACTGTACACGAATCTGGTATCAAATTTGCAAATAATAAATTTTCAGAAATTTCAGTAATAACTAACCCATTCTTGTCAATGCAGAAAGTTAAGTGTTTGATTTTCGCCCTTATTTAATGCTGAAACTTTGTCAAATTTTCAGCAGAATTAGTTTCAGGTGTACTGTACACGAATCTAGTATCAAATTTGCAAATAATAAATTTTCAGAAATTTCAGTAATAACTAACCCATTCTTGTCAATGCAGAAAGTTAAGTGTTTGATTTTCGCCCTTATTTAATACTGAAACTTTGTCAAATTTTCAGGAGAATTAGTTTCAGGTGTACTATACACGAATCTGAAATTAAATTTGCAAATAATAAATTTTCAGAAATTTTGGTAATAGCTAACCCATTCTTGTCAATGCACACAGTTAAGTGTTTGATTTTCGCCCTTATTTAATGCTGAAACTTTGTCAGATTTTCAGCAGAATTAGTTTCAGGTGTACTGTACGCGAATCTAATATCAAATTTGCAAATAATAAATATTCAGAAATTTCAGTAATAGCTAACCCATTCTTGTCAATGCAGAAAGTAAAGTGTTTGATTTTCGCCCTTATTTATTACTGAAACTTTGTCAAATTTTCAGCATAATTAGTTTCAGGTGTACTGTACACGAATCTAATATCAAATTTGCAAATAATAAATATTCAGAAATTTCAGTAATAGTTAACCCATACTTGTCAATGCAGAAAGTTAAGTGTTTGATTTTCGCCCTTATTTAATACTGAAACTTTGTCCAATTTTCAGGACAATTAGTTTCAGGTGTACTATACACGAATCTGAAATCAAATTTGCAAATCAGAAATTTTCAGAAATTTCAGTAATAGCTAACCCATTCTTGTCAATGCAGAAAGTTAAGTGTTTGATTTTCGCCCTTATTTAATACTGAAACTTTGTCCAATTTTCAGGACAATTAGTTTCAGGTGTACTATACACGAATCTGAAATCAAATTTGCAAATAATAAATTTTCAGAAATTTCAGTAATAGCCAACCCTTACTTGTCCATGCACACATTAAGTGTTTGATTTTCGCCCTTATTTAATGCTGAAACTTTGTCAAATTTTCAGCAGAATTAGTTTCAGGTGTAGTATACACGAATCTGAAATCAAATTTGCACATAATAAATTTTCAGAAATTTCAGTAATAGGTAACCCTTACTTGTCAATGCACATAGTTAAGTGTTTGATGTTCCCCCTTATGTAATGCTGAAACTTTGTCAAATTTTCAGGAGAATTAGTTTCAGATGTACTATAAACGAATATAAAATCAAATTTGCAAATTATAAATTTTGAGAAATTTCAGTAATAGCTAACCCATACTTGTCAATGCATAAAGTTTAGTGTTTGATATTCGCCATTACTTAATACTGAAACTTTGTCAAATTTTCAGGAGAACTAGTTTCAGGTTTACTGTACACGAATCTAATATCAAATTTGCAAATAATAAATTTTTAGAAATTTCAGTAATAGCTAACCCATACTTATTAATTCAGAAAGTTATATGTTTAATTTTCTCCCTTATTTAATACTGAAACTTTATCAAATATTCAGCAGAATTAGTTTCAGGTGTACTGTACACGAAACTAATATCAAATTTGCAAATCATAAGTTTTCGGAAATTTCAGTAATAGCTAACCCTTACTTGTCAATGCACATATTAAGTGTTTGATTTTCGCCCTTATTTAATGCTGAAACTTTATCAAATATTCAGCAGAATTAGTTTCAGGTGTACTGTACACGAAACTAATATCAAATTTGCAAATCATAAGTTTTCGGAAATTTCAGTAATAGCTAACCCTTACTTGTCAATGCACATATTAAGTGTTTGATTTTCGCCCTTATTTAATGCTGAAACTTTGTCAAATTTTCAGCAGAATTAGTTTCAGGTGTATTGTACTCGAATCTAATATCAAATTTGCAAATAATAATTTTTCTGAAATTTCAGTAATAGCTAACCCTTACATGTCAATGCACACATAAAGTGATTGATTTTCGCCCTTATTTAATGCCGAAACTTTGTCAAATTTTCAGGTGAATTAGTTTCAGGTGTACTGTACACGTATCTAATATCAAATTTGCAAATAATAAATCTTCAGAAATTTCTGTAATATCTAACCCATACTTGTCAATGCAGAAAGTTAAATGTTTGATTTTTGCGCTTATTTAATACTGAAACTTTGTCAAATTTTCAGGAGAATTAGTTCTAGGTGTACTATACACGAATCTGAAATCAACTTTGCAAATAATAAATTTTGAGAAATTTCAGTAATGGCTAACCCACCCTTACTCGTCAATGCTCACATTAAGTGTTTGATTTTCGCCCTTATTTAATGCTAAAACTTTGTCACATTTTCAGCAGAATTAGTTTCAGGTGTACTGTACACGAATCTAATATCAAATTTGCAAATAATAAATTTTCAGAAATTTCAGTAATAGTTAACCCTTACTTGTTAATGCACACAGTTAAGTGTTTGATTTTCGCCCTTATTTAATGCCGAAACTTTGTCAAATTTTCAGCAGAATTAGTTTCAGTTGTACTGTACACGAATCTAATATCAAATTTGCAAATAATAAATTTTCAGAAATTTCAGTAATAGCTAACCCTTACTTGTTAATGCACACAGTTAAGTGTTTTATTTTCGCCCTTATTTAATGCCGAAACTTTGTCAAATTTTCAGCAGAATTAGTTTCAGGTGTACTGTACACGAATATAATATCAAATTTGCAAATAATAAATTTTCAGAAATTTCACTAATAGCTTACCTTTACTTGTTAATGCAGACAATTAAGTGTTTGATTTTCGCCATTATTTAATGCTGATACTTTGTCAAATTTTCAGAAGAATTAGTTTCAGGTATAGTATACACGAATCTGAAATCAAATTTGCAAATAATAAATTTTCAGAAATTTCAGTAATAACTAGGCCATTCTTGTCAATGCAGAAAGTTAAGTGTTTGATATTCGCCTTTATTTAATACTGAAACTTTGTCAAATTTTCAGGAGAATAAGTGTGTTGAAAATCAAACAGCTTCCTGCTAAATGGGAACCCTTTTGTTTTGTGCCGTTAATTGTAGAAATTTATATTAAATGTGGATCGGCTCCTTACAAGGTGGTCGTTTGATTTCAGGTTGTGACCTTTAATAAAGAAGCAAGAGTACGCGTGTGTATTAATAAACTTCATCTTAGCCCCGTGTAAAAGACAAACTGCCGCAACCTTGCCCTGAATGCGAAGCCAAGGTCGTCAACTTGAATTTCGCGTCAAGTGCGCTCTATACCTTTTACGGAGCGAATGACGAAAACGGCGGCGTTTTTTCACCGCGCGTTTCCCAATCGCAATAAAAGCCGCCGGAGCTGATGCTCGTGCCGTTCCAAAAATGGTCTTAGCTCTGTGACGCCGAACCATTCCTGCCAGGTCGCGGGAGGCTTCGACGCCCGAATTGGCATGCCCCGATTGCGGGGATATTAACGAGTGTAATCCGATTATTCCGCCACGCTCGCACCTTCTGTGATACGCGTTTTATGTTCCTGCCTTCTGTGGATTGGAAGTAACATGATGGTTACGTCGCGCATGTCCGTCCACCGGGAGCCCCCCGAGAGGGTCCTGGCCCCCATGCACGAGTTCTCGCGGCTCCGCATCGACACCCGCAGGCCGGACATGCCGGTTCTATACGTTGCAATGGCCACTTGGATCCCCAGATGTAACATGTACCAGCATAAGTATGTCAAAGCCACCAAGTCTTTAAAACCAGCGCAAATCGATCCAATAATATGAATATTGTGATATATATACACGCATCAATTACGCCCCTTTGGGACGTGATAATTGCTCATTCTCGCGTGTAATGATGTTTATGATTTATTTAATGCATTATTTATGACTATATTTATAGTAGGTTATCATTTCCACCTTAGACCGAAATATGTCCAGAAACGCCACCGTTGGGTGTTCCGTAAAAAAGAAAACATTGCTTTTTGTGTAGTTCTAGGTTTTATTTTGGTCTCTGGCTGGAGTGAGAACTTACAGGAGGTACTATTATAACGAGTACTAAACCTGCCGTATTTTTCTAGCTCGGAGCCAGAGGCCAATGAAATTATCAAGAATGAACACAAAGAAAGTGCCTTTACTGACTCAAATCCTGTGATTTCTGAAACTACAGAAAAAAGCACCACAGACATCGAAGACAACGACCATCCCAGCGATGAACCCGATTCCAATAAACCGGCCGGTAGTGAAGACGAGGCCGAAGAAGCAGGCGACTGTTCAGCATTAGCAAACGCCAGCACCATTGAATTAGATTCGAGCTCCGCAGAGGAGGACACATCCAAACCCAAACCGCTGCAAATGACCGGATCCATCTCGGCCATGAAGTGCCCGGACCTTGCGATTACCCCGAAAAAGGCCATGAGCCCCAAGCAGCTGCAGAAGAGGCTGGAGTCCGAGAAGAAACGCCAAGAGAGGCAAAAGGAGAAGGAAGATAGGGAAAAGAAGCGCCAGGAGGAGCGCGATGAAAAACTGAAAGCCAGGGCCAAGCAAAGGCAAGAGAAGGAGGATCAGAAGCAGAAAGAGAAGGAGGTGAAGGAGGCACGGGACAAGGAAAAGGAGCAGAAGCGCAAGGAGCGCGAGGAAAAGGAGGAGCAGAGGCGCAAGGAGAGGGAACAGGAGAAGCTCAAGAAGCAGCAGGAGATTGAGGATAAAAACCGGGAGAAGCAAAAGCTGGAGGAGCAGAAGCAGAAGGCTGCTGCCGCCTTTGTGAACTTCTTCGTCCCCAAGAAGGCCGAGTCCGCCGATGATAAAAAAAGGGACAGTCCAGGCTGCATTTTCATGCCGTTTGAAATTAAATCTGACATGCGCCTGGCCCCTGTCACCCGCAAAATATTATCAGCCACTGATAAAGATGACCTGCTGAAATCCACTGAAAACCAAGGCACCACCCCTTTATACCTACAGGAACTGAAGAGCGGCAAAACCATCGGGAAATGCGGGAAAACGTGGATCTATGACGACGGCTCTGACGACATCGCGATCATTGAAGATTTGGGCGAGTGCATTGTCGAGCACAAGTCCAAAATGAAAGCAAAGTTTCTCAAGTTCCATGAGAACCAGCGCCCCCCGTATTACGGCACCTGGCGAAAGCAAAGCAAACTTGTCACCCCTAGAAAGCCTATCGGCTTGGACAAGGATGCGTTTAATTATGATGTAGACTCAGATGATGAGTGGGAAGACGAGGAGGATGGTGAATCCGTGGGGTCCCACGAAGAAGAGAAGGAGAACGAATCTGAAAATGACAACGACTATGAGGTGGATAACGACGTCTTTGTTCCGCATGCCTACTTGAGCGGGGACGAGGGTGTCGATGAGGAGGATGAGGTTGTCACACCCGAAGCGCACAAGGCCATGCTGAAGCTCCTCAAGAACCAGTTTGAGGAGGAGAGGATGTCAAAGACGCAAAAAATCAAGCCGCGTGTTATCGGCTGCGTGTGGTACGACATCGATAAAAAGGTGGACGATGCGATCGATAGGTACTTACAACCCCTTGCCATCATTTGTGCCAACACAATCACGATTAAAAAGAGGAGTGATCCGATGTTTCAAATCAAAAAAGAGAAAAAGGGTTTGGATCCGGAGTTCATTCCAGATTTTTTGAAGCTCATCCATGGAAATACTCACAAACGGATGTTCATTATAAAAGAGTACTTAGAGTACTTGAGTAAGAAAGGCGTAGGCATTAACACCACAAAAGTTGGAATGGGTAAGCAGTTGAAACAGTTCGCTCAGTGGACCAAGTGCCAAGAGGAGGGACCGATGCACAATAAGCAATGCTGGATCGTCGATGAGAACGTTATGAGGGAGCATAACGTCGAACTACAATTACCTAATAAGTGGGATTATGTAATTAAATAAGCTTTTCCTAAACCTGATGTTAGTAATCAGATTTATGTAGTAAATAACACTTTGTAATAAATATTTTTATACTTAGTATAACAATGGTTTAGTTTTGTGTCCTTATTGGCGAGAATGAGCAAGGTAGGTGTAAATTATATCACGGTATTCGTTGGTTTGATCATAGGATATGTGTATTCATCAGGTGATGTTTGTATCGTTGCAGTAGTGAGAGGGCGCACAGATCGCGACAGTTCGACCGTGGCTCGAGTGCAGAACGGAGATACAAGAGAAGCCATCGGAGGTCCCCCACATCCAAGAAGCGCCATCGCCACCGGCATGAGAGGTCGTCTACCAGGCACCGGAAACACGGACGGCGGTCCTACTCTGATGATAAGGTCAGTAGTCCAGATTATAAGCTGTATCCTTAAAACTCATGAAAACCTAAATGCATATCCATGACAAGTATACCTGGAGTAACATGCGCCTAGCTGGACACTCTATTTTGCAATGTGGACAGATTTTACTGATTTTTTACACATACTAAACATTTAGCCAACGTAACAACCGCTGCTACATATTTCTGCCAAGCTACCTTTAGTTCTCCCAATGCAAATGTTCTAAATTCGATTGATACTAAAACAACTTTTATCTTCAATGATCAATGTGACAACATCACCTTCAAATGTCAAATGCAATGATGACATAATATCATTTTATATTTGAATGTGATGCTGCCAAATAATGTACACTTACTGTTACCTTTTTTTGATACACACCTTCAAATATCAAATGCACTTATAACATAATATCATTTGATATTTGAATGTGATGCTGCCAGATAATGTACACTTACTGTTAACTTTTTTTGATACACACCTATAAATATCAAATGCAATTATGACATAATATCATTTGATATTTGAATGTGATACTGCCAAATTGCGTACACTTACTGTTAACTTTTTTGATACGCAATACACCCCATTACTGGTTATTTGGAAAGTAGTAGTTTCAACGTTCAGAACGGTTCAGAATTTCGTTCAGAACGAAATTCTGAAGGTTGAAACTACTACTTTCCAAATAACCAATAATGGGGTCTATTGCGTATCAAATAAAGTTAACAGTAAGTGTACGTTATTTGGCAGCATCACATTCAAATACCAAATAAGGTTAACTTTTTTTGATATGCAATAGACCCCATTATTGGTTATTTGGAAAGTAGTAGTTTAAACCTTCAGAATTTCGTTGATGACGTTGACGTCCGTAGCAAATGACATTGATGCAACAAATGCTAACCATCTCCATGTTAACGATTAAAAATAACATCCACGCGTACCTATCTTGTAAATGTAAATTTTCTCAGATTTCCACATTGCCCTTAGGGCCGGTTCCATAATATCACAGAAATTCGGTTGAAAGGAAACTTTAATATCATTATGGAACCAGCCGTAAGTAAGCTTTACATAAAGGAGACTTTTCTGTGATATTGTGGAACCGGCCCTTAATAGAAAAGTTGACTTTTAAGTCTGCTTCTGTTCCATATGATAAAAGACACTTTTTCGTAAAGTGGCGTTTAAAGGCGCCCTTTCGGGTTAAAGGAAACTTAATATTATAACGGAACCGGCCGTTAAAGACACATAGAGCCCTTAAAAGCCGTTAACTAGCTGCGCCGATAAACACACTCCGCTTCGCGTCTCTTATGCTTAAAAGGCTCTATTATGCACTTGTATAATAATATTGTGTTTTACACTCCATAATAACTATTTTGCGTATTCTGTTACGTCCCTTTATTGCCATATTTCGGCCTTGTACCTAAAAGTTGTCATAACAATGTTTTGCGGACTATAGTAGACTATGGAAGTTGAACCACTTAAAACCCTACAATAAAATATTTGCGGGCTGAATAATAATATTTCGTGGGCCATAGTTTAGGGACCTTCGATACAATCGATCAAAAATAGAGTGAAAATACATGTCTTCAATGCTCTTCCATAAAAATAACCAGAGTCGAAAATAATTACTGTTTTAGGTCCTTTGTTAATTTTTACCTTTTAATCCCGGCGCCTCCACCAGAATGCGAATTCTATTCTCACCATGGCGTGTGACGCGAGAGACTTATTCGATCATCTGCGCCGAGCAAACACTAAGCAAACAATTTTTACAAGAAGGGAAACATATACAGCGTGTTAAATAAAGAGTGTAAAATATTTGAGGGGGTGGTATATGAACCACAAAAAAGAAAAAAGTCTTGATTAACATGGGTCCTCAAAGTAACGGTTTTGGAGACTATTCTTTTTTACCTCCTTTTTTTTATTTTCCTAAAACTTACATTTTGGTATCATAGTTGGCTGATGTTTTATGAAATAAACATTCAGTATTTGACAGTTGTTGTTAATGCACAAGCTTTTTTCTTTTTTACCTCCTTTTTTTTATTTTGCTAAAACTTGCATTTTCTTATCATAGTTGGCTGATGTTTTATGTAATAAACACTCAGTTTTTGACAGTTGTTGTTAATGCACACGTTTTTATTGCTATGGCTGTTTACTCTAATGCAGAATGTATGGTCGTGCTAATTGAATTGCCACCGAAGCACGACGTCTTTATGCAGAAGTTTATCCAAATCGCCAGATTCCTTCACATCGTATGTTTGGAAGAATTCACCACATATTGTGTTGATTAGTCGATGGTACTCCTGTATGAGGAGTTCGATCTTGAGGAGCTGCATCTAAAAATTAATCCAAAGTGCCAACAAATCCGAGCCAATAAGGGTGTTTTAGAAAGAGTTCGAATATCCTTCAGACAAATATGTCGTGCCTGCATGGAAATGGATGGAGGGCACTTCGATCATCTTCTGTAACTCTGTTCTTTGTTTTTGCTAGAAGCTACCTTTGTTGGTTTGCACATAATCAATAAGTAACAAATAATTGCAAATAGGCAAATACATTTTTTAAACAAGAATAATCTTCCATATCTCCGAAGCCGTTATTTTGAGGACCTATGTTTATCAAGACTAGATTTTAGAAAGAGTTCGAATATCCTTCAGACAAGTATGTCGTGCCAGCATGGAAATGAAAGGAGGACACTTCGAGCATCTTCTGTAACTGTGTTCTTTGTTTTTGCTAGAAGCTGCCTTTGTTGGTTTGCACATAATCAATAAGTAACAAATAATTGCAAATAGGCAAATACATTTTTCAAACAAGAATAATCTTCTATATATCCGAAGCCGTTATTTTGAGGACCCATGTTTATCAAGACTTTTTATTTATTGTGGTTCATACTACTACCCCCTTAAATATTTTACACTCTTCTTTTAACATCCTGTATATTACAAAAGGCACAGATTAATTCTAGAGACACACCCTCGGTGTGCCGCATCTATTATTACTTTATGCGCATTTTCCAATGAATCACCCTGTGTAAGTCGGTTACGGTTGGAAAATAATAAAATCTTTAAAAAAAATAGCTAAAATGAAGAGGGATTGATTGGACGCGATGACAATTGTTAGTACTGATGGCAATTTGGCAGAAATATTTGTTTATCTAGAGCCCGGTTGTGGCTGCACCGTGTAATATGTATAAAAAACTGTAAAGTCAGGCCTTATTGAAGAAATGTGTTTCGTTTGTCTGTAACGCCGCCACCACATGGTTTGTTTTTTGTTTGGATTGTTTCCCTGTGCACTCTGGGCAATTTGCGTGGTTGGTATATAATCGAGGGTTTTGTTGGCGTAAGTTTGGTATTGCGGCGCGCTTTTTATAGAGGATTTTTGGCGTGGGCTATTCTCGAATGCGTCGTCTATTCTGAGAGGTACACACATACGTGCGCACGGTTTCCGTTCAAGAACGGCACCAAGCAGTAGTTTCGACGCGATGTCGATTGCCGGCGTCGGGCCCGGCTGAAGATGGCACATTGGCCAGCCGCGCAGCGTGAGGCGGCGGCGAGGATATTCGCCCTAGCACTGCCCCCAGGCGCCTTGGGCCCTAGGAGCCGGAAGCCCCCGCCGAAAACGCAGACTCCCCAATCATCCGAGGTGGTGGCTCACACGTAAAGTCAAGCGTTGTTTCTGTGTTTGCTGGGGGAAGAAGATCGCTGCTGAAAGGAGAACTTGACCTGATCCCCTTCGTGTTTCTAAGCTGGCGCACGCGATACGTTAATAATGCATAATAATTTATGTAGATTTTTGTTGGTGTGGGGGGGTAAAATTTAAATTGGTATCTAGTAGAAAAAAATCACCCAATAGCCGCGCCAAGTGTCGCTAGATTATGAATTAACGGCGTGCACGCGAATCCCCGATCTAAAACAGTGCATGGCGTGTGTTACGAAGAGTGTGTCGCTTTTTTCTTTGAAGAGTTATCCTTCGATCCTTCGCCGCGATCTTGCCATTTTTCCCGCGACTACTAACTCGCTAACTCTGTTTGCGCACTCCTAATCCGGCGGCCCTTTAAATATAGACTAACAATGGGTTTTTATTAATATTCATCCGAGCGCACAAAGCTGGCGGTTATTAGAGACATGCGATTCTCAAAAGAAGACTGCGAAGTGGAGCGATATCATCATGTACATTTCATTTGCATCGGCGATACATGCCAGTTGCGTTTCGCAACGGCTTAAACAGTAGTGCACCGCAGAAACACACACCTTGGGCAAGGAGTGTGTGTTTCTTATCGTTTATTACTTCACTGTTTGTTATCATTTCGTGTGGTTTTGTGTGTGCGCGCATATCGTGTTCATCGGGCAAAGAGTGTCGTCCGATGATTTCATGAAGTATAGTTATCGCTAGTGCTGGCGCAATGCTTTTGCATGTGATTTGCAATGAGTACCATCCGAAATCGGAGTATAATACAGTCAAGTTGGCCACGAGGATAAGGAAGTTGCTTCGGAAATTATTGCTCCAGGTTAGAGATTAGCCTTATTTGTAAATATTGGTAGGGTTGAAAATTGTATTTTCGAAATTCGGGCGGCCCCGTTATTTTCGCGTCGTGTGAGTCGTATCCAGAATAATCTCATCGCGCGATGCTGCTTACCTTTGCTTTTTACGTAACTAGCGGCTCTGTATCACGGAGAGTGTACGGAGCGCCGTAGCTGTTTGGTATTTTTAGTTTGGCGGTATTTGGCATCGGGAACGGATGCGCCGTTTCATCCCAGTTGTCCCGCCGATAACGTCAATCGCGCGTCTCGGCAAATCGCCGCTCTCCGGTATCATCTTTTCGATTGTGCGTGCCCCGATGGTGTGCCATCCTTCTGATGTACGGCTCAGGATTGTCATACTCGCGACAACGCAGTGCGTACGATGATTACGACCGGCTGGGGTACAGCTGGCAATCGGCCCCGTGGACTCCGTCGTCGAGCTACGCGCCCACCAGGTCCACGAGCGGCGCGTCCGTTAACTCCATGGCCGGATCGAACGGTCAGCCCCGAAGGACGCGGTACGCCCGGTCGTCCACCACCAGCGTCACCCAGCTGCTCAGCGACTCTTGCAATAGCCTCCTGCAGAAGCTGTCGACGAAGGTGCGCGGGCCGTCCGCGAACCTTGACCGACCCCTGATCGGTCCGGCGGTCCACCGCAAGACCTCCGCCACAAGCTCCCTCGGCCTCCACGGGCTGGCACCTGCCGCCCCCGCAATTTCGGCGCCGTCGGCGACGACGCTGGGGAACGCGAGGAGTAGGTTCGAAGATAAGTACTCGTCGGTTTTGGATAGGATATACGGCAGGAAAAGGGAATCCGAGAAGGATGCCGCGACGGCTCGTGCCCTCACCAAGAGCGCAACCACCTCAAACGTCCATGCGGGGGAGAAACCGCTGTACGCGGCGTACACCGCTTCCAGCAACGCCAACAATGCGCGCGAGAAGACCCCTTACGCCTCCGAGCGGCTCTCCCAGAAGAAGGCGCACTACCCGGAG
The DNA here is from genome assembly GCA_951805005.1 of Othius punctulatus. NCBI lineage: Eukaryota > Metazoa > Arthropoda > Insecta > Coleoptera > Staphylinidae > Othius > Othius punctulatus. The sequence continues at coordinate 48,646,321 of OX638145.1, read as the reverse complement.
CCCCCGTACTCCTACCTGGACAGGGATGCGGCTTACCGCCTCCGCCACAAATCCAATCATTCCGACTTGCGCCCCAGGAGGTCGTCGCGGCCGCACCGAAAGAGCGAGACGATCGAGAGGAAGATGACGGCCGGCCTGAAGCTCGTCGACATACCCCTCGAGGAATCGAAGACGTACAGCTACATCGACGACGACGCCACCCCGACGCCGGCCTTCCCCGAGCCGCTCACAGAGCGCGAGACGAAGCGCAAGGAGATACAGAGCCTAATCATGAAGTACTCTGCCCTCGACGAGGCGTACAACCGCGCCGGCACGTTGACCGCCAACGGGGGCGGCGCGGCGCCGCCCCCGGCCGCCGCGGCGGCTGCCGGGGGCTGCTCCGCCGCCGCCACCCTCTCGCAGAAAAACCAGCACCACCATAGCAAACCAGCGGCGGCGGCGGCTGTAAGTACAGGCCGTGTGTGCTGACCCCCCTAACACACCGTGTGCCGCTCTAACGCCGCCGTCTAACTTTGTGTAAGTCCACCCGTTTCACTCTCACGATCTTCTTCTTCAGTGTTGTTTATTGCCGCGGCCGGTTTACAATAATCGCGCAAGCCACGCTACTTATCCTCGCATTGCACGCGATCAATTACACCAAGCATATCAAGCTTGACCGAATTAACCTATATTGGGGCCCTAGACTTTTTTTCACCTGCAAGGTTTTGATATATCGTTCAGCTCCTCCAGCGATGTTGGCTCTTTGGAACCTTCATACGAGGGCAAGCTGATAAAAAAGGTATACTTCGCGCAACGATAGTTTGTTTTCATGACATTGACTTGCAATAAAAATTATAAGGGTGGTACTGTTAAACCACTTCAAAATAGGTATCATAAAAGTCCAGGTATCGGCCGGCTGTTTGGCAACTGTTTGGTGCATCAAAATTCAAGCCAAAGCCTGGACTGGGTACCTGGACTTTTATGATACCTAATTTGAAGTGGTTTAACAATCCCAGCCTTATAATTTTTATTGCAAGTCAATGTCATAAAAACAAACTATCGTTGCGCGAAGTATACCTATCTATGAAGGAGTTGATACCTGGACTTTTATGATACTTAATTTGAAGTGGTTTAACAATCCCAGCCTTATCATTTTTATTGCAAGTCAATGTCATAAAAACAAACTATCTTTGCGCGAAGTATACCTATCCATGAAGGAGTTGATACCTGGACTTTTATGATACCTAACTTGAAGTGGTTTAACAATCCCACTCTTATAATTTTTATTGCAACTCAATGTCATAAAAACAAACTATCGTTGCGCGAAGTATACCTATCTATGAAGGAGTTGATACCTGGACTTTTATGATACCTAACTTGAAGTGGTTTAACAATCCCAGCCTTATAATTTTTATTGCAAGTCAATGTCATAAAAACAAACTATCGTTGCGCGAAGTATACCTATCTATGAAGGAGTTGAAAGTAAAATACTAATTCAACACATGTTTTATATCTATATTAACCGTTTTTTTTTTTCTCTTGCAAAAAAATCTTCAACTTCCCAAATAAACTCTTCGTCGTCGGCAAATCTTTGTCCCCTTAATTTTTTTTTAACTTCTTTTTCTGCAAGTGTCTATCCGTTCCGGATGTTGGCTATCATATTGGCTATCTTAACTTTGTTCACAGCTGCTCGGAAGAGGCCTGTGGTTGTCGTGGAGAACCAACTTCTCAAGTGTTTAAGCCACGAGATTTGTCTTCTCCCTATGTTTCTTTTTCCTTCAACTTTGCCTTGTATTATGCACTGAAGAAGTCCGTATCTATTGGAGTTGCCATGATGTGTCCCAGGTATTGTAGTTTCCTGGTTTTCATCGTGGTCAGGATTTCTGTCGTTTTGTCCATTCTTCTTAGTATTTCGGCATTGGTAATACGGTATTTCCATGATGTCCTTAATATCCTTCTGTAGAGCCTTATTTCATATGCTTCTAGTTGTTTTGTGTTAGCAACCGTCAGCGTCCAAGCTTCCATTCCATAAAATAACACAGAGAATACGTAGCAGCGTAAGAGTCTTATTTTGGTGTCTATAGTTAGATCACGACTTTTAAAGGCTGCGGTCATTTTAATGAATATATTTCTGCTGTTTTCAATACTGGTTTTTATTTCTTGTGTCTAGTCCCATTGCTCATTAATAACGGTGCCTAGATATACATATTTTTTAACTCTTTCGATGTTCCCCTGCTCCAGCTCCAGTTGCTGTTGGTGGTGTTGTGGGTTGATCTTACTTATAATCATAAATTTGGTCTTGTCCATGTTGATATCTAGTCCATATCTGTGACTAGTGCTTATTAAGCTATTCATTATTAGTTGTAAGTCTTCTATGTTGTCGGCCATGATCATGGTATCATTTGCGTATCTGATGTTGTTTATACGTTTCCCGTTTAAAGAAATCCCTTCTTGTGTATTTACTAGGGCTTCCCGAAATATGACTTCAAAATAAATGTTAAATAGCAGAGGAGCAGTACACATCCCTGCCTCACACCGTGTAGAGTTTTTATTCTTTCTGTGCTATCATCGCCGATTCTTACGCTTGCCGTTTGGTTCCAGTATATGTTTGTAATTATTCTGAGGTCTTTGTCGTCTATTCCTTTTTTCCAGAATTTGTATCAGTTTTTGGTGTTGGACTCTGTCAAAGGCCTTTTTGTAATCAAGGAAACACGCGTATACATCACAATTCATGTCTCTACATCTCTGTACAAATACTTGCACACTAAAGAGAGCTTCCCTTGTCCCTTTTTTTTAACTTGCTGAACAGAAAATAGGTGCTAATGCCTGCCATACACGCTCCGGAAAATCTGTAAGGAAGAACTGTTCAGACCCAGCCTTAACGATTTTCGGAGCGTGTGTGGGGAAAAACTTAACAGTTTGAACTGAACTGAACGGACTGTTCAGGCCGTCGAAGTAGAATTGAAAACGCATTCGATAAATCTATACAGATCTGGACTGTTCAGATAAACTGAACGTGTGTCAGTTCTGCGTGTGAAGTCTGTCAGTTCCGTTCAGTTGTGAGGAAGCTTTTGAGCAACGAACATGTCTCAAGAGTATTTGGAAGAGTTTTTAAAACCCTATGAATCCGCACCATGCCTTTTGCCTGCCATACACGCTCCGGAAAATCTGTAAGGAAAAATCCTATCATATTCGCGATATTCTTTGCTTTTCACTAGCTAAAGGCATGGTGCGGATTCATAGGGTTTTAAAAACTCTTCAAAATTCTCAAAAGTCAGGGCTATAGAGAGGGTGATTTAATTCTTAAAACTTTAAATCCTTCAGAGCATCTTGGACAATGCCAGCTTCGTGTACCGGAGCATTGTCATGCAAAAGCCAATTTCCATTTTTGAATTTTTCTTTGCGTTTTTCTTTTATTACTTTTTCCAATTTGCCTAAAATTTCGGCACAATAGATCCCTTTCATGGTGGATTTACTTGGTAGGTAATCAATCAACAAAATTCCCTCTGAGTCCCAAAAGACTGTGGCCATAACCTTGCCTGCAGAGTGCTGTACGTTAAACTTTTTTGGGGGCGGAGACCCCTTATGTTTCCATTGTGTGGATTCCTGTTTGCTTTCAGGATCATAGTGATGAATCCAAGTTTCATCGCCAGTAACAATTCTTTGTAAAATCGCTTCTTCCTGCCCTTCACAAAGCTCCAAAAATTGTTGAGGAGTTTCAACTCTACGCTGCTTACGGGGTCAGCATTTTTGGGACCCATCTTCCACTCACCTTTGACATGCCTAAATAGTCATGAATGATGGTTCAAACACGTTCCCTGATCTGCAGACTTTCAGCTAGTATATCAATTTGACTCGCCGGTCTTCAAAAATAAATTCTTCCACTTTTCGAATAGTTTCTTGGGTGATGGCTGAATTTGGACGGCCACTGTGAGGGTCATCTCCAATAGTCTCCCGACCCCACTTGAATAGTTTTGACCAGAATTTAAGGGTTTTATAGCATGGAGAAGAATCGCCATAAACAGCTGACAGACGATTATTAATTTCCATCGGACTATTTCCTTCTCTTGTTAGGAACCTGATGACGTCACTGTGCTCAATTTTTTCCATTATAAAAAACTTTGGCACGTCAGTATTAGAAAATTTCTGTAGAAATGTACAACCAGAACCGAACAATGATAATTGCGTGACAGTTTTCTGACAGTTAAGGAATATAATAAAAAAACAATTTTTGTTTTTCATGGCCTCCTTCATAGTTAGGTACCTTTATTATCAGCTTACCCTCGTACTTCTCATCATTTCATTTGGATTCATTTAGAAACTTCCATTGAGATGATCGAGCCTCTGTTTCGATGTCAACCGTACACCCACGCCTGTCATCCGTTATGATTTAGCTGAAGCATTGTTGAGTCATTGGCAACATCATGTATCATTTCCTGAGCTACGCATTTTTCGTGCAAAATTAAACAATTTCTGTGCAATTTTGACCTCATGCCCAAAACATTGGTGAACATTTCTTCGCATGAACCATACGGTATACCAACTTCTTCAACTATCTAATTGAATCACTGATTTCAGTAACATGTGATGCCGCTTATAAGATTAACCTTAGAACAACCTTGTTTTAATATTTTAATAGTAGATTATACTACGAGTCATTAATAATAGCCATTATGGTTAGTAGTATACTCTATTTTATCTACGACTAAATAGGCTAGTAGAACATTTTTGGAAAATGAGTTTGCGTTCTTTCGAAGACGCCATTCGTTGAAGATTGCGTTTATTGTAATTGGATTTCGACGTTTCCGGTATGGTATCAAGGTAGATGTTGCTGTAGCTAGTTGTACAATTTCTGGAGGTGTACAAATAGACTCTTCATTTTCATCCATCTCAATACAAATACACAAATATTACGCGTTTGACAGTGACACTTTTGAGTTTGTGTATTTTATTTCCATGGTATTATTTCATTTGAGAAACTTTGTAATTGGAGTGTAAGAGGGAATAAGGGCTATTAATCCCTAGTCATTAATCCCTAAAGGAATAATATATTGCATTATACGGCAAAAACCTCAAGTATAATACTTACATTATAAATTAGTCGTAGGTAAAGGTGTATTAGACGCTCTGAAAATTTCAACTGAGGGCAGAAATAACCTTAGTCCGTGACTAATTAATTTCTTTATTAATTATTTCAAAACTAGTTGTTTCTGAAATTAGTGATTCAATTGCAATATGACGGTAATCAATAGTTATTTGTATAACTAGGGAGGAAAGTCTAAGGAGAGAAGAAGGATTTCCTTCAGTGTTATACATATCATTTTTTCGATGACTCAATTTTAAACTAATTTCTATGATTTATTATTTTGGATGTCGTTCTAAATTTCATTAATCAAAATACAATAGTCGTGCGTTGTTTCCAAGGTAGCATTGCTATTGCAGTTTTATTTTTTTTACAAACAATTTCGTCGGCTTACAAGTGAAATACACTAAGTCAATTTTTAGGTGTTTTTAGTTAAATTTTATTTTGATGCTTTACTAAATTGTAACAAATCTCAGGCTCAGTAAGAGACTAAAATAGTATTTACTATACCCCAATTAAATCCTAATACCCCATTAAATGACTGAGTAGGAAAGGTATCGGCAGAATATAAAACTTTAATTGCAGTTTCTCACATTTTATAGTTTTTGACTTAAGTGATTTCAGTTGTAAGCCGACGATTTATTTACTCTCACAACTTGTGTCACTGGTTTTCATCAATGGATTTTGGTAGTGATTCTGAAGAAAACGTTCTCCAATATTTACTTGAAGAGGCTAAAGTTGTATCGTTGGATCTACTTCCCCAATTTTTTTTATTTAATTAAAAAAATTATGTTTCTCCCTAGGGAGGACGTGCTTACTTTCGACCCTAATTTCAGGGAGCAAAAGCTTACTTTCTAAACAAGGAGTAGACATTTTTTTTATGTTCTTAACTTCCACATTTTTTCGGTGATTTAATGTTGAGATTTTCTCATAATCATCTTCAACTAATTCTCGGCCATCTTGAAAGCGTTTATTCCATCTGCAATTCGCTCGTTCATTCATTCTCGAATCACAAAATGACTTGATTTAAGTTTTATGGATATTCTTTGATTGTGAGAAATAAAAAATCGCCGAATATAATTGGCTGTCAGATCTAAAATACACACCCAATATGCCTGAAAATTGGAGCAATCGTTAATGACAGGTTAACCAACATGTCAACAAAACATGTTTTGTGAATACAACGATAGGATTTTTTTAATTATACCTCGTATATGTTGTGAAAATCGAAATAATTACCGAAAATTTAATTAAACGCATTTCCTCAAGTTTAAGTTCCAAATGAAAGCTACAAAAAAAATCATATAAATACCAAATTTATAAAATTCTATAATAAAAATGTACATTTTAATTTTAACTGGAATTTTCTTATAAATCGGTGGCTTCGATTTTTTAAGTTGACCTGCTAAAATTTAATATCGCCTACAACCATTATTTATTTTAATTCAAAAACATGGCAAATCATACTGTAATATAAATCATTGAATTCGTAATAGGAAATGCTATTTAATACAGGATGCACTTTATTTACGGGCCAAATAAAAATATAAAGTTGATGATGATTTCACCGAAACGAAACATTGTACTAAAAAATTATAAACGCTGCCTTGTAGAGCTAAAATATGGCAATGCGAAAGTGCTTTTTTTTTTTTTTTTTTTTTAATACTTTTTCAAATAACTTCCACAAAACATAAATACGATATCGCAAAATTTCTGATGTCGAATATCTCCGGAAGTCGGCGGAATTTTCCGGTTTTCTCTACAGAATATTACTGACCACTAAATTACGCTTTTTTTTTGTAATTTAACCACCTTTGTAACTTTTACGGTTTCTGAGATCCCAATGTTATTGATCCTTACCTTGGACATACTGTATGATGTAAAAATCGTAATAATTATTGAAAATTTAATTAAACGCATTTACGACAACGTATGTTGTCAAAATCGTAATAATTACTGAAAATTTAATTAAACGCATTTCCTCAAGCTAAAAGTTAATAAAGGCTACAAAAAAATTATATAGATACCAAATTTATAAAAGACAATTCTATGAAAAAAAAATTATATTTTAATTCTAAGTGGAATTTTCTTATAAATCGGGGGCTTCAATTTTGTTGACCTGCTGAAATTTAATAACGCCTACAACCATTATTTGTGTGATATTTTTGTAGAACTATTGTTTATTTAACATTTATACCTTGTCATTGAAAGGTCAAAGTTCTAAAAAATCGAAATTGTGTTATTTATTCAAATGTCTGTTTTTCACAGACAAGTTCATGTCATCAAGTTAATATACCTTAAGATTTCTAGAAATTTGAAAGTTAAAGATATAAAAAATAAATAATCTGTATAGGTTTTACATTCCAAAATTCACTCTGCATATCAGAAAAATTACATAAAAAAACTATGATATGTGAAAAGAGGAAGTTACATGGATTAAACTGTAAATTATTCTAAAGATTTCTATTGTTTACAGATTTATTTACTCAAGGTATCCAAGGTAAATAAAGGATTTCCAGAATTTCACAAGTTAAAAATATCTATACACTAATGAAAATTGAAGTCTCTACTGAAAACTGAAATAAACTTTTAAGTAACAACTTATAAGTATAAGTAATAATTGCCTTAAATTTGAAGTTCCAAAATGCAGTTACAAATTCTATATTAAAAAGTTCTATAAAAAACAATAATATGTGAATAGAGTCAACATGAAGTCACATGGATTGAACTATAAAAAATCCTGAAAATTTATGTTCATATATTCATTTCCTTGATATAATAAATGATTTTCAGAATTTTACAAGTTAATAATTGCTATATTCTGTGGAAATTGAAATATCTACTGAACCCTTCAATAAACTCATGTTTACTATTTTCAAGTACCTAACTGCCATTACCACATATAAAATTTAAAAAAACGAAGAAACGGTAATAAGTATGAGAAAACGGCAAAAATTATGGAAGCCTCATAAATTTAACTACAAAAAACAAGAAAAACAGTAATGTGTATGTGAAAACAGCAATCATTATTGAACTACAAAAAATTATTATTATATTAGAGTATTGTTCCAATAGAATCAATAGGGAAAATTGATAATAACATGTAACTTGATAACCGATGAAATTCGACGAGAGCATATGTGCAGGCGACATATCAAAGCATTGCTATCGACATTTCAACATTTTCCAGCAGTACGGAAAACTTATTTAAACGTATATATTATATATATATATATAATTGATCTGCAATGATCGCATTCGACCCCATTAAATCTAATCTGTAATGTTGACCCTTATACGAATTATATATTTAAGGTCTTTGAGGTCAAATTCCGTTTGATAACTTTGTACTTCGTAATTCCGAAAACAAAGAATTGGGCTTCACGAAGCCCAACAAAATGTTTAATTTTGGCTTATCTCGTTGCCATTTAAAAGTTTTTCAAGTAGTTTACAATGCCTAGAATTATTGTCGTTTTTATTTGTTAATATTTTTTTTCTGGGAGTCGGACTTTTATCTGATTAAATAATTCGGAAGTCAAAAGTTTCAGTGCAACTCTTGATTCCAAAAACCAGGCAACAAATATTTAATTCAAAGTTATTACATTGTGAAAATAACAAACCTGCACAGTACCATACTTACCAAACAATTCAACAATAGGTGGTGCATATAACAAATCACAGTATGTGGGCCTTAAGTCCTTGAACCGAGGCAACGATATGATCATATAGTAGTAGCCACTAAATTGACTCCGGTGATGTTAGTAATAAAGGAAACAAGATAATAACAAATTAATATGTAGCTGGAATACAAAAATTAGTATGTAGCTGGCCCAGCACTAGCGCTCAAATGAAGATTAACTTAAAAAACGAATTAAGTCTTGCCACACATAATTATGTTGCCCCCTTGTTGTAAATGCTTACATGAACTGACTTCAGAATGATGAATTTTTAATTGTAATATCAGTGAAGTAGTGGCGAATGTAACCTTATTTCCTCTTGCCGCTTGATTTTCCTGCTTGACTGTGTTTAAAGATCTTTTATATATCTGTCTATTTTAGTCTGTTCCGCTTCTACTAGATGATCTGTCTAATAATATATATATATATATATAATATAATATAACTAATATAATAAGATAGCGACCATGTTAGATTCGCTCCACACAATGCTCTTAAGATTTTTCTAAGTATCTCTAATATTAAAATGCAGCCCTAATTTTGAATTTTAATCTAGAGAATTTTAGAGAACCAAAATCTGGCGAACGTGTGAGTTCTCTATAAGATTCGGACAATGAGTATATTACGGATTTGTTCTTCATCCTACATGCTATTGAATATATCCCAATATTTCAACATTCTATCTCGATTTCTAGATCATCTTCATTAAATTCATGACTGTATCGTAGTAGGCAGAATTTTAGTGTTTGCTCCTTGATTATTTGAATTACCGACTCCTTGTAATTAATTTATGTTCATTAGGTTTAGAGAAAAATAATGGATTTTCTCCCTAGGAGGATAATGTGTGCATTCTCTCACTAAGGGAATCATGTCATTATTCATTTTCACAGTATATTCAACCCAAAGCTACCTACCTAGGGCACTTCCCATCATAATTCGAAGGTATTATTCTTTGTATTTCTGAAATTATTGCCGAGATCGGGAAAAATATAAAAATAATAAACATTATACTCTTGGTTTGTAATTACATAAATATTTGCTGGAATAGATGAAATTTTTATGTATTATTTTACTCAAAGTGTGACCTTGGAAATATGCCAGTTTTTAATTTCACCTGTTTTTCTTGCTTAATTTGTATGTTGTATTTGACTTTCTTTTTACAATCAAAATTTTGCGTGCTTAGTGCTTTATATAGTTTCATCACGAAGGTATGCAGTTTAAACTTTCATTATTTTTATATTTTTGGAACTCACAGACTTTTGAAAAACTTCCATTTGGCTTTCCCTCAATTCTACTTTCAAAGTATGTCTCGAACAGTGTCTCTGGGTTTTTCTATTTGTGTACAATATATTTGTCTGAACCTTGACGATCTAGAGCATGGGCCCCAAAATTCGGATCCGGCCCACGATTGATGATTGACTTTTGTTACTTTACTAAAATTTAACTTGTAAAAAAACACCAAATGAAATAAATAATAACTTAAATATTTACATTACTAATTGATAATTTATTACAAATATCTAATAACTTACGAAAACTCAAAAACGCATTATTAAAGAGTAATAAATATGACTGTCCATGCAAAACTACACGTCTACAAATAAGCGTTGTGTATTATTTGACTTAATCTCTTAGTGTAGCTTAGCCATCGCATGGAATCTTGTACTTTCCTATGAAGGTTTGCAGTTTTGAATGGCATCACCGAATGCTTGCTAGTGTCGTAAAAGTTGTTGGTGCAATGTAACGTGTCATCACAAATATTTATAGTCGCAATTCATAAACGGCAACGAGCTGTACCTTGATTGTTTTATGAAGGCACCATTGGGTTTGAAATCAGTTCGCTGGTGTGCAACCATTTGTTTATTTTATTTGGTGATAATGAATGCACAAACAGTTAAGTTAAGGCGGCCTGTGATATGACACCACAGATCCCATTGCGCGATTAATTGTTTACCCTTTGCCGCTGGGCGCTGGAGTGGTTGTTGTTGTTTTTCTCTGTTTACAAATTAATATCGGCTTTGTCAGCTTGCGGTGTCCGCGTGTGCGTGCGATTCTTGGCCTACACAGGGAGGTCGTAATATTGCATCGCGTCAGGAACAGTCATTATATAATTGCATGAGCTCGCGTGGCCGCTTGCGTTTTGTTTTTGATTTTGAATGATTATCGGGGACGCTGCTGCGTACCGTGCCGCCTCTCGTGCGTGGTGGCAGTGGCGTCCCACTACCGAGTGCACAGGGGGAGTTAAGGGTATATGCGAGATGTGGCGGCGGTGTGTGCAGGCCTGCAGTAACAAAAATGTAGATCTGTGCACCCCCCTATTTTTATTACATAGTAACAAGCATTTTGTCTTAACCAACGACGAGGCCCTCCTGCCTACCGATTATCCACACACCCCATATGCCTTCATCTCTGTCTGTTATTATGTTGCCGGTGCACTGAGTGCGCCTATCTGACTCTGAACCGTTGTTGATTTGGCAATCCGTTGTTGTTTGCCCTTCCTGTGTGTTGCTGGCCGGTGCTGACCCACACCTTCCGTCATGATGCGATGCCTGTCGATGATCTGATGCGATGATGATGATGATCTGATGACGATCTGGCGTGATGACCATGCTGTTCCCCTCTTTCGGACGATGCGATGTCTGATGGCAGAGTTCACGCGCACCCTCCGTCGAGGACGATGAAGAAGGCCACCTCATTTACCGCTCGGGAGATGTTCTGCAAGACAGATGTTCGTGAATTCTATCACTATCTCACACACTTAGCAGTTGGATAAGTCTAATATTCTATCCCAATTCCCTTCCAGTTTATAATTAATTACACTATATTGATTATAATTTTTTAATATAGTCACAGTAACTAATCTTTCTTTCAGCCAGGGTCCTCGACCCTGCCCAAATTTTTTCTTTTATTGGTCCATTTTTAAATTCAGGCGCTGTTTTCATTTACCTCATTTTTCCACACTACTAACATATGCGTCCCTTTTATTTACATTTCGGCAATGTGTCGTGGTCAAGCGTAAATTGTCGCGTATTTGGTCATCTACACATTCTGTGCCAAATGCCTGAAATAAAATCGGTGACGCAGTGTTTTCTGCAAACTCAAATAACACAAAACGATGATGATCATCGCATAAATGAAAGCAGCGCTGCTTATGTGTATTTATGATACATTTACATATCTCTATACAAGAAGTGAATATTTATTTCCAATCGTTTGTATACAAACTGCCAAGCGAATTCAAAGTACAAAGCGCCGAGTGTTCATAAAAGTACCCTTTTGCATGCCAAGATATCATGAACAACATCAATTTTTATTGAAAATTCAATCGAGTTACTGTGCCTCTGATATACAACCGTCGAGACTTGCTACATTATTTCTCATTGATGTTATTAAATAGGTGTTGTTTGTCAGATGGCACATTATCAGCCGGATGAATATTAATGGGACCCGTTCAATTACAGATAAGATTCTTGGCACCCTGGGAGAAGGAACGTTTGGCAAGGTAGTCAAAGTGAAGGATTTAGAAATGTAAGTATTTATATATATATATATATATATATATAACGGGTCTATTAATTGCTTTTGAATTACACCTTATGGAAGACAATCTATTCCTGCTCGATCTGATAAGATTGCTGATAACGGCGATTGACTGACACACACACACACACACACACACACACACACACACACACACACGAACACACATTTGGGATGCCTGTTCTAATTTGAATTTTCGTCCGCCCGCATGGAAGCACATTGATTAGTTCTATTTTCAGGGACCATTCTATGGCCTTGAAGATTATCAAGAACGTGGAGAAGTACAGAGAGGCTGCTAAGTTAGAAATTAACGTTTTAGAGAAAATTGCCGACAAGGATCCCGAGTGTCTGCAGTAAGTATTAATTTAGACAAGACACAATTTAGTTCACCTAAATGATTACTCTCAATTTGCAGCCTGTGTGTGAGAATGCTGGACTGGTTTGATTATCACGGGCACATGTGCATAGGCTTCGAGATGTTGGGCCTTAGTGTATTTGATTTTTTGGTAAGTGAGTGTTTTTTATAATTATAACTGGGCCTTGAACCAATTACAGATTTATGGTAGTTATATGTATCTAAAATTAGCCTCTAGAGTTTCAAGCTATTTATATGCTGCTTATTGGTAAAGGTGCTTCAGTGTCAACATAACTGTCTGTATCGTGCTACTGCTGTGGCTGTGAACCGTTTTAAATTGTCAACACGCCCTGAATTGTAGATGAAACACCAAAAATGAATGCAGTAATTTGTCTAGCTTAATAATCGGATTTTTGAATTATTTCAAAAAATAATCTCTGTAATTGATGAATTCAAATCACAAACCCTTATGAATTTATGCTATCCTTTTTTTTAATTTGAAATTTGACTATTTTTATTTCAAGTCTGTTTTCTGTAAGTTTTTTTTTTTTGCACAGGCGTTTTCCATTTTCATATTCTCTGGGGTTATTTTTTAAGAGATGTAATGGATTATTTATTGGTATTTAGAACTAAATAGAAATAATGTTTATTTAAGATCATTGTTTTTATTATGAAATGTGAGTAAAGTTTGCTTTTTTGATTGCAGAAAGATAATGGCTATCAACCATACCCTCTGGATCACGTGCGTCATATCGGCTATCAACTGTGTTTTTCAGTAAAATTCCTCCACGATAACTACCTAACACACACTGACTTGAAACCCGAAAATATCCTATTCTTAGACTCTGATTATGACGTTGTATATAATAGCAAGAAGGTAATGACGCCTCTTTAGGCCGAAGTTGTTTTCCTGCCTTCGCATGTGTTAACGATTGTGTTTTCATTTAGAGGAGAGACGTGAAACGAGTGAAAAGGACAGATGTTAGGCTGATAGACTTTGGTAGTGCCACGTTTGACCACGAACACCACTCGACAATAGTGTCCACCAGACACTACCGGGCTCCGGAGGTGATTTTGGAGTTGGGTTGGTCGCAGCCCTGTGATGTTTGGTCCATAGGTTGCATACTCTTTGAACTGTACCTGGGCATTACGCTCTTCCAAACGCATGACAACCGAGAGCATTTAGCAATGATGCAGAGGATTCTAGGTGAAATTCCAGTCAGGTATGTTCATCATCAGCACAAAGGCTGGTACCGATCAACACCGTGGTTTGTTTGTGTTGCTAATCGGTACCTGTCTTCAACTAGATTTCCATTGAATGAAAAAAATACCATATATCAAGTGAGTATGTTGACTGCACTGTCCCTAAAAATCTTTAGATTCTCCGGATAAAAATACCGCTATTCAATGCACATTCTCTAACAAACATACCTAATTATTAAGATGGCAAATTTTTTATAAATTGGCATCCAAAATTGTTTACGGACACTGTTTGATATTGGAAATTTATTTCTAAATATTTGGAAACCATAGTTTTGACAAATTAAGGCAAATCTATTTGATGTGACATGTTGATGTTGTAAGTCAAAATATACGGCGTGCCTTAAAAGTAATAACATCTAGTTAGCTGTGAAATTTGCTTGCATGTAAATTTTTACGTGCCACTTCATTGCTATTGGTGTTGCATAATCCAGAGCATTGCACGAGAGCGACACATTTCATTTTGAATGGAATATTCAAACTAGACTAAATGTTATACTTTTAAGACTCCTTGTATAAAGCAAATAACAGAAACAATATGATACCTAGCTGTATGTTGACTAACATAACTTGCTATCCGCACCGGTTGCCTGCCTTCGAGTAGATTTACAATTTTCCAAGTATTGATTTAATAACATAGGCATTATTGTGTTCTCAAAAGTGACACTTTCACTGGTTTTATATGTATCATTTTGGTTTTGGTTTCATCGTTTCAAAACCATAAGAGAATGCACTACAACCAGAGCCGGACTTGCAAACAGACCCTGTTTATGAGTTATTTTGAAAACACTGAACTTACTGTGTCGCCAACTGATTTTTATATTGATTAATGATGTACATATTGAAACACTCACTATTCAATTAGATTTGCCTCTATAGTCCATTCCATTTAAATTGGCAGTGGAGATGCATATGTGTTTAGTTCTTGTTGTAAGAGACTGAAAATGGGTGACTAAAAACTTTACCGTTTTTGCTTGAAGGTTCAGTAAACCTTCGGGTGCACCCAATAAAATGTCTATAATTTTTTTAAAGCACATCTCCACTGTCAATTTAAATGGGATTGACTATAGATCTTTTTGATTGTTTTAGGATGGCTCGAAAAACGAAAACTAAATACTTCTACAGAGGTAAATTGGAGTGGGACGAGAAGAGTTCTGCTGGTCGATACGTAAGGGACAATTGTAAACCACTGATGGTTAGTACATACTCTTTCTATTTACCTCAAAGTTAATTATTAAATCATAGGATTTTCAGAGATACAAGCAAAGTGATGATGCAGATCATGGGCATCTTTTCGATTTAATTTTAAGGATGCTGGAGTACGAGCCGTCGCAGCGCATCACATTGCGTGAAGCAATGATGCATCCATTCTTTGATAAAATACCATCTCACCAAAGACTGGGAGATAAAGGTTCTGGTGACGCTCCCCAGCGCAGTTTGTCAATAACTTCGCGATAACACTGCCGCTGTGTCTGTTTGGACTTGTGTGAACTCTAAATCAATTTTAATCACTTGTGCTACATATTTATTTAAAGTGATCTAATAACTGCGGGCCGCTTATACAGAAGTTCAACAATGTGTATTTGAAATGAAAGAGCCTATATGTACGGGGTGTACATCAAACCAACTTACATAAATTATACCTTGATGAAAGAAAATATTGTATGATTAAATTTATTTGTAAAGCTCGGGATATGTCTTTTACTTAAGTCTAAATAATCTAAAAGCACAAAAATTATAGCATTACATGCATAATGTATTGCTAGGAAATAGTCTCTTTTTACTTTATTTTTGTCTCGAGAGCTACTTTGGGAGAACAGGCGATTTGCAGGTGATGTGATTTAAAAAAAAATTGAATGTAAAGTTTTGTAATAAATCTGTACATTGCTAGGATTATATACGACAGATTAATTTCGTTATCGATTATATAGATTCTAAACAGTTAGTTAATAAGAATTCCCAATTGTGTCTACAATTATTTTCAAATACAAATTACTGTAGAGAGGAACCATGTGAAATAAAATAT
Organism: Othius punctulatus; assembly: GCA_951805005.1. Classification (NCBI taxonomy): domain Eukaryota; kingdom Metazoa; phylum Arthropoda; class Insecta; order Coleoptera; family Staphylinidae; genus Othius; species Othius punctulatus. Next base: position 48,630,401 of record OX638145.1, on the reverse strand, counting down.
TTTTAATGCATTACTCTGTGGGTCTAATTTCATTCTTCCACAATGTTTTATTGGTACAAAGTTTTAAACTGTTTAAGGGAAGTGATGAAGTTGTGGAAGAGAGAAAACTGACCCCATCAATCCTAGAGATACATCTAATATCCTAAGTATTTAGAAAACATTAAACTATTTCTTCGGGAAAAAATAAGGCACTGAAATTTCATTTTGCTAAACAAAAATTAAAAAATCACTTGGAATTTTTAGTTATAAATAAATTATTGACTGGCAATTAAATAAATGTGAAATGTGAATTGTTTGGGAACTTTAGTTGTTTTTCATTTGCAGTATCTTTGTTATCAATGAATGTCACTGTGACGCTAATGCATTCATTTATATTAATTGTTATTATTACCTGTGCTCACACTGCAACAACAGATTAAATGTTAATTGTCCACATTCAAAAATCCACGTCGAACAAGCTATATTTTAGCACAGCACTTATTAGGTAGATCTTCCAAGTTCATATTTATGATGTGAGAAAGATATAAAGGGAGTTAGAGAGAGGATAGGATATTTAGACCAACATAAAGCAACATGTGGGGGATGTTTAAAATATTGAAGGTATGCATAGGTGCAGAACTTCTATTTTCGTATATGGTGTTGTTCACATTTCAATTTGATTCCGAATGATTGCAGGCATCACGAAACAGTACTATTCATTGCAGTTTTACCTGGTACAAAGGTTTGATTTTTATAGTACATACCAATAAAGCAATATTTGTGTTTCATTGAATCGTGATGCATTTTGACTGAGTTTACTATGCATTGTAATGATTTATTTATTACACATGCTTATATCATGAATGGGGATAGACGGTATTTCTTTTGAGAAATATATAATTTGAATATCATACAAATTTGTTCATAAGTGGAAACTTAGTTAGGAATTAGATCAATGTAATAAACGATATTATGCAGACCTAGAAGCTATCTATGCTATACCTACGAAGTTACGTAAAGCTAGTAAGTATATCAGAATGTAACCACAAAGAACAGGTGAAGTTATCTTGTAATATTATCTTCTGGCACCAACAATAATGAGCTCTATGATGTTACATAGACCTAGCTCTAGCTATGAAGTTACGTAAAGCTAGTAAGTATATCAGAAATTCACATTTAGTTATAAATCTAAAAATTTAGTCATTTGTTTTTGTATTATGACGCTATTGTTTTTTTTTATGACATCCCTAATATTTGATTTATTTTAGTTGATTGGCTTTTTGTTCTGGATATAACGGTATATATATTTTTTTTACATGTGGAACAAAAATGTTGCTGAAACTACAATTAAGCAAATAAATACATACAAACTATTTTTTTATGAAATGATGTGCAAACTGCATTTTGTATAAAACGCTGCTCTAACTTCAGATTGAAATTGCGGGAAATCCAGAGATAGGGTATATTTCGATTTTTGCATTTTCATATAGCCTGAAGTCTACCTAAATACTGTCCAAAATTAAAAAATTGTCAAGCTACTGAAAGAGTGTTCAAAATTCTAATCAGAAGATACACAAAATGCACCTTGTATAATATTGCATCTCTGACTTTATATAGAAATTACGAAAAAACTAGCGATGGGGTATATTTTGTTTTGCATTTTCATAAAGCATTGAATAGTGCGAAACTAGTAAGCACTTGCACTGCACGATTACAGTAATTTGTATACCATTTTTACGTTATCATACGTACTGCGGACAACATTATTCCTCCTTAATTAACCTTTATTTTGGTGTTGTGTACAAAATTGCTAGCATAATTCGCTTTCTTAAATGAAACAATATACCCATAGACGTACCAATGTTGCCTTAGCAGCGCAGTTTCTTGATAATTAATGCATAATTAATACATAATTACTATCTCATTAGCAGTACATAAGGAATAGTTTAAACTGTTTAATAAGCGCAATATCGCTACAAATTTGTAAATACATGTTCTATAATCACTTCTCTAATACTTATGCATGTTTAATCGCCTAATTAACGCCGGTAAATGCATTAAAACGAATAATTGAAATTATATTCGAATTATGATGGCGTTTGGCGCCACCTAGCGGCATGTCATCGCACCCCCAATCTTGCGCTATTTTCTTAATTAAGCCTTAAATCAAAATTGTTTTCAAATAAAATCGATAGCCCTCGTCCTCCTGAATCCGAAGATGTACCGGTACTCTGTGGCTCTACAAACAACCGAGAAAACGGCGAAACAAAATCGCCATTTTTGAACTTAAATTCAAAATTTCTCGAAAAGTGATTTTTTTTTCGGCGAACTTTTCGGACCAGAAATTTGCATTGGAATGAGGAATCGAATGCCGCAAAAATTTTGCCAAAATTCGAAAGTTGATGTTTTTGTCCGAAAATTTCTGAAGGTTAACCCCTTTGGATTTTTACGGAAATTTTGAGGTAAAAATTTTTGAGCTGAGATAGCAGTTCGATAGATTTTTGTCTCCTGAGTTCGAATCTGTAAGAAAAAATTGGCTGCGACGCCTAATAACGCCAAAAATAATTATTTTCGAAAACGCAAAATTTTTGAAAATGCTTAATTTTGAAAAAATAAATTACGAAACCGATAGATTTTTGCCTTCTGAATCCGAATCTGCAATTATTTTTGCGCTCAATTAATTATTAACGCCAATAACAGCAAATTAAGGTGCGACAATTTTTTCGAACTCGACACTATTGGGACCGTTGCGAATAATTTATAGCACTAGGCTGATAGATTACAAGTCTCTGAGTCCGAATCTGTTATTAGTTTTGCTGTACGTTGGATAATAACTGAATAAACGGCAAAATACAAAAAAAAACAAATTTTGCGCCATCATGCGGCGAACCCGTGAACCCGGTAGTCATCCGAGTTCACCACCTGCCCCATCATTTAAAAAAGAAAATTAAACTACTTAATTACGCTTTACAGGTACTTAAAATCAATGCTAATTAACTTTGCACTAATGCAGATTGCTTTTTTATGTATTTAAGAGCATATTTAATGCATATTTCATTTTAATCTAAGCTGTTCTACACCGTGGTCATCTAGCGGAGAAGAGCGAAAGTTGTTGTGAGCGAAAATCTGGAAACCCAATATGCATATTGTGAGGTTAAATTAATACTAATAATATGTGTAATAATACTAATGTATTGTATGTGTATTTCTGTACCTGATATCTCACATAGAAGGCCTCGGTGATCGTTATCATATTGTATTAATCTCATAATGTATAATTAACTGTTGGAAATAAATCTAATATTAATAAGAAAAGAAATTTATTCTGCAATTGATATTGTCTGCACGAGTACAATATTTGTCTTCTTCTATAATTTAGAATTATATAATTAGTTATAGAGCCTTCTGTTACACAGCTTATATGCCTATAAATATTCTCATTAGAATTAGTAAATTACTATGTAATTGTGTAGTGCAAATGTGTGTAAATGATTTATTATTGTCGGAGTATTATATTTGTACAGATAATGTCAAAGAAATTTATTCTGCAATTGATATTGTCTGCACGAGTACAATATTTGTCTTCTTCTATAAATTGGAATTTTATAATTAGTTATTTAGAATTATGTTATATAGCTTTCATGCTTATAAATATTCTCATTAGTTTAGTAAATTACTATTGTAATCGTGCAGTGTAAATATGTGTAAATGGATTCTTTTTATCGCAGTATTAGATTTGTACAGATAATGCGAAAGAAATTTATTCTGCAATTGATATAGTCTGCACGAGTACAATATTTGTCTGCTTCTATAAATTAGAATTATATAATTAGTTATTTAGTATTATGGTATATAGCTTTTATGCTTATAAATATTCTCACACAAGATGCATGCCAATTTACTCGTGAACATTCATAATTGCAAAGCAATGATGCCTGTCCTTTTTAAATACATTTTAAGCAGTATTTAAACTATCATTGCGCTTGGGTACTTGGAGACTTTAGACATGTTCATCCCTGAGAATCCTCCAGAATATAACATGTCGGGGTTCTTGCATCTTGTTCAAAGGCCTGTTTTTACTTGCGCTTGAAGATTTCACATATTTCGGATAACCACAAGTATTGGCCAAGTTATCTAAACAATCAATCTATCTAAACTGACACCAAATTTACTTGATGCCGCTCCCTATGTCAGTTTGCTACTTATTGTAAAACCCGAATGATTATTAAATTGTGTACATTAATTAATGTGTAATAGTTACTCATCTTGATTGAAAAGAATAGAACTTGAAGAACTTTAATGATGCCTTGCATATAGTCTCTGGAATTCGTCAGGATTGGTTCCATGGACTTGGATCGACAGAAGCTGTTTCGTCCTTATAGGACTCGTCAGCGCAGCTTTATCATGAGAATTTCATATTGAAAATCAATTGATCATCTACGGACAGCTCATCCAAAAGAAAACACCGTCACTAATGTTGATAGTTTAGCACGTTTAAAATTTAATTTTGCACAAACGCCAAAATATAAAACAACTGTGCCTTGAACACTACACAAGCAAGCAGCAAATAGTTTGCATTTTCAGTAACTATCCATCAGCTCTAGTATATATGGTATGCTATAGGACTTGCCCTAATATGTAAATTAGGGTATTTACATACACTCCCATGGCACTGTCGCTTATTGTATAACAAAAGTAATAATATAATAGTTGCAATTTTCATTTTGATATATTAGTTCGTTGTGATTACCACTTACACTTTCGGAACGGATAGAGGCATCCTGTTACATGCATCATTTAACTTTGTGATTCGATTTGGAACTAGTTTTCGAACGAATGGACTCCAAAACAGCCCCTAAAATAATGTTATTTTGGGATTCACATAAGCAAACGAACCTATAACTGATATTACAGTTTATTTACATTGGTACAAAACTATGAATAAAATGCAATGCAAGTTTTATTCATTCTTTTTATATTAACAATAAATTATACAAAAATAACAAGCATGTGTGGTTTCTTCCACTGCAAGTAAGGAAAATGCATTTATTTGAACCTTACACATGCTGATCTATTAATTAACAAAAACAATTTTATAGATATCTTCGTAGTTACTAACAAAGTGTACTTCCAAGCCCTCTGTTATGAATTTGGGAAGATCATTGTAGTCTTTTTTATTCTCCTCCGGTAGTATGATGCACTTCACGCCAGAGCGTTTAGCCTGAAACAATTGCGTTACACTATTATCAACAACAATTACAACAATCATAGTTATAGTAGAGCCAGATGGAGCTGGGGCCGAAACGAATGAACTATGTGGAAAAACCATTACATGTAGACTACAGGTTTTCGATAAGGCCGAGACAAATATACAGCTTGCATGTGAATAACACATTTGCTGCAGATACCGGGGATCAAACACGGGTCCTTACTCATTCACAGCCAATGGAGTACACTTATAACTGAAAAATTCCTAAACTCACAGCTATGGTCTTCTCTTTGATACCGCCAACCGGCAGGATTTTCCCCATCAACGATATTTCACCGGTCATCGCGACGTCTTGCCTGATCGCCTTGTTCTTTGCCAGCGAGATTAGGGCGGTCACTATTGTGCATCCGGCACTTGGTCCATCTTTGGGTGTCGCACCCTCAGGCACGTGTAAATGCAAATGGCTGCAAAAAAAGAGCAGATTAAAACAAACAACTTTCTTTGGGTTTGCCTACTTACCTAGTTGTCAAAAATGAATTCTCCTTATCCACTTGATTCAGGAAATTTCGGGAGACCGTTAAGGCTATCCTGGCGGACTCTTTCATTACGTCTCCTAAATGCCCTGTGAGCTCCATGCTGCCTTCCGTATCTTTCTCAATGGGAGGTCTTCTAGTCGTTGTTTCAATGAATAATGTTGATCCACCTAGAAATAAATAAAATGAGACACAAATAACCAACAGGTAAATTATTTAAATTAATTGATAATCACTCGTTTATTGAAGCATGGCGTGTTCTGTTAAGTGACTATACATCCATGCTGTGGTTATATTGTAATATAGGTAACCATATAGAAACATAATTGTGCAAAAATTATTTTCATCCAACAGGGCATTAAGCTCTATAGCTAAGCTGTATGGCCTTAGATGCAAAGCAAACGTTGATGATAATAATTTTTGCTCGCATGGTATAAGTTAACGATGAACATCTCTGATCAGTGAACTAACTGATAAGCTTCGATAACAATTCAGCAAATTTTTCGTGATGGCTCCCTGTTTCAGGGGCAAGCAGTTATTTTGAGAGGGGTGCATGTAAGAGAAGATGCGAGGATGAGCTTCAAAAAGTTTCTTCTCTCACTTCGACCGATTGCTGAGCGTTCAGTAAATTGTCTTGTCTATCACGAGATAATAGCAGAACTGCACGGAGATTTTCGGTACTATATGTTATAACAGTTTGACCAACCCATCGCAGTCCAAGCCAATCCCATGACCACGCCGGGAGGGGTATGCGTGTACATTCGTTCTTGGGTGAATACTGGTTTGCCGACGAACTCTTGCAAGTTGGACGATGTGACTTGCACAAACTTTGCCTCCTCTTTCACAACTTTATAAGCCACCTTCCTGACTACCTAAAATAGATATCTCTATTAGTTACTGTGAGAGCTACAGATTTCCTAGTGTTTTTCTTTGTCAATGGTTTAAAACAAATGCTACTCAATTTTTGTCTTTGTAAATGTCATGGGAGTTTTGTAAATGCACTATATATTATTAGCTATATATATATTATTACTTGTACTATTATTATTGTCATCTTGAGGTCAGCGAGCATACCTTCTCGATGTGCTTCTGTAGGTTGCGCACGCCAGACTCCCTGCAGTAATTCTTTATAAGCACGTTGAGCGAGTCGTCCTCGATCTTGATGTTGTCGTCTTTGAGACCGCTGTCCTTCATTGCTTGTGGCAGCAGGTACTGCTTGGATATGGCCAGCTTCTCCTCAGCGACGTAGCCGGACATGTCGATCATCTCCATGCGGTCCCTTAACGGCTCTGGGATCGTGTCCGTTACGTTGGCGGTGCAGATGAAGAGGATCTTCGACAGGTCGACCGGCACATCCAGGTAGTGGTCCAGGAAGTTGGCGTTCTGCTCGGGATCCAGAAGCTCCAGTAAAGCCGAGCTGGGGTCCCCCGTGAAGCCTCTAGAAATAAGATTTGCTGTTCTAGTTTGGAGAGTTCTACAAAAATTCTAGCAACATGCCGAGTAACAGTTGTCTTGTATGACTTTGCGATTTTCAATTTAATTTATAATGCCGATGTGAAGGGAAATATGAAAACACTAATTTGTATCAAAAATTTGAAATTGTTATTTAATCACTTGCATTGCCGACATGAAACTGACAGTAATACATTGCTTTGAATTAATTCGACAAATGGGTCAAGAGGCGAATGAACGGCAAAATAACAATGAATTTTGCAATGTGTTTTCGGTATTGTTCCTAGTTGAAAAGTGTTTTGACTCAACATTCACAAACCCTTTTAAACCAAGCAATCTACACAACGCAATATCGTTTCTTACTTTCCAATCTTATCGACTTCATCGATGAGCACCAATGGATTTTCCGTTTTAGTCTTTTTCAAGCACTGTATAACTTTTCCCGGCATTGCTCCAACATACGTCCTCCTGTGCCCTTTAATTTCGGCCACATCAGTCATTCCCCCGACGGAAAATCTGAAGTACTCCCTGTCGAGGGCCCTCGCAATTGACCGAGCTGAAATTCCAACATTGCAGACTCAAAGCACATACAAAAGTTTAATAATACTCAAACTAGGATGCTATTGCTTTTTAAGTATTTACCTATACTAGTTTTACCAACTCCGGGTGGCCCATGAAAGCAGAGTATCTTGCCCTGGGTGCTGCCCTTCAGCTGGCTCACGGCAATGAACTCTAAGATACGTCTCTTAATGTCTTCCATGCCATAGTGATCGTGGTCTAAAATTTCTGAAGCCCTATCCAAGTTTAGGTTTTCTTCACTTTGTACTCCCCAAGGCAGCGATGTCAACCAATCCAAATAATTTCTCGTTACACTATAAAAGGTATTGTTTTGTAATATTTTTGAAGAACAAAGCATGTTTCTCCTATCTTTAATGAAACCATGATAAATGATGCGCAAACATGTTATCCATCATAATTCTTCAATTCTACGACACGTCCTTTCTTGATAAAAAGTGTTTTCTGTTGGTAATACTGAAACGGTGTCTTACAATCAACAGGTTCTTAGAATCAAAGAAATATGGTATTTTAAAATTATGTGGTAATTTAGCAAGACAATTGTAGGTTTTTTAATACATTTGAGTAAAAAAACGTACTTAAATTCTGAACTGTGGCTTTCCAGAAAGTTAAGTTTGCCGAGTTCCTCTTCAATAACTGCAGAAACAGCCTGCGGCAGTATTTTATCCTTTATACGCTCCTTAAACTTTTCACCAATTGCGTCTTTGTCCTCCTTCTCCAAGCCAAGCTCTTTTTTGATAACCTGAAAGCCAGAAAATATATAATCACTCTTCCGTTAGTAAAGTTCCACCCGGCATGTGCAAAGAATTTAAAGAACCCAAAAATATATTTACTAACGATAAAGGCAATATTTCTATTAAAAATTTATATGCACTAGCAAAATAATATGTGCAGGTTTGAAACCGATCAGTCATACAAATCTTGACATGCTAAAATCCTGACAAGATTGATTTTGTTCAAAGATTTGAATATTGTGTGTATGAACTTTTAGGAAATTACAATTTTTGTGCCCAAACAAACTTTATTAAGTGTCTTCAACGTAATTAGATCTGGTCTACTTTGAATTTGCCATGCAAAATAAAATGTGCCGCTATCACGCAATGCTGTTATGCTAGTAAGTGGAGCATAACTACAATAACATAATTTAACAGTTCATGAATGACATAATGACATGGATAATGTAACACCAATAATAATTAAGCGACACTTACAAATTTACATGCAAGCAAATGACACAGGTAACTGCATCTAATTCTTTTTAAGACATACTGCGTTACAGTTAAAGTTGTTACAACTAATACAAACATGGGTTCCCTAATTTTTGTCCCAAATCTGCGCAGATATTGAAACAGGCTATATTTTGCTAGACGGCATTCACTCAAGCAGCTTACTTTTAATTGTTCCATTAAAATGTACTTCCTGTGGTGCTGCTTGACTTTCTCCTCGACTTCCTTCCCGATTTTCTGCTGCAGTTTCGACAACTCGTATTCCTTCTTTAGCAACGACAATGAGAGCATTAAGCGCTTCGGAATCTGTAATGACAAATGACTGCATATATACCCAGATACAATAATTTTCGCACGACTTACGTCTACTTCTTCTAACACATCTTGCAATTCTTTCGACTCGGCGGCGGTGAGGGCAGCTCCTAGATCACTCAAATAAACTGGATTGTCCACAACCCGCTGGCCTTGATGCATCATCTGCTGCAGGCTGTCTCTGTACAGCGGATTTAAACTTATTATGTCCCTAATGGTCTTGATGACTTCCTGTGTCAGCGCCTTGACCTCTTCTGTCTGCCTAAACTTGTTGTGCACGACGTTCTCGACTTCCGCCATAAGCAGAGGTTCCGGCTGCAAAGCAGCCTCCCGTAGTTTCTCACCAGGCTCGCTTGTTTCTTTATCAGATTTTGTCTCCATCGGGGCCTTCTTGTTTCTATTATTGCGCCCCCTGTCTCTTCTTTTTGGTTTGTCATCGTCCTCTACAAATACGTTCATAGTAGTTTTTAAAAGGGGAAACGTGAGTTTCATTTCTACAGCATAGAAATTACCGTGTCAGAAAATTTGCATTTCATATTGCTTTTCAACCTGCGATTAATCTTGACAGTACCGTTTAATTAACTCCACAAAATAACTGAAAATTTTAGTGCCCATAGAATATGGTTTACGTAATTAACTTTCCCATTGAACAAGGAAGAAGATCGACGTAGATTACACCACAGTATATTAGTGAATCGGCGCACACTTCTATGAAACTATAGCAATTTGCTATACTATATTCTGCAGCAATGTAAATATTGTGAGTGTACCTTTATTCAAGAGTGGGAGTGCTTTTATCGGTTTGAAAATAAAAATTGGCTGTGCATATCATTATTATGTAAACTAGGAGTATTATTATATGTAAATATTAAGTGTTTTACGTTATAAGTCAGCTGATAAGTTAGATTCAGCAGTGCAGATATTGAAATAAAAACGGCTCGGATAGAAGTCCTCTCAAGATGAATTGCAGGTTAATCATTTGGTTATATCATTTATACCTCGTGGTACCTCCTCGTCTGTATTGTCCAAAATTTGCCCCGTGATCCGGATTCGCCGGTGGGCCATCATGACGAGCCTCAGCTTATCGCCCAGATCCTGCATTTCGTGTATCTGCGCAAACACACCGACATTGTAGACGTCTTCGGTGGTGTGGACAACTTCCGAGTCATTCTCCTCGTCCCTTTTAAGGAAAATCCCGCAATATGGCTGATTCAATTTCACTTTCCGTCTGATTAACTCGATGAGTGTGGGATTCGATATCTAAAAAGGGAATTGCATTTAGTATATTGAAATGCAAGTGCTATCAAATTTCTCGAACATTCTTTCTAGATGTTAACACATTGCCTTCAATCTGTTGTGATATATGAAATCATGATTTACCAGACAGTCACAACAAATTAAAAGATTGTTATTTAAATACAGCAATAACATTGAATCATCAGCTCATCATGAAGCTGTAATTACCTCTATTAATTTTATGAACCTCGGAAAAACGATGTTCCTGTTAATGGCGATGACGGGGACGTGGGGCCAGACCTCAGGAACTGCCACAGTCGCTGGTAACTGCGAGTTGAAGTTTTCATCACTCGAAGCAGACAGGTGATCGTCCCCATTCTCATCTGCAGTCTTTGAGCTAAAAAACCTACAGCCGACAACACTGCTCCTATTTAGGGGCCCCCAGAGTGGCTTGCTGTATCTGGAGAGATTCCTCAGGTGCCTGCCATCGCCATTCAGTAATTTTAGAGCGTAGGGCACATTTCCAGGATGTGAGGTTACGTACGTGCCTTTGAGCCGGTGCTTCAGCTGGGGCGGAATACGACTGATTCTAGTGGTCAGAGGGATTCTGATCGTCGTCAAGGCGAGCATTTTCTCATTTGTACGCTAAACTAAAGAAGTGAGTAAAATTTCACTCCAGACAACTGATGGTGACAATTGTCTTGTCAAAACTGAAGCAATCTGAAGAGCACACTGAAGTGAAGTCGGATAACATTCAAGAATGTGACATCGTAAACTTTCGCTCTTCCCCGCTAGATGGCCACGGTGTAGAACAGCTTAGATTTAATTGAAATATGCATTAAATATGTTCTTAAATACATAAATAAGCAATGCGCATTAGTGTAAAGTAAATTAGCATTGATTTTAAGTACCTGTAAAGCGTCATTAAGTAGTTTATTTTATTTTTTTAAATGATGGGGGAGGTGGTGAACTCGGATGACTACCGGGTTCACGGGTTGACCGCATGATGGCGCAAAATTTGTTTTTTTTGTATTTTGCCGTTTCTTCTTCTTTAGGTGCCATCTCCGATACGAAGGTCGGCAATCATCAAGGCGATCTTCACTTTTGAGACCGCATTTCTAAATAATTGGTTGCTAGTACAGCCAAACCACTCTCTAAGGTTTTTCATCCATGAGTTTCGTCTCCTTCCTATGGACCTCTTTCCTCTAATTTTCCCCTGCATAATTACTTGTAGTATTTGATATTTTTCTCCTCTCATGATATGTCCTATATATTCCAGTTTTCTTTGCTTAGTTGTCAGAATTACTTCTTTTTCTTTATTCATACGTCTCATCACTTCTACATTCGTTATTTTCTCTACCCACGAGATCCTCAGTATTCTTCGATATATCCATAGCTCGAATGCCTCCAGTCTCTTTATGTCGATTGCTTTCAATGTCCAGGATTCCATTCCGTAGTATAGTATTGATAGTACGTAGCATCTCATCATTCGAATTTTTAGATCGAGGTTTAGATCTCGGCAACTGAAAAGGCTCTTCATTTTAGAAAAGGAGCTTCTTGCCTGTTCGATTCTGATTCGAATTTCTTGGGAGCTATCATTATTTTCATTAATGGTTGTGCCTAGGTATTTGTATTCTCTTACCCTTTCAATAGGCTGGTTCTTTACATATACTCGATGGTTGTCCTGAGTTGTTTTAGTTATTAGCATGTATTTTGTTTTGTTTATGTTCAGTGATAGCCCATATTCTTCACTTTCTGTGACTATTTTATTAATTAGCGTCTGTAGGTCTTCGAGCGTTTCAGCTAAAAGAACCGTATCGTCGGCGTACCTCAGATTATTTATTGACATGCCGTTAATTTTTATGCCTATGTCTTGATCATCGAGTGCTTTATTTACTATGTCCTCTGAGTAGAGATTAAAGAGGGTTGGTGAGAGAATACACCCTTGACGGACACCTCTCTGTATTTCTATTTCTTCGGATGTTGTGTCTGCTACTCTTATTGCTGCCTTCTGGTTGTAGTAGAGGTTTGAGATTATTCTTATGTCTCTAAGGTCTATATTTCTCTTTATTAGCGTATCTATTAGTTTGTCATGTCTAACTTTGTCAAAGGCTTTGTTATAGTCTATGAAGCAAACGTGTAGGTCTTGATTCATATCTAGGCATCTTTGCGACAGGACATTAAGTGCAAACAGTGCCTCCCTTGTTCCTAGGCCTTTGCGGAATCCAAATTGTGTGTCGCTGATGTCTGCATCTAGTTTCCTGTATATTCTATTATGGATCACCTTCAACAGGATTTTCAGTGTGTGTGCCATTAGGCTAATCGTACGGTAGTCGGAGCAATGCTTGGCACTTTTCTTTTTTGGGAGGGTTATAAAAGTTGATAGCAACCATTCATTTGGTATCACTCCTGTTGTGTATATGGTATTAATTATTTCTACTAGAATATGAATCTGGTCCTCCTCTATCAGTTTAAGAATTTCTGCTGGCAGTTGGTCTGGACCTGCTGCTTTTTTGTTCTTTAGTGTATTCAGTGCATATATTACTTCTTCTTTAATTATGTCCGGGCCCACCTCCCCTTCTATATTTTCGAGAATAGTTTTCCGTCTCTCATCATCGAAGAGCTGTGCTATGTAGTTCTTCCATACTTCAAGTTTTTGCCCTATCTCTGAGACTATTTTCCCGTTGTTGTCATACAATATATTGAGTTGTTTGTGTGTACTGAAGCCTGCGAATTCTTTGACTTTTTTGTGCATGTTAAAGCTGTCGTGTTTTGCTTGCAACTCCTCAATTTCTTCACATTGTTGTTTGTAGTACTCTTCCTTTGCTTCTCTGATCTTTGTGCGGAGTATTCGATGAATTTCCTTATATTGTTGAGAACTTTTTCCTTTAAAACTTCTTCTCTTATCCATGAGATTAAGTATTTCATTCGTTATCCATTTTTTCCTTCCTCGGGATTTTTCTTTCTTTAGAATGGCTGTCGATGGTTCCAATAGGGCTGATTTGATGCCGCACCATTTTTCGTTTACGTCCCTGCATTGTCGGTATTCTTCTTTATTTTCAAGTGTTTTCAAATTTTCATTTATTTCTGTTTGTAACTCATTTCGTACGTCTTGTTCCTTTAAGTACTCTACATTTATCTGACTGTCTCTCTTCTTCGGTGTTCTTTTAAGTCTGATGTTCATTTGGGCTATTAACGGATTGTGGTCCGAGGAGACATCAGCGCCCGGATACGCCTTAACTGACTTGATGCAATTTCTATATCTCGCGTTTATTAAGACATAGTCTATTTGATTTCTTATTGGTTTTTGATCCTTGTCCTGTGGTGATTTCCATGTGTAGAGCCGTCGCTTTGGAAGCTTGTAGAAAGTATTTGTTATTATCAGTTCCTCCTCTTGGCAAAATTGTACTAATCTATCGCCTCTTTCGTTTCTTGTGCCCAGCCCATATTCACCTATGTATTTGTCACATCTTCCTTTACCAACCTTCGCGTTAAAGTCCCCAAGTATTATAGTGATATCTCTTGAGTTTAGTGATTGAAGCGTCTGTTTGATTAGTTCGTAGAATAGCTCGATTTCTTCTTCAGGTTTGTCTGCAGTGGGAGCATATATTTGTAGTATGTTTAGCTTCCTTGAGTTGGTCTGTATTTGTAGGAGCATGACTCGGTCTGAGATAGGAATAAAGTTTGTGATGGACGCCATAATATCTTTCGACACCATAATTGCGACACCGTGTCTGTGATGACTATCTTCGTTTCCAGAGAAGTATAGCATACCATTCTCTATTGAGACTTGGCCGTGACCTGGCCATCTGGTTTCACTGATTCCTAATATGTTGAGTTCCAGTCTTTGCATTTCGTGTACAACATTGTGCATCCTTCCAGATTCATACATGGATCTCACGTTCCATGTACCAATTTTTAGTTTGTTTGGTTTTAGTTTGTTTAGTTTTATAGTTTTGTTCATAGCTGTTCCCCCCGGAGATCCGATTGGGGAACTTATTACTCCGGAAAATTTTGTTTTGAACGTCGCCATAATGATTTATACTAAGGATATCCGTAGATCATTAATGCAGTAGTTTCCTCTTGCTTGCTGCATCCTCATGCCGTTGACCAATTCTTGGTTCTTCCGCCTTTTGGGATGATTTCTCATCCCATGGACAAGAGGGTGCCCTTTCTCCTGCCAGCTCTTCCACCCGAAGCTGTTGGCTGGTAGGAGAGGTCTGCTTATTCCGGCAAATATTCGGTCGACAGAGCCTCGTTAGTAGTGTAGCAGGGTGCACCGCGGGCAGGTGAGGTTGTCATTTGGGTTGGCTTTACCAAGAGGTTAACCTTCACCCCTTACACCCCTGTTTATTCAGTTATTATTCAACGTATAGCAAAACTAATAACAGATTCGGACTCAGAGACTTGTAATCTATCAGCCTAGTGCTATAAATTATCCGCAGCGGTCCCAATAGTGTCGGGTTCGAAAAAATTGTCGCACCTTAATTTGCTGTTATTGGCGTTATTAATTAACTGAGCGCAAAAATAATTGCAGATTCGGATTAAGAAGGCAAAAATCTATCGAATTGGTAATTTAGTTTTTCAAAATTAAGCATTTTTAAAAATTTTGCGTTTTCAAAATAATTATTTTTTGCGTTATTAGGCGTCTGAGCCAATATTTTCTTGCAGATTCGGACTCGGGAGACAAAAATCTACGAAACTGCTTTCTCAGCCGAAAAATTTTTACCTCAAAATTTCCGTAAAAATCCAAAGGGGTTCAGAAATTTTCGGACAAAAACATCAAATTTCGAATTTTGGCAAAATTTTTGCGGCATTCGATTCCTCATTCCAATGCAAATTTCGGGTCCGAAAAGTTCGCCGAAAAAAAAATTGCTTTTCGAGAAATTTTGAATTTAAGTTCAAAAATGGCGATTTTGTTTCGCCGTTTTCTCGGTTGTTTGTAGAGCCACGAAGCAAACAAGTATACCGTCGGATTCAGGAGGATGAGGGCTATCGATTTTATTTGAAAACAATTTTGATTTGAGGCTTAATTAAGAAAATAGCGTAAGATTTGGGTTGCGATAAATTGCCGCTAGGTGGCGCCACACGCCATCATAATTCGAATGTAATTTCAATTATTCGTTTTAATGCATTTACCGGCGTTAATTAGGCAAATAAACATGCATAAGTGTTAGGGAAGTGATTTTAGAACATATATTTACCAATTTGTAGGGATATTGTGCTTATTTAACAAGTATTTAACAGTTTAAACTATTCCTTATGTACTGCCAATGAGATAGTAATTATGTATTAATTATGCATTAATTATCAACAAACTGCACTGCCAAAGCAATATTGGTACTTCTATGGGTTTATTGTTTCATCTAAGATGGCGAATTACGTTATTAATCTTGTACACAACGCCAAAATAAAGGTTAATCAAGGAGGAATAAATTTGTCCGCAGTGCGTATGATTAAGTGAAAATAGTACAAATTACTGTAATCGTGTAGTGCAAATGCTTGCAAAAGACTTACTTATTTCGCACTATTCAATTTGTACAGATAATGTTAAAGACATGTAGTCGTAATATACGCAATTATTTACCGCAATTTCAATTTGAAGTTAGAGCAGCGATATTATACAAAATGCATGTCACCTATTTTAATTTAACCATTTATTAACCCATTTTTCGTAGCATCATAACTTTCAAACTTCATACAGTTAATAATTAGACTTGAGACTATATGAAAATGCAAAAATCGAAATATACCCCATCTCTGGTTCTCCCGTTATTTCAAGGAAGTTATGGCAGCAATATTATACAAAATGCATTTCACATTATATAATTTAAAAAAAACAGATTTTTCGTACCATAATAACATTCAAACTTCACACAGTTAATAAGTAGACTTGAGGTTATTAGAAAATGTTAAAATCAGAAAATACCCTATGTCTAGATTTTTCGCAATTTTAATTTTAAATCAGTGAAGTAAATTTGTAAAACAAGCAGCTTGCACATTTCTTGTTTTACATTGTTTTAACCTACTTATAGTCATTCAAATTTCTCAGCATAATACAGGAAACCTAAAGCTAAATGAAAAGGAGTATCTCCACAATATCATTAACATTTATAATTTAAAAAAAATATTACAGTTTTTTCGTAGCATCATAACTTTCAAACTTCATACAGTTAGATTTGTACAGAAAATGTAAAAGAAATTTATTCTGCAATTGATATTGTCTGCACGAGGACACTATTTGTCTTCTTCTATAAATTAGAATGATATAATTTGTTATACAGCTTATATGCTTATAAATATTCTCATTAGAATTAGTAAATAACTATGTAATTGTGCAGTGCAAATGAGTATAAATGATTTCTTATTGTCGCAGTATTAGATTTGTACAGATAATGTCAAAGAAATTTATTCTGCAATTGATATTGTCTGCACGAGTACAATATTTGTCTTCTTCTATAAATTGGAATTATAAAATTAGTTATTTAGAATGATGTTACATAGCCTACATGCTTATAAATATTCTCATTAGTATTAGTAAATTACTATTGTAATCGTGCAGTGTAAATATGTGTAAATGTTTTTTTTTATTGCAGTATTAGATTTGCACAGATATTATACAAAATGCATGTCACCTATTTTAATTAAACCTTTTAATAACCCATTTTTCATGGCATCATAACTTTCAAACTTCATACAGTTAATAATTAGACTTGCAGCTATTAGAAAATGTGAAAATCAGAAAATACCCCATCTCTAGATTTTCCGAAATTTAAATTTAAATGCAGAGTAATATTGTAAAACACGCAGTTTGCACATTTCTTATTTCACTTTTTTTTAACCTACTTATAGTCATTGGAACAAATTAAAATCTTACAACATAATCCAGGAAACATAATACTTTATAAAAATGCAAAAACCAAAATATACCCTATCGCTAGTTTTTGCGTAATTTCTATATAAAGTCAGAGAAGCAATATTATTCAAGGTGCATTTTGTATATCTTCTGATTCGATTGTTTTTAACACACTTTTAGTAGCCTGGCAGTTAATGTGACATAATGTGAAATAAATTTATTCTGCAATTGATATTGTCTGCACGAGTACAATATTTGTCTGCTTCTATAAATTAGAATTATATAATTAGTTATTTAGAATTATGTTATATAGCTTTCATGCTTATAAATATTCTCATTAATTACGATGCCACCATAGTAACCCGATTGTTTTAACCGTGGCAACTTTTTGGGATTGAGTACGGAAAAGACTCATTTTAGTGACACGAGTCCGTAAAATAGCTGTTTTTGGGAGCATGTACAAAAAATTTGTCATATTCGAAATGGAAAATGTTGGAGAAAATACCTTTTTGATTTCAAAATATCACTATCTTGCCTTCCTCGGCTGCCGTAGAGAGGCTTTTCAGTGCTGGTGGCCA
Organism: Othius punctulatus; assembly: GCA_951805005.1. Classification (NCBI taxonomy): domain Eukaryota; kingdom Metazoa; phylum Arthropoda; class Insecta; order Coleoptera; family Staphylinidae; genus Othius; species Othius punctulatus. The sequence goes on along the minus strand of OX638145.1, from coordinate 48,612,444 downwards.
TATTCTGACACGCCGTCGAAATCGTGTGCCACACGAACGTTTTGAAACGTTATTAATTTTACAAAATTCTACATCAAATTTAAAATTGCATTTCAAATAAATTCAAGATATACACTCAGATGCAAAGAAACCGGGTTAAAATTTTGATGTTGGTATAGTCCTTAGAATAATTTTTTTGTGTTTTACAATCAAAGAGACCGTCAAGATGTAAAAAGAAGCATCATATGGTACTTATTATTTATTTAGTGAACATTAATAAGCGAAAACGATAATGTACGTATACACGAAAAAAATGCATTTCTGCAAAATAAACTTAACAGAGAATAATAAATGAAAATGACAGTTAATCGAAAACAAACAAATCAAAACCCAGTAGCCACCTTGATCCTCTATGCATAACGCCGAATGAGCAATAGGTAGTGAAGAACGCATAGCTTTAAATGTTGTTTTCGCTTATTAAATAACTGATAATAACTGATAAAACACTGAAACTTTCATTATAAGGACTATACCAACATCAAAATTAAAAAAAAAAAGGTTTTTTGCAAACAACGACCCAATGACCCGGTTTTTTTGCATCAGAATGTATAAACATTAAATACATATGCCTTTGAAGTTTGTTTTTCATAACCGAAACTAGTCAGGCTAAAGAAATAAATCATAAAATAAAATTAAAATAAATATTACTTACCAGTAAGTACTAAATATAACAGTCATTAAATTAAGTTTAAAGTTCGTTTCTCGCGTTATTTAAGAATAATAAATAGTTTGAACATTATATTTTGTCTATGATTAAATGAATTTCAGTTTCAGTTTCACAAAGAAAACAATTTTTGGTTTGGTTTTCCATGTATCTGAAATCGATCTAGAAGTACCTGGAAACTTTTCAAATGTATATGTATCTGTAGCTGGATACATTTTCAAATAATTTGTATCTAATATGTATCTAGATACTTTTTTTTGTGAAGTATCTGTATCTGTATCTAGATACAAAGAGAATGTATCTGCTACAACACTGTACCTTTATTTGCTTTTCCTTATAATTCGACAATTCACTTGGACTTCGAATTTGAAAGTACCTTTTAACGAGGAATAAATTGGAGAGAAATACGAAGAAAAATCTTCAGTAATGAATACGGGAAAGTCATGTGTATTAGAATTTAGTAAACTAAGTATTACGTACTAAGTACTAAGCAAAGGAACTGACAGGCAACAGAAAAGAGTGGATAAAATTCTGTAAAAAATAGAATTACACCTCAACACCCAAAAGGGTAAAAGAGACAAAGATTAAGAAAGAAAGAAAGTATTACGTAATTTGTCAACAGTAATGAATGTGGAGGAAGCCACGTACTGTAGGAGTAATTTATTTCACGTGAACACGCTATTTAGCAGCACACGGTACCGTCTGTTTCAGTTCCGCTCCAAACTGGCGGTATTTTCAGTGCCGAAGAAGTTCAATTGCCCAAAAATCCTCGTGTGCGTGTGTGTGCACTTTTATATGACCTTATGTTGCTTGGGATTACTTTAATCCTGATGAATCACATTATTTTCTACGTATTATTTTAGGGCACTTAACTTAATCACGATTGTAAAAAATAACTGTTGGTTATCGCGTATGAATACGTACCGCATATTATCGCTGTTTTAACTATGCAAATGCGCGGTTTTTTCGCTGTAAAACCGTCCATGACGTAATGTTGTAGGCAGTTCTCATGAGTGAAGAAGTGTGCGTTTCCTCTGCCCGAATTACTTAAAACGCATCAGTTTTTGCGCTCCAGCCTCGTAATTATTGACAATATTCAAGTTACACAGAAGAGTAGTGTTGATATTTGAGCATTTTGTGGTTAAAAAAAATAGTGGCGGGGGTTTCCTCAAATTGTTAGACCTTCTTCTGCTTTTGCGGAATAATTAATTGCTGTTGTTCGCGTGTGAGTGTCATTCCACCACTGTTTTACCGCTGCTAATGGAAATTAAACCTCATTACATCTCCGAATCTCCAAAGTATTGTGTAATTGACCAGTCAAATTCCAGTGAAACTTGCATATTTTCGCAAGCAGTCAGCGATAGTGGTTATTTAGAATAACAACGTCGCGATTACGCTATTGATAGTGAGGGTACCTAACGCCAGTTATGTGTGTGTGGGTGGAATTCTAAATATTCATAAGTGAATTTTAATTACAATGCGATGGATTCCATGCGGAAAAATTACGGTTCGATTACGTAATCTCCAACAAATCGTCTTGATATTCAAGAACTAACATCGCCAGCAGTCGCGTTAATCAATAGCAATCGATCACTCGTAAATTTGTATTCCTCCTACAACCTGGAGGTCGTCTCTGAGTGCGTGTTTTACCAAGTGGGAAAACCATCTCTAGAAGGTCTGAACGAGCGCCGGCACGATGGAAACGGACGGACTTCTGCAGAAGAAGATGCGGGGGCAGGGGGCGAACCATCACATACCAATTATAGTGATTGAGCCTCCTCGGCTGCCTAATTGTACAGAGGAAAGTGTGCAGGAAGTCGAATCGGAAAACCGGGATGCGGAGGATTCGAGGCCTCCTTCCTCGCAGGATGAGGGCGACAGGAAGGCATCCTTACGCCGGAACAGCGTGTCCCTTCCGAATCTCAGCGACCTCCAGCTGGCATATCTCCAAAAACTTCATCAGCAGGCTATAGAGGTAGGTCCAAATTAAACATATAATGAATAATAGTTGAAATTATATTTCGAAAAATTGTTTAAAAAAAAACAATAGTAGAGTTTAAACTAACAAAAAAAGAATAATAGTAGAAACTGGATTTCTTCTTGCATGCATTTGTTCAATAGAACTAAATTTAAAGGCAATCTTCTAACTTTCGCCCTTTTTATTGTACACCGTTACACACGGTATATTATTATTGGACTCTATAAATAAGTGCTCGTCCTGTAAAGTCAAGCATTATGTACTAGTAACATAATAGTTATTTATGGTACAAGTTCATAACGTTTGTGCTTTTGTTGAACGAGGCACAGCTGAGTTCAATAAAAATTCCGAGTGCAAAAATGCTCTTTACGAAAGTGTATCATACACAGATAAGACTTGATAAGGCCCTAAGCTATTTGAGATGTGGGGCCCTTTATAAGTCCAGATATTATATGTCAGTGCCAAATATGATTTTCGGATACCTAGAGGGTTAACCTGAAACACAATTAAGAAGAATATAGAATGTGAAATTTTAAATCTTTAACTTAAAATCATTATTATTCATAACATACTTAAAAATGCAAACTCTGGTAAAAAGAAACATAAGTTCATTTAAAAGGCACAATTTACAAGTTCTTGAAACATTTTAGAAGGATTAAGGAATTATGTTAAACTAAAATATTTTCTATCTTGCCTTTGCCACAGCAAAGTCACTGATGACATCATCAAATGATAAACTGCTTAGTTTGTGACTTTCTATGCACATGAGACTGAGGGAACATAATTTATCTTGAGTCATTGTTGTTCTAAATAATTTTTTTATCCTCTTCAGCTAAGAAAAAGCTCTTTCCCCAGAGCAATTGGCAACCATCATACTAAGAAACAATCTCAAATTTGCTTCTAAATTTGGGAATGTTGATTGGACAAGATTGTTAAATATTACCAGATCCTGATATGTCAGACTATCATGTTCAGCTGTACCATAGGCTTGCCTATGTCTAACATATTAATGAAAATGCTTGACTACTACAAGATTGATGTCCACATCTTCAGGATATATGAAAATATTTGACTTCTCCTACAAGATTCATTCCCATATCTTCAGGATATGTTTGCCATAAGGCACTAACTCCTTCACGAATCTCTTCTTCTGTAGGTTTTAATTTTGTTAAGAATGAAAACTTTTTGCAGCATCATTGTATAATGACGCCATCTGTGCCAGACTTTACTCCAATGCATCTATTACAGGTATACATGTTTTTATTCTGAACTTGTCTCTTGGCTCAAGCTTCTCTAAAGCATCACCTTCATCATCCTTGATATGCCTTCTTCTGTATCTGCTTTTATTGTAATCAACATCAGACAATTTTCCCTTTTCTTTAAAATAATCGAACATTTTCCTTGAACCTTTAACAAAATCCGAAAGTGAAAATGCTTGACTTCTCCTACAAGATTCATGTCCACATCTTCAGGATATGTTTGCCATAAAACACTAACTCCTTCACGAATCTCTTCTTCTGTAGGTTTTAATTTTGTTAAGAATGAAAACTTTTTTGCAGCATCGTTGTATACTGACGACCTCTGTTCCAGACTTCACTCTAATGCATCTATCGCAGGTATAAATGTTTTGATTCTGAACTTGTCTCTTGGCTCAAGGTTCTCTAAAGCACCATCTTCATCATCATTGATATGCCTTCTTCTGTATCTGCTTTTATTGTAATCAACATCAGACAATTTTGCCTTTTCTTCAAAATGATCGAACATATTCCTGGAATCTTTAACCAAATCCGAAAGTGAAGCATACAATTTTATGCATATATCTAGACTTATTTGGGGGTCTTGCAGTGATTTACTAGTCTTGTGAAATTCATCCAGCAAATAACTCTACAAATATAACATTACCATACATTCAAACTGATCAATTATATTCAAAATGTTTATGGCTTGATTTCTTCTTTCGCCTTTCTATGTAGTATCAATATGCAGCTGATGCAATGCATAAATGATTCCATCATAACTGTCAAGTATTGCACTTGTGGCCATTGAATGTGCTTCCCATCTAGTCTTTGACAAAGACTTTGGAACTTTTAAATCATCTTTGAAGAATGGCAATAGTAGCCCATCTATGTGTAGATGACGAAAATAAATTATATATTTCTTGAATAATTCCAAAAAACTTTACTGCATCTAAACAACAGTCAACTGCTTCTCTACCAACAAGATTCAGGGAATGACCACCTCATGGAATATACCTTGTTAATACTTGTAATTACTAGAAGTAATACTTGTAATTTCTAATAACAAGCATACTTGTTAATCTTCAATATTATTTCGTCCATACCCTTGTATTTGCCAGACATATTTGAAACATTATCATATGACTGGCATCTACACTTACTAAATTCTAGTTTGCACTCATTTGTAAAGTCCGGACGTGCGGCATTGGGACAAATAATGCTGCAGTATATTAGTATAAGTATAGTGTATAAGTATCTATGATAATTGCTAAGTCGGACAATTTTTTTGTGGCCCCCAAAAAAGTGGGGGCCCTAAGCTATAGCTTGTGTAGCTTATACTTAAATCCTACACTGATCATACAAAGTTTTTTCTGTGACGTGAAAAAAATTGAATATCTCACATTGTACCAATTGAATCATTAACTCGTTTAAAGTTTTGAACTTCTTTCGTATTTTTGAATGTTGACTTCTAAATGTTGGCCCCAAAAAAAGTGGGGGCCCTAAGCTATAGCTTGTGTAGCTTATACTTAAATCCTGCATTGATCATACAAAGTTTTTTCTGTGACGTAAAAAAAAATGAATATCTCACATTGTACCAATTGAATCATTAACTCGTTTAAAGTTTTTAACTTCTTTCGTATTATTGAATGTTGACTTCTAAGTAAAATTTGATGCAAAATACTCTTCGTATTATTATTATTTTTTAATTGGTGAGAGAATGATTTGTTAATTGTGAGTAAAACTTAGTTTACGCACAGTTGATGTTTGTACGCACTTGTGCTAAAAAGTACCACTTAACGCTCTGTGAACAGTGCGTAAAAACACAGTGAGCTAACTAAAACTAAAAACAATTTAGCAAGAATAGTTGTTAAACATTGAAACAATATAGTTATTGAGAACCACACTTTTTTATTATTTTACCATGGCATGAGAATTGTTCTGTTCATTTAATGATGAAAAAGACAATTATTACCTAATTTTAATAGTGAATAGGTACCAAAATAGTAACTAAAAACAATTTAGCACGAATAGTCGTTAAACATAGAAACATTATAGTTATTCAGAGCAACACTTATAATTTTTTTACTGTGGTATTATGAGAATTGTTCTGTTCTTTTATCTATGTTTTATCTATTCTATGTTTATTTTCTTGAAATCATAAAACTAGGCGATAAACTTTGTCTTCGTCGCTCATTTCAACACATACTACACCAAAATGTTCGAATTGTATTAACAAGTTTTTTTCTGAATAAAAACATGAGAAATCATACTGTGGTATAAATCATTATATTCGTAATAGGAAATGCTAATTAATACAGGGTGTACTTAATTTACGGGCCATATAAGACTATAAAGTTGATGATGATATCTTCGAAACGAAACGTTGTACTGAAAATTTATAAACGCTGTCTTGTAGAGCTAAAAAAGTGGCAATGAGAAAGTGCCTTTTGTTTTTTCTTTATACCTTTTCAAGTAACATCAGCAAAACATAAAAATTATATCGCAAAATTTCTGATTTTGTCGAATATCTCCGGAAGTAAGTGGAATTTTCTGGCTTTCTCAACAGAATATTACTGACCACTACATTGCGCAACTTTTTTTTAAATTAAACGACCTTTGTAACTTTTACGGTTGCCGAGATTCCCATGCTGTTGATCATTATCTTGGACACCCTGTATAACCCGTTAAAAATTATTTTTGTAGATATTTAGGGTGTGACCTTTCTCCTGGGTCACCCTGTATAAATACCGCATTGACCTATAGCTTGGGTTTAAGCTTTAGTTATAAGAAAATGGTGAAAATTTCGGATTTTGTCGAATATCTCCAGAAGTAAGCGGAATTTTCTGGTTTTTGCAACAGAATATTACTGAACACTACATTGCGCAACTTTTTTAAAATTTAACCACCTTTGTAACTTTTACGGTTTACGAGATGCTGTTGATCCTTACCTTGGACACCCTGTATAGGTTATATTACTTGCACAAACAACTCGTTGCTTGTTTTTTTTTGACATTGGCAGTACCCAGTTTGGTCCAATATTGAAAGCAAAATTGAACCGACTGCATATTTCTGTACAACAAAGTTGAACGGTAATTGGATGTAATTTTCGGAATTACATTCAAACTAGATTCTCTCGAACCAAAATTGAACAAAAATCAAGACGAAAACAGACGAAAAAATCCATTAAAACAATGATTGCTTCAGAGCTGCAGCTCATATTTAAAATCAAAATAGCCCCTTAAAAATATCAAAACGCTTTCCTATGGCATTACAATGGCATTTCCTTATGTTGTATACACCCTATATGCACCTATTTAAAATACGTGATTGAATTGAATTGAATTGAATTAATTTGAATTGAATTGAATACGTAAGTTTCGATTTAGTGCTATAACAACAATATTTTGAGGCATTATTCTGTACTTACTGGTATAGTTATTTTTTATTTTATTTTATTATTTATTTATTTTTATTTTGCCTGACTAGTTTCAGTTTGTTTAGCAAATCATAATCAGAGGCGTGAAAAGTGTAATTTTGTTGTGTATATCTGTTGATTTTATTTCATTATAAATATTTGGAATTATATTTTAATTTTGATAGATGTCTGTTTTTAGTTGATCATAAATTATTCTGATAAATAGTGGGTAAAACCTTAAATTTAACAATATGTAGTTTGTCTAGCATGTTATAAAACAAATTTGGCACTGGTTTGTTGTACTATTTGTACACGCACTGGTGGCCTCAAACTTTGGAGTTTTTTGTTAGTTGGTTTTTATATGGGGTGCTATTAACTTTAGCTGCAGTAGATGCGATTTTATTTAGGGAGGGGGCTATAAAATTTGAGCAAGTTTTAAAAATGAATTTAATTTTACTGCTAATGTACAGTCATTCTCACATAAATCTAGTACAAACAATTTGACATTGCTATATAAAATTGCTATTGTAACCTAATTTCTTGTACTAGATTTATGTGAGCATGACTGTACCTGATGGATGTTTAATGGAGAGATCTCGTATATGAGTTTTAATTAAACCACAACGCCTACGAGCACGATGATTGTTGGGAATAATTTGGAATTTATCAAAATTTGATAGGATATTTAAAAAAAAACAGTAAAGCGGACCTTACCCTTGGTCTAAAAAAAAAATTATTGAACCATTGACATATCAAACAATTTAATATTACAATATATTTGTAAGTTATTTATATTTTCGAATATCTTAGTTCAGATATTGATGTATTTACAGTCATGCTCACATAAATCTAGTACAAACAATTTGACATTTCTATATACAATGGCTATTGTAACCTAATTTATTGTACTAGATTTATGTGAGCATGACTGTCCATACATCAATATCTGAACTAAGATATTCGAAAATATAAATAACTTACAAATATATTGTTAAATTAAATTGTTTGATATGTCAATGGTTCAATTAATTTTGTTTTAGACCAAGAGTAATGTCTGGTTTACTGTTTTTTTTAAACCATTACAATATCTTACCATTGGCTAATTATAAATTAATACATTTGCAGTAATTCTCCTTTAACATATTTTCTACAATAAAGTTGTAGTCTGGGATTAATCTGTTAAATGTTTTCGGATTAATTAAGGAATGCTGCAGTGCTGCAGCATATTCCATGTGCCGCAACATTCTGAATCGGGCTTATAAAAATGTTCCTTATGTGTAGAAAATCAGCGAACAAATTCATGAAACTAAAATGTAAACCGAGAATTGTGAGCGAGACCCTGAAATGTAATATACAGTTTAGAATAATTCTACCGTATCCACAAGTTCGTGCGAACTTTACGGCTCAGAAATTCAATTACACTTACTGTTACCGTTATTGATTCAAACATTTATTTTAATGGCAAGGCCCTATTATTACATTTTAAGTATGTGATAAATGGGTTCTCCACGTACAATTGATTCCAATTCGCGAACATCACGAAAAGTAAGATTTAAACCCATCAATCAAACGGTTTTTATCTCGACGCCTTTTCCCAGTCTAGAATCGGCCTCGTTTTGCTCCTGTGGATGCAGCATGAGACGTTATCTATTACATCACATTTCCTCCCATCTAAACTGAACAAAATTGCGACCTTGAGTGGAAATGACTCCCGAAATTACACAATTTAGCGGGAAACCTGTTTGTTTTTATCAACGAAGATATGTAAATCCACAAAATGAAAACGTCCGTCCACTGGTCTTACACCATTGAATGCCTCCAATAGTTCGAGTTTCTGTAAATTGCTATCTGCAGCATCCAGTGCTGAATCCGTAACACGATAATTGGCAAATTTATATAGTGTATTATACATTATCTAATGTTTAGTTTGCCTTGTATGAGCTCGGACGAAATGTGTTCGCCGGTCGTTGTTCGAAAAATTCCGGAAAAATTTTATTTGCCCGATGACAGCGACTCCCAGTCGCAGGTAAAACACAAACAAGAAGTGTATGGCTAGCTGATGCATGTGACCTCAAATAAGTGTTCTTTGCAGGCGTCCGAAACTGGGACGAGGAGCGACGTGTACAACAGTGAAAATGAATTTTCTGACGTGGAAGAGGACTACATCCCGGTGGTGTAAGTATAATATTAACTTGCAATTATTCCAGTATCATACATACTAACTCTAACCACCACTAAGTGGGCATCCGAGGCTAAAGCAATCTTAATAGTACCGTGTTTACGCGCTCTAAGCCATTTTTCTGCTTTGTGAAATAACACTATTATTATACTGGTTTTCAAACAAAGCAAAGGTTTAATGGTAAAATTAAAATAAAAATGCATGTCCGACTGATTGTTCAATACAATAGATGTTTGGTTTAATGTAAATTGCTTTTCTACAATTATGTTAATATACTGTGCAATTTTTCGTATTATACTTTTTAGATTATTATGATAATTTTACAGCACAAAGTTTATTGTGGCGTACCTGAACGTGTTTATGTCAATAATTAACATTTTCCGAATCTTGATCAGTTATTGCTCACCTACAAATGAATAACACTATACAGGGTGCCACACATACTCATTCTCGGTATGGAGATCGATACCATACTCGTAGAGGTATACGAATAAAACTGGAATTGCGAGATTATGCTGGCAAATTTGCTTTACTTACTTATAAGAATACTGTCACATTAACTATAACAGAAAAAAAAAATAATAACAAAACAATGAGAAAGGCTAAAAGGCGTTTATTAATGACTATATTCATTGGCAGAGCACAGTTGAAATTTTTTAAATATCCTTGTCACATGTGTAAATTTGACAAATTTTCACCACTGGAAGTAATCCAACTATCAATTTTTGATAGTTGGACTCAAAATGAAAACTGACTTAGAGCACACTTCTATATTTGGCAGATTCTGGTAGTTGCTGTAATAAATTGTACAGATTTTCACATCTGATGCCAATAGATTGAGAGTGGCAAGAAAATATAACAGATTTCTAATGTTAGAGTTGTAATGTTGACAAAACTTTACTGGTGGAGCTAAAAAATTAACAGATTTTGATCGAGGCATTTAAAAATTTAAACAATTTATGAAACAATTTAATTATTTAACATATTTTCAGAGTTCAGCTGGAAAATAGGTCAAATTTCTACATTTGTTGTTGATGAAACTTTGTCAAATTTTCAGGACAATTAGTTTCAGGTGTAATATACACAAATCTAATATCAAATTTTCAATTAATAAATTTTCAGAAATTTCAGTAATTACTTGTCAACCCTTACTAACCCTTACTTGTCAATGCAGACAGTTAAGTGTTTGATTTTCGCCCTTATTTAATACTGAAACATTGTCAAATTTTCAGCAGAATTAGTTTCAGGTGTACTGTAGACGAATCTAATATCAAATTTGCAAATAATAAATTTTCAGAAATTTCAGTAATAGCTAACCCATACTTGTCAATGCAGAAAGTTAAGTGTTTGATTTTCGCCCTTATTTAATACTGAAACTTGGTCAAATTTTCAGGAGAATTAGTTTTAGGTGTAATGTACACGAATCTAATATCAAATTTGCAAATAATAAATTTTCAGAAATTTCAGTAATAGCCCCTTACTTGTAAATGCAGACAGTTTAGTGTTTGATATTCGCCTTTATTTAAAACTGAAACTTTGTCAAATTTTCAGCAAAATTAGTTTCAGGTGTACTATACACGAATCTGAAATCAAATTTCCAAATAATAAATTTTCAGAAATTTCAGTAATAGCTAACCCATACTTGTCACTGCAGAAAGTTATATGTTTGATTTTCACCCTTATTTAATACTGAAACTTTGTCCAATTTTCAGGAGAATTAGTTTCAGGTGTACTATACTCGAATCTAAAATCAAATTTGCAAATAATAAATTTCCAGAAATTTCAGTAATAGCTAACCAATACTTGTCAAGGCAGAAAGTTAAGTGTTTGATTTTCGCCCTTATTTAATACTGAAGCTTTGTCAAATGTTTAGGAGAATTAGTTTTAGGTGTAATGTACACGAATCTACTATCAAATTTGCAAATAATAAATTTTCAGAAATTTCAGTAATATCTAACCCATTCTTGTCAATGCAGAAGGTTAAGTGCTTGATTTTCGCCGTTATTTAATACTGAAATTTTGTCAAATTTTCAGGAGAATTAGTTTCAGGTGTACTATACTCGAATCTAAAATCAAATTTGCAAATAATAAATTTCCAGAAATTTCAGTAATAGCTAACCCATACTTGTCAATGCAGGCAGTTAAGTGTTTGATATTCGCCCTTATTTAATACTGACACTTTGTCAAATTTTCAGCAGAATTAGTTTCAGGTGTACTATGCTTGAATCTAAAATAAAATTTGCAAATAATAAATTTCCAGAAGTTTTAGTAATAGCTAACCCATTTTTCTCAATGCAGAAAGTTAAGTGTTTGATTTTTGCCCTTATTAAAAACTGAAACTTTGTCAAATTTTCAGGAGTATTAGTTTCAGGTGTACTATACACGAATCTGAAATCAAATTTGCAAATCATAATTTTTCAGAAATTTCAGTAATAGCTAACCCATACTTGTCAATGCAGAAAGTTAAGTGTTTGATTTTCGCTATTATTTAATACTGAAACTTTGTCCAATTTTCAGGAGTATTAGTTTCAGGTGTAATGTACACGAATCTAATATCAAATTTGCAAATAATAAATTTTCAGAAATTTCAGTAATAGCTAACTCATACTTGTCAATGCAGGCAGTTAAGTGTTTGATATTCGCCCTTATTTAATACTGACACTTTGTCAAATTTTCAGCAGAATTAGTTTCGGGTGTACTATACTTGAATCTAAAATAAAATTTGCAAATAATAAATTTCCAGAAATTTCAGTAATAGCTAACCCATACTTGTCAATGCAGAAAGTTAAGTGTTTGATTTTCGCTATTATTTAATACTGAAACTTTGTCAAATTTTCAGGAGTATTAGTTTCAGGTGTAATGTACACGAATCTAATATCAAATTTGCAAATAATAAATTTTCAGAAATTTCAGTAATAGCTAACCCATACTTGTCAATGCAGGCAGTTAAGTGTTTGATATTCGCCCTTATTTAATACTGACACTTTGTCAAATTTTCAACAGAATTAGTTTCAGGTGTACTATACTTGAATCTAAAATAAAATTTGCAAATAATAAATTTCCAGAAATTTTAGTAATAGCTAACCCATTTTTCTCAATGCAGAAAGTTAAGTGTTTGATTTTTGCCCTTATTAAAAACTGAAACTTTGTCAAATTTTCAGGAGAATTAGTTTCAGGTGTACTATACACGAATCTGAAATCAAATTTGCAAATCATAATTTTTCAGAAATTTCAGTAATAGCTAACCCATACTTGTCAATGCAGAAAGTTAAGTGTTTGATTTTCGCCCTTATTTAATACCGAAACTTTGTCAAATTTTCAGGAGAATAAGTTTCAGGTGTAATGTACGCGAATCTAATATCAAATTTGCAAATAATAATTATTCAGAAATTTCAGTAATATGTAACTCATTCTTGTCAATGCAGAAAGTTAAGTGTTTGATTTTCGCCCTTATTTAATACTGAAACTTTGTCAAATTTTAAGAGAATTAGTTCCAGGTGTAATGTACACGAATATAATATCAAATTTGCAAATAATAAATTTTCAGATATTTCAGTAATAGCCAACCCATACTTCTCAATGCAGATAGTTAAGTGTTTTATTTTCGCCCTTATTTAATACTGAAACTATGTGAAATTTTCAGGAGAATTAGTTTGAAGTATAATATACACAAATCTATTATCAAATTTGCAAATAATAAATTTTCAGAAATTTCAGTAATGGCTAACCCATTCTTGTCAATGCAGAATGTTAAGTGTATGATTTTCGTCCTTATTTAATACTGAAACTTTGTCAAATTTTTAGGAGAATTAGTTTCAGGTGTAATGTACACGAATCTAATATCAAATTTGCCAATAATAAATTTTCAGAAATTTCAGTAATAGCTAACCCATTCTTGTCAATGCAGAAAGTTAAGTGTTGATTTTCGCCCTTATTTAATACTGAAACTTTGTCAAATTTTCAGCAGAATTAGTTTCAGGTGTAATGTACACGAATCTAATATCAAATTTGCAAATAATAAATTTTCAGAAATTTCAGTAATAGCAAACCCATTCTTGTCAATGCAGAAATTTAAGTATTTGATTTTTGCCGTTATTTAATACTGAATTTTACAGATTTTCACATCAGGTGGCCCATATTGGAAGACTATTACCGCCATGATAAACCCATGATAAACAAAATTGTGTAAATTAGCGAAAAAAAAAAATGATAAACCGTTTTCAAGACGCATTTATTTATGATACTTCAAAACCAAAACTCACAGTAACATTACAAGGTACAGTTGTTCACATGTATACAGAGTGTCAAATTGAAAAGTTGCCATCGACTTTTTCATGATTATTTTTAAATTTAATCAAAACCGTTAGGGTGGTTCTAAGGATGTTTTTTTTGTTTAGATGGAGGTGGCTGTGGCTTAAAGGGTGGGTAGGGGGTCGACACTGCCTACGTTATTTTGGTTCCCCCTTCGAACCACCCATACGGTTTTGAGTAATTTAAAAAATAATCATGTGTTCTATGAAAAAAGTCGGTGGCAACTTTTCAAATTGACACCCTCTATGTAATTTGGTAGATTAATAGTGTCTAAATATTTGTTTGCTCTTATACTTTTTCTGTAAAATAATCGGCGAAGCAGGAAAATGTATAAATGTGGATTTACATACGTTAAATTCCAATGTATACCAAACCAGTTCAACATCCGGTATAATACCTATACTTTTTCAACTTTATTTTCAGAAAAAGTAAAGCCAATTTCAGAAAAAGGAGAATCAATTTTACAATGTGTATACGACATAGATATTAAATAAATTACTCCAGTATAAAATTATGAGTACATTTGGTTGTCTATAGTATGATACTGCTTTCTACAATATAATCATATCATTTTTACTTGAAAACAACATGGAATATTCTTAAATTTTCGAAGCAAACAATTATCAAGTTATTAATTAAAAAAATATATACACACAGAAGTGCCACTTTCTTGCGTACTAACATACGCTATGAGTAAACATTAATTAGTCTGTTTATCATATTTGTTTGCCCAGATTTCTTGTACCACATCCAATAAAGTTAATAACGCCGCCTGCAAACACCGGTCTAATCAAATAGTACCTGGAACTAAAGGAACCAATCTTGCTAAATTGCGCTAATTTAAGAACTGCGAGCTCGACCACCAAGGCTCTAGTATTTTTTTTATAGTGCCTCCACAATCTGTCGAGAAGTTTAGCTGATAAAGTTCGATAACGAGTGTGTTTATTTATTGGAAGTGAATCAGTAATACGCGTTCGTCAACTGGGTCACTTGCTGGAGTCATGTCCAACAATATCAATTCCATTAGTATAGATGATGAGGAGGAGGAAGAGAAAATTTTGAGGTGAGCTCCGGAGGAAGATTGTATTGGTCAAAGACTCAGCAGGTACAAAATTATAGCAATAGTAAAATTACAGTGAATTCAATTACAGTGAGGCTTAATTAGGATGAAATTTTTAAAACATTTTTTAAAATTTCATTATTTAATGATAAATATAAATTTGATTATTTTATCCCCGCCAAAGTTTAGGAGGAGTAACTAAAACGAGTATACAATATTTTTATTTTATATGATTTAGGCAGAGAGTCTTTCAATCTACAGTCTTGGGTTCGTTACTCGGTCAGGGAAATTAAGACATTATTCAATTCATTTGCAAATATGAATTTTGTAAAGCGTATTCTAAGAATTTGATCGTGTTAAGGGCATGGATGAAATTAAATTTCGTTAATAATTTTTGACATTCTTATAAACCCGTTACAATCCTAAATCGTAACATGAGTTTTCAATTAATCTATTTGTCGTTGAGAAAATCTGTTACAATAGAATACATTACATAGAATTTACAATACAATTTACATAAAAAAATGAAAAAAATCCAATGAAATACTCCGAATATTTTATAGGAACTTTTTTTTTACATTTCATATTTGTTTGCCTATACAAATCCAGTTTTCGATTACCATAACCTGATATCCTAATCGAATATACAATTAAAAATCATATAACACAAATCACAAATATCAGTGTCCACAAATGCTTCTAATTGCATTAAGCTGGTTTAAACCGCTCGATTTTTAATGTTGCGGTACGAGCCTTGAAAGTCACGCAAACGGATACATGCGAATAAAATCAAGTTTAATGATGTGATTTCTTGTTTAAATAGAGTGTGTTAACGTGCGACTTACGATTTGGTGTGTGCTCAAATTCAATGACAGTGAAATTTCGTGCAGTCTCTAGACAGTTTTGTTAAATTGCGGTTTTAGCGGTAAGGTGGTTCAGTTGTGATATAACTGATCATTACTCATAATATTGTGATTGTGTAATATATAATATATATATATATATAAAAGACCTGCTGATTCACGTAATTCAATAATTCAACAATTCAATATTTCTTGAAATTTAATCGACGTTTGTCTGACCTTGTAAATATGTTTTAAAATAGTTATTACAAAATTGGACAAGGGGCGTTTATATTATTATTAATTAAGTATAAAATTTGTAAAATATCCGTCTTTAAAATATTTAATATAGTTATTATACATGAATGCAATTGGCACCAATATTTTTACTTACATGCTCTACTTTCTCTCGTGTTTTTATAATATTGAACTAGCCCCAATCTTTAAACAAGAATAACCAAATAACTGCTGTGAGAAGGTGAGAGTCTTGGATTATTAACAGTTGCAATATAAAGTAAATGGTGATTTGGTTTTTGGTTTATAAGTGTAAATTTAATACATTTTAGATGGCGATAAAGTGCGATTTTTTTACGAATAAGTGCTAAACCCGTTTTGCTATCCAGTTAAAGTACACATTGTGGTAAGCCCAAATTTTGTAATAATATCATTCAGTATAAACATGCTCAGTTTTGATACTTCAACTTGCTATTCACTAGCTGCTAGAAACCTTGTAGCTTTTAGTTGATCATAAATAATTCTGACCTTAACTACATATAAATAATAACATCATTTTTCAAGAGATTTTCTAACGCATGCATGTTTTACATCATTTTAAACATATTTTTATAAAAATTTACATTTGAAAATGTAATTGAAGAAGAAATTTTACAGTATATAATAATACGGATTTGCACTACATATGGCATAAATTATTCTTTGATTTGTATCACAAAATATAATCATTAAAATTAGTCTTTAATGTCTTGTAAATCAATGGGTGTAATATTTTTTCCAAGTTAAGTAGGTATAAGTTAAGTTACATTTTGATATACATGTAAAAGTGAAAAAAAAACTCAAATTCAATTGCAAAAAGATGATTGAAATTAATTTGAATCGGAATTTTATTGGATTATCATTATGAGAATTGATTTTTTCTTTCTTAAGTTATATTAAGTTCGTGTATAAACGTGTCTTCTTATTTTGTACATGCAAAATAAGGAAAAAACAAATCTCAATTTTCAAATTTACGTTTGGGTTTTTACATTTATTAAAAATGTAATACTATTAATGTATCACATGTTAATGTATGATACATTTTCAAAACATAGTCTTAAAGTCTCTGCTTTTATTTTAAGCGTGATGTAGACAGCCGATTATTTTAAGTTAAAACATTGCTAAACTATAAAGAATTTATTATATGTATACATTGTAATGCTAAGTATTTATTACAAATGCCCTGTATGTGGTTCAAGTCCAGTTAGCACAGATTTATATTAAAACAGCAGTATCGAAGTTTTTTCTCCAAAAAGTAGACAGTTTTTCAATTATCATGAACTTTTATTAAAACCTGTTATAAATCGTCGGTAGGACGATAAAACCCATTAAGGAACATTTAAGCAAAAAAGAATTAATATAAGCGATTTACCATAATTTCTAAATAAAAGTCTTTAGATTCCATTTCACATCGTCAGTTTTTTTAATGCGTGGATTATCGTTCATAATACATCTTAGTATAGTATCTGTAGTATATACATATTAGTATAGTTCAATTTAGCCCATTTCAATGATTGCATCTGGGCTGTTGCAATTATCGTAGAAATGTTACATTCCGAAGGATATTGTACAATTTTTATACTATTTTTAGCCGGAATCAAACCCACGTATATCAGTAGTTTTATTACAAAACATGTTATCCGCCATTTTTTTTTTCAAAATGGCAAAATGCTCTTTTTAGCATTAAATCGCTACAAATCATACTATAAGTATGAATGAATGAAGTATCTTTATTGTACCTTGGTATTATAAATAACTATGGCAATGATACATGCTAATCTACGTTCACAATTGTAAATACAAAACTGTTTTTGCTTTTCCTGTATTTTTTTGCCATAAAACTACTGATTTATTAAGAAATATAATTGTCCCTAATTAGGAATCATTTTTCGTTCTGACAATAAAGTGAAACTGTTTATGTTTTAAATCTTAAGACCTTCAGTTTAATTATCATTGTCTCTGTAGAACAGTGTTGTTTGTCGAATAAATATTTAAGTAATATATTTGATGAATGAAGTTTATATAATACATAGAGCACATATAACGTAATCTATTGACGCATTTAATGTTGCTCTACTTAGCACAATAAAAATTATCATTTCCACAGCTTGGGTACCCTTTGAGTTAATGCTTCTATTAATCAATAGTTTATTAACTTATTATCGTATTATAGTTATAATAGATTAGTGGGATCTATTCTCGCTCAAAGAAAATTAAACATTTTAATTGTGTCACGGTCGCTATTTCATGGTATACTTGTTCTAAAAAAAAATATGATCGTGATAATGCCAATTACCTGAGTAATAGTCACATTACATGAATAAGTAAAATATAATTGGTCATAGTACTATAAATAAAATGATATAAATAAAAACGTATTTTTGTGCGTTTTCCCCCAGAAAAATATGCAGTTTTAGATTTCTCGAAGTATTTTTCAAATATTTCTTCGGTAATTTCTTTTTCAAAATATTTTTAAAATTTTTGTGCGTAGACATACAGGAAGACATTTTCCAAAAAATATCTTAATGTACATACTTCGAGAACCTCAAATCGCATACTTCGATACAATTTGTGATTGCATGCAGAATTAAAAATAGTTATTTATGATAAAAGTTCGTAAAGTAAAGTAAAGTAGTAGTAGAATGAGGCACAACCGAGTTCAATAAAAAGCGCGAGTGCAAAAATGTTCTTTACGAAAGTGTATCATACAACGTTTTTTCTGTGACAGCTACTATGAAAATATTAACAATCTCATATTGTACCAATTGTATAATTAACCTAAATGTTTAAAGTTTTAAACCTCTTTCAAACTGTAATACAATACAAACGTATTATTGAATGTTGATTTCTAAGTAAAACTTGATGCAAAATACTATCTTTTTTTTTAAATTGACGAGTGATTGTATTGTTTGTAAAACTTATTTCTCGCCCTGTTAATGTGAAACAAAAACAAAATAAAAAAGTATTCATGGGCTTTATACTTTTTCATTTTGTTTGTGTTTCTTCTCTATGATCTGTTTAATTGTGAAAATGTGGTCTTGTATACTCCTCCCTTTCCGAAAACCACTTTGTGCCTCGTGTAATGTCGTTTCTACTGTTGTCCTTATTTTGTTTTCTATAATCTTCTCTAATATTTTCATTCTAGAACTTATTAGATTTATGCCTCTATAGTAACTACACTCTTTTCTGTCGCCTTTTTTTGTATATTGGTACCATAAGTGCGGTTTTCCAGTCGTCCGGTATCCTCTCTTCTTCCCATACTTCATTATATACTTTTAGTAGTAGTTTCTTCGCTTCTTCGCCGATGGTTTTTATCATTTCTTGACTTCAGGCTATATGAAAATGCAAAAGTCGTAATATACCCCAACTCTGGATTTCCCGCAATTTCAATCTGAAGTTAGAGCAGCGTTTTGTCCAAATGCAGTTTGCACATCATTTCATAAAAAAAAAATAGTTGTAATCTATGTCTGGTAGCATCATAAGTTTCATACTTTACACAGTTAATATGTAGACTTGAAACTATTAGAAAATGCAAAAGTCAGAAAATACCCCATCTCTAGTTTATGCATAATTTCAATCTAAATCGTGAGAATCCTTTGAGATTTGTATTAAAAACTTTCAATTTCCCATTTGAATGTATACATTATCTTGCCCATTGTTTATAAATTATTGTAAACTATAAAAATTGTTAAAACTTGACATGTAGTCTAACATTGAGACTACTTCAAACATTTCTTGTGCATATTTCAATGATAATTTTTGAAATTTTAATGATTACTCACAAAATATCAATGAATATTTTCAAAATTTCGTAATTCAGTCTAAACTATGAGAGCAATCGTGGAAATATTGAGAGAATAAACAGCATATTTACAGTAATAATTGCAATATTGACAGGGAACATTAATTTAAAGAGAATAACAATTGAAATTTAGCAGGAATTTTGAGAGTTATCATTGCAATATTCACAGAAATGAATAATATTTCAAGAATAACAATTGAAATTTAGCAGGAACAAATGAAATATTGTCATACAAGTTATATCATATGACACATACGTCAAATGATATATAAAAATATATCATTTAATAGTTATAATAAGTTTATTAAAATATTTTATGAATAAGGACTACATTATTGACTATATAATAATTGTAGTTATAATAAAAAAAGTTGTCAAATTGTAGGGTGATCCGAGACAACAGGAGACAGCAGTCCCGAAGACGTATTTGTTAGTAAATGTATGACGTTATATTATCTTTTATTTGCAACAATTCACCGAAGATAAAATGCCTATAGTACGAGATTTTGAAGTTTTGTCATGAAATCTCTACTAAATTTTACTGTTATTGAAAACTATAGAAATAATCAGAAGCATTGATGAACCATTAGAAATTTTGAATATTATTAACAAAGCTCTATAAATCTTGAAAATTATTGCAAAAAATCTCTGCAAATTTAGAGAATTATTCAGAAATCTTCAGAAATCTTGATAATTTTTCAGTATTCAGTATATGTCTATTTACAGAATTTACATTTATCTCAAAATCACTACAATTTTTGAGAATTATTAAAAATATAAATATAAAAACATGATTTATAAATCAGGAGAATTATAGAGACATCTGCAGAAATCGCGATAATTGCGAAAACTTTAGAAACCTGAGGCGTTATTCTGAAACATTTAGAATTATTTATGCAGGTTAGGTGTACATGTATATAATAATCACGTCCATCATCTTGCATATTCTGATTACTATTATCTGGAAATTATTGATAAGAATCTTAATATTCACTGAGAAATAAGTATAAATCTCAAAAATTATTGAAAAATCTTAGGGTTTATATAAATATCTCAAGATACCTTAAGAATTGTAGGGAAATATCAAAAAATATTAAAATTCATCATTTCTGCTGTTATTTGGTCCTTTCCTGCCGCTTTTACGTTTTTCAGGCTCTTAATTACTATGTCTAATTCGTTTTCTGTTATCTCTTCGTTCTCTGTTTTGTATAACTTCTTTTATCTCTCTATCATTGTTTTCCTCAGCATTTAATAATTCCATGAAATATTCCCTCCATCTGTTCATAATTTGTTCATCTTCCCTTAATATATTTCCTTGTTTGTTCTTGATTTCATAGTCTGTCTGTTTTTTTTCTTTTCTGGAGCTCTTGATAACATTATAGAACAACTTCTGGTTTTCTCTGCTATTTTTTTCCATTCTTTCTCCAAATTCTTCCCATGACTTTTGTTTCGCTTTTAGTACTACTTCTTTGACTTTCTTTCGGCTTTCCTTATTTATTTTGCGTCTGATTTATTATTTAGGTATTGCTTCCAGTCCAGCTTTTTATTTTTTATTTCCTCTTTAATTTCTTCTGTCCATCATCTGGTTTGTTTCTTCTTGTTTGTTTTCCTCATTGTTCCACATGTTATTTTTGCTGCCTCTTTCATGATATTTCTTATTGTTTCCCATAACTGGACTAACCAATGAAGATAAAAACAGACATTACGAAGAAATGTGTAGTAGCGAAAAATGAACAGAAAATCTACAAAAAGATACATTAAAAAATAAACAAAACCTACAGGTTAAATCCATAAATGTAACAATATCGAGTGGCAGTTCAGATGGGTTCAATAACGTTATAATTCAAAATTTAATGTTTTTGAGTGTTATAGCGGATTATGCAAATGACAGTAACGTGAAAACTTTTAATCGCTCTTCTAATAATAATAATTGTGTCTTCTTGTTTGTTTTCTTCATTGTTCCACATGTTACTATTGCTGCCTCTTTCATAATGTTTCTTATTGTTTCCCATAACTGGACTAACTAATAAACATAAAAACAGAAATTGTGAAGAAATGTGTATTAGTGAAAAATGGACAGAAAATCTACAAAAAGATACATTAAAAAATAAACAAAACCTACAGGTTTAATCCATAAATGTAACAATATCGAGGGGCAGTTAAGATGGGTTCAATAACGACATAATTCAAAATTTAATGTTTTTGAGTTTTATAGCGGATCATGCAAATGACAGTAACGTGAAAACTTTTAATCGCTCTTCTAATAATAATAATTGTTTCTTCTTGTTTGTTTTCTTCATTGTTCCACATGTTACTTTTGCTGCCTCTTTCATAATGTTTCTTATGGTTTTCCATAACTGGACTAACGAATGAAGATACAAACAGAAATTGTGAAGAAATGTGTAGTAGTGAAAAATGGACAGAAAATCTACAAAAAGATACATTAAAAAATAAACAAAACCTACAGGTTAAATCCATAAATGTAACAATATCGAGTGGCAGTTCAGATGGGTTCAATAACGACATAATTCAAAATTTAATGTTTTTTGAGTTTTATAGCGGATTATGCAAATGAGAGTAACGTGATCACTTTCAATCGCTCTTCTAATAATAATAATTGTTTCTTCTTGTTTGTTTTCTTCATTGTTCCACATGTTACTTTTGCTGCCTCTTTCATAATGTTTCTTATTGTTTCCCATAACTGGACTAACTAATAAACATAAAAACAGAAATTGTGAAGAAATGTGTATTAGTGAAAAATGGACAGAAAATCTACAAAAAGATACATTAAAAAATAAACAAAACCTACAGGTTAAATCCATAAATGTAAAAATATCGAGTGTCAGTTCAGATGGATTCAAAACGACATAATTCAAAATTTAATGTTTTTGAGTTTTATAGCGGATTATGCAAATGAGAGTAACGTGAACACTTTCAATCGCTCTTCTAATAATAATAATTGTTTCTTCTTGTTTGTTTTCTTCATTGTTCCACATGTTACTTTTGCTGCCTCTTTCATAATGTTTCTTATTGTTTCCCATAACTGGACTAACTAATAAACATAAAAACAGAAATTGTGAAGAAATGTGTATTAGTGAAAAATGGACAGAAAATCTACAAAAAGATACATTAAAAAATAAACAAAACCTACAGGTTAAATCCATAAATGTAACAATATCGAGGGGCAGTTAAGATGGGTTCAATAATGACATAATTCAAAATTTAATGTTTTTGAGTTTTATAGCGGATTATGCAAATGACAGTAACGTGAAAACTTTTAATCGCTCTTCTAATAATAATAATTGTGTCTTCTTGTTTGTTTTCTTCATTGTTCCACATGTTACTTTTGCTGCCTCTTTCATAATGTTTCTTATTGTTTCCCATAACTGGACTAACCAATGAAGATAAAAACAGAAATTGCGAAGAAATGTGTAGTAGTGAAAAATGAACAGAAAATCTACAAAAAGATACATTAAAAAATTAACAAAACCAACAGATTGAATCCATGAATGTAAAAATATCGAGTTAAGATGGGTTCAATAACGTTATAATTCAAAATTTAATGTTTTTGAGTTTTATAGCGGATTATGCAAATGACAGTAACGTGAAAACTTTTAATCGCTCTTCTAATAATAATAATTGTTTCTTCTTGTTTGTTTTCTTCATTGTTCCACGTGTTACTTTTGCTGCCTCTTTCATAATGTTTCTTATTGTTTCCCATAACTGGACTAACGAATGAAGATACAAACAGAAATTGTGAAGAAATGTGTAGTAGTGAAAAATGGAATATTATTATTATATATATTTGCTGACAATACAAATAATACTGTTTAAACAAGTCGGGTACATCGATATGTAGGGATATATCGACTGCAAGACAACAAAAGTACAATAATAGTGTATGAAATACGTATCAGAAAAATTAAAGAGGAAGACCATAAAAACCAAGGAAGCATCGGAGGAAAAATGAATAGCATGATAATAAATGAAACAGCTAAACAGCTGAAACAGGACAGGAAGAAAAGGAGAGGCAAACATAAAATCGAAAAATAAACTCGAGTCAAGTCTTGCACCTATAAGTATATAAGTGTAGGACTAAATAATATCTATATAAAAGCTTTCATTATGACTGGATAAATAACGCATGTATTGAGTTTTAAAAAAATATTGTATTATCTGCGACATGTATCGACATACATCGGGCAGATGAATAATGATCTTACAAATGTTTTTTTTAACATTTAACATTTAACAAAGCTTTTATTGATAAAACAAACGAAAATATTGCAATTCGTTTTGTTTTATTAATTGTGTAGTTCTATGGAACAGAAGTTGTAAATTGTTATTTGAAATACGCAGACGCAAATTTAGATCCAAGATACGAGATTAATCCTTTTGAACGTCACGTAGCACACTAATTCCTTAAATTAAGTACAAGTGTACACTCAGAAAGTAATCCAGGAAATGCACCGGCGAATTAATTCACCCGGGATTGTCCGCTTTATTGCCACGAATCAAATCCCCTCTAAGAACAATGCATCGGGTCGACAATCTGTAAATTAGGTTTCATTATATCCCCGCATCTGCCAGAGAGCGACTCCACAGTCTGGCCGTGTCATCAGACCACTTATCTCTTCCAGGGTGCCGTTGCGCAATGCCAGGAGGAAGTCCATAACGATATCGCCGAGAATGCTGAAGCCCCCAGGAGATGACGAAGATGGCAGCAACTCCATCACCTCCATCAACTCCCTGGCGAGCTTACTCAGGGAAAAGATGCAGGTAATTTTCGAATAGTATTGCCTTTGTGGGATATCAGTAGTGGTGATTGTTGCAGATGCTGCCGTCGACGATCAAACGAAATAAGCCGAAAGACTACAAGATAAGGGCGTTTGTGGCGTTCCTGTTTTTGACTATAATATTTTTAGTTGGTCTGGCGTACGTTCTCTATCACCAGAAGGTTTTGCAAAAAGTTTATTTTGAAAAAATAAAGTTTAATAAGATCAAAAAAGTAATGAAGATATACAATAAGGACGGCACTGTTATCGTTCGAGCACGTTTAGGCACAACATTGAACTATGGCAGAGTAAACCATTGCATGGCATCTGATATACGGGAAGATGGGAGCATCTGCTTCGAGTGGATGCAAAGGGCGCGACTGTATTTGCACTTTTACGAGCTTAATTCCGACGTGCGCTGCTACAACCTAAACTGGATGTCTCTTTCCAACGACGTAGACCCCACGGACTGCATAGATATGTCTTATATCACAAGTGGTCATTGGTATGGAGGCGGACAGACGGCCGAATCTGCGTGGCCTCTTGAAAAGGGCGAGCACGATTTTGCGCCCTTCATTACAGGCAGGGTGGTCAAGCAGCAGTGGGGGAACGTCTTGAAGCGATACTTCATTAGCTCCAAAGGAGCTGCTATTGTAATTGATGATAATTCGCCTCTGCACATAGCCATTAAAAACACTGAAGATGGGAAGGAGCTGTGCTTAAAGGCAAAATATGACGATTTCGCGTATGTCAACCGTTTAACACCGTTTCCCCACTTGAACTACAGCATTTGCACTACTGCTAACATTACCAGGCTGCATTCTGTGATGAGCGAGAAGTTTTTGTGGGATGGACTTAAAAAGGATGACAATGCTATCATTAACTCCCTCTTGACTGAGCCTTTGTGGCAAATCACCTCGACGTCCAAAGGCGAATTCACTGAAGGTAACTTACTGTAATTTATGTACGAAATGTATATTGTAATATTTTTGCAGATACCGTATCAAACTACACGACTAATTTAATAGATTTAGGGTTTTTAAAGCAAGGGCACGTTCTGATAAACGAATTTTGGCAGAAACACGTTGGAGACTTTACCGTGGACACAGAACGCTTCCCCTCATTAGAGGAGGCAATTGTAATTATGCACCGTCGAGGATTTCGCATTGTGTTCTCCATACAGCCCTTTATATCCACGGAAAGTGCACATTTCGCAGAAGCCGTGAAGAAGCGCCTCCTAATTTCCGAACGATTTAGCGACCGGCGAATTCCCGCTTTAGCCCGGTACAAATCTGTACAAAGCGCTGGTGTTTTAGATGTAACGAACAACCAAACCATACCTTGGCTTCTGGACAAACTAAAATTGGTCAAAACCAAGTACAACTTCGATTCCTACTATCTAGACTTGGGCGTCGCTTACAACCTTCCGCATTACTACCAATGTGAAAAAACCTTGCGCAATCCAGATCAATACAAGAACACATTCATCACGAGCCTGCAAGGTAACGTGAATCTGTTTGGAGTAAATAGCGCGGTGGAAAGACCAAGAGCACCCACATTCGTTTCTTTGCCCATGTTCCAATCCTCATGGGACGGCTTGAGACGCGTAATACCAACAATACTGACGTACGGAATTATAGGCTATCCCTTTTTAATTCCTGGAGCCGTCGGTGGAGACTACGAGAGAGATGCTATCACGAACGTTACACTGTCAGACACCAGTATCTTACTCCCAGACAAGGAGTTGTACGTGAGATGGCTGCAGCTGGCTACATTTTTGTCAGTCATCAGATTCACACATTTGCCCAGCACCTATGGAGATCAGAGAGTTCTGGAGATGGCCAAGATATTAACTTCATTGCGTCAAAAAACTGTAAGTGTTTACTAGTTTTACACGAGAGATAAACCACTCTCACTAAAGTATGTAAACTATTTTTTCTACTCCCTTAATAGAAAGAACACACTTTCGTCCCTCGTATGAGGGAGGAAATTTCTACTTTTCCTCCCATGGGAGGCAAACAAATTTGGCTCCCTCATAGGCGAGAGGCGAACCACTTTGGCTTCCTCATATGCGAGAGACAAACAACTTTAGCTCCCTTATATGCGGGAGGCAAACAACTTTGGCTCCCTCATATGCGGGAGGCAAACAACTTTGGCTCCCTCATATGCGAGAGTCAAACAACTTTGGCTCCCTCATATGCGGGAGGCAAACAACATAGCCTCCCTAGAATAATAGTTAGAGTAGAAACATAAAATAGCTATGATAATAGTGTGTGGTTTTCTGGTTTATTGATAGCGCTGAGGGTTCCATGATCCGAGGCAATAATAGTATTCACAACTGTGGTGTATATACAATATTTTCACTACTAGAACAATAACAATTATTTAAAGTTAAATATTAAAATACAACAAACATCTGTCATTACATCAATCAAAATTTGACATTGATGTATTCAACGAATATAGTGAAAATGCGGCCAGCTAAGGCCGGCTAATTGTGGTACATATACTTAGCTTAGAAAACTACAAAATGATTCCTCGAGACAACAAACCTCTGTCATCACATCATTCAAAATTTGACATGGACGTTTTCAACGAATATAGTGAAAATGCGGCCAGCTAAGGCCGGCTAATTGTGGTACATATACTTAGCTTAGAGAACTACAATATGATTCCTCGAAAGACGTAAACTTACCTACATACCCCGTTGCAATGTTACATACATTCACATACCATCAACTGGTCCACAACGGTAGCCGTAATTAATTCAACATAAGCCACATATTGCGACATAAGCTTCGTATTATTTTTATTTATAAAAATACTTTGTTGCCTCTCAATAGGATTGAGACGTGAAGTAAACGTTTTATGCCAGTAAACGTGCAAATTCTGAAGATTTCTGAATTTGCTTGCATTTGCTCTTGAATCTTCTAAAATGTTTCAGAATTCTGATTTTGTTACCTCTCAATAGGAATGAAAGTGAGGCTTCAAATGAAACGAATTTTCTAACCGAATATCCATCGAGATAAATAACTTAAAACTTAAATAACATTGATAAATATCTTGTATTTTTATCACAAATTCCCACATTGCTTTTTGGCAACTTTGATCAAAATATTTCGTAATTATTATTAATATATATTATATTTAATCATACTCCTTTTTACCACAGAATGGTGTAAGGATCTGTTTCATGTTGTTACATTTTTGTTTAGTTTAAACTATCTCTTATACAAATTTAGTCCATTCTTTCTTGTTTCTTGATAGTACTCTTGCTTCCGTCCACGTTTTTCCTCTTTTCTTCAGTATCTCGATCATGTTTTGGTCCCATGTTTTCCTCGGTCTCCCTCTCCGTTTTTGTCTTCCGCCTCTTGCTTCCCATACTTTCTTGACTGGTCTTTCTTTTCCTAATCTTTGTAGATGACTCCACCAGCTCATTTGTCTTCTCTCAATAAAAGTTTCTAAAGATTATATTTGTTGTTCTTCACTGATATCAGAAATCTGAATTTGTGCTTGAATCTTCTGAAAGATTTCAGAATTATACTCTTGTTACCTCTCAGCAGGGATGAGGGATGAGAATGGCGTGAAGCAAGCGTTTAATGCCAGTAAACGTGCAAATTCTGAAGATTTCTGAAATTGCTCTTTAATCTTCTGAAAGATTTTATAATTCTATTTTGTTGCCTCTCAATAGGAATGAGAATTGCGTGAAGTAAGCGTTTAATGCCAGTAAACGTGCAAATTCTGAAGATTTCTGAATTTGCTTGCATTTGCTCTTGAATTTTCTAAAATATTTCAGAATTCTGCTTTTGTTACCTCTCAATAGGAATGAAAGTGAGGCTTCAAATGAAATGAATTTTCTAACCGAATGTCCATCGAGCATTGATAAATAACTTATATTTTTATCACAAATTCCCACATTACTTTTTGGCAACTTTGATCAAAATATTTCGTAATTATTATTAATATATATTATATTTAATCGTACTTCTTTTTACCACAGAATGGTGTAAGGATCTGTTACATGTTGTTAAATTTTTGTTTAGTTTAAACTATCTCATATACAAATTTAGTCCGTTCTTTCTTGTTTCTTGATAGTACTCTTGCATTTTCCGTTTTCTCTCTTTTCTTCAGTATCTCGATCATTTTTTGGTTCCATGTTTTCCTCGGTCTCGCTCTCCCTTTTTGTCTTCCGCCTCTTGCTTCCCATACTTTCTTGACAGGTCTATCTTTTCCAGCCTTTGTAGATCACCCTACCAGCTCATGTGTCTTCTATCAATGAAAGTTTTCAAAGATTATATTTGTAGTTCTTCCCTGATGTCAACTTCTAATCATGATTCAGCTTTTAACTGCTCAATTTTAGAGTCGTCGTATTTCTGCTCAGTGTCTAGCCTTGATTCAGTTTTAGATTTGACCTCTTCCTCCTCAATTTCTAATTTTGCGTCAGCTTAGGCAGTTCATGTTTATCCACAATTTCGTGCTCTGTCCCAGTTTTAGGTTCATGTTTTTCCTGAACTTCAAATTTCAAGTCAATTTTAGATTCTTCAAGTTCCTTCTCAATTATCAAAGGTGGTTCAGTTTTAGAAATATCGTGTTTCTCCTCAACCATCGAACTTGATTCAGTACTAGATTCATCTTGTTTCTCCTTAACATCCGTACATGATTCAGTTTTAGATTCATCTTGTTTGTCCTTAACCTCCGTACTTGATTCAGTTGTAGATTCTTCAGGTTTCTTCTCAACTTCTAACGTTGATACAGTTTTAGAATCCTCATATTTCCTCAATTTCTAATTTTGCGTCAGTATTAGGCAGTTCATGTTTATCCACAATTTCGTGCTCTGTCCCAGTTTAAGGTTCATGTTTTTCCTGAACTTCAAATTTCAAGTCAATTTTAGATGATTCTTCAAGTTCCTTCTCAATTATCAAAGGTGGTTCAGTTTTAGAAATATCGTGTTTCTCCTCAACCATCAGACTTGATTCAGTTCTGTATTCATATTGTTTCTCCTTAACATCCGTACTTGATTCAGTTTTAGATTCATCTTGTTTGTCCTTAACCTCCATACTGGATTCAGTAGTAGATTCTTCAGGTTTCTTCTCAACTTCTAACATTGATTCAGTTTTAAATTCCTCATATTTCTCACTAGATTTTGTCGGTACTGACTGTTCTATAGTTAAAGGAATATCAAACTCTTTGGTCTCAAGGTTGATATGTTCAATTGGGATGTCTTTCGTAACAGTCTTGTCCGGGGAAGATTGAACAGGCGATGAAGATTGTTTCTCGGACATTTCAGGAGTAGCTTTACCAGATTCTTGGCACTCATCGAATTTTGTCTGGATGTCTGGGGAAGATTTTCACGCTTTTCCTCTTTTCTTCAGTATCTCGATCATGTTTTGGTCCTATGTTTTCCTCGGTCTCCCTTTCCCTTTATGTCTTCCACCTCTTGCTACCCATACTTTCTTGACTGGTCTTTCTTTTTCTAACCTCTGTAGATGACTCCACCAGCTCATTTGTCTTCGCTCAATAAAAGTTTCCAAATATTCTATTTGTAGTTCTTTCCTGATGTCAGAATTTCTTATTTTGTCAATCTTTATTACACCCCTTACGCTTCTCAAAAACTTCATTTCCATTGCTTGTAATTTGCTTTTTTTCATTTCTTGATAGGATCCAGGTTTCACTACAGAATGTTAGTATAGCTCTGTATATAGCTTTAAATACGTAAATTTAAATTTTTCTTGTCACTTTCTTGCTACTTATTAGTATTTTGTTCATTGCATGTTATACTTTGTGTGTTTTCTCGATTCTGCTGTTTATTTCCTTTTCTTGTTTACCTTCTCTTTTAATTTCTACTCCTAAATATTTGTAAGCCTCTACTTGTTCTATTTTTATGTCATAGATATTTATATAAATCGTTGATTGTTTCCCTATCATTAGTACTTTTGTTTTGTCTTTGTGTAGCCTCATTCCATAGTCGTTTAGAGTTTCGTTCCATGTACATAGGCTTTCCTGTAGGTCTACCTCTCTTTCTGTTATTAATACCACATCGTTTGCGAAAGCTCCTTCTGATATTGTCACTTTGTTCATGTTTCTGTGTCCGACTACTAGTTTTGTTGTCTTTTTGTTGCACTCTTTTAATATTTCTATTATTATTAACATTATGCTTATTCTAAATATTATATTTTGACAATTGGTTTTTTTAATTGTCATGTACAAGAAAATATAATATTTATGCAAAACACGTAGATAAAATTATATGTATTACTCGTTAACCATTTCCTCCTTTTCTTCCTTCAAAATTTTGCACTTTGCTCCCTTGTAATACAAATGGCTATTTCAAGTTTTGGGCCAAAACTCACTAAATGGTAGTTGAAGGTATAGAACAAAACTACTCACTTATCTAAAAGAATAATTTAAAACGATATGTGCATTATATACAAGCAGTTTCTTAAGTACGAGTAGATATTTTGCGACATAATTGCGTGGGTTACTTTAACTAAAAACTGATAGGTGCTATAGATGGTCACGTCAATAAAGAGTAGGCCATTCTTAAGAAAACTAAGTATCAATTTCTGGTGAATTCTTCCAAACATACGATGTGAAGTAATTTGGTGATTTGGATAAACTTGTACTTAAAGACATAGCACTTCGTTAGCAATTCCATTAGCGCGACCATACATGAAATGCATGAGGGCTAATTCTGCATTAGAGTCAGCCATAGCAATGAAAACTTGTGCACTAACAACAACTCTCAAATACTGAATGTTTATTTCACAAAACATCAGCCAAATATAATAAGAAAATGCAAGTTTTAGGAAAATAAAAAAGATAATCTTCCATATCTCAGAAACGTTTACTTTGAGGACCCATGTTTATCAAGACTTTTTTTTATTGTGGTTTATACTACAACCCCCTTAAATACTTTACTCGTTTTTAACACCCTGTATATTTAAAGGAAAAAATTGCCATAAAACTTTTATATTAAAATCTTAGGTCACAAATCAAATCTTTATTGCTTTTGCCGTTACAGTTGTTTTCAATATATGTTGCAGGTTACTCCTCTCCTTAAGAAGTACACGAGCGAAGCTTTGGATTCGGGAATGCCGTTAATCAGGCCACTATGGATGCTGGAGCCTAACGATCAGGCATGTCATGTGGTTACTGACGAGTTTTCTGTTGGTGAGGAGCTTATAGTTGCTCCAGTTTTGTATTCGGGTGCTAGAGAAAGAGAAGTTTATTTACCTGCGGGGGTGTGGAAGGACGGAATCGACGGAAGCTTGAGGAAGGGCAGCAGGTGGATTCACAACTACAAAGTAGAAGAGAACCAGATTGCCTACTTTGAAAGGATGCCGGATAACACGCGGTTTTGAAATATATTATTTTTATTAAATGTGATACATATAGGTGATAATTAATTTGTATGTTTTAGGTCTGCATGATATGTTTTTAATTAAAAGGCATTGTATTTTTTATATTGTATTTTAAATCTCATACATATCCCATACATTAATTGCGGTTGAATATATGTAAGTTTTATAACATTTGTAAGCTAAAGGATCCGATTTTGACTAGAAGCTATATATTTAATATATAATTTAAAGTGAAACTTGCACATAATATTACATTTTATAGTTTAACATAAATATAAAGTGACACTTCTTTAAAAATGATGAAAATCCAATGTCAATTGAGCGTTTGTGCGTTAACGAAATATAATGATAATGAAAGCGTATTAATCGAAATTAGCCAATCTTCAGATTTTTGTATGAAATTTTCTCTCGTAGTTTTGAATACTATATGCTTCATTTTACATTGAAGATTCATCAACCAAACCAGCAATCATCGATCATTTCTTACTAAATACACCAGATGTAAACTATTCTCCTCAGCTCCGTCAAGGCATTCATTGATTAGCACCAAACTTACATATATAGTTAACAATAATCTTTATTGTGTACTAATTACAAGCTTAAGAATTGCCTGAATTCATTTATATTGACATTTTTGATTATATTGAGTTCAGTTTACCAGTTGACTAGATTTACATATATCTGTGCCCCTTCCAAAATATCTACATCAAGAATAGTTCTCTCTCTCTTTCTATATATTTCTTCAATACTCCGCCAAACATAATTAATTTACATTGAATCCACAGTTTATTTTTTTAATATATTTATTACTTTAGCGTAATAATATGATCAGCAAACTGAACTCAATAAAACAAAGCAGTCGAATACTAAAATATACTATAATTTGAACGGATACATTTATAACTTTCCAGTCACACCGTTAAGCTGTCACTAGCTAATAGGCCATAAACGAATATGCGAATAAGTTGTTGATTACATCAAGTCAATCAATCAAAATTACATCCAAAAACCTGCGGGTTAAATATAAATAAATATAATACCAAACGAATAAATAGGTTTAAAACGTATACTGTCTAAATATTTAGTGCACAATAAATAAAGTAAATAAAGCTTATTCTTCTTTGGTATAAAGAAGTATAAATAAAATAATCATATAGTTCACTATTTAAGTACAAAACATTGTCTTGGACATGAATGAAAACGGCCTTTCTGTATTCATATGTCGCACGTTTTCAAATTTCTAACAAAACTATGGGTATCACATCAGATATATAGTTTTTTTGTATAATTACATTCAAAGCAATAGAAACAATTATATAGAAAGGACCAACACAAAGTCTCGGATGTGATAGGAAGTAGGCTGTAGGCTCGTTTAATTTGTGTGAATTAACAGATGTCGTGGGATTGTCTCGTATTGTTGATTAGATCTATATACTTGTTTCTTGCACCTAGAGCTATTGATGTTATTAGCTGACGAAATTAGTTAAAATACCTAATCTAATTAATTACACACAAATAGCGTCAGAATTAGACGCAGAACGATTTTCTTTAATAAACCGTTTAATATTATTTACTCTCCGCAATGATGGAAAGTATAAGAATATTAAATGTTTGTATATAAATGAACGATAATAACATTTAACTTTATAGCTCTGTTGAACACGAACTACTCAATAGATTTAGAGTAAAAACAAAAAATAAAAATATGGGACACGCTTGTTTCAACAGAACAAATATTTTATTTTTTTTTAAATATCCAATTTTAATTTTAAACCAGTCTAAAAGTTGGATTCAATATTTATTAGTCTACCTAATTTAATATGCGGATTAAATTATTCCTTATTTACTTGGCTTCCTATTTCTATTCAACCTTCACTTGTCATCTTAACCTGTGTGTTAAATTATACAGTTTAATGTTAGGTGGAGAGGTAATATGCTAGGAAGATATAAGATCAAATTTATTGGCATTGTAATAATACGAAAGATGGACGTCTTCTTGCTTAAAATTATACTGGATACATTACAAGTTATGACGGGTGAATTCGTTATAATCCATAATGTAATTCGTTGCGACAACGTTCCGTCTACATTTATAATAAAATACTCACAAACTTATTATTTTTTAGGTTTAGATGGTGATTTCTTGATGATTTACCAAAAACAGCTTCTACCTTAAAATTCCAGACGATACGCTGAGCACGACGTTTCGTGATCTTGCAAGTTGATGGTGCACCGACTAGCGGATGGTGATAAGTCAATTTTGAATTTTGTTAACAACTCTTCGTTCTCGGCCACCCAGTAGCCTAGCACGTCCGTATCATACGTTGGGATGATGGTCACCTCTGAAAAGACAACAACTATTATTACAACACATAGGCTACAACAAGCATTACCACGAACCTAAATCTTTATCCTCCCAAACCTGCTTCGCCTCAAGAAGCGCATTATAGACCTCCTTGCTAGGCTCGATTCCGGAGAACACGTAATACCTCGCTCGGACTCTCTTGAAAAAGTCCACATAGGTATAATACGAGTTTCCATGGTGAGGGACGTATGTTAAATCTACGTACACAGGGTTAATTTTCTTTTGCTTCTTTGGCGATTCTGACCGCTTGCGGTCATCATTCAGTTTATTTTTCGCGCTCACATTCACAGGCAGTTTCTTATCTTTCTTTGGCGTGCCTTTGTTGTCGTTTAGGGGAGCAGGGCTCGGCAATCCCAGCGGTTTCCCCCAGGAGCCTATGGGATCTTTCTTCTCGTCTTTCTCGGACGAAGATGGTAACTCGACACCAATAAAACTTGATGTCATTAAATCTGGCTTTGCACGGTCATCATCGGTGCGTATACTCGATCCACTATCCAAGCTGCTGGATGTTACATCGGACTTGACTAGACTCTCCCCACGTACCTCCTTGTGTTCTTGTATTGCTTTCTTGAAGTCGATTTCAGGTTCTTCGCTTGGCAGTGCGCCGTAGAATGAAGTGTTCATTTGGTCCATTGCAGATAGTTTCCTCGCCGGATCGAAGTCATGGCTCACTTGCGAAGTGACACTCCTGGGTGAACTGGGGACGTCGTCATCACTCTCGTTGGGCACATCGATTGGCGCGGACAGTTTGTGTAGGTCATCTTCGAGAATCAAACTCTGGGTTTCAATAGAGTGCAGGTCTATTTCCTTGGTAATTTTGGAATCTGTTGTAACGTCTTTTATAATCGGGCTAACAGGCACTGTGGGTGGTGTAGAACTACCTGGGATATGCTTTTCGTGTTTCAAGATTTCCTGCATCTCGATAAACTTTTCTACGTCTGCTATATCGGGGGTGGACTTACCGCTTAAATCGGAGCCTTCTATTTTTTTAGTAGGACTAATGTCTGTTGATGGACCTGCTACATCCAGTTTACCAGAAGTAACAATAGATACAGTAGGATGTGCCGTCTTTGCTACCTCAACGGGTAGAGTACTTCGTTCTGCATTTATGAAGCTCTCAATGGATTCTTTTATATCCGTTTCATGTAACTCGTCCTTTGAAACAACTTGCTGAGATTCAATCGAGACCTCGGACACTTTGCGAGAAGTACTAATAATATCCTCTCTTATATCTGGGGTGGATTTTCCCGACAATACCGAAGAAGTTTTAGTATTTTCAGAAGTTATCGAATGTTTTCGCGAATCCACGTCTTCTTTTACATCGGAAACTATTGACATAACGGATGATTTCCGCGAGTCTTTAATGTCAGGGGATGATTTACCCGACAGGATGTCCTTCCTGTCTGGAGTTGATAGGCCGGAAGTAGTTTTATCTGTGGATTTAACACTTAATTCGGCGGTTTTCACACTATCTACACTATCCTTCCTCTCGGAATGGCTAAGGTCCTCGTATACGTCGTGCAGCACATCACCGTTCAAAGTTGGCTCACTTTCCTTAGTAAATGATGATTGGATCGTCTCTTCCATCAATTCCTTATATACATGTGCAGATTTTAAACTTGACACCTCTGCAGGCAACCCAGCTGATGCAGTTGAATCTTTAGTTATAATTTCTGATTTAATTATTTCTTCCTTTATTTCCGCTACATCTGACACGGTGCTCTTGGTAGATATCTCATGAGCAACTTCCTGAGTCACCGTTTTGCCTTCAATTCTTTCTTCATGTGGAACAGTTTCGACTGCTACTTTCGTCGGCGATTCTTTCGTCGGCGATTTTTCTATTGTAATATGTTTCTCTGAAATTTCAGGTTTTGACTCATCTTGTTTCTCTTTAACTTCATGGCTTATCTCAGTTTTAGATTCATCGTGTTTTTCATCAACGTCTTGCCTCGACTCAATTGTAGGTTTCATTTCAGTTGGTTCACTCTTAGAAACCTCTTCTTTCTCCTGGACTACCAAACTTGATTCAGGTTTAGATGCATGTTGTTCCTGCTTAACTCCTTTACTTGATTCAGTTTTGGATTCCTCATGTTTCTCCTCAACTTCTAATCTTGATTCGGCCTTTAATTGCTCAATTTTAGAGTCGTCGTGTTTCTGCTCAGTATCTAGCCTTGATTCAGTTTTAGATTTAACTTCTTCCTCCACAATTTCTAATTTTGCGTCAGTCTTAGATAGTTCATCTTTATCCACAATTTCGTGCTTTGTCCCAGTTTCAGGTTCATGTTTTTCCTGAGCTTCAACTTTCAAGTCAATTTTAGATTCTTCAAGTTCCTTCTCTACTTTCGATGGTGGTTCAGTTTTAGAAATATCGTGTTTCTCCTCGACCATCGAACTTGATTCAGTTCTAGATTCGTCTTGTTTCACCTTAATATCCGTACTCGATTCAGTTCTAGATTCATCTTGTTTCTCCTTAACATCCGCACTTGATTCAGTTTTAGATTCATCTTGTTTGTCCTTAACCTCCATACTTGATTCAGTTGTAGATTCTTCAGATTTCTTCTCAACTTCTAACTTTGATTCAGTTTTAGATTCCTCACTAGATTTTGTCGGTACTGACTGTTCTATAGTTAAAGGAATATCTAACTCTTTGGTCTCAAGGTTGATATGTTCAATTGGGATGTCTTTCGTAAGAGTCTTGTCAGGGGAAGATTGAACAGGCGATGAAGCTTGTTTCTCGGGAATTTCAGGAGTAGCTTTACCAGATTCTTGGCGCTCATCCAATTTTGTCTGGATGTCTGGGGAAGATTTTCGTGGAGAAATTGTCTCAATGTCTGATAGTTCATCAATTGCCTTTTCAGAAGTAGAACTGTGACGTGATTTAGATTTGTCTCCGTCTACAGCAGTATCTTCTTGTTTTTTATCGGATACATCGCTTACTTTCCTTTTAATATCAGGTGAAGATTTTCCCGATGAAACATCATTATCAATTTTAATTTCGTCTTGTGGCTTTTTGCTGGTAAGTTCTTCTGTCTCATGTTTTTCTACGACATCTGCATGCTCTGAATCTTCGTCCTTTACATCGTGCCTTTCGATTAATTTGGCACGTTCTTCATTCTCGGTTAATTCTTTATTTCCAGTTTTTACATCGGGCGATGCTTTTCCAGATGAGACATTTTTATCATCATCGAGTTTATTTTTCTTCTCTGGTATATCTTCAGATAGCATCTTTTCTGATACGTCCATTTTCTCAGGGCTCTCCCGTCCTGATGCTAAACCATTCATCTTTGGTAACTCTGGTTGAATTGCATGTGATACATCAGCACTAGCTTTATGAGACACATCGACGCTGGATTTTCTAGACGTTACTTCTTTTAAATCAGGTGTCGATTTTCCAGATGGCAATCTAGCTGGAGATGTAATATTGGGACTTGATCGTCCAGATTGCGTCTTTTCGCATATATCTTTATTATCAAAAATATCTTCATCGGGAAATTCCTTCTTATCCTCCAGCTGCTTCTCTTCCTCGCGAGCTGAAGTACTTGCTTCCTTAGAATCAATAACAGTTTTCTCAGTGTCTTTGATATCACAAGTTATTTTTGATTTTTCCACTTCATCTTGATCTTTATTAGAATCAGTTTCTTCTACTTTATCCAGGTCACCATTGAGTATTTCATTACCCGCTTCTGAAATGGACCTTTTGGAAATGCTTTTTTGGGTGATGTCTGGCGATGACCTTCCAGAACTTTCAGAGCTTTTGGTAAATGTTATCGAACCTGGGGGGCAAATGACAGTTTCCTCTCCTCCGTCCTCACTAGACGCTGTTACCAACATTCGGTGTACAGTTCCTACATCACTCTTTTCATCACCTTCGGGTAT
The DNA here is from genome assembly GCA_951805005.1 of Othius punctulatus. NCBI lineage: Eukaryota > Metazoa > Arthropoda > Insecta > Coleoptera > Staphylinidae > Othius > Othius punctulatus. The sequence goes on along the minus strand of OX638145.1, from coordinate 48,574,266 downwards.
AGTTGAGCTATCAGCGCGTGCCAATTTTATATCGGAAATCATTTTGGAGGTAGCTTCCAGTAATTCGTTTGAGTTCTTTATGAGTTCACTTATTTTACTTGGTTCCTTAACTTCTTGGCTATATTTCGATTCCCTATCGACGTCTTCTTCTTCTTCAAGGATTTTCTCCTCTTTTATAGGTGTAATTGTTCCAGCAATATCAGTTGGAGAGTCGAGTGTAGTTATGTGAGTCTCACGGAGTTCTGTAGTATAAGGACTATACGTCGTAAATGATGTAATTTCGAGTGGAATCTTTCCTTTAAACTCTTCCAGAGGAGCCTCTGACTTGAGTACCTCAGCTACGCTGGCCACAATCTTTGCAACGTCTTGCTCGCGTTCTTTTGGAGACTTTCTACCAAGGTCAGCTTTATCAATAAAGTCAGTATCATTAAAGCCTGGCAATTTGCAGGTTACTGGAGACTCTGGACTTGAGTCTTTAACGGTAATAGCTTCTGCATGTTCAGGCGAATCAACACTATGAATCTCAATATTTATTGTTGAATCTTTAACTTCCTGCGCAAATATATCTTCAACTTCCTGATCGTCACGAGTAACGTCTTTTAATGCAGTTACATCTTTTGCAGCTACTTCAGGCTCGGACTTATCTTGTGTTGGCGTTTCGCGAGCTTGCGATTCTTCTTTCTGAATTAACTTAGTACTGTCTGCAAGTTCAATTCTCTTAATCGATTCGTCCAGTGCATCTAATTTCTCATTTAAATATTCTGTTAGTTTTTCTACTGTATTACCACCTTTTAGTGCTTCATCTACCCTTTCCTGTAACTCTTTGGTACCTTTAGCTACATCAGATATGTCTGCGTCCTGTATTTGACTTGTATCCAAAATCCCATCTGCATCACCCTCGGACTTTTCTGGTGTTGTTGGTTCCAAGGCGTCTAATGTTTCATGGATTTCATCCTTTATCGTTTTTTCTAGGTCACTTACAACTTTATCTAATTCGTCCTTTAATGAATCTGTAATTTTGTCTTTGGTATCGTCAGTTTTTGTAGTTTCATTTTCACTTATGAATGTTTTAGTTACTTCAACCGCATCCACAACTTCATCAACCTTATCAATAATTTCTGTCACTATTTTGGTGTCTTCGGTTACTTTCACAACATCATCGACTATTTGATCAGATTCTGCCTTTTTAGAAATCACAATATCTTCCACTGTATCAGTCAAAAGTTTCTCATCATCATCGGCTTCTCCACTTATAATAGTTTTAACTAATTCAGTACCTTCATCAGGTACACTAGTAATTTTTTCTGCTATATCACTCAATTGTTTTAAGTCTTTAATTTCCTCACTGATAGCAATTTTATCATCTAGTTTCTCAGAAATCTGTGCCAGTTCTACAGCAACTTTCTCAGTAACTGAATCCTGAATTGCCTTTCCTGCTTTCTTGGCGTCTTCTAAAATTTCTTCAGATTTTTCGCTCACTGTTGTAGCAATAGATTCAACTGTGTCAGTTACTGTACTTTCAACAATTTCTAATATAGTTTTAGAATCGTCTTTAGTAGCTTCTGATTCCTCAGCTAACTCAGTCAATAAATCTTTAGCTTTATCAGCTAATTCGGCTTTTTCGATTATTGCTTCATCAATTTTTTCTTTTGCAGCTTCTGCTACTTTATCACTTATGTCTTTCATTTCTTTGGCTATGCTTTCACTTTCAACATCAACTGATTGCAGTAAAGGTTCTGCAACTTTGCCCAGGTCCGTTTTGATATCTTTAACGTCTTCTAATACTTTTTGTTCACTAGATTTTATCACGTCTATGGCTGCTTCAGTCTTTTCAACTATAGTTTCTATTTGATTCTCTAAAGAATCTTCAATTTCTTTAATTTCAGCACTCAAATCTTCTTTTAATACAGTGGCTTTCTCTACAATTCCTTCAGTCAACTTAATTTCGGCAGAGTCAACGCTAGTTGTAATATCACCAAAAACTTCTTCGGATTTAATCTTTACTGATTGTACTTCATCTTCCAATTTTTCGGTTATTACTGTTTTTATTTCTTTTGCTTCCTCTATTGTTTCGTGTAATTTGTCTTGCACTTCAGCGACAGTTTCTTTAGAATCGTCAAGTGTACTTTCAATCAACTGAGAAACCTCATCAGATTTAGTTTTGACCGTATCTTTTTCCTCTTCTATGCTGTCCTCGACATTCTGTACAACAGTTTTAACCTCAGATTCTGTTGTTTCTTTAATTTGATCTTTAGCTGTGTCGAAAGTACTCTTTATATCACTTATTGTGGTGCTTATGCTTGTGATTGTTTTCTCCAATTTTTCTTCAACCTTCTCTATAAAGGTTGCAGTTTTTGTTTCCACCTTTTCGGTTGTGCTGACAATAGTTTCTTCTACTTTGGCACAAGTTCCTGTAGCGTCAAATTCTATGGCGGCATCTGCCACAATTTCTTTTGTATCTTGCTTAATTTCATCGGCACCCTTTTCAATTTCGTCAGGTTTTTGTTCTGCAGCATCCATTGCTTTTTCAGTTACACTTGCTTTGAATAACTTATCGTCTTGTGCCTTCTCACTAATAGCGTCAAACTCTTCCGCAGCTTTAACACTGGTTGCATCCTCTAAGGCATCGAGATCCGATTCTTTCTCATCTTTAAATGGTTCTCTAACGGGTTGTGATATTTCACTATCTTTAATTTGTTCTTCAGAAGTATCTACATGTTTAATTTCAGCGATTCCACCGTCAAGTTTATTAACGTCCTCCGAACTCAACTTAACTTCATCTACTATTTTCTCAACCTTCTCATCTATAATCCGTTTGGTATCTGCGGCAATTGCTTCGCCGACTTTGGTAACATCTTTTAACTTGCATATTACTTGGTCGCCGTCTTCTATGTCTGAAACGCTATCAATGGCACCATTAATTTGTTCTGATTCATCAAGTTCTGTTGTGGAGTCATCGGTGTGTTTTGGTTTATCTTTATCTTCAGGTGTTTTCTGACTATCTTCAGAAGGCTGACTTATTTTATCAGCTTGTGTTTCAAGAATATGTGCTTGTTTAGCAATAATATCGTTTAAGCCATCAGCTGTAGTCTTAACAGATTCTGCTACTTCACTTATTTTTTCAACGATAACTTCTTTAATGGGTTCTATATTATTTTGCGCATCCTTAGAAGCTTCAATAATTATTGGTTTAATTTCTTCGACGTCTACTGTTTCTGCAGGAAGTTCTTTTTTGTCACATACATCTTTTTCCTCAACTAAGTCAGATATTTCTTTTTTAGCCTTTTCATCAGCCTTCACTGCACTAGGTGTACTTACATCTTTTAGGTCAACTAAGTCAGATAGTTCTTTTTTTGGTACTTCATCAACCTCCACTGCACCAGGTGTACTTATATCTTTTTCTTCAACTAAGTCAGATATTTCTTTTTTATGCAATTTATCAGCCTCCACTGCACCAGGTGTACTTACATCTTTTACCTCAACTAAGTCAGATAGTTCTTTTTTAGGCACTTCATGAGCCTCCACTGCACTAGGTGTACTTACATCTTTTTCCTCAACTAAGTCAGATATTTCTTTTTTAAGTACTTCATCAGCCTCCACTACACCAGGTGTACTTATATCTTTTTCCTCAACTGAGTCGGATGTTTCTTTTTTAGGCACTTCGTCAGCCTCCACTGCAGCATGTGTACTTATACCTTTTTCCTCAACTAAGTCGGATATTTCTTTTTTGTGCACTTCATCAGCCTCCACTGCACTAGGTATACTTGTTTCTTTTTCCTCAACTAAGTCGGATATTTCTTTTTTTGGCATTTCATCAGCCTCCACTGCACTAGGTGTATCCTTTTCTTGAATTGCACCATCAGCTGTTTTGCCAACAGAATCTATTTGTTCGTCCGGTTTAGTTTCATCTACTTTGGGAGCCTCCGGTTCCAATTTGGAATCGCCTTTTGGCAATTCTATGCCAGACTCGTTGTCGTCGTCCATTTCCTTGTCTTTCTCGGTGATGTCTTCAATACCTTCATCGCTGTCCTTCAGATCCTCAGACCTGTTTGATACATCGGAGACCTTTTCGTCATCGACCTCCTTTTCTGGAAACTTCGCAGACGCAGACTCCTTTGTTTCCTCGGCAACGTGCGCGGCTTCGCCTTCGATGACTCCTTTGGTAATGTCGCCAATGCTGGCGCGCTTTATGTCATCAGCGGTTATATCTGTCTTGGAGTCTAGTTTTTGCTTATCATCTTCTGCATGCTTAGGAGGTATATTTTCCTTATTTTGTTCATCGCTCTCATCGGCAGTGTCATCCTTTTCTTTATCGCCGATTTCTTCAATACCCTCGTCAATATCTTTTTCTGAGGAATGGTCCGCAGGGGCCTCGAGAATTTCTTTAGGCTCCATTTTCTTGCTTTGATCTACATGAGTTTCGGGTTCTGTTTCCCCCGTAGAAGATTTCCTTTGCTCACCAGTAATTAATTCAAGATTTTCTTGAGATTCCTCAATAATTTCGTCGACGACTGCTTGAATGTCTTCTTTACTTTGGATGGTTTTTTCTTTTTCTTCGGGTTTAATAACTGCCTCTGATTTCTCGGGAGATTTTTGGTCTTGTTTGATGTCACTTGACGAATCTTTTGATGCAGCTGTAGAAAGCGCTTCTTGCTTATCGGCGGATAGAGGCTTGCCCTCGTCTTCTGATTTTTCTTCGGGCTTCTTCTTGTCTGTTTGGTCCTTGGGCGATTTCATCTCGTCCTGCTGGTACTCGACGTAGTGGTCAGCTACTTCGTGCATGGGCAAATCGGCAACTTCATCTGGCGTCTTCACTATATCCCGGATGTGGGACTGTTTGTCGAGGCGTATGCCTACAACTGGTGGGATTTTCGGTATTGCTTCGAATGTCTTTGTTGGTAACTGAATTACGGGAATTTCCTTTTCTTTGGTTTCTTCTTTAACGTACTTTTCCTCAATGATCTGGTCGACGATGTCTTCTTTTATCTCATCTAAGGGTATACGTTCGTCTTCGGGTAGTGTTGGAGCTGTGGTCGCACCGGATTCTACAGTTGCCGAGAACTTCTCATCAGGCTGCGATTCTAAAGCATTAATTTGCTCATTTGTATCTTTGGCATCATCTTCGGGCTTCTTGTCGCTATCAATTTTCTCGTCCAGGCTTGTAATTGGGACTTCTTTGACGGTGTCTTCAGCTTGCTGCTCTGATTGGATGACGGTTTCTGCCACTTCAGGCGTATCTTCCGGTTTTAGGTCGGCGCTCAACTTCCGCTGTTTCTCCGATTCTTCGCTGTCCCGCATATGCTTCTGCGTTTCGTCCTCTTTCACTTCTTTCTCCGCCGACTCGGTTTCGGTGGCTTCCTTCTCTACAATTAAGTATTCTTCGTCGGTTTTTTCTTCAATTGAGATGTTCTTAATTTTTCTTAATTCAGATTCGCTTGATTCCCTTTCTTCTCCCTTTCTAAACACAGCCTCGATTTCTTGAACGACCTCCTGCTCCTCCTTTAAGTCCGCCAGTTCTTGGGCTTTCAGTTGTTCTATTTCTTCTGTCGTTAATTTTGATATGTCTCGTTTGTTTTCTTGGTCTGCTGATGGTGTACTTACGGTACTGGAGTCGGTCGTGCCCTCCTTTTCTAGCTTGGCTTTTTTTGCGATGCTGTCCGGTTTCTGGACTTTCTTGATGGGACTTCCGGACGATGGTTTTTGTATGGGCGGCGCTGCCTTGACGCGGCGAGAAATCGGTTTCCTCTCAGCTTTTGGCTCTTTCTTGTCAGGGACTTTGGAAGGCTCTTTTTTGGGTGGTGGCTTGTTTTTGGATTCGAAAACTTTGCGGTTGTTGGCCTCCTTTGTGCTTTTGGCCGGAGTGGAACTTGGCGAGAATCTGGTTTTAGGTTTAATATCTTTACTCTCTCCGTTTAGTTTGGTATCTAACGTTTTCTTTGGTGTAGTAGGTGATGGTTTCTTTTCAGCGGATGGCTTTGGTTTACGGTCGAGCTTGTTAAAGTCAGGCTTTCTGGTAGGTGGTTTTGAATCGATTTTAGGTTTGGCCTCAATCTTTGGTTTTGGTTTATCTTCTGCTTTGGTAACTTTGTCTTCGGCCTGAGGCTTAGCTGTGGTGCTCTTGTCACTATCAGTGGAGTCGGATTTTTTTATTACCTTAGATTCAATTTCGCCGTTATCGGTGCCATTTTTAATGTTACTGTCTACGGATTTGTTCTCAGACTTTTGCTTGTTATCGCTGATTCGTGGAGTCTTTTCCTTTTTAATTTCCGGTATTATTTTTCTTTCCGCTGGTATAATTTTGTCTATTACACTGTCTTTAGTTTTTTTATTAGAGGAAGGCATTAAAGATTTCTCTGAACATATTGGATGCTTAATACAATCTAGCTGTCTCAGTTTGTCCAAACCTTCGAATATTTTCCCCTGGGGAGTGCTTCCAGGGAACAATATTCTAGTGATGTTATCATCTGGATTTGAAGGATGCCACACCAAGAGCGCACAAATTGATACAAGATTTGGAAGAGGGAAAGTAAAGTCTTTACCACCTTTTACGTTTGCAAAGAGTTTACCGTCGTTATTATTCCATTTTTGCAGAAATTCTCGGACTTCTTTAGATTCTCTAGCTGGGTTAAGAACGTACATGTCTAAGGTACCATGGCCCACTTTATGATATAAGTTAATAGGATCTGAGTCACGGTAGCATGATTGGGGTGTTAGATTTAAATGCTTAAGATTTGTGACTACTTCGTGTCCCTCTTCTAATAAATTAATTAAGAGGGGGTCTTTATCTTTATCGCCATCTGGACTCAATAGTGCTTTTCTTTCCTGTAAAGTAGAACATGTCTAAATATGTATCGAATGCTAAAATTTAGGGGTTAACTTACCTGTACATTGCAGAAAAAGTGTCCGATTTGAGGATAGACGGCGTTTTGTCGTTTCCTTCTTAAGACGGAACTTATACCACATACATTGCTATTATTCAGTCTAGTGAGTAGTACTGCATCTAATCTATCAAGGTGCCTAACAAAGTCCCAAAAACACGCCTTTCTGGAGAAGCCGCCGTCCAAGAGCATGTTGAACCCATTGATGCCGAAGAGAGCGGCATCCCCTTGCCCTCCAGGAAAGACATATAGAGTGGGATGAGAAAACCGTATGTTACCAACTACTTCTGAGCTTTCGAGTGCCGTTTCTATATCTAAAGGTAACAGGAATGGGGAGATGTAGTTCAGGAAGTTGGAAATCGAGGAGCTCCCAAGGGGCAGGACATCAACTGGATTCAAGCGTATTTTACAGTTTTTGGCGAAGGGTTCCTTGGGCAGACGTGGCCAGTCACCTTCCGGTGAGCAGTGTATATCCACCGATATACTATTCTCGTATGCTCGGATCACACGCTGCACCTCAATCTCTTGGAAGGCTTCCGAGAAATCGGCGAGCGAAAACGTGCCGTCCTGCAACAAAATCAATGACGCCAAGTCAAGTGAAACGTGAACTTTGATAGTTATGTGGGGGCAAATACAGAACGTTTGCGTGCATTTCAAATACAGAAACTTGTGCATACCTGCAGTGCCCACGAGCCGTTCGATGCGAACGTGTATCCGGAATGAATGATGTGCCTGTGACGTGTAAAACTACTTAATAAGTTTCTCACGCACTGGGACAATGTGCTCACTGCTGGATGAATCAGAATTTCTGTTACCAAATTTTCAGAGGCGTACTGTATCAATCGCTCCCCTGCAAGAAACAAGAAATTATAATTATTGTAAACATACATTTAATCAACTAAAACCTGTTAGAAAATTACTTAATTAATTTTTCAGAAAACTGAGACAGTTTTGGTATCCTTATAAAGTTTTCATAGAATTTCTCATTTATTGCAAAATTTGGTATTCCCATTACATTTTCTGCAATTTGAGTACATTTTCTAATAGTCACACAGGAATTACACGTTCAAGGATTCAAGGTGTTAACATCATGTATAAGTACAGGTTAATGAAGATCAGATCCTGAGTTTCCGTGTGGCCCTTCTATGAAAAAGTTTTGCGAACCCTGATCTAAGCCATCGGCATTAAGAAGGCCATCCAGGGCATAAATATGAAGCATGTATTTGTTAAATCATCCATTTATCCCTTAAAATTTAATTTTTAATTTACCTTGCTGCAAATTTGTTATAAAATACAAATATACTTGGCGTTCATTCTTAAATGAGCAACAGTCGTTATAATAAGCCTATACAAATATAATACAACAAAAAAGAATAACAACGGTTATACTAATTGGGCTCTTACTGCTTTCAATTCAGATCTACTGTTGAAATTGTTGGAATTATGTTACAGAAATATTCAGTGAAATTTAAAAGATAATTAAGAATACTGTGCTCGAACTTGCGTCGTCGACGATATTATAGAGAATTATTGATTAGACAACAGGAGCAAATGGAATCTTATAAGTTCAGTCAGCAAGTCAGCAGTTTGTATTATACATGCAGAGTACGTACTTATCCGTCCTCCCGCCAGCGAGACCAAGCCGATGATGGCCTCTTGTTATCTAGCTATTGTGACAAAGTTATTACCGAGTAACTTTAGATAAAACGTGCAAAGTCTTGTCGAAAACTGAAGTGATAGAGCCCTTGCCTCGGGCCGGAGGAATATTACGTCGGATCAATGCTCGGCTCGTAGAATATGCACAAATAAACGGTGCAGAAATGGCACAGAATGTAATCAGCTTTCATGTTTATATGTTTATTGCAATCGTAATGTTCACAATGTAACGCAGAGTATCATAAAAATAAGCGGTGCTGCGTTATGTTCTGGGAGAATTATTTGCGTTCAGTGAGGTTCGCGCTTTATCTGCAGCTTGTTTAAATATTTGATGTTACAGAATTTCAGCAAAATTTATGTATTGCGTGTGAATAAGGCCCAGTTGTACGATTGTGGATCATCCTTGACCATGGTTCAGTTACCAACGATACAATTGTTAATACAATGGTATCCATAGGCCCAGTTGTATGATCGTGGATCATCTTTGATCATGGTTCAGTTACCTAGGATACTATTGTTAGTACAATGGTATCCTTAGAAACTGAACCACGATCAAAGATAATCCACGATCGTACAATTGGGCCTTAGAAACTGAACCACGATCAAGGATGATCTACGATCGTACAACTGGGCCTAAGTAACTCTGACAATAATAATAAAAAATAAATTGAAAATACTTCATTGTAAACAACATTTTAATTTAGTAAACGTAATAAGTTTATAGTGGTTTAACTTGAGAACTTAGGCCTACAATATTTGCGATGTCTACGTTATGTATTACTTAGGGACACATTAATGCAATTAGTTTCTGTAAACTTTGTCAATTTGCAGATTGCTGTGCACTGTAGACATGAGTTTTTGGTGGTAACGGCTTTTTCATTTTTAGTAAATAAAAAAAAAGTTTTTAATATTTACCGCTGACTGTCAAGTTTCTATGTAAATATATTTATGTTGTCAATGTGGTGGATTTTCAGCTGAATCTCGTGGATTTAAAATTAATACAGCCCCAGAAATTTAGTGTCCAGCAACTGGAGGGAATCTAGGTTCTATTTTTTCTCATTTGTGAATTGTGTCTCACAAATAATTGTGTTTGTCAAAACTCAGTACATATGAAGTGAAAGTGATTTGACAAACAACGAGTGCATTTTGACATATAGCCTCTTGTCATTTGTTAAAGTGGTTAACAGTTGGTTGACAAATTGTCTTAAGGCGCGTTCCCACGAATCAAATTTATTTGATCGATATTAGTTGATCAACAAAAGTTGTATGAAAACTATAGCAGGAACCTTTGTTTCAATAGAATTGACCAACATTAAACAATAGGGTCTTCCGCGACGTTTCAAAAACCTTGAAACTGAACTCTAGACACATTAAAAACATCCTTGGCACTCATTTTAGTGTTGAGACATATCGTTGTAATTAGCAAACACGATTTTAAAATTAACGGCGTTTGAAAAGGTCCCGAAATCCCGCCATGTTGCTGTGACGTCACAACGCACGGTGCGCTCAGCTGTAGCATTGCTTACAATGGAGCAAGAGAAAGAAAACGTCGGTTTTACGAAAAAAGGGACGAATAAGTATTGCATTGTGCCTGGATGTGATAGCAGCAGTAAATGCGAACCAAATAAGTTGTTTATAAACGTACCAACAGGGGATATACGGAAAAAGGGGTTACAACTAGTCCGAAGTGATTCCGCGAGTGTCACTTTGACGTCTCACTATTTTTGTGAAGACCATTTTAATGTAAGTACATAATTTTCAATAAATTATCGACGAAATTCGATAAATATATATAATTAACTATCATCATTAGTAATGGGTATTCAAGGGGATTTCCGATTATATATATACATTAGTAATAACATAACCTCAAAATAGTTTTGTGGGTTCCATTCTAAAACAATACCTTCCATATCATTATTACTGTTAAAAAGTACTGTGAGATTTTGTACAATATGTTCTTACACAAACGTTTAGTTAAAACTAAATAAACATGTTGAAACAATATTTATAGCAAACTGTTGATTTTAGAAATTTGATTAGATGATTAATAATTACAAATTTTGAATTCAGAATTACCAATTCGTATGAGATTTAGGCTTGAGATGTAGGTATTGCAAAGTTTATAGAGTATTTTATTTGTTCTTACAGCTGAAAGAGGATTTGGAAAATTATATGCGACTCCACGCGTTTCGGCTACGTTGAAAAATTCACTTTTTGAGAAAAAGTCGGGAACCATTAACACGTGAACTTCTATCAGATTATCTGGCTGTCCCTTTACTAACCCATCATAACATATTTTATGTCAGACTGGATTCCAAGTCGAATTAATCCACGATTCCTATCCCTTATGCACTAGTCCCGATCGCCAACATGCGCAAAGACGTCACAGTGCCGCTCGGCCAATAACAGCGTTTCGTCGGTCACGTGACAAAATGTGTAAGTTTTACGATATTGTATGTTGTTTGTTGATAAGTTACAATGAAAACCAAACGTTTTCTCTGTGGGATGTTTAATTACAGGTTATAAACTTTACATTAAGACACAAAAAGGTTATATTATTTTTTTTCAGGAAGACCCTATTGTTGTCATTCAACTATTGTTGATCGACTAATATCGATCAATTAAACTTGAATCGTGAGACCTTTATCTACAAGTGCATCAAAATAATGTCTTACAATTCTGAATACAATACTGAAGCAGTGCAACTAATACTTTAGAAAGTAAGTGAGTGTTTATATCAGCTTATTACTGTAGCATATTTTAATCTTGTGGCCATTTTTTCTTAAACCACGTTCAGCATTATCTAATCCGTCTTAAAATGAATCATTTGTAGTTATTTCAATCATTTGTTCTGCAATTTGGCTTCTTTAATAGTTACATTTTTAATTATTGTTATTCAATTGTTTCAGCCTTAAGGCGCGTTCCCACGAATCAAATTTATTTGATCGATATTAGTTGATCAACAAAAGTTCTATGAAAACTATAGTGGGAACCTTTATTTCAATAGAGTTCATCAACTTTGAAGAATTGTTGTTATTCAACTATTGTTGATCAATTAATATCGATCAATTAAACTTGAATCGTGAGACCTTTATCTACAAGTGCATCAATATATTCTCTTACAATTCTGAATACAATACTGAGGCAGTGACCAAAGTGCAACTAATACTTTAGAAAGTAAGTGAGTGTTTATATCTGCTGATTACTATAGCATATTTTCATCTTGTAGCCATTTGTTTCCTAAACTACGTACATCATTATCTAATCCTCCTCATAATGAATCTGTAGTTATTTCAATCATTGTTCTGCAATTTTGCTTGTTTTATAGTTTCATTTTGAATTATTGTTATTCAGTTGTTTCAGCCTTAAGGCGCGTTCCTACGAATCAGGTTTATTTGATCGATATTAGTTGCTCAACAAAAGTTGTATGAAAACTATAGTAGGAACCTTTGTTTCAATAGAATTGATCAACTTTAAACAATTGTTTCATTCAACTATTGTTGATCAACTAATATCGATCAATTAAACTTGATTCGTGAGTACGCACCTTTAACTACAAGTGCATCAATGCATTCTCTTACAATTCAACTTATATAAAAATGCACAAAGTTTTCTCAGTTCCCTTGATTTAAAATTTATTTAGATTTATCGCACAGTGAGCGACTTATTGTAAGATCTTTTGCTGTATTAATTACAATATTTTCAACCATTTCTAATGTTATTTTAGAATTATTTTTAATAGATACTGATACTGCGCATGAAAATGCAGATGCGCAACTTAAAAGATATATATATATCTAAAGATTACTTATATAGGGTGTCCAAGATAAGGATTAACAGCATGGGGATCTCGGAAACCGTAAAAGTTACAAGGGCGGTTAATTACAAAAAAGTTGCGCAATTTAGCGGTCAGTAATATTCTTTTGAGAAAACCAGAAATTTCGGCTTACTTACCGAATTATTGTGATTTCGTTATTCTGAAGTTATTCTGATAAATTTACAGGGAAATTTGGGATTAAAAGAAGAAAATTACATCAATTTCATTTGTGGTAGCTTGTGCTATTTTATTACTGATCAATTTTCATTTATTTTTCACTAACACTGATTTTCGCAGTAAAATTTCTGTGCAGAAATTTATTTCAAATACCTACTAATTTTTGATAAATATATTAGCGTGGATCAGCTTTAAACTTTTAAACAATCGTGTTTCCAATAGCCTAACAAAGTGGTTCGCTCTCTCTTTTTATGTCTTTAAACTATAATTCAAAGTTGATCAACTCTATGAAGGTTCCAACTAGTTTTCATTCAACTTTTGTTGATCAGCTATGTTCCATTTTTATTTTTAACTAAGTTGACTCTGTTAGGGTGACAGTATTGCTGGCCAATGTAAAAAGTCACCATACTTTTAAATAGTTAAATAGGTTATATTTAAAACACAGTAGGCAATGTTGCCATCAAACAGAGTATCTATTGAGTACAGAATTTATTCGCAATTTTTATTTTACAAAATCAAATCACTCAAATTATAATATAAAATATAGTTGATGATTGATATTAGATTTGTGTACAGTACACCTGAAACTAAATCTCCTGAAAATTTGACAAAGTTTCAGTGTTCAATAAGGGAGAAAATCAAACAGATAACTTTACGCAGTGAGAAGTGTGGGTTAGATATTACTGAAAGTTCTAAAAATTTATATTTTGCAAATTTAATACTCGATTTTTGTACAGTACACCTCAAACTAACTCTCCTGAAAATTTGACAAACTTTCAGTATTAAATTAGGAAGTAAATCAAACAGATAACTTTACGCAGTGATAAGTATGGGTAGATATTACTGAAATTTCTGAAAATTTATACGTTGATAATTTAATATTAGATTTGTGTACAGTATACCTGAAACTAACTCTTCTGAAATTTTGACAAAGTTTCACTGTTAAATAAGGGAGAAAATCAAACAGACAACTTTACGCAGTGACAAGTATGGGTTAGATATTACTGAAAGTTCTGAAAATTTATAATTCGCAAATTTGATATTCAATTTGTGTACAGTACACCTGAAACTAACTATCCTGAAAATTTGACAAACTTTCAGTCTTAAATAAGGGAGAAAATCAAACAGATAACTTTACGTAGTGACAAGTATGGGTTAGATATTACTGAAATTTCTGAAAATTTATATTTTGCAAATTTGATATTCGATTTGCATACAGTACACCTGGAACTAATTCTTCTGAAAATTTGACAAAAATTCAGTATTAAATACGGGAGAAAATCAAACACATAACTTTACGCAGTGACAAGTATGGGTTAGATATTACTGACATTTCTGAAAATTTATAATTTGCAAATTTGATATTAGATTTGTGTACAGTACACCAGAAGCTAACTCTCCTGAAAATTTGACACAGTTTCAGTGTTCAATAAGGAAGTAAATCAAACAGATAACTTTACGCAATGACAAGTATGGGTTAGATATTACTGAAATTTCTGAAAATTTATATTTTGCAAATTTGATATTCGATTTGCATACAGTACACCTGGAACTAATTCTTCTGAAAATTTGACAAAAATTCAGTATTAAATACGGGAGAAAATCAAACACATAACTTTACGCAGTGACAAGTATGGTTTAGATATTACTGAAATTTCTGAAAATTTATACGTTGCAAATTTGATATTAGATTTGTGTACAGTACACCTGAAACTAAATCTCCTGAAAATTTGACACAGTTTCAGTGTTCAATAAGGGAGAAAATCAAACAGATAACTTTACGCAGTGAGAAGTGTGGGTTAGATATTACTGAAAGTTCTAAAAATTTATATTTTGCAAATTTAATACTCGATTTTTGTACAGTACACCTCAAACTAACTCTCCTGAAAATTTGACAAACTTTCAGTATTAAATTAGGAAGTAAATCAAACAGATAACTTTACGCAGTGATAAGTATGGGTAGATATTACTGAAATTTCTGAAAATTTATACGTTGATAATTTAATATTAGATTTGTGTACAGTATACCTGAAACTAACTCTTCTGAAATTTTGACAAAGTTTCACTGTTAAATAAGGGAGAAAATCAAACAGACAACTTTACGCAGTGACAAGTATGGGTTAGATATTACTGAAAGTTCTGAAAATTTATAATTCGCAAATTTGATATTCAATTTGTGTACAGTACACCTGAAACTAACTATCCTGAAAATTTGAAAAACTTTCAGTCTTAAATAAGGGAGAAAATCAAACAGATAACTTTACGTAGTGACAAGTATGGGTTAGATATTACTGAAATTTCTGAAAATTTATATTTTGCAAATTTGATATTCGATTTGCATACAGTACACCTGGAACTAATTCTTATGAAAATTTGACAAAAATTCAGTATTAAATACGGGAGAAAATCAAACACATAACTTTACGCAGTGACAAGTATGGGTTAGATATTACTGAAAGTTCTGAAAATTTATAATTCGCAAATTTGATATTCAATTTGTGTACAGTACACCTGAAACTAACTATCCTGAAAATTTGACAAACTTTCAGTCTTAAATAAGGGAGAAAATCAAACAGATAACTTTACGTAGTGACAAGTATGGTTTAGATATTACTGAAATTTCTGAAAATTTATATTTTGCAAATTTGATATTCGATTTGCATACAGTACACCTGGAACTAATTCTTCTGAAAATTTGACAAAAATTCAGTATTAAATACGGGAGAAAATCAAACACACAACTTTACGCAGTGACAAGTATGGGTTAGATATTACTGACATTTCTGAAAATTTATAATTTGCAAATTTGATATTAGATTTGTGTACAGTACACCAGAAGCTAACTCTCCTGAAAATTTGACACAGTTTCAGTGTTCAATAAGGAAGTAAATCAAACAGATAACTTTACGCAATGACAAGTATGGGTAAGATATTACTGAAATTTCTGAAAATTTATATTTTGCAAATTTGATATTCGATTTGCATACAGTACACCTGGAACTAATTCTTCTGAAAATTTGACAAAAATTCAGTATTAAATACGGGAGAAAATCAAACACATAACTTTACGCAGTGACAAGTATGGGTTAGATATTACTGAAATTTCTGAAAATTTATACGTTGCAAATTTGATATTAGATTTGTGTACAGTACACCTGAAGCTAACTCTCCTGAAAATTTGACACAGTTTCAGTGTTAAATAAGGGAGAAAATCAAAAAGATAACTTTACGCAGTGACAAGTATGAGTTAGATATTACTGAAAGTTCTGAAAATTTATAATTTGCAAATTTGATATTAGATTTGTGTACAGTACACCTGAAACTAATTCTTCTAAAAATTTGACAAACATTCAGTAATTAATACGGGAGAAAATCAAACAGATAACTTTACGCAGTGACAAGTATGGGTTAGATATTACTGAAAGTTCTGAAAATTTATAATTTGCAAATTTGATATTAGATTTATGTACAGTACACCTGAGACTAATTCTTCTCAAAATTTGACAAACTTTCAGTATTAAATAAGGGAGAAAATCAAACAGACAACGTTACGCAGTGACAAGTATGGGTTAGATATTACTGAAAGTTCTGAAAATTTATAATTCGCCAATTTGATATTAGATATGTGTACAGTACACCTGAAACTAACTCTCCTGAAATTTTGACAAAGTTTCAGTGTTAAATAAGGGTGAAAATCAAACAGACAACTTTACGCAGTGACAAGTATGGGTTAGATATTACTGAAAGTTCGGAAAATTTATAATTTGCAAATTTGATATTAGATTCGTGTACAGTACACCTGAAACTAATTCTTCTAAAAATTTGACATACATTCTGTAATAAATACGGGAGAAAATCAAACAGATAACTTTACGCAGTGACAAGTATGGGTTAGATATTACTGAAAATTCTGAAAATTTATAATTTGCAAAATTGATATTAGATTTGTGTGCAGTACACCTGAAACTAACTCTTTTGAAAATTTGACAAACTTTCAGTGTTAAATAAGGGAGTAAATCAAACAGATAACTTTACGCAGAGAGAAGTATGGGTTAGATATTACTTAAATTTCTGAAAATTTATAATTTGCAAATTTCATATTAGATACGTGTACAGTACACCTAAAACTAATTCTCCTGAAAATTTGACAAAGTTTTAGTCTTAAATAAGGGAGAAAATCAAACAGATAACTTTACGCAGTGACAAGTATGGGTTAGATATTACTTAAATATCTGAAAATTTATAATTTGCAAATTTGATATTAGACTCGTGTACAGTACACCTAAAACTAATTCTCCTTAAAATTTTGACAAAGTTTCAGTATTAAATAAGGGAGAAAATTAAACAGATAACTTTATGCATTGACCAGTATGGGTTTGCTTTTTCTGAAATTTCTGAAAATTTATAATTTGCAAATTTGATATTAGATTCGTGTACAGTACGTGAAACTAACTCTCCTGAAAATTTCACATAGTTTCAGTATTAAATAAGGAAGAACATCAAACACATAACTTTATGCAGTGATACGTATGGGTGTGCTATTACTGAAATTTATGGTTTACTTGGTTTACTTTAAATTAGCACACATGAATGATTGAAGCAGTAATTTAATTACTTTAATATCGTCGGCTTACAAGTGAAATCACTTAAAAAACTATAAAATGTGAGAAACTGCAATTAAAGTTTTATATTCTGATGTTACCTTTTCCAATCAGTCATTTAATAAGTTAAGAATTTGGAAGTTCGGCTACAAGACCCTTTACTATGCCCCTAGTGAGCCTGAGATTTGTTATAATTTAATAAACCATCAAAATAAAACTTACCCAAAAACAGCCAAAACTAGGCTTCATGTATTTCACTTGTAAGCCGACAATATAATATTGAAATTTTCAAGACAAAGCTTGTTGAAAGTTTCTTCAAGTAAGTCCTAATATATAAGTATATATTTATTAAAATTTTGAGAAAAACTAAAATGAATAAAAATCCATAGAAAAGAAATACCTAATAAATTCAGCAAGAATTTTAAATTACAGTCCATCAAAACCATTAAACATTACAGTAAATCATCAAAATAAAACTTACATAAAAACAGCCTAAAATTGACTTAGTGTATTTCATTTGTAAGCTGACGATATATGAATTAGGCAACGTTGTTAGAAATCTGACATTTAATATTTTTTTCACTGATCATTTTTGTTGGTAAAACTTTATAAAATGAAATCACAGCCTTCTTAGTTAAAAAAATAAATGGAACAGAGTATACAATCGATTTTTTTGCCTGTTTTGCAATGCAATTGCCTAAAACGCCTGTTTTACCATGCCTATTTCAGTTAAAATGGCCTATTAAAAAAATTATAACAATAACATTATTAATATTTTTAATTAGAATGGAATTTGATTTTTCATTATCAATGCTAATATATGGCGACTGTTTCTGACCGTTTACTTTCACATTAAAACTTTTCTAAACTCACCAACTTGCTGTACATATTGATTAATGGAGTAAGTGTTGCCTTGAGAAGGACGCTGGTCAGGATTTGGGTCATTTTTTGCAAAGTGGTAATGACGCCTCTAGACTCGCCAAGCGTCAATGTATTGTTTTATTATTTAATAAAATGATTTATTAATTATACGCGGTCGTTTCAGTAATCTGTTTATTGATTTGAAGTCGGTATATGTGCACAATTTCTAATTATTACAAAGCAGCTTTAAACTGATCGAATTTAAGCCTAAAGTATAATATTTAAATGTGTTTACATCCATTCTGATTAAGTAGGTTTTGAGTCTTTAAGGTTTACGGTTTAAGGTGATGTTGATTTACTATCTCTGCTGATGATAACCCCCAGGTCGAAACTAGTCTATGTAAATAAAGACTGAGTTCTTCATTACCTGATAGTGCTAACTACTTCTTCAATTCTAAAGTATAATGTTTTCAGGATAATTTGTAAAATACATTGGGCATTAAATAACTTTGATAGCATACCAGCAACAAAAAATGCGAGAAATACAAATTCTTCAAAACAGTTTTCGATATTCACTGTGAAAAAAAAAGCTACATTAGAATAAGGTAATCTAAGTAATAGGGTATGAAATATTGCGCCGTTTTTGAGATGAATGTAGAATATTAGTACTGTAATTTAACATTATTGCTGAATTTATGAAGTCATTATTTTCTGTGGATTTTCATTCATTTCAGTTTTTCTCAAAATTTTAATAAATATGTATATATTAGGACTTACATGAAGAAATTTTCAACAAGCATTGTCTTGAAAGTTTAAGTTAAGTAATAGTTTTTGAGATTAATGTAGAATATTAGTACTGTAATTTAACATTCTTGCTGCATTTATGAAGTCATTATTTTCTATTGAATTTCATTCATTTTAGTTTTTCTCAAAATTTTAATAAATATGTATATATTAGGACTTACATGAAGAAATTTTCAACAAGCATTGTCTTGAAAATTTAAATATTATATGTAGTATTATTATTGTATGCGACATGTATAAAATAAGTAAGAAGACAAATGTATGACTTACATGTGCCTTATTCACGATTGATTGTATTTGTTATTACTAATAATTTTGTTTACACATTGAAATACATGTTTTAGCTGTGTTATTTTTAAAATTTTGTGTAGGACTTATAACATATTAAAAAAATATATGTTCATACAATTTAGGCATATTTCAAATACCTAACATTCTGAAACAATTGGATTAAAATATGTCAATACATGATGAATTTGCAAATTTATTTAAATATTCTAGTTTTAACATAGTTAATTCAACCAATATATTTACATTTAAAAAACTTCAGAAACATTTGTGTAAAGTGCAAGTTAAGGTTTTATCCCATTCCATGTATTGTAGTGTCGTGTATTTGTGCAGTACTTCATAAAAAAGCCAAACAGCTTAACTTAGTTTAGGCGGGTCCCATACCTTTCGAGAGAAAATTGTATTGTGTGACCCGCAACTGATCTAGGGGTAACTCGATATTCATGCGATTGGTTCTATTGTGCCTGGAATTCGACGAGTTCTGCAATATATTCACTGGAATTCAATGAAGCCGAGTCTATCCTGTATATGTATGACACATTTACAATTTACATACCACTGACACATGTACAATTTTAATTCACTTTTTGTATTTCAATTAAAATCACTCGAAACAAGACGAGATGTATAAATATAAATAAAATTTTATATAAATAAAATTTGTGTCCGTGTTTATTATTTATACACTATTTATATATAAGAGAAAATAGCGTTGATGGTGGCTCATTTGTGAACATTTAAATATTCAAATTATTATATGCTAAGATTAACTCTCATAAACGAAGTTTCGATAGATTTATATGAAGAAGTTAATACCTTCAATTTTATTTGAAAGGTATTGGGTCATTAGTAAAAATTTAATTTCGTTTTATATAATTGTATATAATATTTCATTGTTATTTTTTAATAGTTCACGATACATAGCATTATCATTATCAGTCGATCATTTGCGCATATAGAACACGTATGAAATTTTAAGTTTCAGTATGTATTTTAATTCTTTTTCATATGTTTGGAAGCAAGCGATACAACAAAAATTAATTCGGACTTGTAATTTGCTTGCTTTATAAAAGCTTCGAAGCATGGAAAAACTTCAAAGGCAGGAGGGCTGAGGGATTAACTTTTGCTGGAAAACACGCGTTGATTGTCGTGGTCACTAGCATGCAGTTTTTAATTATAAACATGTATAATCAGGTGTATTGCGGCGGATATATGGAGAGAAATGTAATGACTTACTGGATAGTAAAAATAGTACAAATAAAACATTAGGGCAATATATTAAAATATCAGCCCAATCTTTCTTGGAGTACTTTTAGAAAAACACACGTCTGCTAGATTCGAATAATATGATCTAATCTAAAGCGGAAAATAACGTGTATTAGAAATAAGCAGTCGGTAAATAATTAAATATATTTATAATGCCCTTATTCCGGCGAAACACTTAACTCTTAACGATCATAAAATATAATATAGAAGCGAATGAACTGCTGCATAAAATCCTGCTCAACATTATAAAAAATCACTGAATAATGTATCAATCACAAATTGATTAATTAAAATAAATGTGTCCTTTTAGTACATCCATTACCTAGTCATGTCTTATTATTATAAGTATATTGAGATTAACTGAAACGTTAATTTAAGGTAAGTGCTCTTATTAAGTTTTATCTCCTTTTCTCGCATGCCAACGAGCGCACGAGGGCACACTGCTATAAATATCTTTCATCTAACACCTGATTTTCGCCCCCCCCCCTTCAATTCTAACCGGTGTCAATGTCATTATTCACATTATAACGGAGTTTCCGGTCGTGTACAGATCACATTTACAGCGTTAAGAGGAGCATCATCCTCTTATTGGTCCATGAAATATCCTTTTGGTATGTTATGCTCAATCTCGAAAAATCATCGAAATATGAACAAATCAACCATATGAATAACGCCTTAAATTTTAATTTTACAGCGTTAAGAGGAGCATCATCCTCTTATTGGTCTATGAAATAACCTCTTAGTATGTTATGCTCAATCTCGAAAAATCATCGAAATATGCACAAATCAACCATAGGAATAACGCCTCAAATTTGTGCCGTATGAAGAATCACCACGCATATTGTGACTTAAATTTAACCTGGTATTAGTGCAGGCTAAAATCTAAACCCTATTACAAATAATTGCGGAACTCCGCATTTAAGCTAATGACAGTAATTATGTTAGAATATTGCCTGTTAATCCAGTAATGTCATTAATAATGCAGTAATTTCGGAACGGAACACACCATTAACTACTAGAATTATGTAATACTGCAATTAATTCAGAATAAGTGTAAATAGCGAAAAATAAAACATTAATCATTGACTAATACAAACATAGTCGTTTTTCCAAGACATATCTTGAAGGAAATTTGTATCTACCTAAGATGATCAAAATTTATGAATGGAAGAAAATGAATTCACTTATGCGTTTTTCACTTTATTAAACGAGTTATTTGTATCTGTTGAAATACTGAATAAAGAAGTATCAAACGTATTTTACAGAAATAATTGAAAATAAAGATAAAATTGATAATTTGTGCCAAAACACGAACCTTTTATGACGAATGTTTCTATGAAAATTTTATCATTTCCTGCAAACTTTTTGCCATTTTCGGAAAAACTTTAAATTCTTGCTGAAAATTGTAAACCTTCCACTGCAATGGAACTAATGAAACGAATGAAACTATTGAAATTCAATAAAATATTCACAATTTTCAGTAAAAATGTTACCATTGCCAGTAAAATTTTAAATTCATGCTGAAAATATTATAATTTTCACTGCCATGTTTAATGTAGACTCATAATTTTGCAACATCCAATAAACCGTTCTAAATATCAAGAGCATTTTAATAATTTTCAATGAATATTTCATTTTTCGGCAAATCTTTAAATTTTTGCTGAAAATAATAAAACTTCTACTGCAATGGTAAGTAATCGAATGAACGAAATAATGGAACTATTGAAATTCAATGAAAATTTCACAATTTTCAGTAAAAATTTTACCATAGCCAGTAATATTTTAAATTCATGCAGAAAATATAATCATTTTCACTGCCACGTCTAATTTACACTCATAATTTTGCAACATCCAATAAACATTTCTAAATATCAAGGGCATTTTAATTATTTTCAATGAATATTTAAAAAAATTCTGCAAATATATTGCCATTTTCGGTAAAACTTAAAATTCTTGCTGAAAATTTTAAAACTTCCACTGCAATGGAGCTAATCGAATGAACGAAGTAATAGAACTATTGAAATTTAATGAAAATTTCACAATTTTCAGTAAAAATGTTACCATTGCCAGTAAAATTTTATATATATAAACAATCTTTATTGGGCTATCGACCCCATAGGGTCTTTCCGCCTTAAATGAAATTTAAAGTAATTAAAATTTTAAATTCATGCTGAAAATATTATAATTTTCACTGCCACGTTTAATTTACACTCATAATTTTGCAACATCCAATAAACATTTCTAAATATCAAGAGCATTTTAATAATTTTCAGCATTTTTTTTGCCATTTTCAATAAAACTTTAAATTCTTGCTGAACATTTTAAAACTTCCACTGCAATGGAACTAATCCAATGAACAAAACAATGAAACTATTGAAATTCAATGGAAAATTCACAATTTTCAGTAAACATTTTACCATTGCCAGTAAAAATTTAAATTCATGCTGAAATTATTGTTATTTTCACTGCCAGGTTTAATTTACACTCATAATTTTGCAACATCCAATAAACATTTCTAAATATCAAGAGCATTTTAATCATTTTCGATGAATATTTCATAATT
The DNA here is from genome assembly GCA_951805005.1 of Othius punctulatus. Classification (NCBI taxonomy): domain Eukaryota; kingdom Metazoa; phylum Arthropoda; class Insecta; order Coleoptera; family Staphylinidae; genus Othius; species Othius punctulatus. Next base: position 48,551,352 of record OX638145.1, on the reverse strand, counting down.
TTCTGCCATTTTTTTGCCATTTTTGGTAAAACTTTAAATTCTTGCGAAAATTTTAAAACTTTCACTGCAATGGTACTAATCGAATGAACGAAACAATAGAACCAATGAAATTCAATGAAAATTTCACCATTTTCAGTAAAAAAATTACCATTGCCAGTAAAATTTTAAATTTATGCAGAAAATATTATCATTTTCACTACCACGTATAATTTACACTTATAATTTTGCAACAAACAATAAACATTTCTAAATATCAAGAGCATTTTAATAATATTCAATGAATATTTCATAATTTTCTGCAATTTTTTTGCCATTTTCGGTAAAACTTTAAATTCTTGCTCAAAATTTTAAAACTTTCACTGCAATGGTACTAATCGAATGAACGAAACAATGGAACCAATGAAATTCAATGAATATTTCACAGTTTTCAGTAAAAATTTTACCATTGCCAGTAAAATTTTAAATTCATGCTGAAATTATTGGTATTTTCACTGCCAGGTTTAATTTACACTCATAATTTTGAAACATCCCATAAACATTTCTAAATATCAAGGGCATTTTAATAATTTTCAATGAATATTTCATAATTTTCTGCAAATTTTTTGCCATATTCGGCAAAACTTCAAATTCTTGCTGAAAATTTTAAAACTTCCACTGCAATGGAGCTAATCGAATGAACGAAACAATGGAACTATTGAAATTCAATGAAAATTTCACAATTTTCAGTAAAAAATTTACCATTGCCAGTAAAATTTTAAATTCATGCTGAAAATATTATCATTTTTACTGCCACGTTTAATTTACACTCATAATTTTGCAACATTCAATAAATATATCTAAATATCAAGAGCATTTTAATAATTTTCAATAAATATTTTATAAGTTTCAATGAAAATTGCAACCTTTCCTGCAAATTTGTTTGCCATTTTGGGAAAAACTTTAAATTCATACTGAAAATTTTACAATTTCCACTGAACAAAATTTCTCAATTTACAATGAAGATGTGTAATTTTTACTAATATTTTCATAATTTTCTATGAATATTTTATGTTTTAATGAAAATTTCATGATTTGCTGTTAAAATTATGCCATTACCGTTAAATTTTAAATGCAAGCTTAAAAATTTACAATCTTTCTTGCAATCTAATGAAAATTAGTACATTAAATCACATTTTTTTAATTATCGATAAATGTTTTATAAGTTTCAATGAATATTTTTCCATTTCCAATAAATAGGTTGGTGTAGCCTGTTTTTTTTTAATTCGTACGAAAATTTTAAAATTTTCCCGGAAATATTTAAGATACAATGAAAATGTTGCAATTTTGAATGAAAACGAATTGGTTTCAATTACATTTTAGTAATTTTCGATGAATATTTTATTAGATGCAATAAATATTTCACCGTTTCCAAAAAATGTTTGTTTGCTATTGCAAATTAAAAAAAATCATGCTGAAAATTTTATAATTTTCACTGCCACGTTTAATTTACACTCATAATTTTGCAATATCCAATAAACATTTGTAAATATTATGAGCTTTTAATAATTTTCAATGAATATTTTATAAGTTTCAATGAACATTTCATCAGTTCCATTTTCGGAAAAACTTTGAATTCATACTGAAAATTTTACAATTTCCACTGAACAAAATTTCTGAATTTGCAATGAAAATATGTAATTTTCACTTATATTTTTATAATTTTCTATGGATATTTTATAAGTTTCAATGAAAATTTCATGATTTGCTGTTAGAATGATATCATTACCGGTAATCATTGCTGAAAAATTTATAATCTTATTTGCAATGTTTAATTGCTAAGGATAATTTGTATTTTAAATCACATTTTTTTAAATTTTCGCTTATTGTTTTATAAGTTTTAATGAATACCATTTCCAATAAACAAGTTGCTGTTGCCTGTATTGTTTTTAATTCGTACTGAAAATTTTATAATTTTCCTGGAAATATTTAATTTACAATCAAAATGTTGCAATTTTGAATGAAAACTTATTGTTTTCAAATACATTTTTATAATTTTCGATAAATGTTTTATTGTTTTCAATTACATTTTCATAATTTTCGATGAATATTTTATTAGTTGCAATAAAAATTTAACCATTTCCAAAAAATTGTTTGTTTGCTATTGCAAGTAAAAAAAATCATGTTGAAAATTTTATAATTTTCACTGTAATGTTTAAATTACAATCTAAATTTCTAATTAATAGTTTCAGTTTTCAATGAAGCATCATTTCTAGCAAATAATTGATAGTGTCAGTGAAATTTTATATGGATTCTGAAATTATATAACTTTCAGAACGTGCATCAGTAGCTAATTACACATCATTTTTAATTAAATTCTACAGGAAAAAAATACTTGGCACGGCTCTGGACATCGCACTTAAATTCAAATAATTATATTTAATATTTGCACGAATAAGTTACTTTGCTGCCTCAGTGGGCCGAGTGGGCTTTTGTTTCATCTGCCGACAATGAGCAATTATCTGATGAGTGCTGCTTTCATGTAAAACATGTGTAATTGTAGCCATCAACTTCTGAGGTTTTCCAGATCATAGAATGATTTCAAATAGACTAAAGTTCTCAGAGCAGAATTTCAAAACGAATGAATTTCAGTTTTTTCGACGTTTGCGTTTACGTATACCTATATTCACTTAATGTTTTTTTTCCATTTATGTGTAATGCATTACCAATTTATTGACCGAATATTCAATATTTTTCCATCAGATATTCCTACACATACGATATGATTTATTTGTTTGACTACGTATTTATGTTTGTGGCACAAACAATGATCATTATTATAACCATTTAGAGATTTAGATAGTGGATGAACAGTATGATTGTTATTATAACAAGTTTGAAATAATTTGACCGGAAAGTATGTAGGCCAGCAGAATTTATAAAGTAAGCTTTCCTCGGTGCATTATCTTGGCGCGCCTCTTATGATGTAGAAAATTCTCATTCGGTTTAACTTCAATGTAGCATTACCAGTCTAACCCACAATGTATTAAAAGTTGGAGCCTAAACTCAATAATCCGCAGAGGCTTACGTGCATTTTGTAATCGAGTTTGTGAAAGGAGAGCAAAATATTCCTAGAAACCAATTTTTACAAAGAAGCATTGTAACGGATGTTAACGCATAAGTCTGCCGTGAACAATACATGACTGATATTAATTACTCGCCAAAACATTGCCCGTACGTGTTATATAATGTTAATTAATGAGATGTCAGCAGCTGGTGCCACTTTTCAGAAATTTCATATAAAAATGCAATCATTAAAAAAGTGGGCATTATTTAAGGCAAAATAATAAATGCGACGTTCATAAAATTAAAATGTATGTTTTTAAAGTGATACAAATCCGTGGGAATATTAACTCAATGGTAAGTATATGTTTATGAATGAGTGCGCATCTTCAAAACTAACGAAAATTACGCTGATGCTTGTGCAATTCAAAGCTACATCAGTTTAAAACGTGATAAAATACATACGAACTTAGCATACGTTCGATCGCAAAATGTTTCTTGAGGCACTTGTAAATTAAGGCCAAAACTGATCACCTAGTCCTATAATTTTAATGATTACCACACCAGCGAATTCCAGCGATGAACAATATGATTCTATCAAATTTAACGTGAAACACGCCCATAACTCATTGGGCATAAAATGAGCAGCGGAAATTACCCACAGTAATTTTTACGCAGCCGTTATCCCCAAATCCACCTGAATTTTTAATCCGAAAAATGGGGAACACTTTATTCCATCCTGGCCTCATATTTCGATCGAAATGCTCGAAATTGCGGCCCTCGCTTTTGGCAATTTATTGGGGCAAGTCGAGCAGCCCACTTCTGTGGGGTAACCAAGAAAAGTAAATGTTGATGGAGCAGCTGGATTTGGGCCAACCTCAAGGGGTGCTAGTTCAGTCGTGAATAATTTATAAGAAGCCTTGAATTAGGCGATTGTGGAACAATTTCTTGAAGTAATGGTTTTCATTTGCAGCTGTGACCGAATGACCAGTAGCCTATATTAAAATCATGGTTTTACCTGCTGCTACTGCCTTATAAGCGTAAGACCTCAAAAACCTCGTAAAACGTCGTAAAACTAAAGTAAAGGCTACAAATACAGGTGCAGGAGTATGGTCTATTTTAGTATATTTTTACTAATGTATTGTTGATGCTCGAATATGAGGATTTTTTTAAATCTAAATTTTTAAATTTACTAAATTAATGATGGGGCATTTCTTTTAGTAGAGCTAATTACTGTCTAACACCAAACTGACCAAACTCATGTACTCTTGGCAAATGGTTTAATCATTAAGACTAGTGGCACAAAAATCTGTTCTAACATAAAAAGATAATGAAATAACTTAATATCACAGTAATTTATCAAATAAATGCTCTGTGGGGCAAAAACTAATAAACGAATTAATATCGGAGTGTTTAATCTGATATAATTACACCCAAAGGTTAACAAAAGCCACACAAGAGAAATTAATGAAATAAAACCAGTGTTATCAAGATTTATTAATACATGAATTTTTTACTGCAATATTTACGCATCAGTTTCGCAGGATTTGCGTATGAATGCCGAAGAACCGGATATGGATGAAGCAAAAATTCTTAGTGTGTAAATGACTCGTTGGTGATGATAATTAGTAATAGTAGCAGAAATAGATGTGTTCTGTGAGCACTCGGGCAATTGATTGGAAAGGATTTGGGAGCCTTTAATTTCTTGCTTAGAAGCTGGCAGTTATTTGGTGGTCTTTTATAGCCATATTCTCCAATGTACTGCGGACGCGTGGAGAATGGATGGAAGAGATCACCAGACTAACGAGTTCCAGAAGGACGGAATAAATCTCTGTTCTGTAATATAATGCCCCACATTAATATTACTAGTATTATTTAACGCCTTCCTGTTTTTTGACTATGGCTAATTACCGTCGACGAGGAGTAATATACCAGACTTATCTTCTGAACAATATAAAATCAAACTCAAAAACATAAAATTATTAATTGTGTCACTAATGTAGAAACCATCGATATGTATACTCTACGTAAGGCTTCAATAAATTATATATTATGTAATCCTATAATTTGTAAATATACTTAGATATAGCGACTTCGTGATTATAGCCGGTTTCATAAACACGTTCAGATCGACTATAAAATAAAGTTAACTTGAGTTTTAATTGAATTCTCACTGGTGATGGATAAAAATGTTTATTTGTGGATCAGGAGTTCAATTTTCTTTAAAGTTCACTTAAGTTAATTAAAATACTGTTTCATAATTAACTTTCTATCAATTTTAAAATAATTTCTACTCTGACCGTTTGGATGGTATATGGCTATGAGTAAATTTAAGTAGAAGCAGATTAGCAATAATCAGCAAAAATTTAAGTGCCAATAGTTACGGCCGAAATAATTTTGAGTTAAACATTATTTCGAAATAATGTAATTAATGTAGTAAATGTAGTTTATGTAGTGGAAGTAATGAAGTTTTAAATATTATTTCGAAGTTTAAATTAATTCACGACTTTAGGTTAGGTTAGGTTAGGTTAGGGTCTATGCTGATTATATGTCAACATTAAAATTAACTCTAACCATACAATAGTTTGACTTGACGTTAAACTAACTTTATAGTATATAATATTCTCAGAGCTGTGTGAAAAGTATTTCTATAATAATCAATCAAATTACGTTTAGCATTTTTCACAACTTTATTTATATGTATATATATATATATATATATATATATATATATATATATATATATATATATATATATATATATATTTCAACAAATCGTTGGCTTAATGTTACAAGGTTGTATGTGCAAATTTGTAAATCTGGGAATAAGGATTTTAAATATGTTTGCAATATCAAAAAATGATCAATTTTGCACTGTCAATAGATAATGTTTTTATCACAGGTTCCCAATGATCCAATTTTAATCTTCCAAGAAGTTGAAAGGTCCCGCTTTGAAAACATATAGCCCTGCAAAGCTATAGAACTAAAAATTTAAAAAATGTTACATCCATTAAATGTAATTTGATTGATCATTATAACTTTATAGTCATTATAAAACCAAGCATATGTAGTGTGACTTAAAGTAAACTTGAGAGTTAAAATTGATATTTGGCTTGTTTCTTGGTTAACTCTAGGCGGACTTTAAGAAGTCTGCTTTATCAATTTGAAGCAAAGTTTCATAATTATAGTTATGCTAACTTTAAAATAGCCACGTTAGCCATTTGAGTTAGGTATATCTTAAAGTACATTCAAGTTTAAGCATGCGTTTTAGTCACCATGAAAACACGTGTGAATAGTATTTTTAAAGTAACTTAAAGTTAGAGATGAGTTTATAGTCACTACAAAGTCAAGCAATTATAGTAGGGTGATGTATTAAGCTAAAATTGATTCCTGGCCATTTTTGTGACTTAAATAATTATATTCTATTTTGTAACTGTACATATATCACTTTAATATTGAATAATGAGAGCAATAATAATGATAATAATACTAATCATAATTCTGATAGAACACAGATATACATAATAAGTTTGGCAAACTAAATATACTTTATAATACTATGTGTGTAATGTGTGCAATGAATTTAGGTGAACAACTAATTTTAAAAGTTCATAACTTAAAATATGCACTGTTCAACAAAATTATCGTATAATCAAAAAGAAATATACATTTTTATAAAAATTGAAAAATTGCATTAACATATCGTCGGCTTACAAGTGAAATCGCTTTAGTCTAAATTAATCAATTTAGGTATTTATTTGATTTACGATAGGCAGATACCGTTTGAAGTTTGGTAGTCTAAATCAATCATTTTAGGTAATAAGTCAAAAACTATAAAATGTAAGAAACTGCAATTTAAGTTTTATAATCTGCTGTTACCATTCCTACTGAGTCATTTAATGAGTTGAGAATTTCGAAGTTCGGCTACAGGACTCTTTATTATACCCCTACTGAGTCTGAGATTTTTTAATTTAGTAAACCATCAAAATAAAACTAGACCAAAAACAGCCAAAAAATGACTTAGTGTATTTCACTTGTAAGTCGACGATATAATCATCATTATAAATAATAAATAGGCGATAATTTTTACAAAGTTTTTTTTTTACAAAGCACGTGAATAATGATTATGAATTGATAACAATATACGTGAACTTAAAATTTCAATAAAAGACACTAACAATAATTTAAAAAAAAAATGGGAAGACCCTCGAGGTCCTAATATACAGATAAACTATATCTTAAATTGGAATTATTTGAATGGAATCGATTCCTAAGCTACACAAAAAAATCTAAATTAGGTGAAAATCCTGTGAAAATATATAACTTGTATGGTACGGATGATCCAAATAAAGAGCTCAACATTGGCAACTTTGTTATTATTAGAGGTACAAAGGCACCCTGTATAGTCACATAATTTTTAACCAGGTTTTCCAAATTAAAAACAAAATAGTAAAAGCTGAGAAAAACAGCTTTGGCAACTTTGTTATTATTAGAGGTACAAAAGTACTCTGTATAGTCACACATTTTTTAACCAGGTTTTCCAAAAAAAAAAAAAATAGTAAAAGCTGAGAAAACAGCACATTTTTTGATCAGGTTTCCTGACAATTCCACTAAAAAGTTAAAAACTTTCTGATTTTCATTTCAAAAAATATTCGTATTTACAGTCGAAGGTTTAGTTTAATTCTTTTTATATAAGAAATGACAATATTATTACTTTAAAATTATATGAGTATATTCTACATGCATTACTTTTTAAGGAAATGTGAAAAAGTGAAAACACTCCATCGATAGTTTTCTCACAATTCTCCAATGAAAACTAATGAAACACATGATAAATTGCCATATTTACAATTAAGGTTGAACTTTTTTTTGTATATAATAAGGGACAATTGGATTACTTTTAAATTGTATGAGAGTAATCTATATACATTACTCTTCCTAAAGCTGGTTTAATTACTTGTCCTTGATTAATTAATGATTAATGATTTGATTAAAAACTAACAGAGTTTTGTACAAAAACTGTCATGCTTCGAACATCATTTGCGTTTGATTAATTTATTCTCGCAACTTGAACAAAATATGAGTATGTAAATAAAAATTAGTTGGCTAACAGAGTTTTGTACAAAAACTGTCATGCTTCGAACATCATTTGCGTTTGTTTAATTTATTCTCGCAACTTGAACAAAATACGAGTATGTAAATAAAAATTAGTCGGCTAACAGAGTTTTGTACAAAAACTGTCATGCTTCGAACATTGTATTAGAAGAATCCAGCATTTCGACTCAAATTTCGTGTGTGCGTGGAAGTGTACTTCTAGATGGAAATGATTGCAACAAAATTGAAGAGCTGTCATCAAATTTTGTTATTTGTAATTTCGAAAATTGTACTATAAATATAGAAAAAAGTTGAAAGTTTTTCATTATATTACTTACTTCCCTGAGGGAGGTAAGTTTTTACTTCCCTCCCGTTGTTCATAGTAAACCATAGCTAATCGGTAAGTGGGGATTACTACCATCAAATCAATGTCACAACAGTGTACTTACTATGTAGGGAGTGGAAAAATAGCTATTCACATCTAGAGATGAAAATAAACAAGCAAAATTAAATGGAAGCATGCATTAATTTCTATGGAAACGACTTTACAAACATTAATTTCAGTAATTTTCATTGTGATAGTGACCGTTCATTTTGACCGTTTTTTGAAAAACTGAACAATTATGATATACAAGAAGGCAACTTCTGAAAAACTGATTAAGCTAAATGATCCACACTTTTTTTCTTTTTGGTGTCTGGCCCTAAAACTTGTAATATTTGTGGCTCTTCTACAAAAAAGTATTGGGTAAATAAAGAAAACACTTTTTAAAGTTTCACAAGTTTTATAGAATTGCTCTACAATTGTTTCGGCATAGCTGCCATTCTCAAGAGAGATACACTGAATACAAATTCACATTGTGTAACTTAAATGATTTAAGCTACATTAGCAATTCTATAAAATTTGTGAAACTTTACCAAGTGTTTTCATTATTAACCTAATAAAAATGTTTCACCAAGAAGTAACCACTTCCTCATATAATTTAAAAAGTATTGCTTTGGATCATTCAGCAATTCAAAAATAATAACCTAATAATAATAATTGTGATAATAAATATATGGAAATAAAACCCAGTGAGAATTAACGCTGTTGTATAATATTGCTTTAACTTTTCCAGCACTGTTTTGACTTCCTTGATGTCACTTATCAAGACCAAAGGAAAAATGTATGTCTATGCTCATAGACTATGAATAAAGTGTTCGACAGAGTACAACATCGTAAACTCTTCGAAATACTTAAAAGGTCGGACATTGATCAGAAAGGCATACGATGTATAGAAAGCTTGTACAAGAACCAAACAGCAAAAAAAAAATCGGATAAAAATCGATAAAAATCGGAAATGAAACTACGAACGATATAAAGATTTGTAGAGGAGTAAGGCAATGTTGTGTACTGTCGCCCCTCCTATTTAACTTATACTATGAAGACATATTTCTGGAAGCCCTCGCGGACCTTGAAAAGGGCATTAAAGTCAATAGCATGTGGGTTAACAACATTCGTTATCGAAAATATAGAAGATCTTCAAGAACTGATTAACAGAATAGGGACTCTGCGGCAAACTCATAGGGTTTGCCCATGAGTTTGCAAACCCTCATGATGCAAACCCCATGAGGTTTGCATCATATTTGCATATTCATGGGGTTGCCCATGAGTTTGCAAACCCTCATGATGCAAACCCCATGAGGTTTGTATCATAATTGCATATTCATGGCGATAAACATGAATATTGCAAACACATAATTTATGATTATTTCCTGAGACAAGAATATCAGGAGGGATGCGGTGCTGACATTCAACGACTTACCAATTGAAAGAGTACAAACATTCAAATACGTAGGAACATCACAGAAAACTGGACATCGGACCCCAAAAGTAGACGTCGAATCGAAAATGCACGAAGTGCTTTCATGAAGTTTAAATAAGTTTTTACTAACACAGAATTTGATTTCAATCTTAAGGTTCGGCTTATTAAAAGTTATGTATGGTCGATACTCCTCTATAGCAGGGAAGGTTGGACGCTTAAAACAACAGCCATGAATAAGATTGAAGCGTTTGAAATGTGGCTTTACTAAAGAATGGCGAAGATCCCTTGGACAGCACGAATTACCAATGAAGAAGTGCGGCGAGTAGGCAAAGATCGCTAACTTTTGACCACAATAAAAAGAAGAAAAGTTGCATTCATAGGACATATCATGCGAAACCAGAAGTATGATATCATTCAACTCATCGTAGAAGGCAAGATTGAAGGAAAACGAGGAACATGAAGGAAGATGTCGTGGATCAGAAACTGGACTAAATACTATCGGTAGTTTGGTTCATACCTTCAGAAACCGACAAGAAATGACATTGTCGCAAACATCCATTAATAGATAAATGGACCAAAAGAAGAAGATTCATTAAGTCAGGTTGATATTTTCTTCATGGTTCAGATAGGAGCCATCGATTTGGTGAGCAGCGAATTTCGTTTCAGCAGACCTAATTATGCCAACAAGTTATCTGCAACAACTGCAGATTCGCTTGCATCTTGCTTTAATCCTCATTTGGTTATTTTTGTAGTTTGGAGTTATTAATAGTTTTCTACACGCAAATGATATTAATGTATTACGTTAGTATAGAAACCTATATTTTAACTTTGCAAATGTCCTCGAGTGGATAAATACTTTCGGTTTCTTCCGTAACACGCAGACTCGAGACGTTTCACGTTGCCGCATTGAATATTTGATAACTTCTATTTTAAGGAAGTTGTAGCCTTAATTACTGTGAATAGAATATTGAGCGGGCAGTCTTGCATAGTATCATTGCGGCCTGAGGTAGACGGAATAATTACATGCATATTAGTCATGCCAGTTTTAATTTCACCAGACACAAGTCAGTCTGCAATTATCTTGGCACGATTGCGTGTTGACGTGGGTGGAGGAGGGGCTCTAATCCAATCGAGCTCCACAATTCCAATCTCAGCAGAAAGAGCCGAATTCTGGTCCACAAAGCCGAGGAGTTGTAAAGTCTTTCGGTACGGACAGACGGCCGTTATTGATTCATTCATCGCTTCTTATTCACACGTAAATGAGGTCTACAACTCGGGCGGAGGTTTCTGGCTGGGGATAGTAGTACTGCGGATCCATTAAATTTTACTGTTGGCGATCGATTTTTTATATGTAAGCGCGTTCGTGGCGCGGCGAGTCGCCATGGTGACCAGGGGCGGCTTCAAGTAATTTGCCAGGAGCGTAACGAGCAAAAAGTGTGGGTCCACTCGTTCGTGCCCTTAAGAGGTATCGATGACCCAACTAATTCACAATGTCCACGGACGAATTCGCCAGAAGCGGAGGCGCTGGGAAGCTCTGCAGAGGGACGACAGCTGCGGAAAGGGAGCATTGGATCTCGGTTTCAATCGATTGCTGCGCCACATGTAGGGCCGGAAGTGTTTCAGTACGACCGAGGTGTAATGCGGAGGACCCGGAATTGGATTCGAGTGTTTCTGGGTTACTCCGACAAACTAGGCTATAATTTGCACGAATACTTTCTCAACCTTCAAATATTGCTTTGGAAGGAACTTCAACTTACGGTCCGTGTGCTCCATATATCCAAAAGGTATGATACCGGTATATAGAAGATACATTCAATAACATTAATCTTGGTTTTCCCAAAAGAAAGCAACCCGAAATTAACATCAGCAGATTAAAGTCTTCTAAAGTACTGGAGAAATTAATTCGGGTTTCTAGTTCGAGGAAAGGAAAACCCCTATCTGCACCTTCACGTCTTAGAAGACAAACAACTTCTTGTACTACAACCGAGGTTGTAGGTTGCGTGTCAGGATGCTCGAGTCGTCGGCAAAGCAGCTACCAGTGCTGTCTGTGAAGATGCCAATGAAGTCATCGAAATAAATTAGAAACAGGAGGGGTCCTAGGATGGATCCCTGAGGGACACCTACCGTTAGCGGCAATGTAGATGAGTATGTTCCGTTAAGATAGACGCTTTGTTTTCTGATGCTCAGGTAGGAGATAAGGAGTCTGCAACTGGACGGGAGTATGTCGTACATATAGAATTTGCGTAGCAATATGTCGTGGGGGACACAGTCGAACGCCTTGGAGAGGTCCAGGAAACTGGTCAGCAAAAATTCTCCATTCTCAAAGCATTGCAAGCACCTCTCCACCAGGTCCAAAATGCATCTATGGTCGATGCATTCCTAAACCCATATTGGGTTGATGATAGTAGTTTGTTTTCCTCTAAATGAGAGTAAAGCTGATTGTAGATTATTCGCTCAAAGACTTTTGACATTACTGGAAGTAGTGCAATAGGTCTGAAGTTATTGCAGGATTTGGTGTCACCATTTTTGTATATCAGGATAATTTTTGCAGATTTCAAGCAGTCAGGGAAGATGTTGTCCTGTATGCAAAAGTTGATAAGTTTGGTAATTGGTGTAGTTATAATGTTTTTGATGCACTTGGCAAGCTCGACATTTATACGCTACTTCTCGAGGGCTTAAGGTTATTTATTACATTTCGCACTACGGTATTAGACAATGGTTTGAATGAGAAGGAGCGTGCACATTTACCTATATTGAGAGCAGTCAGCACATTCGTATGGTTTGTTGGTATATCACTGGCTATCCTTTCTGCAATTGAGGTGAAGAACGTGTTGAAGTCGTTGGGGTCTATATCGCAGGTTGCGGGTCTGTTTTCGCTGTTTCGTACCGAGTTGACGACATCCCATAGTGCCTTGGGAGTGTTGGAAGATGATCTGATATAGTTTTCGTTGGCTTTGATTTTGGTATTTCTGAGGGCCATTTGGTAGTTTTTGCGGTAGTTGTTTCACCACGATCGTTGTCTCACGTCATCGGGGCTATTCAGTAGCAGATCGTTGAGGAGTTCGAGGTTTAAGCATGAGTAATACAATTATCGGCACAATGATATTCGTATAAACTATTCAATGATTAAAATTAACCAGCGAGATTTTTGAGTGCTAATAGAAGTCATTCAGAAGAAGATAAAACAAATTTAATGCGGAATCAGTATTGAAACAGAAACGAAAATGTCACATGAATAAAAAAAAGATGGCCAAGAAACGTGGAGATGTTCCAAGCTTTACAGGAGAATAAACAAATAAAATTTCGAACATCACACATAGATTTTTTGCAAACATTTTGTGGTACAAAAAAAAATCAGATTTTTGTTGCACAAGTACTTCATCAACGTATGTACACAATACAGGGTGAGTCACAACATGTGGTACAAACTTTGATAGAATGCAAGAAACTTATTTTTGACTAAAAACGATCATAGAAACATATGACATAATCCTAACAATAAGGATTCATCCTTGATAATGAGAGAATAGTACGAAGAATCAGTAGAACCAAACAATTTAAGACACTGCAGTGTACAGTACAACACAGAGCAGTGCATTACAAAAAAGTGTGTATACATGTTTTAAACCTAATTTAAGAAGAGTACCTGGGCGAAATTGCACGGAAGTTCGCAAAATTAGGCAAATTCAGTGTCACAACATGTGGTACAAATTTGGATAGAATGCAAGGAAGTTATTTTTGACTAAAAAAGATCATAGAAACATATGACCTAATCCTTACAATGAGGATTGATCCTTGATAATTAGGGAATAGTACGAAGAATCAGTAGAACCAAACAATTTAAGACAGTGCAGTGTACAGTACAACACAGAGCAGTGCATTACAAAAAAGTGTGTATAAATGTTTCAAACCTAATTTAAGAAGAGTACCTGGGCGAAATTGCACGGAAGTTCGCATAATTAGGCAAATTCAGTGTCACAACATGTGGTACAAACTTGGACAGAATGCAAGGAAGTTATTTTTGGCTAAAAAAGATCATAGAAACACATGACCTAATCCTTACAATAAGGATTGATCCTTGATAATGAGGGAATAGTACGAAGAATCAGTAGAACCAAACAATTTGAGAGAGTGCAGTGTACAGTACAACACAGAGCAGTGCATTACAAAAATGTGTGTATAAATGTTTTAAACCTAATTTAAGAAGAGTACCTGGGCGAAATTGCACGGAAGTTCGCAAAATTAGGCAAATTTAGTGTCACAACATGTGGTACAAACTTGGACAGAATGCAAGGAAGTTATTGTTGGCTAAAAAAGATCATAGAAACATATGACCTAATCCTTACAATGAGGATTGCTCCTTGATAATGAGGGAATAGTACGAAGAATCAGTAGAAGCAAACAATTTGAGACAGTGCAGTGTACAGTACAACACGGAGCAGTGCAACACAAAAAAGTTTGTATAAATGTGGGCGAAATCGCACGAAATTTTGCAAAATTCGTCAAATTCAGTTAAGAATGATTAATATAACATTTATTTATTTCCACTTTAATAAACTTCACATAGAAATAAAACTATGTAATAAGTCGTATAGAATCAAAACTCATAATATCCAAATACCGAAATTTTGGGAACTAACCAAAAACCGCTCTACTCGACAATCTTTTTACCCGAATTTTGCAAATGAATTTTTTACATCCTGTTAGTTCTACACAATTAATTGTAAAATTAAAAAAATCTTTTTTATATAGCATTTTAATAATGAAAGCAGTTCAAAATTGCATAATGTTAGTTTTGAAACCAATCTGTGGATAATGTTTCTTATCTGATTTTGATGATTAGTTCTGATTCCATAATAGTTATAAAATTAATAAAATATCTAATTAGTTATGCAATAAAATTATGTTATTAGAGCAAAACAGACAAAACCATCAAAACTAGGCACAAAAAATTGATTATAAACAGTAACCTTCGGGCGAGTTTGACAGCCATATGATGGCTTCTGAAAATCAGATGGTGTCAAAAGTAACAATATCCAATGGATAATGTTAGTTTTGACTTCAAGCCTCTAGTTCTGATAGCATTTTACCCGGGATATAGTAAGTTTGGACTTGAACCGACGCCATATTTGATTGACCGACTGCTTACTTTGATTTCAGAGCAAAATTTAAAATAAAAAACCACTGCTAACTCAATTTTGATGATTTTGGATATTGTGAGTTTTGAATGTACACGACTCAAATAATTATATTGATTACAATCAAATATTCAAATAATTATTTGTGGCGATTAATGATTAATAAATTAACGACAAAAAAACAATACAATTATTTGAAAGTTATAAACAAAGTTTTATTTCCTTTTTAAGTTAATTAAAGTGAAAATGAATTTAAACTATCAAAAAATAGATTTATTTTATGGGTTCTCAATAGTATAAGATAAGGGAAATAATAATCTAAAAAAAATTAATTTATGTAGGTTTCGCCTTTATGTTGTATATAAAACATTCAAACCGTAATAAAAATCACATTGTTATGTAATTTTTTGTTGTAATATTATCGATTCAATCAATATAGAATGTATTTTTACATTTGCACACAATGCATTTTAATACCCATATAAACGTTCGTTGTAGTGTATAACCTGTAACAAAGTGTATACTCATAAACAATGCAATGCATTATGCCAAACTTAATTATACAATTCATACGTTCCAAACAGAAGTTATTGCGGACACAATTTGGTTACATCAGCAGTACAATAGGTAGGTTTATTTTGTTACGTTCCGCCATCACAACTGTCACAACCAAGGTTATTCATATAGGGGAGGAAAAATCTGATATTATTTTATATTCATGTAAACAAATAATTATTGACGTGAGTAGATAAGATATTATTTTTTCTACTCACACATTACTAAGTTGTCAATTACCCACGGACTAATTACCCACGCGGACACATGTCTAGTAAATCGGTTATAACGTAACAGTGTTATGTTATGAAAGTCACTAGTGTTACGTAATATATATACAGGGTGTCAATTTGAAAAGTTGCCACCGACTTTTTTCATTGAACCAATGTTTATTTTTTAAATTACTCAAACCGTTTGGGTGGTTGGGAGGGGGAACCACAATGGCGTAGGTAGTGTCGACCCCTTACCCACCCTTTAAGCCACAACCACCTCCATCTAAGAAATTTAAATGGCACCCCCTACTTGTGATACATCGTTGGAAAGCTCTTGAAAAATGGTTTCCGGTCATTATTAATACAATATGATTTGGTGAACTAGTTTTGGAATTATGTGCAAATAAAGTGCAAAAGTGTTCAATGTCTTTCAATTCAAATAACATGTTAAAGTGAATGTTGGAAATGGCTTCCATTGTTTTCTAAACTACAAAAATGTGTGCACGACAATAGAATTTTCCGAATATGTTCTATTATTAAAAACTCATTAAAACATTAAATAACAATGTTTCATCTTTAGGTTTAAAAATAAAACATTAAAAAAACATCGGGTCTAAAATCTCTCGGATTTTAAAAATCATGAAAATCTGTAATTTTTTTATATATTCTGTAATACCTTTTCTCGATATTATTAAAGAAACTTCCAGAAACATTTTCAGAGATTTTAAAGGTATAAATATAAATTCTTTCTTTCTTTATAAATATAAATACTTCTTGGTATAAATTACCAAGAAGTTTTGTTTCAAATAATCTCTGAAAAATCAGGAAGTCAGGAACATTTTAAAAGTGCTTTATTTTATATCATACAGTTTGATTATCAATTTTCAATAAATGACAGCCACATCAATAAACCCATTAGTGTTTAATTGTTATTATTATTATTTAGTATTATAGTTATGCCACGAAATTATAATACATTAATTTAGGTTTCGATTCAATCCACTCGAGTGAATACTTTGCGCCTCACCAATCCATTAAATACAAATCTAGGGCAGTACCCAATTTACATTACGTATGTGTTATTTACAAGTATCCTGACATTCATGGGGATTTAATGCAGACGTTCCCGTGCCTCATCACTATTGAAACGCTCCCTTTTTCGGCGAACAAATCCGTCGTCGAAGCCTAAAATATTCACACCACTTTTCAGTTGGGTAATACATTGGGAATGCTGAAACTGCGCAACAGCCCCCGGGGCACCTCGCAAGTCGACACACAGAATCATCGCCCTTTTGCACCACTAATTTACACCCCCAATTTCGACGGCTAATGATATTCCCCGCACGCTGATATCAAATTTGTACACTTAATTCTGCACTAAATTCGCAATTCCGCAGAACCGGGCCGGCTAATTCATATTCATTGTTTCAAGAACTGCCAACCACCAAACGCAGAACTTTGTTGCGATTGTGTAAGGCAGATATTTCCCATTAGTACTTCATTTGCCGGAGGAGGAATTTCAATCCGAGCGACGAATCGAAACAAACACTTCTCAATTGATGATTTCAATAGATCGTTTGCTGCACGTTAATTGGAAATGGTACTGGAAAACCATCACAGAAGCATGTATTGTGGCACAAAAGCAGAAAACAGTGGTTTTTTAGTTGGTGAAAGCCCAATTCGCCACAAGAAGTGTGGTGTTTTTAAATATATTTTCCCCCTGTAGAAAAAAAATCTGGAAAACCGGAAATAACAACGACTGCATTGCCGAGGCCACAAAAACACGACACAAAATGTATTTATGATAATTACGAGATAAAATAACAAATCAATAAATATTTATTAATATATTTTTATGCTACTATTGTAATCTCGATTAGATGGCAATTTTGCATTTGATTCTCTGTGCTCCAATAGTGTGAATTTTGTGAACTAATTTCTCCATTGGTAGTAGGTAAATGCTGCCTTACCAGAAAACCATTTTCACAAAAAAAACGACCAAGAATACAAATCGCTTCCCGAATTAATAAATTTTGGAGTTTAAATTTTTTTCTGCTTTACTTCTACGACTAATATAATTCACTCAGAAATAAATTTCCAACTATCTGCTCGCTGCTTGCGGTAAATCGTGGAAATACACGCGGACGGGTACTAAATGAAATTAATTCCCGTTCTTAATTAGCACACTAATGGCGGCCGCGAAGAAATTAATAATCTCGAATTAATTCAGCGGCGAATAACGAAACGCGTGGCAAATATCTAAATATCTAAGCGAGCGTCATTATGCCATTAAACCGCTCGCAAGGTTGGCTACTTCCCCTAATTGCATATTTTACAATGCATCAGCTGCACACTTTTACAAAACTCTAATGAGTTAATTGACCATGGTGTATCGAAGCCAGGAGGTGAAATAGCAACAACAGTTAATTTTGTACAAGACAAATATAAAATCCAAAAACTGGTCACCGAAATGAATGTGTACTAAGTAGGGCTTGCAACCCCGGGGATCCCCGTCCCCGGGGCCCCGGGGATTCGATTATTTTAGACGGGGAGTCATCCCCGGGGTTTGTCAACCGTCCCCGGGGTTGAAAAAAAACTTATAAAAGTTTTGTACCCACGGTTAACGATGAAGAGGCTTCATCTTCATGTCGATCACAGATTGAAAAGCAAGCGGCAGAAAATCTCCCTTCTGTGGATGAAGTCATTCATTCAGGTCCAGGTAACGATCACGACTCATCTTCTGAAGATGAAGAGGAATCACAAGATGATCAACTTGTGATTGAAAATATGGCACACAAGAAGGCAGAAATTTCATTTGAAGAATATTGTACCGTCATTACTAAGGTTCGGAAAATCGTTAAATCCTTCCGCAAATCTCCAACAAAGAATGACGCTGTCCTTCAAAAACATGTGAAAAATAACAATGAAGGACGTGAGTGTTCACTCATCGTGGATGCTAAGACTAGATGGAGTAGTCTCGTTCTAATGCTAGAGCGCTCCCTGAAATTGAAAGATTCTATAAAGAAGGCTCTGATCGACATCAAGTATGAGGATTCCTTCAGTAACGAAGAATTTGCAAAAATTCCTGAGGTCGTCGACTGCCTAACACCCAATAGAGCAACAGTTGTTGTGTCAACGAGATTGTACCCTGATTGACGCTGAAACCGCACTGTCCATGATGTTTTCAACCTTGGAAGGTTTTACGTCTAATCTTGCCAAGACACTGGTCAATGCCCTTTCAGTGCAAATGCAGGAAAGAAGAATATATTTATCCGCATTATACGTTTACTTGGAGAAGACACGCGAAGAGAGGACCCTAACGAGTGAGACACTAAGCAAAATCTTTTATACACTTTCAAAGCCGAAACTCCGCTATTTAATTGTCAGAACGACAAAACGTATTTGCCCGCCCCAAATGACGGAGGTGTCAGTGGTAGCAGAACTTCAAACAGCTTCTACCAATGTCGAGGACGAACAGGATCCACCCATAAAAAATCCCAAGACCCACCCGTCCGAAGCAGGAAGAAACTATCATTTCAAATTAAAAGGCCATTAAAATATTCCGGAAATATGCCCAGACTATAACACCAGCATCTACTCCAGAAACCAAATTATTGGTGACTATTATCAAACAAGAGATGACTTTGTTTGAGAAGGGTGGAAACAAAGGTATCTGATGCTGATTTGACAAGCGTTGAATCCGAAAGTTCATTTTCAGCTGCTGGGTATGTGTCCGAAAATAAGGTCCAGCATGAATGATGAAACCCTGGATGCCCTTTGTCACCTTCGGGGTCACTTTCAGTTCCAATTTACTCCAACTTCAGCATCGAACTCTACACGTAATTGAATGTGGACGTACTGAATTAAATGTTGTGAATATAATGTTCCTTACTTGAATTGGTACTAATTCTATAAATATTTATTTATGCACAGATGTTGAATAAAACTATTTCCCTTTAGATTGATAATGAACTTATCTATTATTTTATATATCTCATTGCAGCATGTAAAATAAACACGTAGTCAGCTAGAATTATGTATAAATAATTAAAAGTTATATTATTACAAGTTTCCCCGGGGAACCCCGGGGACCCCGGGGACAGATAAAATCCGGGGACGATTCCCCGGGGACGAAAAGTGTCCGGGGTTGCAAGCCCTAGTACTAAGTCCATTGGATATAAAGCAGCCCTGTATTGAAACTTTATTTAAACTAATTGCATACTTTACTATCAGCAGCTACACACGTTGTAATGAGTTAGTTGAACACATTGGATCGAAGCCTAGGCGTGAAATTGCGAAGCGCAGGAGTTCACAACTAAACATTTCCTGGAGGTATTTATAGAAATTAATATTTTATATTTTTAATTAATAATTTACAGGAAAAAAAATGCAGCATTGGGAATAGTTGCAGCCAGCTAAATTTGAAGTCAATTAATATCAAATGAACAAAAGATTTTTTCAATGATTGACTAGAATTTGTCCTTAATAGTTTTACAAATAATATTTAAACCAGCATTGGGAATAGTTGCAGCCAGCTGAATTTGAAGTCAATTTACATCAATAAAAAAAAAGAATTTTTATTTATGATTGACTTGAATTTGTCCTTAAAAGTTTTACAAATAATATTTAAACCAGTATTGGAAATAGTTGCAGCCAGCTGAATTTAAACTCAATTTACATCAAATCATTTTTTAATTTTTTATAATTGACTAGAATTTGTCCTCAAAAGTTTTGCAAATAATATTTAAACAAGTAAATAAACTCATGTGCTGTGTCTCAAGTAAACAGCCATGTTAGTGTAAACATTAATATTGAGTTCATGTCTACATAGTCATTAGGTTCACTGTGCTTACTTTTTCCTACGTTCCATCACGTAATTAAATATCATTTCAGGAAAAAGCGTATATTTTCCGCCCGTTTTCTGCAGTTTCTCATTACTTAATGAAATAATTCCATTACACGAAAAGCGGAAGTTGTCAAGTATGATAATATGATATTGTACCTAATCATGGATTAGCTGCAACTTGTGCTATCAATGTGCTAGCAAGAATTTAAAATCAGAGGAGAATTCAGCTATTTTAATATAGTCCTAGGCGTGGAGCGAAACTCCACGGCATTAATAGATTAAATGTCGAAGCCTTTAGTGTTAATAGAATCACATAATTTCCAAAAAAATATAAATAACAGTATAGGCAGAGTGGGCACTAGAATATTACTCCCATGTTTGGTCTGTACCAAGAGTTTTTAACAACATTCGATTACTAGCAAAATAAACACTAGGTTTTAAAGGCCATAATGAAAATGTCGAAATAGTGGAAACTTTTAGAATTTTGAAAAAAAGGCTCGTTTTTACAAAGTTGTAATCCTACCAAGAATTGTTTCAACATTAATTGTGTCAACATGTGTGATGGACACCACATTGGCAGTTGAACCAGTAAGGCGTTAGTTAGTGCGTAAAAATTCCAGAGAACCAGATATTATCTCATTTAAAAATTGAATTAAAGCTTTGAAAAGATATCAAGGTCATCAACAATCTGAGCATCATAGAGTCGCTATGCAAAAATGGCTTCTTTTAAGTAGCCCTATCAAACATGAAACTGTATATAAACATTTAAATATTGAATTGATGTAAAACGATAGATATATGCAACTATCTCAGGTAACCAGTTAGATGAAACAGACAGCAGCATATCAGTCAGTATCATCAATAAATAAAATTGATATTGATATGCTAGTTTTTGAGATAGCTTTAATAAAATAACAGCAATTGGAAAGCATATCACATAAATCCAGATATTTTAAGAATCATCCATTGAATATTAATTTAAATAAATATATATAGTACAAATATATCAGTTAATATCAAAAATAAATTGCATCAAAATTGATATGCTAGTTTTTGAGATATCGCTAATGAAGTCACATCAATAGTCGAAAATAGCTCTGAAAGACACATGATCCCAGTAATATGCATATATCTCAAGAATCAAGCATTGGATATTAATCCAATTAAATAGATGAAAGAAGAGCATATCAATAAATATCAGAATCAAATTTTGTTGATATTGATATACCAGTTTTTGAAATATCGTTAACGCAGTCACACCAGTATTAGAAGACATTACAGGAAATCACACGGTCACAAATATGTCTAGAATCGCGCATTGAATGTTACTGTAATGAAATACATTAGACTCCAGCATATCAGCCAATATCATAAACTAATAAAATCGATTTTGATATGCCAGTTTTTGAGATAGCTCTAATAAAATAACAGCAATTGGAAAGAATATCACATAAATATAGATATTTTAAGAATCATCCATTGAATATTAATTTAAATAAATATATAAAGTAAAAATATACCAGTTAATATCAAAAATAAATTGCATCAAAATTGATACGCTAGGTTTTGAGATATCGCTAATGAAGTCACATCAGTAGTCGAAAATAGCTCTGAAAGACACATGATCCCACTAATATGCATATATCTCAAGAATCAAGCATTGGATATTAATCCAATTAAATAGATGAAAGAAAAGCATATCAATGAATATCAGAAATAAATTTTGTTGATATTGATATGCCAGTTTTTGAAATATCGTTAACGCAGTCACGCCAGTATTAGAAAACATTACAGGAAATCACACGGTCACAAATATCTCTAGAATTACGCATTGAATGTTACTATAATGAAATACATTAGAAGCCAGAATATCAGTCAATATCAATAACAAATAAAATTGATATTGATATGCTAGTTTTTGAGATAGCTCTAATAAAATAACACCAATTGGAAATAATATCACATAAATCCAGATATTTTAAGAAACATCCATTGAATATTAATTTAAATAAATATATACAGTAAAAATATATCAGTTAATATAATATAATGAATTGCATCAAAATTGATACGCTAGTTTTTGAGATATCGCTAATGAAGTCACATCAATAGTCGAAAATAGCTCTGCAAGACACATGATCCCACTAATATGCATATATCTCAAGAATCAAGCATTGGATATTAATCCAATTAAATAGATGAAAGAAAAGCATATCAATGAATATCAGAAATAAATTTTGTTGATATTGATATGCCAGTTTTTGAAATATCGTTAACGCAGTCACACCAGTATTAGAAAATATTACAGGAAATCACACGGTCACAAATATCTCTAGAATCACGCTTTGAATGTTACTATAATGAAATACATTAGACGCCAGCATATCAGTCAATATCAATAACAAATAAAATTCATATTTATATGCTAGTTTTTGAGATAACTCTAATAAAATAACAGCAATAGGAGAGAATATCACATAAATCCGGATATCTCAAAATTCATCCATTGGATATTAATTTAAATAAATGTATTTAATAAAAGGATATCAGTTAATATTAGAAATAAATTATGTCAGTTTTGGTACGTTAGTTTTTGAGATATAGCTAACGAAAACACATCAATATTCGAAAACAACTCTGCAAGATACATGATTGCACTAATAGGCATATTTCCCAAGAATTAAGCATTAGATATTAATTCAAAGCTTTATCTTATCTTATTTATCTTACAACTAAAATTGTAGAATAGGAAGATATTTTGATGAAAAATTGTCAGTAACTTTAGAATATTTCAAAAAATCGCTATTACTAATTCATAAAATATACCATTTTGTGTCTGTTCTTATATTTGATTATCTGTTCTTATATGTTAAATTTGGAATTTTTTGTCGTATTTTAACTTGATGACTTATCTTACAACTAAAATTGTAGAATAGGAAGATATTTTGATGAAAAATTGTCAGTAACTTTCAAATATTTGAAAAAATCGCTATTACTAATTAATAACGTGTACCATTTTGTGTCTGTTCTTATATTTGATTATCCGTTCTTATATGTTTAATTTGGATTTTTTGTCCTATTTTAACTTGATGACTTATCGTACAACTAAAATTGTAGAATAGAAATATATTTTGATGAAAAATTGTCAGTAACTTTCAAATATTTGAAAAATTCGCTATTACTAATTAATAAAATGTACCATTTTGTGTCTGTTCTTATATTTGATTATCTGTTCTTATATAGAGATAGTTTAGTGTTTTCAAATGCCTTAAAATATATTATAGAGCCACATTAGGCCAACAAAGATGATCAAATCTAGCACTATTAAACGTTGAAGAAGTGAAGCAAGTTTAATTTCTATGAAATTAAGAGTTCTGTGAAAAAGTAAAATTATCAAATGATTTGCATGTTGCTCTGACCATTAAACTTTATGAAATTATCCTCATTTTTTTAAACTTTTATGTCAGCTAAATTTGCGCATGTTTTGGAACTGTATGAAATAGTTCTCATTTTTTTAAACTTTTATGTAGCTAAATTTGCGCATGTTTCGGAAAATTTATTAACAATTTTGAAATTTCGATTATGCTCATCTGTAAAGTTTATATTTCTTCAAGTTTATCTGTTTCTTATGGCACTATAATTAACTGTTTTAGATTTATTAGAAAATAATAAAATTTATAGTTAACTGGGGAACATTTCAAAACTTCTGGTATAATTTACGTAGACTTCTAGTTGCAAATTTGATAGTGTCATTAAATTGAAATTTGCATAAATATTCTGCTAATAAAGAGGAATCGCTTGTTTCATAGTAGCAAATATTCCATTGTATAAAATATTATATATATTAAATAAATATTGTTGTAACTTGTACAAACTAATAAATACTTATTTATGGATAGGTAAAATGAATCAAACTATCAGGTTCAGAGTTCCAACTCAGACTGCTTTATTTCTATGGAATCGACGAATCCTGGCATGGTTATAAAAACTAAGTCACATTGTATGTGCTCGGATAAAATTCCTCATATTGTCACAAGTATAATAAAAAGAAATATAGAAAGAAAATTGAAGGTTCTTCCAACCTTTTTTTTATAGTGGTACATAAAAATATAATATGTACCACACAGAATTTACAATTTTTTTATTTTGGCCCTTCTGTGGCAAAAAAGTTTGGGGAGCCCTGGCATAGATTCACTAAATTCTTACTATTCAATGCAATTTCAGTTCATGTTCATGTAAGTATGATGTAAGTATGTAAGTATGTCGAAGATATTTAGTGTATGAGTAAATTTTTGTTAGTCAATATGTTCAACTCACAAGACAAAATGAAATGTGAAGTGGAAATATGTGCCCTTTCTAGGGCATGTACTTCAGATTCGCCACTTTGTCTTACTCGACATACACACTTCACACGAACGAGTTCTAGATAATGCAGAGTATGTGAAAAGGGTCTGCATTCAATGAAAAAAAAAAAAAAAACAGAAAATCGTGACATGTAGTGTAAGATACATTTTTAATGTCATTAGTTATGAATAATACAATTATTATTGATGTAATGTATTAATGTACCATTCTACTACATCATTAATTACGATATTTTGGCTGATTTCTTGTGATATACTTACATAATTTATAATATAAGAATATTTAATTATTTTTCTAATATTATTATTGTCATAATGTAGTCGTAATGATAATAGCTTATAATCTATTATCGTTACAAAGAGTTATGTGAAAAAGTAAAATTATCAAATGATTTGTATGTTGTTCTGACCATTAAACTTTATGAAATAGTTCCCTATAAAATATAATGTATTTTATTTGTACCAAGTATATAATTCATTATTGAATTAGAGTGACTCTGGAATCCACATTTAGCCAATTTAATAAATCCTTGATTCGCAACATCAGTTGCAGATAACTAAACTGCAAATAAATTATGTTAAAATAACAACTAATACAAATTTAAATTTAATGCGTGTAACAAATTTACTAGTTTTCAACAGTAAAGTGGGAGTTTATGTAATACTCAGCACGAATATAGTTCTCACATGCATGCACACAAATAAATCTGTTATTAACAGTTCCAATGCACACGATATATAAGCGTGCGAGGATATGCAAAGAGCGCAACCAAATTAAATACAATTAAATTACACATTTTAAATTAACTAATGCACATAGTTGCGTTTAACTGTTATATTATTATATGTATTATGCAACATTTTCCAGCCACAATGTAAGATGTTCGAAGTCGTGTAATTGGTTTATCGTTATAAATAAATAGAACAAAATATAAATAGATCTTGTGGGGATTATTGCAAGTGCTTGAAACGAGTCCTATAAAAATAAACGAGGAAATTAATCTAAAAGTAGTGAAAATAACGGTTATCTGCATTGGTTTCACCAATGTTAAAGTAATTTCAATACTTCCAATTATTAAAAATAAAATATGAAAATACATAATTTCAAATGTAGGTACATAATGAATTTATTGTATATATAATTTCTAAGTTTTGCAATTTTCGTTTAAAATATTTAAGTATTTATAAGCAACATTGTATATTTGTACAAAACATTCACATGTATAAAATATTTATATTATAATAACAATTTTAATTAACAGTATTGATGCCAGAGCTGAAGAGGCCGAAATGTATACTAGGAAACAATTGTTCAAATTTATTTACACCCAACCTTCATCTCAATTTTTCACAACCAAAACAAAAATACCAACAATACCACATACCAACAATAATAAAAATCTCAACTCAAATTTCACAACCTAAACTAAAAGCTAAAACAAATTAAAAAAAAACCAAACTCGGAAATTAGGAAATTGCAAAATATAAGGTATGATATTATATTCTTCTGTAATTTTCAGAAAAACCTTCCACAAACATTGAAAAAATTGGCCTGAATTTGAATTTTTCTGTCGTATTTTATGAATTTTTCAAGACATGATACATAAAAAATTATAGAAATAAAAGTATGAGTTGTTTTGATTATATGTGTTATTTTGATTACTTTAACTTGAGATGTAGGATGTACGGAATTAGAACGGATCTAAATTTGATTGTCCATTCCAATCCTATCTCTGTACTCTTGAGAATGGTCGTGAGGCCGAAACAATTGTAGAGGTTTATTCTATGAATACAGTGAAACTTTAACCAAGTGTTTGATTTAACCTAATCATAATGTTTCACCAAGTAGTATCCACACATAGTTTCAATTTAACCAATCCTATACACCCTACATCTCAAGTAATAAAAGTAAAAGAAAATTCCACTCAATTTCCACCAAATTTTTTTCCATATTCTTAACTAACTAAAAGTTAAAACAAATTAAAAAAAAAACAAACTCAGAAATTGATTTAAACATATACCAACAATAATAATAATCCAAACTGCTCCTCTACCTATAGCATAAATATTATCATAATGGTGAAAAGTAATTATTAGAAGATGTATTAAACTAATTAAGTTTAATAAATGTATGGCACCCATTAATTTAAATTAACAGATCCTGTGGTAATTAGAAATATATGTATTGGGAGATGAATTAAAATACGTGCGAAGTTTCACAAATTAATACATTTACTTGAGAATTGCTTTGGTCTCTCCGCCATTCTCAGGAGTATTTAAACTTCCATTCACGGTTAAATACTCTTGAGAAAGGTCTAGACAGCGAAGCAATTGAATAGAAGATCTATTAAATTTGTGATTTAGGGGACATGAGTTGTAATTTAATTTCTAATAAATATTTATACAACTAATTATACTGAGTATGTAAAATTACAATCAATATAAAATAGGCAGTAATAAAATCAGGTGTATTATTTTGTTATATGTTTAAATTTTTATTTTGCAGCTGTTATTGAATGTAAGCTATATAAAAAAAAAATTGAAATTAAATCTAATTTTTAGAATATCTTGTAGATGGAGATGTGAAATCTCCTGAAATTATTTTGTTATATGTTTAGATTTTTATTTTGCAGCTGTAATTAAATGTAAACTATACAAAAAGTAAATCTAATTTTAAGAATATCATGTAGATGCAGATTCGAATTTACCGTCCATATAAAATAGGCAGTAATACTATCAGGTGTATTATTTTGTTATATGTTTAAATTTTTATTTTGCAGCTGTAATTGAATGTAAACTATACAATAAAATTAAATCTAATTTTTAGAATATCATGTAGATGGAGATGTGAAATCTCCTGAAATTATTTTGTTATATGTTTAGATTTTTATTTTGCAGCTGTAATTGAATGTACTATACAAAAAAAATCTAAGTTTTAGAATATCATCTAGAATGTAGATGGAGATGTGAAATTACAATCCATATAAAATAGGCAGTAATAAAATCAGGTGTATTATTTTGTTATATGTTTAGATTTTTATTTTGTAGTTGTAATTGAATGTAAAGTATACATAAAAATAATATAATTTTTAGAATATCATGAAGATGCAGCCGGCATTTTGATCATGCCAACTCAAAACTAAATAGCGCACTCTAATAGAAATCTAAAACTAAGATAATGTGATAATTTTTGTTAATTTCGATATTAAATTTCATATTTCAGATATAACAGCTATTACAAATAACTCTCTGTTACATTTTTCTCTATTCTAAAAAAATCCAAAAAGTACTAAAATGCTTTTCATGTTTTCTCATTTTATGGACACCCTGTACATCGGCCAGTAAGTATATTTTCATAACCTTGTATGTTTCTATTGTTTTATTCATATTTGTGTGAAGAAACTAATGTGCTGCTCACAACAGATTAAACATTTCAGTAAAACCGTTTTTACATTATTTTTGCACTCATGTTGTACTCATGTTTTGTACTCATTGTACTTCATGGGTGATGATAACAATCCTTTTTACTTACTTCTTTTCAATTCTAACATTTGCCATGCGATCCATCATTACATGATGCCATGCGATCTATCGTTGAAGAGGTATTTTGAAGATACATTTAACACTGTGTTATAAATTTAGGATTGTTTGTCAGCCCGTACTGAAAATATCACCAAAGATATCACAAAATCATATCACGACAGCTGATTTAACACGAGTTGAGGAAATAAAAAAATAAGCTCCATGGTGCTGAATAATCCATCCTCGCAACGATTCCATCCATTGTGTGAAAATAAATGCGCAAATACAAAATTTCGGTAGAAAAGCCGAAAGCCAATAGCCCAATAAAGATTGATATCTCTCTACAAAATGCAGTATCAACTGATTTGTTTTTCAATTCGTTGAAAGATAATTGTTTGAGTGGGTCCAAACTCTATTTGGTACCAAATTGAATTGGGTGGACTTACACATTAGATATTTATGAAAAATACAGTTCAACCAATGTGTTTTAGTTTACTTCGCACTTCAGAAGTGCGATCTGTTCGTCGTCCTCAAACAACGTATAGGAACAAAAATATGCTTCAGCATCAGTACAAACAAAATAACTACGATGGGTCACACTTAACACTTAAGTCAACCTTTTGGTAGGTCATTTGGTACTTACCATATCTAGCTTCTTCTCCATCAGGAGCTTGATCTGTTATGACGGTCAGCTCCTTCTCAAGATCCACGAGACAGTTTGTTAGATCCCAAGACAGCAACCCTAGAAAATAGAAAATGAGTTGTAAATGTGGTAATAATAGTTTATATGTTCATATTATTTTATCTTATTTCTACTTTCATTCCTGTAGTAAGAAAAATGATTCCATTCTAGGGTCTGGTTTTTGGAGCACTTATTAGTAGATATTTATTAGAATTGGAGGCTTCGTCATAATTTTTATTTATTTTATTTTTTACAAAAAAAAAATTGTACTAATCAACATTTTTGAAATCGAGATATTTGCGGTATATCCGCTTTCTGGGTAGATATGTTCATCTTATTTTATCTTATTTCTACTACATTCATGTAGTAAGAAAAATTATTGCATTCTAGGGTCTGGTTTTTGGAACACTTAATGATAGATATTTATTAGAATTTAAGGCTTTTTCTTAATTTATATATTTTTTAGTTTTTACAAAAAAAATTACCTAATCAACATTTTTTAAATCGATATTTTTGGGGGATATCCGCTTTCTGACCTTCTGATACAGAACTTGTGTATATCTCTTTGTGCAAATAGTTCATTCTAATACAATTCTAAAACTAAAAACAAAAAAATTAAATCTAATTTTTAGAATATCATGGCGACTTAAAACTAAATTGTGCATTCTAATACAATTCTAAAACTAAGATAATGTGGCAATTTCGATATTAAATTTCATTTTTCAGATATAACAGCTATTACAAATAACTGTTTGTTACATTTTTCTCTATACTAAAAAAAAAAAAACAAAAAGTACTCAAATGTTTTCATGTTTTCTCATTTTATGAACACCCTGTACATCAGCCAGTAAGTATATTTTGATAACCGTGTATGTTTCTATCGTTTTATTCATATTTGAGTGAAGAAACTAATGTGCTGGTTACAACAGACTTAAAATTTCGGTAAAACCACTTTTGAACCTTAATGTGTAGTTCAAATTTTATAGAAAACAAGAATATGTTAGATGTTGTTGAATGAAATATCAATAGTTCAATGAAATATTGCAATTAAGAAAAGTTGCATTTACAAATTGTAAGATCGAAAGAAATTTGGTTACTTGGAGATTTAAGGGCAAGCAATTGTATTGCAAAATCATTATCATTATCGTTTTGTAATACAGTTCTAGTTTAAATATAATTACATTTTTTTTTACTTTGTGATAATAATGACATCCTATGAATCAAGCTACGATAAAAGTTAATCGAATACAGCAAAACCTTAGAGGAATTTATGGAAGCTATATCGCGGAATTGATATATTTATGTTCTACCAGTATATTATTTGGCAATAATTACCCTTTTACCATATTATTACCATAATAACCCTAGGGTCATTATGAGAAAATAAACACCATTTGTCTTCATGGATTCAACTTTTATTTCAATAACCATAAATGATATAACCATTATTCTGTGACATAACTACTATCATATAACGAAAAGTCAGTTTAACATGTTAAATTTTCAATTAAAATGACCCGAAAATTAATTAGATAAGAACACTGGTAGGACATAAAATGTTGAAGGCACCATAGGCATTATGACCTCGGTCGATGTACAGCCACGGACTCTAAGAATGACACGTCCGTCCGTCGAAGGAGTCTTCTATCCTTTTCTACCGTGCCCCTAACGTGCTGGACCAGACAAGGATAGTAGACTGCTCGACCGGACGGACACGTCATTCTTAGAGTCCGTGGTGGTACATGCATGGGCCAAAGGCCCTTGGATTTTATACTAACAACTTGGTGCGCTTATTTGACACATAATATCCTTGGTACCTTAATTACTATTATGTGTTAATACTAATTTAACCGATATTTAGTTACGCGTTTAATTTTCAATCTTACTACTTTAGTTAATAAATTTTGTCTTCAAAATGGGCACCATCCTTTAACACGGTTTCAGATTCATAATGAAGCGTGGTATACCACTAGTGGTATAATATAAAAAAATCACCAAATGTTAATATAATTTATTAAGAATATTCGAATTAAACATTGTATAGGCAACTTCAATATATATTTTTTTAAATATCTACTTCAAGAATGCTTACATTCTGTTTCGCAATACGCATAGCTTCAGCTTCTCCGATTACTACGTACTACTTACTAATTAACCATGACTGTTGATTACAAGTCTGAAGAAAATTAGTGAGTTTAGGCTGCGACTGCGAATTAATGCATGCGTTCGATTCATGTCTACTGTAACATGAAAAAAATTCAATGTCCCACATCAATGAATTTTTCGGATAATATAATAATAATATAATAGAAATAATAATATGTAATAATAACATATTAATATAATATAACAATCGATGCATAAAATACAACAATCGAAAATCATAAATGCAGTATTCTATCAGTTACTAGTATAGTTAAATAAAACAAACATTTTACTTTGTTTATATCACACTTGTTTATTGAAAAATAGTGACAATAGTTTCGATTGTCAAACTTAAAGTGTCATTGTCACACTTTAAGTGTAAGACTATAGTTTCGATCAAGTACTGATCATTGTCAAACTTAAAGTGTCATTGTCACACTTTAAGTTTGACAATGATCAGTACTTGATCGAAACTATAGTCACTAGTTTTCAATAAATAAATAAAATGTGATATAAACAAAGTAAAGTGTTTGTTTTATTTAATTTAATCATGTATCACGAAGTAGATGCCTACAACATTGACCAACTAGTATAGTTGTTTAACAGACAAAAAATTGAAGTATTATTTAATCGATTATAGATGGAATCAGAAATGTATTTCCATTGGAACAAATACCTCAGAAAAGCAGCAATGAAATTGCTGATTGCAAAAATACTTTATGCAATGTTGTAAGCGGAAACGGATCCAATGAAATTAGAAGACCCATCTTTAATGCATTACAAGATTATAGATGCAGTTCCTGACGGAAGCTCGATAATTAAGTTAAATAAATCTAATCAAAGCAGCGAAGCGACTAGTTTTTTTATGTCTCTCAGTGGAATATTAATTCATTTTGATGTGACTGACGACGAGTTTATTACATACATGTATTCGGCGATAAGTAAAGATACATCTTACTTTCAGAGCAACTGTAAAATTAGTTTTGTTTAAAATTAGAATGCGCAGAAATATTTTTAGATTAAGACTTTTTTAATTATTGCAACTTAATTTCTTAAAGTTTTGAAAACATTTTATAAAAGTCGTATTAAAAGTTTCAACTATTCGTGGAAATTCTTTAAAAAATTTGCAACTGGGTATTTAACAATCCATGTCATTAAAAAAAATATTAATTTGAGCCTTTTTTTAAAATGACAATGTATATTTTGCTCTGATGTCATAACTTCAAAATGGAGAGAGATGGAAAAATGAAAATGGTCTCAAAATATTTGTTTGAAAAAGAATCATTTTGATCAGATGAAGCATTTTTCAAAAATGTATACAGGGAAAAATAAAGCCAGGTCTTAATACTTATGAGCTCTCTGTATAATCATACTCCCTTTTACCACAGAAATGAACCCATTTTTACCCATGAAATGTACTAACGGAATAATAATTCCATAACAAAGGACGTTTAATTTTAGGAAAAAATAATTATTATTTTTGAAATAAATAAGTAATTAAGTTTTAAGTTATGTTTTGTATTTCAGAAATATATTCAAAATTCCCTGGCAATATCAGATTTTTTATGATTTCCCCGACTTCTCCCTGCCTCATGAAAATCCCAGAGTTTTTCCCGATTTTCCAGATCAATGGGTACCCAGGAATTAGATTGGATCCTTGATTTTGAGTAAAAAATTGGATATCAATTTGGCTTATTTCTTAATTTTTTGTAGTTTTAGATATTACAAATGCTTTTCTCTACCTTATCAAATTCCCAGAGTTTTTCCGGTTTTCCCGATTTTCCAGATCGATAGGTACCCAGGAATTAGATTGCTTCATTTTGAGCAAAAAATTGGATTTCAATATGACTTATGTCTTAATTTTTCGTAGTTATAGATATTACAAATGATATTTTTTGGGTCTAACTATTAAATATTAGCAGCCATATGCATAGTCGACCATAGTAGCTACCAAAGCCAAAAATACTTGTACTGTGTAAATGTAAATGTAAAAAATCCAAGGATTCAAAATCTGCAAAGAAATATTTCGAAGACTTAACATAATGACAATGATGGGGGTCTACATAGGAGTGCAGCTGAAGCATTGCCACGAACAGAGGGAAACTATTTCACGTAGAGAAGATGTGCAAAAATTTTAATTTAACTATTAAACCCTAACGATTTAATACAACTTACAAATTTTTATAATAATATAAATTTTATACAAATAAAATTTTGTATAACCACACCACGAGACAGAAACATCATATGGAGCAAGACAACAATCGACAGAAAATCGAAAGGGAAAATCGACAGGATTTTGTGTGATTATACAAATAAAATTTTGTATAATCACATCACGAGACAGAAACATCACATGGAGCAAGAGTAATATTTTGAGTTAAATAAATATTATTATTAAAGCTTAGTAGATTCTAAAAATGGTTAGAAAGTCAATGTCATTTCTGCAAGATAAATCACATTATGATTAGTAATACTAAGGTTTAGTAGCTACTAAGGTCAACCAATGCATATTGACAACTGTAATATTTTGAGTTAAATGAATATTATAATTAAAGCTCAGTAGACATGGGCGGATGGGCAAAATACAAGCGGCCCGGGAAATAGTCTTTTGTCGGCCCATTTTACATTCACATAAAATTGCAATAACACCATATAATTTTTCCACAATACTTATTTATTTATTAATTTAATGGTCTCCAAAGTGGCCGCGGAATATTGCAAAAGTGTATAATCAGTAATCACGTGGAAAAAACTAGAATAAAAGAAATTTACTTGTCTATTTTTCGAATTCTTAATAATAAAATATAAAATTTGGGATTACAAAATAAATAATAATAATATATAAACAATATGCAACCTTGAGGCGCAAATTTTCATTTAAACGGAAACTTGTTTTCGCTGAATTCCCTAATTGTACTCTCTGAGTGCTCTAATGAGTTTCAAAGAAAATTGTTGAAAAAGTGATAATTGGGTATTTTCCGATTTTCATATTTTCTATGGACGCAAAGATTTTTATAATTCATTATTTATTATAATATAATAATAATATAATATTAATATTATAGTAGAATATAATATTAATTAAATGGTAATTTTCAGCATTATTCCTTACAAATTTTTATTTTACTATGCAAAACGTTAATCAGTACACAAAAATCTCATTGGAATTATACAATTTATATTGAAAATAATAATAATCATGTTTATTAGCGGGATAACCTACAAGATATACACATTAATAAATAATTGAAAAATTTACCATAAATATTGGAAAGTATTTATTGACAATACCAAATTTGTATTATAAATTCCAAAACTCAAAAGCAACAACAAAGTTATCATGATAAATTACAAAATTTAGTTGGAAATTATAAAATTCGTATTGTAAATACAAACATTTTAATTGTAAATTTCAATGTTTAATTGAAGCCTGATATTTTGAGTAGAAATTATGAAGAATTTGTCCACATAGCATATCACTCACTAATTTGTTAATATTTGAATAGAAATTTGCAAAACCTTTATTAGTAAAAACTGTATTTTTATTCTACCTAAATTAGAAATTTAAATAGAATTTATAAAATTTATTTGAAAAATGATAAATTTTATATGCAATTTTTTTTTGCAATTTTATTACAAATTGCAATTTCATCAAACCACAAAATTCTCATTAAAATTTTATCATTTTGATTGTGAATTACAATGAATGTTGCATTTCTATTGGAAATTACAATATTTTCATTAGAATTTTTTATTACTAATACCATTTTTTTCATAAATTACAAAGATTAATGGAACCTAAGAGTTTTTATTTAGAAATTATAACGTCTTCACTCAGAAGTCATATTACTTACAAAGTGATTAAAAATTTCATAGAAACTTACAACAAATATAATGAAAAGTGTATTTTTTTAAATTAAATAGAAACCATGAAATTTTTGTCATTTTTACCACAACTTGCAAAAATATTTCGATAACCCCGTATATCATAATGTTATAATGTTATAACATTATGATGAATATTGAGAAATTTTTAAAATGGATTTCAATATTTCAATAGATATTATGGAATATTAAATGTAAATTACAAAACTTCCGTAGAATTTGTAATTTCTGTAAAATGTTGAGTATGACTTGGAACATTGCAGTGAAAATTTTCATTATTAATACAATGTTACAACGTAAATAGAAACCAATGATTGGGTAATAAATAAGTTTTATTGGAGTTATGTCATTTTCATGTGTGACTCAAAATTTCATTTAATACTGCAAAATTTGCATTCTAAATAAGAAAATTTTAACTGCTTTATGATAATTTTATTTAAAATTGATAAATTTCACTGTCATACTTATGCCATTGGCAATTTCAGCATTCGTATTATATATTACAAAATTTCAACAGCGACTATGAAAATGTTATTGTAGATTGCCGAAATATCACTGTAAAATGCAAAATAACCTTGGCATTTGCAAAATTTGTATTAAGTTGTTAAAATGTTCATAATTATTTGTAGAATATTTAGAAATTACGAACTTTTCGTTAGAGATTATAAAATTTTCATTAGAAATTATGATATTGTTATTATAAATACTAAATGTTTAATTACAAATATCAAAGTTTAATTGAAACCTGCAATTTTTGGTGGAAATTCTAGAGGATTTATCCACAAAACATATTACTCCATAAGTTATTAATATTTTAATAGAAATTTGAAAAACTTATAGGCGAGAATACAAAATGTACAATACAAAATATTGGTTATAAATTAAAAACTTCAATAGAAACTATGAAATTTTGAATGCACATTTTCTTTACAAATTTCTAAATTTTATTGAAAATTGCAAAAAATCTCATCAAACCCCAAAATTCTCATTGAAATTATAACATGTCGATTATTAAATTGCGATGAATGTTGCATTTCTACTGGAAATTACAAAAATTTTGTTAGATTTTTTAATTGTAATTACCATTTTTTTCATAAATTACAGAGATTAATGTAACCTGCGAATTTTTGGTTGAAAATTATAACGGCTTTCCTCACAAATTATATTCTTTACAATATCACCTATTAAATGTTATGTTGTGTTCAAAAATTTGCAGAAAATATAATGGAAAGGGATGGCGCCGTGGGAATACCCTAGTTCAAAAAGGATACCGCCAGTCGAAAAACTTTGGCTACTACCGTGTTAATACATTAAATGAAGAATGTTACTTCAGCAAATTATTAATAATCCCAAAATTCTGAGACTTGCCGGCCCAACATTCCGCGTGCCAACCGGCCCACCGGGAAATTTCCCATTTTCCCGTATGGCCCATCCGCCCCTGTTAGTAGATTCTAAAAATGGTTAGAAAGTCAATGTCATTTCTGCAAGATAAATCACATTATGATTAGTAATACTAAGGTTTAGTAGCTGCTAAGGTCAACCAATGCATATTGACGACAACTGTAATATTTTGAGTTAAATAAATATTATTATTAAAGCTTAGTAGATTCTAAAAATGGTTAGAAAGTCAATGTCATTTCTGCAAGATAAATCACATTATGATTAGTAATACTAAGGTTTAGTAGCTACTAAGGTCAACTAATGCATATTGACGACAACTGTAATATTTTGAGTTAAATAAATATTATTATTAAAGCTTAGTAGATTCTAAAAATGGTTAGAAAGTCAATGTCATTTCTGCAAGATAAATCACATTATGATTAGTAATACTAAGGTTTAGTAGCTACTAAGGTCAACTAATGCATATTGACGACAACTGTAATATTTTGAGTTAAATAAATATTATTATTAATGCTTAGTAGATTCTAAAAATGGTTAGAAAGTCAATGTCATTTCTGCAAGATAAATCACATTATGATTAGCAATACTAAGGTTTAGTAGCTACTAAGGTCGACTAATGCATATGGCTGTCGGAGATTATACATAATAACTGGAACTAAGTTTAAAAAAAAATACATAAATGCACGGAGCGTGAGTAGTAGGAATATTAGGAGTAGTCACCACTACTCCTAAGTAGTGTTTAAAAGTATGCAACTATATTACTCTAGGTATACCCATTCAAACATGAACGTCTAGCAAAGTTTCAAATTAAAAGTTTATGAACGCAATGTGACTACTACACGTAATTAAACTGTAGTTTATCTGTAATACGTGTCACTGGATATCTGTTTCGAAACAAGTACCCTTTATTAGCAACTATTTCATTACACTGTTGCTAATTACATGTATTAAAAGTACTCGACAGCTTTGTAATACTGAAATTATTTTGACAGAACACATTCACCTCAATAATCCCACATTATCACGAGCAAATCTGAAATCCTTCCTCGTTTTGATGCCTCCTCACCCTGACGTTGTATTAAACCAAGTTTAATTAAGTTCAAGCATAAATAAGCCCGCGTAACTAAGCCGTGCAAAGTGGCATGCTTAGCAGAGTATTGGCACTTTTTCACCCAAGCAGCTATGAGAGATTAAAGCACGATTATCAAAAGTAATTGATTTTATATTTACAAATTATAATACATTATACTTATATAAGTTGTAATACGTATTATTTATATGTATTTATTACATTGTTTACCTAGAATGGTTGCTTTTCGAAACTTAAATAATTGAAACTTTTTAAGAGATATTATAAAAAAGCGGTTTCTTCTATGACAGTGACTAGACTAAGTTTATACACTACAGTGCTTTAAGTGATAATTTTAGCGTACAAAAATCACCTGTGCGTAAAAACATCAACTGCTTCATCAGACAGATGAAAACTGATGATCAGTTTTCATCTGCCTGATGAAGCCACTGTGTGGCGAAACAATTGTCATAGTACAACATTAAATATTTTGTGAAACTCACACCAGTTGTGTTTTATTTATATACTATGATTTTATTTATTTGTTATGTAAGTGAATAAACATATATTTAGGGAAAAGAGGACCAGATGGCGAGAAAAATGCTTCTTACATAAACTTGAGAATGAATGGGTAGTCCTAAAAGTAACTGCGTTCAATTTGAAGTGTTTTATTAAAAGCAAACTTACTATAAAATTCAAATCAAATATGTTATATTAAATTCGATCATGTGCACCATATAGCATCCGAAAATTGTATAGCCGTTGCGTTCATAAATAATGTTCCATGATCGATCGCGCGTTTCGCGATTTATTCTTCGCAAGGAATTCCGTGCTGCAATAAATATCGCAGTACGGAACAGCTATTGCTAATAGGTTTTTTTGTATTTATAAGCCTACGTGGCAAAGGTGAAAGGTTATGGCTCCTTGCAGGATCATTAGTTAGGGGCTGCATTACTGGGAATAGGGGGAGGTGAATTTGTGTCGTACATCATATACACAGGTATCCGAAGCAGCTGAACAATTCAGAATTGTTTTGCACGTTGCTATGTGTCAGGGGAGGTGATAATGATAGTCACACGGAGGCAAGTCACCAACAATGTCCTATTTTCAACCCCTGTGACGTTCAAGAGT
The DNA here is from genome assembly GCA_951805005.1 of Othius punctulatus. NCBI lineage: Eukaryota > Metazoa > Arthropoda > Insecta > Coleoptera > Staphylinidae > Othius > Othius punctulatus. Next base: position 48,512,464 of record OX638145.1, on the reverse strand, counting down.
ATCAGAATGCAGCGTGTAGGCTGTCATTTAAATCTTGCTTTCAAAAACTAATTCAATGTTGGGTCACAATATCGTACCACATTCATTACAATGGCAAATTATTATTATTATAAATTATTTAATCATCATTTATAATAATTATAATTTAATTTAATTTAAATATTATTTAAATTACTATAATAACAATAACACTAATTAATTGTTTTTGTTTCTTTATTAACGTTATAAGTTATAAGTTGTTAGTTATCCTACGTTAATTGTTTTGCATCATAAATTATAAATTAATAAAGCTACATTGCTACTATAGTAGTAGGCAAAATAAACAGGACACTTTTATGATACAGTACTTTTCCCTACCTGAAATTAGTATGCCAAGCCTCTCATAGACTACCCTTCTTCTATTTTAGTACAAATTTTAGCTTTCTGATCGTTATTTAAATGAGGCATTATATAATTTTGAGAAAATGAAGGCAAAATTGCCTAACATTATTTTCAGTTTAATTTAACTTCAGAAAATTCTCATGTGAATTTAGTCAAAATTTCAAGAGCTATTTACTTAGTAATGTTAAAAAAATAATCAAACCTCTTTTTTTAATTGTCAAGATATTTTATATTCAATTTAAACAAAATTGTCCACATTATTTTCATGTAGGCTGTAGATACCTTAATTTTAATTTCTAAATTAAGACTACACTTCGTAACGTTAAAAAAAATCCTAGATATGGCTTTGGTTTCTTTTCAAAAATTGATTAGGTATTTAAGTCGTAGTATAAAAAATATACCAAGATATTTTATTCCTGCAGTAGCTTTTTAGTTGTCGAGTCTTTTTCTTAGGAATTTAAAAAACAACTGTCCACAATGTCCACCTGTATAGCTGAAATGTTTTTGTAAGTTTCGACTCTTTTCTTGCAAATTAAAAAAAAACTACAGGCAACTTAGTAATGTTAAAAAAAGACACGGAGCTTTAGTTTGTTTTTAAGTTTGAGTATATTTTTACGAACTTCTGCAGATTTATTGTAAGTTTCGTGCAATTTCTGAATATTTGAGGAAAATTCTGAAACTTTTTCTTATAGATGTTAACTATTTTAATCCAATTTTGATGTGATTTTTGTTATTTGTAATATCAGTTGATGTAATGGTCGCAGTTTGTGGTCCTACAGAAACTTTTAATATTTTTATAGTACTTTTTTACGAACATCTGCAGATTTGTTGTAAGTTTCCTGCAGTTTCTGAATATTTGAGAAAAAATATGCAACTTTTTCTTATAGATTTTGGCTACTTTAGTTCAATTTTGTGGTGATTTTTGTTATTTGTAATATTAGTTGATATAATGGTCACAGTTTGTGGTTCTACAGATATTTTTAATATTTTAATTTTTGTGTATATTTTTAGGAACTTCTGCAGATTTGTTGTAAGTTTCCTGTAGTTTCTGAATATTTGAGGAAAATTCTGAAACTTTTTCTTATAGATGTTGACTATATAATCCTATTTTGTGGTGATTTTCGTTATTTGTAATATTAGTTGATGTAATGGTCGCAGTTTGTGGTCCTACAGATACTTTTAATATTTCAATAGTACATTTTTACGAACTTCTGCAGATTTGTTGTAAGTTTCCTGCAGTTTCTGAATATTTGAGGAAAATTCTGAAACTTTTTCTTATAGATGTTGACTATTTTAATCCAATTTTGTGGTGATTTTTGTTATTTGTAATATTAGTTGATATAATGGTCGCAGTTTGTGGTCCTACAGATACTTTCAATATATTTATTTTAGAGTACATTTTTACGAACTTCTGCAGATTTGTTGTAAGTTTTCTGCACTTTCTGAATGTTTGAGGAAAATTATGAAACTTTTTCTTATAGATGTTGACCATTTTAATCAATTTTGTGGTGATTTTTGTTATTTGTAATAATAGTTGATATAATGCTGGCAGTTTGTGGTCCTACAGATATTTTTAATATTTTAATTTTAGAGCATATTTTTACGAAATTCTGCAGATTTGTTGTAAGTTTCCTGCAGTTCCTGCAGGAAATTCTGAAACTTTTTCTTATAGATGTTGACTATTTTAATCCAATTTTGTGGTGATTTTTGTTATTTGTAATATTTGTTGATATAATGGTTGCAGTTTGTGGTCCTACAGATACTTTTAATATTTTAATAGAACATTTTTACGAACTTCTGCAGATTTGTTATAAGTTTCTTGCAGTTCCTGAATGTTTGAGGAAAAATCTGAAACTTTTTCTTATAGATGTTGACTATTTAATCCAATTTTGTGGTGATTTTCGTTATTTGTAATATTAGTTGATATAATGGTTGCAGTTTTTGATCCTACAGATACTTTTAATATTTTAATTTTCAAAACATTCTGGACCTTTTAACTCTTGATATTTTGAGTGTAAATTTTGAAATATTTATGTTGTCACATTTAACACAAATTTCAAAATATTCTCATGTGGATTTTATCAAAAATTAAAGAGCTATTTACTAGTAAAATGTTTCAAAAATTAAAGAGCTATTTCTTAGTAATATTAAAAAAAATCAATCCTCTTTTTTTAAATTGTCAAGATATGTTATATTTAATTTAAACAAAATTGTCCACATTTTTCTATCTATATTTTTACGAAATTCTGCAGATTTGTTGTAAGTTTCCTGCAGTTTCTGAATATTTGAGGAGAATTCTGAAACTTTTTCTTATAGATGTTGACTATTTTAATCCAATTTTGTGGTGATTTATGTTATTTTTAATATTAGTTGATATAATGGTTGCAGTTTTTGATCCTACAGATACTTTTAATATTTTAATAGTACATTTTTACGAACTTCTGCAGATTTGTTGTAAGTTTCCTGAAGTTTCTGAATATTTGAGAAAAATTCTGAAACTTTTTCTCATAGATATTGACTATTTTAATCCAATTTTGTGGTGATTTTCGCTATTTGTAATATTAGTTGATACAATGGTCACAGTTTGTGGTCCTACAGATACTTTTAATATTTTAATTTTTGAGTACATTTTTATGAACTTCTGCAGATTTGTTGTAAGTTTCCTGCAGTTTCTGAATATTTGAGAAAAAATCTGCAACTTTTTCTTATAGATGTTGGCTATTTTAATCCAATTTTGTGGTGATTTTCGTTACTTGTAATATTAGTTGATACAATGGTCGCAGTTTGTGATCCTACAGATACTTTTAATATTTTAATTTTCAATACATTCTGGACCTTTTAACTCTTGATATTTTGAGTGTAAATTTTGAAATATTTATTTAATCTCTATAATGTTTATGGAGTTTTCAGAATTATTTATAAAACGTCACATTTCACAGAAATTTCAGGAAATTCTCATGTGGATTTTGTCAAAAATTCAAGAGCTATTTATTAGTAAAATGTTTCAAAAATTAAAGAGCTATTTACTTAGTAATTAAAAAAATCAATCCTCTTTTTTTTTAAATTGTCAAGATATGATATATTTAATTTAATCAAAATTGTCCACATTATTTTTATGGTATCTGTAGATGCCTTTATTTTAATTTCTTAGTTAAGACTACACTTCTTAATGTGTAACGTGTATCGTTTTTTACATCACTGAAAATAATAATGTTAAAAGCTGTTTAGTATATATTATTGGAAATTTTGATATTATGATTGACAACTTTTCGGCATTTTTTTTCGATTTTCACTTCCTTCGGTTGCATAACGGTTAAGTTTTTGTATTTTACATTCTTCTTCTTCTCAAATTGCCTTGACCGATTCAATCGTTGACAATGAGGCTATTATATTGACAATCTTCACTTTATTAACTGCTGCTCGAAACAGTTGGGCCTTGTTTTAACATACCATGTTCCTAAGTTTTTTAACCACGAGGATGTTCTTTTTCCTATTCTCCTCTTTCCTATTACCTTCCCTTGTATAATAAGATGAAACAGACCATACTTTTCCGGATGCCGCATGATGTGCCCAAATTATTTTTCCGGATTTTGACTAAGATTTTTGACTTAGATAGTTTCCGGCTTTTGATGGTGTTTCCCAGTTCCTTATCATTATTTAGTCGTTGTAGGATCTCTACGTTAGTAATTCTATCTACCCAGCTGACTTTCAATATTCTACATTTAACTTTAATGTTTGCAATTTTTGAACCTTTTCACTGTTTTGAGAAAAGTACATAATACAAAAATTCTTCAGATTTTAATATTATTACTTATTTTGGTAGATTGAAGCATTAAGTTTAGAGTTTGATGACTAATTCTTATTATACTTTTTCTTATTATACCTGGAAGTTTTCAATTTTTTGATAATTACTATAGTTTTTATGGAAAAATTTTATTGTATGTTTTGTTATTATGTTATGAAATTTCAGTAACTTTCTCATTTCTACTTTCTCCGAGTATAATTCAGAAAATTTAATAGTAATTCTAAAATTCTTGATATACTTTGTCTTATTATACCTGGAAATTTTCCATTTTTTTTGATAATTAGGTATTTTTATCTAGTAGGTCTAGTAAGTATTTTTAATCGTAGGGTTTCTAGTTGTAACTTCCGAAATATTCATTTAATATAATTTCAATAATATTTATGAATCATTTTTATTTACATCTTGTTATTAGGATTAAATTTTCAGGAACTTTTTTATTTCTATTTTCTTCAAAATTTTTATATACTTTTGGAAACATACCCAAAATTTTATGAGTATATATAAAACTTCCAGTATTTTCAATATTATGATTACATTTTCAGGAACGCTTTCATTTCTATTTTCTTCAAAATTTTATACATTTTTGGAAACATGCCCGAAAATTTATGAGGATATCTGAAACTTACAGTATTTTCATTAAATTTTCTGGCATTTTTTAACTTTGTAATTACGCTTTCTTTAAGCATTTTAGATTTGTTAGAACATGACTTATTATTATTTATAATAATTATTAGTAGTAGTAACAATATTTAATGGCTATAGACCTGCGGTCTTTCCGCCTATTATTATTATTATGAATTCCTCAGAAAACTGAGAAACATAGGTATGCTTATAAAATTTTCATCAAATATCTCATTTGGTGCCAAATTTTGTATATTTATTACATTTTCTGCAATTTGATTACATTTTTTGCCAGTCAAGAGGAAACACGTTCAAGAATTCAAGGTGGAAGTATTAACATCATGTATAAATGCAGGTAAATGAAGGTCAGAGCCGCACATAACTTAAAATGTTCCACCAAAAAGATTCGGAACAACTGGTCTAGGCCATTGGTTAGGGAGGCCATCCAGGGCATAAATATAAGGAACGTATTTGTCAAATCATTCATTTATGCATTAAAATTTAATTTATCTTGTTGCCAAAATTTCATAAAATCTAAAAATATTAGCTTCAAACGAGCAACAATCTTTATAAGATGCCAATAAAAACAAAATCGCGGTTTTACTAATTGGGCTCTTATTGCTTCCTATTCAGATCTACAAAAACTTTAGAATTACACAAATATTCAGTGTATTTCTACCTAAAAACAATTAAACCGCCCAAATCTCAAAAGTAAACAACAGAAGTTTTGGCGATGTGTAAATTTTTATTTTCATAAATATTTGGGAATATTTCAGAATATGCCATAAGATTAATTACCAACTTTTAATATGACGAATATTGTAAAACACACAACAAAATCGGGAGCAGTAACCATTTTGTTAATAAATATTGTAGAAAAAAAAATCAACTTCTAATATGCTGAATATTGTATAACATACAACAAAATCGTGAGCAGAGACCAATTTTTTAATAAATTTTGTAGAAAAAAAAAACGATTTACTTTCTAATATGCTGAATATTGTAGGACATACAACAAAATCGTAAGCAGTGTAAAATTTTGTATAAATTTTGTAGAAAAAAAAACGAAATGATCAACTATATGAAAATAGTCTGAAAATTCAAGAAAACTTCTTGGTAATTTTTGAGGAAATTTCTTTAATAATATTGAAAAAACGTTCCAGAATATACGGAAAATATACCATTTGATGTGTGTTTGATGTGAAACCAGTTCATGATTTTTTTAATTTTTATATTAGACTCAAACGAACAACAATCAATAAGATGCCTATAAAAACAAAACCGCGGTTTTACTAATTGGGCCCGTATTGCTTCCTATTCAGATCTACAAAAACTTAAGAATTACAGAAATATTCAGTGAATTTCCACCTAAAAACCATTGAACCGCCCAAATCTCAAAAGTAAACAACAGAAGTTTGGCGATGTGTAAATTTTTATTTTCATAAATATTTAGGAATATTTCTGAAAATTCCATAACATTAATTACCAACTTTTAATATGACGAATATTGTATAACACACAACAAAATCGGGAGCAGTAACCATTTTTTAAAATAAATATTGTAGAAAAAAAAATCAACTTCTAATATGCTGAATATTGTAGATGTAGAACATACAACAAAATCGTGAGCAGTGACCAATATTTTAATTATTTTGTAGGAAAAAAAAAACGATTGACTTCTAATATGCTGAATATTGTAGAACATACAACAAAATCGTGAGCAGTGACCTATTTTTTAATAAATTTTGTAGAAAAAAAAACGATTAACTTCTAATATGCTGAATATTGTAGGACATAAACAAAATTGTAAACAGTGTAAAATTTTGTATAAATTGTGTAGAAAAAAAAACTAAATGAACAACTATATGAAAATAGTCTGAAAATTCAAGAAAACTTCTTGGTAATTTTTGAGAAAATTTCTTTAATAATATTGGAAAAACATTCCAGAATATATGGAAAATACACCATTCAATGTTTTTGTTGGAAAACCAGAATTTGTTTGATAAAATTTAGAAAAACGTCCATGATTCTAGAAATTTTCGTATTAGACTCAAAAAATGTATAAAGATTCTCAAATCTCGCGAAAATATGCTGCCAATTGCAGAACATTACCAGAAAATTCAATTAATGTACTTATTTCAGCTGTGAACAGAGACAGCTGGGCACTTTATGTAGTCGTAATTTCATAGAATCTTTATAGAAATTTGAGTATGTTTGGATTTTGCAAGATTTAACGATCACTCACGCAATTATTATTATTAATAATAATAATAATAATAATAATAATAATAATAATAATTCCTACTACTCCTCCACCTATGGCCAATGAAATGCATACGCCAAAAATATGCATAATTTTACTAGGCTTATGAAGAGTTGTCCTAAAAAATAGAGCAATTTTGATTTAGTTTTGCTCTGTAAACGAAGGATGCAATGAAAATGGGTTTCCGCAGCTTTTTCGTTCTTCATTGATTTATCGATTCCCTTACTTCCTCTATTGTGGGGGCTTCTATGTTGTATAATACAGATACCGCTATAGATTATGTTTATTATTAAAATACTGTCCAAAAACTGTTTTGCAACAGGACTAAAATGTGGATGTACATCAGCACGCATAAACCACCAATAGTCACCCGAAGAGAGCAGACAATTCTATGCTCACTCGCATGCTTTAGGTAAATGCAATAGAGTGAAATGAAATATTTAACGTATGTCGAATTTCGGCAATATAGAGCGATGAGTCATAATTAGCTCTCGTGCTTTAGGACCTGTGCTCTTAAGCCAAGTGGAATTCATATGCATTGTAAGAAATTTGTATTCGATATTCCATTAAGTCTTCACGGGAAGAATTTCTCACGAATATCCAGCCAGTATGTCCACTATGCCTTGCATCTCCTCAAACATACAAGTGAAAATTAAAAATTCCTGATCTATTGAATCCGGCGTCAACAATGAATGGAATGGAGGAAACGCGTGAAGCAGCTGTGGCCAGAATACCTTGCATGGTTGGAAATCTTGGTTTAACTTACTCATTTTACAAATTTGACTGTGAGCAACACATTCATTTTCACATCAATAACACATTAAGTGTTAATATTTCACAAGTTCCAACCGATTATTTTAACACAGAAGTAATTAAGAATAGTTACTTATGTGTAAATAGGTACCAAGGCGATTGCCTTGTTTTATGATGTTTTATTATTCAACGATATTTTTTTTATGTTTTATGATGTTTTCCTATTGATGGACATTATTAATTATTTTCAAAAATCGTTTAGGATTCTGTTGCTCAATTATTATTGTAAGTGTTTATTTATTATTTCAGGTCATGAACATACATTTTATGACGGCAAAGAACCATATACTATTATTGAAGCTTAGCGAAAATGATACCTACTCAGTTATTATTATTTGAGCACTAGTAATCTTTTAATAATTAATACTTTTGATTGCCGGAAAAACTATTCTCAAACAGGAGCAGCAAAGTTTTTTTAAGTAAACTTCGACAAAGTAAGCAATAGGTGCTGCGTTCGATCGGCCACATTGCCAATTCCAGATTACATCTTCATCGAGAACTGAAAATTACACAGTAAAGCGATAACTGAACTAGTGAAGTTTCAGGCATTTTGCGGAGGGCTTTTCTGCAGAAGAGTCTCTAGCTAAATGTTCATGCAACAAGTACTACTAGGCATTACCTAGTACTTGTTTTTACAGTAATTAAACAAACGGTAATAATTCTAGATATGAAAAATGCGAGGTATGCAGGCTTAAAAATTATTTGCTTGTTTAACAAGTGCCACAAGTGCAATTTAATTCGCCACATTTCATCCTCCCGTTTGCAGCGTATGCATACATTGTTGTCGCTGGAAAATTCTTCGTACATTAGACTTCAGGCCACTGCCAGCGATCCATGGGTGCAATTGCCACGAGACGATTGAAATTATTCCACGTTCTCACATTTTCTTTTTATTGTCGACAGTGTTCCGTGCATAGCTAAACTGTGCAGCCATGTGTCCCACGAAAATTATCCGCCTCGATGCAGACGCAAACGGCAATTTATCAGGCTGTATGAAAATGTAAACGCACAAAAAGTAAAAATCGCTTCTTGCGGGTCTTAAGTATATTTTATTCGCTCGATACCTGTGGGGAATAGTCCTTTGTGAGTGTAAATTCCGCTTTGTGCCACATTTCTCTTCGGTTTTATCTTTTATTTTGACATTTGTAACGTATTGTTTCTGTACACTTCCACGCACGTTAGTTTAGATCTCATGTATTAAAAACTCGAGTGTTTACTATTGCATCCAAGAATTTGGGAAACATGTGCTAAACATTTGCCCAAATTCCAATACTAAATCTTTTCAAATTTAAACGGTCTTACCATATCACCATTGCACCCAAGAATTTGGGAAAAATATGCTAAACATTTACCCAAATTCCAATACTAAATCCAATATTTTCCCAAAGAAACTTTCGGCGAGTTAAACTTGCGTTGTTTAAATATGTCATTGTTAATTCAGTCTGTCTCTCTCCACTATAGGTGATGAACGAACACGACGCAAATTGCTTGGTATCGTCATTTTGTTGTGCAAATAAAATAGAAAAACGTCTTCTAAGAGATTGCCTCGACTGCTCAATAAACAAATTTTTGAAAAGTTGAAAGTTAAAGTTAAATGTTTTGAGACTTGCGAGATCGACGTGCTATAGAAATGCTATGTTAAGAGAAATTGAACAGTAATACTTTGTCTTGATAAGAATTTAATTTATTCTTTGATCTTGAACTTACCATGCTATACATACACGTATGTTATTGATATTGTATATTAATACAGCATTTGTATGTGATGTTGCATCACCTGTAAGATTTTATATTACTTATTGCATTCTATTTGTGACAGTGCGTTATTGGATCATCTTATACGTCTCCTTTTATCCAATTTAACAGAAAGTGGGTTGGTCGCAGACGTCGTATATATATGGTGAATGCTTTAAGATGTAGGTAGCATTACTCGTCAAATCCGTTCCGCTTCCAAGAAAATAATTTTCTTCCACCTGCATCTCGGAAAATGAAATCAATATGAAGTGAATTACATTTCCTGGCCACGGATAGAAGTGATGTAATATAGGGTCCTGAAGTAAACAGTTACAAGTATATTACATCTAAGTATAGAAAACGTTTAAAACACATAGTTAACAAATGGAAGGGCATAATTTAAATTCAGTATATTTGATAAACTATTAAAAATTTGGGGTAGTTTATTATCATAGTTTAAATAATAAAATAATTTGGGTAGCGTAAAATAATTTATCATAATAGTTAATCAAGTGACAAGATTTGTAAATTAATTGTTATGGGAGAGCTGGAATTTTGTGGGGCGAGCGACGTAGGAGCGAGCCCCATAATCCAGTGAGCCTAGTAAAGATTAATTGCAAAGCGTGTCACGTACAAACTTTTATTTCCACCTTCATTTGAAGCGGGCCACAAAGACTTTACGAGGCGGCGTCTCGCAAAGTTATACTTTCCGCCATGGTAACCACGTTGTAAACCATTGGTTTACATACAGTTGCGGGCAAAATATTATAAATCAACTAAAATTATATTTATCGCCAGCTGTGCTTACAGTTGTAACAATGATATGAAGCATCGAGGAAAAGATGCACTTTGCAGAGCGGGGAAACCCAGTAGACAAAACAAGGCTGGTAGGTCATCTCACGTAAACTTTTAACAAGTTTATGAATGAAAGACTAAGAAGGGACCCACAAACGATATTCCCAAGAAGACACGCGAACAGATGTGTCGATATTTTCCACGGTCGCTCGAAACTTCGCGGGACAGACGCAAATATCCAAGTTGCAGAAAATGTAATATTCCATTATGTCAATAAAAGTGGGAAATTCTTACAATTTCACATCCAATATTTTATTTAAATGTATGCGCATTATTGCGTACACGGTTTGCTCTATAGCTATGTTTAGACAAATATTTATTAAATGGAAAATGAAACTAGTGGTTGTAAGTATTAAATAATAATAGTTGTAGTGTAGAACATAATCATAATAGTTTCTAAAAACTATTCTTAAAACAATCTTAAACTGAGAGTTCGTGATAACACGAGGAATACATTTGTGAGCCTATTTGGAAAACTCTATTTCTCTGAAAATGACCGTAAAAACGATCCACTTTACGACGGTCATCTTTTATTGAGCGAGAACATTGAAGTGGTCAATCTATAAACCACACAAGAATGGCGACATATTATGCTTAACATAGGTGTTATTAGCTTGTTCGTTTATTCGCTAACTAGCTTGTTCGTTTATTCGCTAACTCCGAATATTACTGCTTGTTTATTCATCTGGAGGCAAAATTTTTCTGGGTCTGGTGGTGTAAGGTGTCCCTAATAATGAAAGAAATATTATAACTGTCACATTGTCACTTATATTGAATTAAAACATTCAAACGGAAAATTTTAAATGACAGTTTTGAACAGCGTATTTCCGTTAAGATAATTTTTATTAATTATACATATTTCATAAAACTGGGCGAGATAATTTTTTCATTCTAGAAATATTTCAGGAGATTTTACGATTATGAGAGAGAAATTTTTCCCTAAGATATTTTTATAATATTTGTTTTTAATGTTTTTCTTGCAATGGCCCCAGATTATGATTAGACTGATATTTTTATTAAGATGACGAATACTTCGATGATGATTTCATGAATACGAAAAACCACAATTTTTAATGGAGCGGCCCATTTTCGTATTGAATATTTCTTTATTTTAAATCATTTCATGTAATTTGACGACTTGTGTTATCTACGACTTATGAATTTTCATCATATCCATTTCGCATATTTGGGATAATTTTTATTATCCATATGATTTTCACAATCTAGAAATACAGAAATATTTAATGTATTGTCATGACATTTATTCTAAGATGAACTTACTTTAAAATCATGAATTTTCATTATATCAAAATATTTCATAACATTGTAAGATGAATTTACTTTTATAATCATGAAATATTTTGTACATGTTCATCATATCAAAATATTTCATGAAATTGGAAGACGACTCTTAGACTCCACAAATCCTGAAATATTTATTCCCTTACATATTTTTACAATAATTGATACAACAAGTACCTTATTTTTTAATGATTATCATGGAAGATTACGATTAGACTGAATTAATTATTAAGGTGATGTACATTTTAATGAGGATTTGATTCTTAGAGTCCAGAAATCCTGAAATATTTATTCCCTTACATATTTTTACAATAAATTATACAATAACAAGTACATTATTTTTTTAATGATTATCATGGAAGATTACGATTAGACTGAATTAATTATTAAGGTGATGTACATTTTAATGAGGATTTGATTCTCAGAGTCCAGAAATCCTGAAATATTTATTCCCTTACATATTTTTACAATAAATTATACAATAACAAGTACATTATTTTTTTAATGATTATCATGGAAGATTACGATTAGACTAAATTAATTATTAAGGTGATGTACATTTTAATGAGGATTTCAAGAATAGGATAAATCTTACATTTTTTATGGAGTGACCCATTTTGTATGCAAAATTACATAATTTTAAACCATATTATGTAATTTGAAGATTTTTATTATCTACAAATTATGAATTTTCATCATATCAAAATAATTCATGACATTGCAAGATTTCATGCATATCAGCATATCAAAATATTTCATGAAATTGGAAGGCGATTCTTAGAGTCCATAAATCCGGAAATATTTATTCCCTTACATATTTTTACAATAATTGATACAACAAGTACCTTATTTTTAATGATTATCATGGAAGATTACGAGTAGACTGAATTAATTATTAAGGTGATATACATTTTAATGAGGATATGATTCTTAGAGTCCAGAAATCCTGAAATATTTATTCCCTTACATATTTTTACAATAATTGATACAACAACAAGTACATAATTTTTTTTAATGATTATCATGGAAGATTACGATTAGACTGAATTAATTATTAAGATAATGTACATTTTAATGAGGATTTCAAGAAAACGATATAATGATATTTCATGATATTGATAAAAAAAAAAAAAAATTATGGGGTGGCCCATATTGTATGCAAAATTACATCATTTTAAACCACATTATGTAATTTGATGATTTTTATTAGCTACAAATTATGAATTTTCATCATATCAAAATAATTCATGACATTGCAAGATTTCATGCATATCAGCATATCAAAATATTTCATGAAATTGGAAGATAATTTGATTCGTACAATCCAGAAATCCAGAAAAATGTCATGCATTTTCATGACATTTAATGAAATTGTAAGATGAATTTACCTTAAAAACCAAGAAATACCTTATGCAAGTCATCATATCAAATTTTTTAATTAAATTGGAAGATGATATGATTTTTACAATCTATAACTTCATAAATATTTCATGCATATTCATGATATTTCATGACATTGTAAGATGAATTTACTTTTATAATCATGAAATATTATGTGCATGTTAATCATATCTAAATATTTCATGAAATTGGAAGACCATTAAATTTTTACAATCCAGTAATCCAGAAATATTTCATGCACTGTAAATTTACTGTTTTAATCATGAAATATTTTGTGCATGTCATCACATCAAAATATTTCATGAAACTAGAAGACATTTACTCTAAGATGAATTTACTTTAAAAACCAAGAAATACCTTATGCAAGTCATCATATTCAAATATTTCATTAAATTGGAAGATGATATGATTTTTACAATCTAAAAATTCAGAAATATCTCATGTATTTTCATGATATTTCATGACATTGTAAGATGAATTTACTTTTATAATCATGAAATATTATGTGCATGTTCAACATATCTAAATATTTCATGAAATTGGAAGACCATTAAATTTTTACAATCCAGTAATCCAGAAATATTTCATGCACTGTAAATTTACTGTTTTAACCATGAAATATTTTGTGCATGTCATCACATCAAAATATTTCATGAAATTAGAAGACATTTATTCTAAGATGAAGTTACTTTAAAAACCAAGAAATACCTTATGCAAGTCATCATATTCAAATATTTCATTAAATTGGAAGATGATATGATTTTTACAATCCAAAAATTCAGAAATGTCTCATGTATTTTCATGATATTTCATGACATTGTAAGATGATTTTACTTTTATAATCATGAAATATTATTTCGTGTATGTTCATCGTATCAAAATATATCATAAAATTAGAAGACGGTATATTTCCTACAATCCAGAAGTTCAGAAATATGTCATGCATTTTCATGATATTTCATGACATTGCAAGATGAATTTACTTTTATAATAATGAAATATTTCGTGCATGTTTATCATATTAAAATATTTCATGAAATTAGAAGACAATTTTATTCTTACAATCCAGACATATTTCATGCATTTTCATGATATTTCATGACATTGTAAGATGAATTTACTTTTATAATCATGAAATATTTCGTGGATGTCATCACATCAAAATATTTCATGAAACTAGAAGACAATATGTTTCCTACAATCCAAAAATTTAGAAATATTTATTCGCTAACATATTTTGATAATAAGTTTTTCATGTAATGACCTAACATTACGATTAGACTGAATATTTTCATTAAAATTATGTATGCAGGGTGTCCAAAATTGCACAACTTAGTGGTCAGTAATATTCTGTTGAGAAAACCAGAAATTTCTGCTGACTTTCTTTCGGAGATATTCGGATTTCGACAAAATCCGAAATCTTGTGATTTCGTTTTTTTCCTGAAGTTATTAGCAAAGGTATAAGAAAACCAAAGACACTTTTTCATTTCCACTTTTTTTAGTTTTACAAGACAGTGTTTACACATTTTCAGTAAAACGTTTCGTTTCGAAGAGACCATCATCAACTTTACATTTTTATATGGCACCTAAATAAAGTACACCTTGTATTGAATTGCATTTCCTGTTACGAATTTAACGATTTATATCACAGTATGGTTTCTTATGTTTTTATTCAGAAAAAAACTTTTGAAAAAACTTCAAACAGACATCTTTCAAAATTCAAATAAAATTCCAAATATTTATGATGAAATAAAATCAAAATAAATACACAGCAAAATTACACATTTGACGCCTCTGATGATGGTTTGCTAAACAAACTGAAAGTAGTCAAGCAAAATAAAAATAAATGAATAATAAAATAAAATGAAAAATAACTATAACAGTAAGTACTGAATAATACCTTAAAAAAAGATTAATTAGTAATATTATTAATGGAGTGGCCCATTTTCGTATGAAATATTTTGTTATTTTAAATAATTTCGTGTAATTGGGAGATTTGTATTATCTACAAATCATTCATTTTCATCATATCAAAATATTTCATAACATGTAAGATGAATTAACTTTTAAAATAATGAAATATATGATGCAAATTCATCATATCTAAATATTTCATGACATTGGAAGACGATTTGATTTTCACAATCCAGAAATCCAGAAATATTTCATGCATTTTCATGACATTTCATGACATTGTACGATAAATTTACTTTTATAAGTAATCATGAAATATCTCGTGGATATTAATTACATCAAAATATTTCATGAAATTGAATATTATTCTTACAATGCAGAAATCCTGAAATATTTCTCGAATGAATTTCTCAAATTCTAATGTAGAGAACAAAAGAAATGGCTCGACTTGTTAGGATGAAATATAACAAGTGCAGTTTTTTTACGTTTTTGTTAATTAAAATCAAGAAATATTTCATGCATTTTCAGGACATTTTATGACATTTTACGATGAATTTACTTTTATAAGTAATCATGAAATATCTCGTGGATATTAATTATATCAAAATATCTCATGAAATTGAATCTTATTCTTACGATGCAGAAATCCAGAAATATTTCCATGCATTTCTATCATTTCGAGACTTTTTAATGAATACAATTTTTACAGGCCGTACATATTTTATGAAATAGAAACTTTATTTACCTAATTTTTTTATTGAAAAATACTGTTGCTTCTCCACCATCAACGATAGAGTTTCTTACTATCTCACAATTCTTAAAATTCTTGCATATGGTTTTATGAGACAAAATTAGCAGATTATTATCCAAGATGAAATGTAGGAATCTCGAATGAATTTCTCAAATTCTAATGTATTGAACAGATAAAAAATGACTCGACGTTTTAGGATAAAATATAACCAGTGCAGTTTTTTTTACATTTTTGTTAATTTTATTTTAATTTGAGCGAAATCAGTTTATGAAATTTGTTGTTATTTAAAGCAAAATTATAGATTCTAGAGTTTTATTTCTTCTAGAGACCAAACATATGTGAATCTTTGGACGAAAATAGAACTAATACAGATATTTCTTAGTATCTTCAAGTTTGATTTAAGGACCACAGCACAAAAAAAAAATCTTCCACAACTCAAATATTTTAAGATCACATCGAATTTAATTTGCACTTTATTGAATTTGTATTCATCAGCTGAATCGCCATTTGAACATGTTGTCCATTCTGCCTTTAATCCAATTAAATGTGTATGCTTGTTAGTAAATTTATATCGAAAATATGTGTTTTGATTAAATTTGTAATTAATTATAATTAATCAGTATTTAGCTACTCGCTAGTTAATAATTACGAACAAACAATAAGCCTAGTAGGAAATTTGATTTCCCTCGCGTGTTTACGGAAAGTTCAGAGCAAACATACAAAATTATCGCAAGCTTGAAAACTGCGGACTAATATTAAACTAACAATTAATAAGCTCTCTACTCCGTCTACTTCTCACAAATAAACACCACATCCAAATGCACGTTTAACGTGGGCTTAAATCGCAATATGTAGTTATGTATCGAGATGCTATAATCCATTCCATACATCATCAAGGATCTTAAGTTTAAGCTGTATGCAAAAGGTCTCATGTCGGGGCTTCGGTTTACACATGCTCATTTCCAATTTTGCCTATATAGATGTATCTGGCATTTATATTTCGCTAACGCATCTGAATCGAATCAATACGGCCGGCGGGAGCTTTGCGACAGATCGATCTGAGCCTGGTGTGAATGTAGGTCGTAACGTTGCCCCCACGATGCCATGGAAATACCAAAGCTTGTTAGAAATCGTTCAGGCATGGGCATGTAGAATATGAAGCGATAGGTTTTCTTTCATTCATCCACGAAATTGCGCTAATCCTGATTCTCAAGCTGTTGTAAGCTGGGGATTGTAATTATCCAACATTTGCGCACCACCAAAGCGGATGTTAAAAAATGTTTTAGTTTTTGCGAATATGTGATGAAACTTGTGTTAAAGGGAGAAAAATCTGGAGAAGCTTTCATTTCAAACAGCAGGTATATAATGAGAAACTGCAGAGCTGCCCACTTCAGATTTTTTTAAATAAATCCTCAAATGTCAGAATTAATAATTGCTTCTTGTCCCAACGTAATTTAACTAAGAAGTAAAAAGGTAAAAACAAGGCAAAAATATTAAGTACTTCATAGGCACACAAGACGTGACCTAATTTATTGTATAATAAGCGCAGAAGCCGTAAAATCCAACACCCACCTAATCCCCTGTATTACACCTTAGTTTGCATCTTTAAGATATAAAAAAAATCAATGCACCAAGAAACCGCATTGGTGTTCTTACACAATCCAGAAGTGGCCCTTCGGGTTTCGTGTTAATAGGGCACCAACGCAAAATCCGTGCCCCCCATTTCTCCCTGCGAGTGTACAAAGGCGCCATGTTTAAAGCTGCCAATTAACACTTGCAGACTCGTCTGACATTCAAACAAGCCACGGGATGTGCGCCTTATAACAGTAATTCTCTCACACAGGCTTCAAAGAGCTTTCATGGAGCTGGGGCTAGTGAAATATGTGTACACAGGCTTGATGAGAGCCAGCTTTCAATACTAGTAAACAAGGTGTTATTTTACAGCGTGCACCATAAGCGTAGCCTTTTCTATCTATATAGTTAACACACATTACACTTGAGACTGCTAATGCAAAATTTACAAAATGTGCAAAAATAGTCCATAATAGTCATAGACATAGTCATAGTCATAGTCATATCCATAGTCATAGTCAGTCATAGTCAAAGTAATAGTCAAAAATAGTATAATACATACCATAAATTATATCATCTTAAACCATATTATGGCATTATCGAAACACTCCGTTACAAAGATTAACATCAGTGCTGATGAAAACCCCTTTATGGTAATAAGATATTCATATATCTAGAAGAGAAGATCATAATTATTTGCGACAATAATTCAAATATTAATTTCTGGCAATTTCAAAAGGAGAAAAGAAGTGAGAAGTACAGAAATTAATAAGCCTTTACATAATTTTTATTATTTAAAAATATTTAACTTGAAATAAAATTGCGATTTTCAGTTTTGTTAAAAATATCCACACTGATTTTGGAAACATTCTCAGCGGCATACATTTCAACGCTCAAAACCGCACAACATTGCCCATTTAACCGAAACTTTATCTTAAATAATAATAAGAAATATAGTCATAGTAGTTTGCTGAATTTGGGACATCCTGTATATGGTTATAATTACTTTTATTACTTTTGATATTTTGATTCAATATTTTATAAATTTTCATTAAAGCCACATAAACCTGCTTGGAAATTACTAAAATCTATCCAAGTTAGTGGATATATATTTTGATACGAGGATAAATTTTTCTCCGACTTCACATTTTTCTACATGTTTTCACTGAATAAAGTGTCTATATACAGGGTAATACTGAAAAACTTTCCACGCTTTGACAGGTGATAGTAGAGATCAAAACAAGCAATACATTATTATAAACCCAGGTCATAATAAACTCCTTCTAATTTGACTGAATCTAGCAGAATACCGCGAAACAAAAGTTATTCTGTCGGCAGTGACAGAAAGCAAGTTTATGTCATCTGGACATGTAAAACCTCATTTACTGTTAGACAGATTCGGAACGTGATTCTTTACAGGCCAGGTGCCTGTAAAGGATTGCCATGACAACTTTTCCGGACAACCTTTGATATTTTCTACAACTTCTGTCTACAACGGACAACTTTCAACATCGCCATTTGTACATGTTGCCCATTCAGCGTTTAATTCAATTAAATGTGTATGCTTGTTAGTAATTTATATCGAAAATATGTTTTGATTAAATTTGTAATTAATTATAATTAATCAGTATTTAGTGACTCGCTGATTAATAATTTCGAACAAACAATAAGCTAACAGAATACCGTGATACAAAAGTTTTTCTGTCGGCAGTGACAGAAAACAAGTTTATATGCTCTGGGCATGTAAAACCTTGTTTACTGTTAGACTGACTCGGAAAGTGATCCTCTACAGGCCAGGTGCCTGTAAAGGGTTGGCATGACAACTTTGCCGGGCAACTTTTGATATTCTGATTCGGTTAGATTTATTATTAATCATGTGTTCATCAACTCAAGGTAGTTTTGCGTGCATAATTTATGATTTCTAAAATATTCGACTTGAAATAAAATTGCGATTTTCAGTTTTGGTAAAAAATATCCACATTGATTTTGGAAACATTCTCAGCGGCATACATTTCAACATTATCATCATCATTATCTTTAATAATAATAAGAAAAATAGTCATTGTAGTTTGCTGAATGTGGAACATCCTGTATATAGTTTCAATTACTTTTAATGCTTTTGATATTTTGATTGGACTTATGAACTATTTTGATTGAATATTTTCTAAATTTTCATTAAAGCTACATAAAACTGTTTGGCAATTTCTTAAATCTATACTAACTTGGATATATATTTTGATAGGATTATAAATTTTTCTCCGACTAAAAATATAAATAAATAGGGAATACTTTGTAAACATGACCAAAGTGTTCACTAAATAAATTGTCTATATACAGGGTGATACTAAAAAACTTTCCAGGCTTTGACTGGTGATAGTAGAGATCAAAACAAGCAACACATTATAATAAACCCAGGTCATAATAAACTCCTTCTAATTTGACTGAATCTAGCAGAATACCGTGAAACAAAAGTTTTTCTATCGGCAGTGACAGAAAACAAGTTTATATGCTCTGGGCATGTAAAACCTTGTTTACTGTTAGACTGACTCTGAAAGTGATTCTCTACAGGCCAGGTGCCTGTAAAGGGTTGCCATGACAACTTTTCCGGGCAATTTTTGATATTCTGATTCGGTTAGATTCATTATTAATCATGTGTCTTTAATCAACTCAAGGTAGTTTTGCGTGCATAATTTATGATTTCTAAAATATTCGACTTGAAATAAAATTGCGATTTTCAGTTTTGGTAAAAAATATCCACATTGATTTTGGAAACATTCTCATCGGCATACATTCCAACATTATCATTATCATTATCTTTAATAATAATAAGAAAGATAGTCATTGTAGTTTGCTGAATTTGGGACATCCTGTATATGGTTCAAATTACTTTTAATACTTTTGATATTTTGATTGGACTTATGAACTATTTTGATTGAAATTTGTCTAAATTTTCATTAAAGCTACATAGAACTGTTTGGCAGTTTCTTAAATCTATAGTAACTTGGATATATATTTTGATACGATCATAATTTTTTCTCCGAATATATTTCAAATTTTTCCTGTTTGTTACATTTAACCAAACCTGTATCTTTAATAATAATAAGAAAGATAGTCATTGTAGTTTGCTGAATGTGGGACATCCTGTATATGGTTTCAATTACTTTTAATACTTTTGATATTTTGATTGGACTTATGAACTATTTTGATTTAATATTTTCTAAATTTTCATTAAAGCTACATAAAACTGTTTGGCAATTTCTTAAATCTATACTAACTTGGATATATATTTTGATACGATTATAAATTTTTCTCCGACTTTATTACAAAATTTTCCTGTTTGTCACATTTAACCAAACCTTTATCTTTAATAATAATAAGAAATATAGTCATTGTAGTTTGCTGAATGTGGGACATCCTGTATATGGTTTCAATTACTATTAATACTTTTGATATTTTGATTGGACTTGTGAACTATTGTGATTGAATATTTTCTAAATTTTCATTAAAGCTACATAAAACTGTTTGGCAATTTCTTAAATCTATACTAACTTGGATATATATTTTGATACGAGGAGAAATGTTTCTCCGACTAAAAATATAAATAAATAAAGAATACTTTGTAAACTTGACCAAAGTGTTCACTAAATAAATTGTCTATATACAGGGTGATACTAAAAAACTTTCCAGGCTTTGACTGGTGATAGTAGAGATCAAAACAAGCAACACATTATAATAAACCCAGGTCATAATAAACTCCTTCTAATTTGACTGAATGTAACAAAATACCGTGAAATAAAAGTCGTTCTGTCGGTAGTGACAGTAAGCAAGTTTATGTGCTCTGGACATGTAAAACCTCCCTTACTGTTAGACTGACTCTGAAAGTGATTCTTTACAGGCCAGGTGCCTGTAAAGGGTTACCATGACAACTTTTCCGGATAATTTTTGATATTTCGTTTCGGTTAGATTCATTATCAATCATGTGTGTTTCATCAACTCAAGGTAATTTGGCGTTCATAATTTATGACTTGAAATATTTTACTTGAAATGAAATTGCGATTTTTAGTTTTGTTATAAAATATCCACACTGATTTTTGAAACATTCTTAGCCTATTTACCCGAATCTTTATCTTTAATAATAATAAGAAAGATAGTCATTGTAGTTTGCTGAATGTGGAACATCCTGTATATGGTTCCAATTACTTTTAGTAGTTTTGATATTTTGAATGGACTTATAAACTATTTTGATTAAATATTTTCTAATTTTTCATTAAAGCTACATAAAACATTTTGGCAATTTCTAAAATCTATATTAACTTGGATATATATTTTGATACGAGGATAAATTTTCTCCGGCTTCATTACAATTTTTTTGTGTTTTTCACATTTTTTGTATTTGTCAATTTTTGAGATTTATTCCAATGTTCCCAATTTTGACCGCTGTGAAAGTAGTCTTCTATGATTGCAATTGTACATATTAAACAGTACTATGAATGCTTTTAAGGTAGAAAACCTTACAGTTATTTAATATTTTCATATGACATGGAAATTTTAAGTATTGGAATTTGTATTAGTATTAGTAGTATTAGTATTAGTAGTATTAGTAGTATTAGAATTTTAAGTATTGGAATAAGTATGGAAATAAGTTTAATCTTATCAAATTTGAGGAGCACAAGTTTTTTCACAAAAAAATTTTTTTTGTTAGAAATTGATACTGTAATCTATTTACTCAAGTTTACAATAATTCCAAATGCCATTTTTTGTTTCAAATTTAGAAAATAAAACTAATAAAAGTGCGTTTTGATTTGCAGGTTCTTGGTCAATATTTCTGGGATATTTTGAAAGATCTTGAATTTTGTATTTCAATTTTACTTAATCATTTTTAGAATTTGATATTTTATAAACAAGAGTAGTAGTATCAACATGTATTCCATATAGCATTTGTACAATTATTTTCATTAAGTTTATGATATTCATATGTGATATGATATATGGAATGGGTATAATAATATATGGAATGGAATATATGGAATCGATTTACGTCTGTCAGCTCACATATAATTGCTTTTAGTAAATCAAAAAAAGTTAATAAAAATCACACATAATAAGGTAACAGATAAGGTAACTTTTTATTTCTTAAATAATTATGGCCTGTAAAAAATGGGCCAGATTCATTAAAAAGTCCCGAAATGATGAAAATGCATCAAATATTTCTGGATTTATGCATTGTAAGAATAAAATTCAAATTCATGAAATATTTTGATATAATGAATATCCACGAGATATTTCATGATTACATATAAAAGTAAATTCATTGTACAATGTCATATTTTCATTTTCATGAAATGTCATGAAAATGCATAAAATATTTCTGGATTTCTAGATTGTAAGAATCAAATCGTCTTCCAATTTCATGAAATATTTTGATATGATGAAGTTGCATTAGATATTTTATTATTTTAAAAGTAAATTCATCTTACGTGTTATAAAATATTTTGATATGATGAAAATGAATGATTTGTAGATAATACAAATGATCCCAATTACACGAAATTATTTAAAATAACAAAATATTTCATACGAAAATAGGCCACCCTATTATTAACATTACTAATAAATAACTTAATTTGATTAATCATATTCATGAAATCATCATCAAAATACAGGGTGTCCAAGATAAGGATCACCAGCAAGGAGATCTGGGAAACCGTAAAAGTTACAAAGGCGGTTAGATTACAAAAAATTGCACAAATGTTGGTCAGTAATATTCGGTTGAGAAAACCAGAAAATTCCGTTTCCGGTTATATTCGAAAAATCAGAAATTTTGCGATATGGTTTCTATGTTTTTCTAAAGTTATTTGATGAGGTATGAGAAAACCAAAATCACTTTCTCATTGCCACTTTTTTAGCTCTACAAGACAGCTTTCGCAAATTTTCAGTACAACGTTTCATTTAGAAGAAATCATCATCAAGTTTTTCGTATTTTTTTATATGGCCCGTAAAAATGTACACCCTGAATTAGATAGCATTTCCTATAACTTTTGCGGTTTCTGAGATCCCCATGCTGTTGATCTTTATCTTGGACACCCTGTACACATGAATCAATATTATTAGACATAATAATTACACATACATTATTACACATTCAGGTATGGATGGGTAGGCATGGTGTATGAACAGGCATACATGGGATGTATGCATGGTATGCTATACTGTTGATCCTAGTAGGCCCTAAAGATAGTACTGCTAATCAGAAACTGATTTATTTTGTAGAAATGACATTTTGTAATGTGCTTTCTAACAGTTTTTAGTATCTACTAAGATGTAGAAGCTACTAATTTTACTATGCGTATGGCTGGATATGTTTTAAACCAATATGCATATAATGTAAAATACTTCAGAGTATTTAAGTTTATTGTTGCTGATGTAAATCACACTAAAGCCAGATGAAATTTAAGTCAGTAAGCTTTTCAGTTAAATTCAAGAGTTTTATCGATAACGCTGAGTTAATTTGGAAGTGTTATGTTTTGATTTCACTGGCCGAATTTTAACTATGTGACTGGAAGTCGGTTAATTTTGCAGTGACTTCACTGATGCCATTGTATGTCAAAACTAAGCAGGAATAATGATTCGATTACGATGTTGGCAGCTTTACGGCAATTTACGTAAAACCTAATAAACTTCGAAGTATTTGGTTTGTGATGTCGCTGATCTAAATCTACCTGTAGTCAGATCGAAAGCCAAGTAAGTGAACTTTCCGGTTTATGTTAATATATGCAAGCCTAAGTCCGTACTTCGCAGTAGTTTTCTGTAACATAGCTGATGGGATTTCGAGTCAAGGCAGACTGCACCTAAGTAAGTTTTTTGAAGTCAATAACTTTGCACACTGTTCTTGTGGTTTCGTTCACAGGAAAATCGAATCGGTTTCCAATAAAGACGTGATATCAAATGCCATGAGAAGCGACCTAATTTAGACGTTAAATAAATACGCGCTTATTTACATTCCGGTTTTCGCTTTAAACGTGTTTAATTCAGGTTCAGCACATTTTTAATTGATGGTAAACACGAGGATTATGAGCAATCAGGCGCTTTATTATATTTCAAAGGAGTACTCTTTAAATGATTTCGTAGTATTATAAGCTGCACCGTTCTATTTATGCACGGTTTTGATTGTTGGTTTTTACAATGTGATTGTGCAATAATGTATTAGTTTCAGGGATATTTATATATAAATTAATATATACATGTATAAAATATTGTAGAATGTAATATTCCATAAAATTCTCCAATACTATAAAAATACAATAGTCAATAAATGTTATCGAAATATTATTCGCAAAATTTTCTACTATAAACAAATTGATGGCTTGACTTGTAATATCTATATTCTAATGTAGCCATATTTTTTTTGTGTCAGCAGAAGTTAAAATTGCACTCTACTGGAGTGGTAAAAAAAATTCAACATTTCTATGTGCTCCTTCATGCATGAATTTTAATAATGTCTTTGTGATCATGCAGTTTTCAAGAACGCCTTTGCTGCATCACTGCATCCTTAATATGCCTGTGTACCAAACCCGGAAACCTTTGACTGGAACTTCCTTCGTGTCGTTGAGGACCTGACAAAAATGCACTCCACGATCGATAGAGCGGAGTGTGTCGTTGAACCGAAAACATGCGTGCTTAGCTGCACAATGGGTAAACTGATGGCTGGTGGCAACACGATCCACCACCCCATCCCCCATGTAATCACAGCTTACAAAGGTGACTTTGTAATATAAACTCGCCCCTGGATGCACCAGAATATCGTTGAAAGCATTGGATGGCCTGTTTCTTATTTTGTCCAGCAAAAATGAGAAACAATTGTTGGCTTTGTGAAGTGATCAATACCACTAAATGGTGACGGCGCCGGGTATAAGTCATCGCCAATTGTATAAAAAAAATCAGATACTCTTAAATACTTTGCTTGCATATAATTATATGAGAAAAATGGAATAATGCAATAATTAGTTTATTTGCAAATTTGATGATAGATTCGTGTACAGTATACCTTAAACTAATTATCCTGAAAATTTGACAAAGTTTCAGTATTAAATAAGGCAGAAAATCAAACAGATAACTTCCATCATTGACATTACGAGTTAGCTATTACTGAAATATCTGAAAATTAGTTTATTTGCAAATTTGATGATAGATTCGCGTACAGTATACCTTAAACTAATTATCCTGAAAATTTGACAAAGTTTCAGTATTAAATAAGGCAGAAAATCAAATAGATAACTTTCAACATTGACAGTACGGGTTAGCTATTACTGAAATTTCAGAAAATTAGTTTATTTGCAAATTTGATGTTAGATTCGTGTACAGTATACCTGAAACTAATTCTTCTGAAAATTTGATAAAGTTTCAGTATTAAATAAGGGAGAAAATCAAACAGATAACTTTCATCATTGACAGTACGGGTTAGCTATTAATGAAATTTCTGAAAATTGGATTATTTGCAAATTTGATGTTAAATTCGTGTACAGTATACCTGAAACTAATTCTTCTGAAAATTTGACAAAGTTTCAGTAATAAATAAGGGAGAAAATCAAACAGTTAATTTTCATCATTGACAGTACGGGTAAGCTATTACTGAAATTTCTGAAAATTAGTTTATTTATAAATTTGATATAAGATTCGTATACAGTATACCTAAATCTAATTCTCATAAAAAGTTTACAAAGTTTCAGTTAAATAAGGGAGAAAATCAAACAGATAACTTTCATCATTGACAGTACAGGTTTGCTATTACTGAAATTTCTAAAAATTAGTTTATATGCAAATTTGATATTAGATTCGTGTACAGTATACCTAAACCTAATTCTCCGGAAAATTTGACAGAGTTTCAGAATTAAATAAGGGTTAAAATCGAACAGATAACTTTCATCATTGAGAGTACGGGTTAGCTATTACTGAAATTTCTGAATATTAGTTCATTTGCAAATTTGATGTTAGATTCGTGTACAGTATACCTGAAACTAATTCTCCTGAAACGTTGACAAAGTTTCAGTATTAAATAAGGGAGAAAATCAAACAGATAACTTTCATCATTGACAGTACGTGTTAGCTATTACTGAAATTTCTGAAAATTAGTTTATTTGCAAATTTGATGTTAGATTCGTGTACAGTATACCTGAAACTACTTCTCCTGAAAATTTGACAGAGTTTCAATTTTTAATAAGGGAGAAAATCAAACAGATAACTTTCATCATTGACAGTACAGGTTAGCTATTACTGAAATTTCTGAAATTTAGTTTAATTGCAAATTTGATACTAGATTCGTATACAGTATACCTGAAACTAATTCTCCTAAAAATTTGTAAAAGTTTCAGTATTAAATAAGGGAGAAAATCAAACAGATAACTTTCATCATTGACAGTACAGGTCAGCTATTACTGAAATTTCTGAAAATTAGTTTATTTACAAATTTGATGTTAGATTCATATACAGTATACCTGAAACTAATTCTCCTGAAAATTTCACAAAGTTTCAGTATTAAATAAGGTAGAAAATCAAACAGATATCTTTCATCATTGACAGTACCGTTCAGCTATTACTGAAATTTCTGAAAATTAGTTTTTTTGCAAATTTGATGTTAGATTCGTATACAGTATACCTGAAACTAAATCTCCTGAAAATTTTACAAAGTTTCGGTTTTAACTACGGGAGAAAATCAAACAGATAACTTTCATCATTAAGAGTACGGGTGAGCTATTACTGAAATTTCTGAAAATTAGTTAATTTGCAAATTTGATGTTAGATTCGTGTACAGTATACCTGAAACTACTTCTCCTGAAAATTTGACAGAGTTTCAATTTTTAATAAGGGAGAAAATCAAACAGATAACTTTCATCATTGACAGTACAGGTTAGCTATTACTGAAATTTCTGAAATTTAGTTTAATTGCAAATTTGATACTAGATTCGTATACAGTATACCTGAAACTAATTCTCCTAAAAATTTGTAAAAGTTTCAGTATTAAATAAGGGAGAAAATCAAACAGATAACTTTCATCATTGACAGTACAGGTCAGCTATTACTGAAATTTCTGAAAATTAGTTTATTTACAAATTTGATGTTAGATTCATATACAGTATACCTGAAACTAATTCTCCTGAAAATTTCACAAAGTTTCAGTATTAAATAAGGTAGAAAATCAAACAGATATCTTTCATCATTGACAGTACCGTTCAGCTATTACTGAAATTTCTGAAAATTAGTTTTTTTGCAAATTTGATGTTAGATTCGTATACAGTATACCTGAAACTAATTCTCCTGAAAATTTGTAAAAGTTTCAGTACTAAATAAGGGAGAAAATCAAACAGATAACTTTTATCATTGACAGTACGGGTTAGCTATGACTGAAATTTTTAAAAATTAGTTTAATTCCAAATTTGATATTAGATTCGTGTACAGTATATCTGAAACTAATTCTCCTGAAAATTTGACAAAGTTTCAGTATTAAATAAGGGAGAAAATCAAACAGATAACTTTCATCATTGACAGTACGGGTTAGCTATTACTGAAATTTCTGAATATTAGTTTATTTGCAAATTTTATGTTAGATTCGTATACAGTATACCTGAAACTAATTCTCCTGAAAATTTGATACAGTTTCAGTACTAAATAAGGGAGAAAATCAAACAGATAACTCTCATCATTGACAGTACGGGTTAGCTATTACTGAAATTTCTGAATATTAGAATATTTGCAAATTTAATATTAGTTTCGTGTACAGTATACCTTAAACTAATTCTCCTGAAAATTTGACAAAGTTTCAGTATTAAATAAGGGAGAAAATCAAACAGATAACTTTCATCATTAAGAGTACGGGTGAGCTATTACTGAAATTTCTGAAAATTAGTTAATTTGCAAATTTGATGTTAGATTCGTGTACAGTATACCTGAAACTAATTCTCCTGAAAATTTTACAAAGTTTCAGTATTAAATGAGGGAGAAAATCAATCAGATAACTTTCATCATTGACAGTACGGGTTAGCTATGACTGAAATCTCTAAAAACTAGTTTGTTTGCAAATTTGATGTTAGATTCGTGTACAGTATACCTGAAACTAATTATCCTGAAAATTTGTAAAAGTTTCAGTACTAAATAAGGGAGAAAATCAAACAGATAACTTTCATCATTGACAGTACGGGTTAGCTATTACTGAAATTTCTGAATATTAGTTTATTTGCAAATTTTATGTTAGATTCGTACACAGTATACCTGAAACTAATTCTCCTGAAAATTTGATACAGTTTCAGTACTAAATAAGGGAGAAAATCAAACAGATAACTCTCATCATTGACAGTACGGGTTAGCTATTACTGAAATTTCTGAATATTAGAATATTTGCAAATTTAATATTAGTTTCGTGTACAGTATACCTTAAACTAATTCTCCTGAAAATTTGACAAAGTTTCAGTATTAAATAAGGTAGAAAATAAAACAGATAACTTTCATCATTAAGAGTACGGGTGAGCTATTACTGAAATTTCTGAAAATTAGTTAATTTGCAAATTTGATGTTAGATTCGTGTACAGTATACCTGAAACTAATTCTCCTGAAAATTTTACAAAGTTTCAGTATTAAATGAGGGAGAAAATCAATCAGATAACTTTCATCATTGACAGTACGGGTTAGCTATGACTGAAATCTCTAAAAAATAGTTTGTTTGCAAATTTGATGTTAGATTCGTGTACAGTATACCTGAAACTAATTATCCTGAAAATTTGTAAAAGTTTCAGTACTAAATAAGGGAGAAAATCAAACAGATAACTTTCATCATTGACAGTACGGGTTAGCTATGACTGAAATTTTTAAAAATTAGTTTAATTCCAAATTTGATATTAGATTCGTGTACAGCATATCTGAAACTAATTCTTCTGAAAATGTTACAAAGTTTCAGTATTAAATAAGGGAGAAAATCAAACAGATAACTTTCATCATTGAGAGTACGGGTTAGCTATTACTGAAATTTCTGAAAATTAGTTTGTTTGCAAATTTGATATTAGATTCGTATACAGTATACCTGAAACTAATTCTCCTGAAAATTTGATACAGTTTCAGTACTAAATAAGGGAGAAAATCAAACAGATAACTCTCATCATTGACAGTACGGGTTAGCTATTACTGAAATTTCTGAATATTAGAATATTTGCAAATTTAATATTAGTTTCGTGTACAGTATACCTTAAACTAATTCTCCTGAAAATTTGACAAAGTTTCAGTATTAAATAAGGGAGAAAATCAAACAGATAACTTTCATCATTAAGAGTACGGGTGAGCTATTACTGAAATTTCTGAAAATTAGTTAATTTGCAAAGTTGATGTTAGATTCGTGTACAGTATACCTGAAACTAATTCTCCTGAAAATTTTACAAAGTTTCAGTATTAAATGAGGGAGAAAATCAATCAGATAACTTTCATCATTGACAGTACGGGTTAGCTATGACTGAAATCTCTAAAAACTAGTTTGTTTGCAAATTTGATGTTAGATTCGTGTACAGTATACCTGAAACTAATTATCCTGAAAATTTGTAAAAGTTTCAGTACTAAATAAGGGAGAAAATCAAACAGATAACTTTCATCATTGACAGTACGGGTTAGCTATTACTGAAATTTCTGAATATTAGTTTATTTGCAAATTTTATGTTAGATTCGTACACAGTATACCTGAAACTAATTCTCCTGAAAATTTGATACAGTTTCAGTACTAAATAAGGGAGAAAATCAAACAGATAACTCTCATCATTGACAGTACGGGTTAGCTATTACTGAAATTTCTGAATATTAGAATATTTGCAAATTTAATATTAGTTTCGTGTACAGTATACCTTAAACTAATTCTCCTGAAAATTTGACAAAGTTTCAGTATTAAATAAGGTAGAAAATAAAACAGATAACTTTCATCATTAAGAGTACGGGTGAGCTATTACTGAAATTTCTGAAAATTAGTTAATTTGCAAATTTGATGTTAGATTCGTGTACAGTATACCTGAAACTAATTCTCCTGAAAATTTTACAAAGTTTCAGTATTAAATGAGGGAGAAAATCAATCAGATAACTTTCATCATTGACAGTACGGGTTAGCTATGACTGAAATCTCTAAAAAATAGTTTGTTTGCAAATTTGATGTTAGATTCGTGTACAGTATACCTGAAACTAATTATCCTGAAAATTTGTAAAAGTTTCAGTACTAAATAAGGGAGAAAATCAAACAGATAACTTTCATCATTGACAGTACGGGTTAGCTATGACTGAAATTTTTAAAAATTAGTTTAATTCCAAATTTGATATTAGATTCGTGTACAGCATATCTGAAACTAATTCTTCTGAAAATGTTACAAAGTTTCAGTATTAAATAAGGGAGAAAATCAAACAGATAACTTTCATCATTGAGAGTACGGGTTAGCTATTACTGAAATTTCTGAAAATTAGTTTGTTTGCAAATTTGATATTAGATTCGTGTACAGTATACCTGAAACTAATTCTCCTGAAAATTTGACAAAGTTTCAGTTTTTAATAAGGGCGAAAATCAAACAGATAACTTTCATCATTGACAGTACGGATTAGCTATTACTGAAATTTCTGAAAATCAGTTTATTTGCAAATTTGATGTTAGATTCGTGTACAGTATACCTGAAAATAATTTTCCTGAAAATTTGACAAAGTTTCAATATTAAATAGGGGAGAAAATCAAACAGATAACTTTCATCATTGACAGTACGGGTTAGCTATTACTGAAATTTCTGAAAATTAGTTTATTTATAAATTTGATGTTAGATTCGTATATAGTATACCTGTAACTAATTCTCCTGAAAATTTGACAAAGGTTTCGCAATCGAATAAAAAATGATATATGATATACGGACGACAAACATATTTCGGACTCAATGTTGTTGCTGGACTCGGCTTTGCCTCGTCCAGCAATTTCTAGCAAATCGTTCGTTTATTTCGTTTTTCGTTCTTATAACATAAAATACTATTTTATTAGTGTATTCTATGAAATAATTAGCAGATTTAATCCTTATATAAATAAAATGTCCGGCATTCCGTTTCCGGAATGGTGCAAGCCGACGAATTCGAACAATGCATCGGTCTAATGAGATAGTGCAATCTCGTTAACTGAAAAGTTGATGGAAGTTCATGCAAAAATCCTCGGGGGCGAGTTGCACGTGTCTGTTAATTGAAAATTAATTCCTCGGTTTTTATTTTATTGTGGACTTAACAAGTTGGAGAACAAATTCATCAGTATTCAGCAGTAAATCATATTGGACAGGGAGTCTGGGGCGCCAGTCGACGCCATAAAAGTCGTCGGAATTCCAGCCAGGAGAGAGTTTGGATTCGTTAGAAGTTTCACGACTGCAACTTATATTGATCGAGACGACGTCACGCTGAGGCCAGAGAACGGTCTTTACGTTCTCTGTGAATGTTAAGTTGTGCCGTTCCCATTGTCGCGCTTTTATTGTCTGTTAAGAACTTAACTTTCAATTATGCAACGTGCGCAAATATAGAATTCCTCGGATATGGGAAATGCTCCATTGTGAGGGCGAAATAATTACGCGTTTCTCTGCTAACCCAGATTTTATTTGTCACTTTTGATGTGATTAATATCTCGGAAGTTTTTTCGTCCTAATTACAGCCGCGTAGGCTAAAAATTTAATATTTCTTTCATGGCCTTATCAAGTCAACTGGGTCGGGCTGTAAGATTGATTGTGGAGGAGCAGGGTTTTGCCGATGTTGCGCATTAAGCCATCCAAGGGTGAAATTTAATATCCCGCTGTCCGTCGGATATTAATACCGTTTTGTGTACTTACACATTGGTTCTAATATTGACTGCTCCTTGTCCATCTTGTGTGCAGCTACTGCTGTAAAGTATTCTCGCGAATTCATCTGCGAAGGGTGTAACTGTTCGCGTGCTGTTGCTCTTTCGCTTTACGCAATCTCAGTGTACCCTGGATAATTAACACGGTGTTAACTGTCAGTGGGTTTGCTCTTACCCTCAGATATGATTCTAGATATTCCATGCAGAAACTGGTGGTGCAGACCAATGGAGGTGGTTATTTGAAACTGGGATAGCCTGCAAAATGCTAATAACGTATTGATTTAAATACGGCCGTGTAAATTTTAGGATGCAAAGGTCAAGCGACATGGCCACTGCATTGCACCAAGGTATTGAACCCGCGTGCGTTTCGTACGGCCACCAGAAATAGATTGGACTACAACCGTGTAATCCAGCATAGCACACGTAACGGCTAATTCCCAAGCTGGAAACTGGAAAAATTTGTGCATCTCGAGGACCACCCCTCCGGCTATTTCTATCAACCTTGAGGCATATAATTAACTTGAACTCAACACAAGAAACGTTAGGTTAGGTTGACACCCGTATTGCCACTGGAAATAACTCCTTATTTATAACGCCCCGCGACGAAGTGACTTCTGGCGTCTTTAGACGCCGAGGAATGCTCACCGCGAAGAGATAGAGTGCGAACGACGGATGCGATACATTTTGCTTGCCCTATCGATCTATCAATAGACGACGCTTATAAACGCCAGAAACTGAAATACGCCCAAATCCATTCGCCACGAGAACAACTCACAATTCTGTGGTCGGCACTCAAAAGGTTATAAGTCAATTTTTGGCTGAACTGATGCTTTTTCAAATATATTAACAAACAAATAATCTTTGCTCTGTTAAAATGGTACAAGTCACTGTTAAAAGCCTAAATTTCAGGCATGAGAAATTGTAGCATCTACAAAATATGAAAATCTTGTAAAAAGCCTAAATTTCAGGCATGAGAAATCGTAGCATCTACAAAAAAAAAATATTTTGTAAAAAAGCCCAAATTTCAGGCATGAGAAATCGTAGCATCTACAAAATAAGAATATTCTGGTTGGTCAAAAGACTATATGTATACTTGTACCACAGACAATTTAATTCAACTTTCATTAAAATATCTCAAGTATACATATAGCTTTAGAACGTTTTCAGTTGAGTTTTGTAAAACGTCACGTATCCTTTTAAGAGTGTTGCGTGATGTCACTAATGTACAGTAAGTACCAATAATACAACTTATATTGAAAATAGCATTCAAAATCGACCACAGCGATTAAATTTCTACAAAAATTAACGATTTCCTGACTAAGAGTTCATGTAATTTTTGCTGTTACGAAATTAAATTTGGAAATTTCTGTAACAACACTTTAATTTATTTTCCTATGGTATAATGAACTTCTTGATTTCATCCTACATTGATTCTTATTTTTATTGACCCACGACTTATTTCAACACCATCAAACAACATAATTATTCATTATTTTTATTCAATCTTAGGTGGTTTTCATAATTCTTTACCTTATTTTTATTGACCCACGATTTATTTCAATACCATCAAACAAAACAATTATTCATTATTTTTATTTAAGTTTAGGTGGTTTTCATCATTCAAATAAAAACGTAACTCAAAGATGTGATCCTCAGCATGAGGAGTCATATTCTACAATTTCTGGTAAGTTGGAAGTACTATTCTGAGATATTCCGGAAACATAACTTTTTTATGTTTTAAGGGGTCTTAGAGATAATGAGAATAATGCAGACGTGGATATTTGTACATAATTATTCATTATTTTTATTCAATTTAAGGTGGCTTTCATAATTCAAATAAAAACGTAACTCAAAGATGTGATCCTCAGCATAAGGAATCATATTCTACAATTTCTGGTAAGTTAGAAGTACTATTCTGAGATGTACCGGAAATATAACTTCTTTATGTTTTAAGGGGGTCTTAAAGATAATGAGAATAATGCAGACGTGGATATTTGTACATAATTATTCATTATTTTAACTCAATTTAAGGTGGTTTACATAATTCAAATAAAAACCTAACTCAAAGATGTGATCCTCAGCATGAGGAATCATATTCAACAATTTCTGGTAAGTTAGAAGTACTATTCTGAGATATACCGGAAACATGACTTTTTTATGTTTTAATGGGGTCTTAAAGATAATGAGGACAGTGCAGACGTGGATATTTGTACATAATTATTCATTATGTTTATTTAAATTTAGGTGGTTTTCATAATTCAAATAAAAACCTAACTCAAGGATGTGATCCTCAGCATGAGGAATCATATTCTACAATTTCTGGTAAATTAGAAGTACTATTCTGAGATATACCGGAAACATGACTTTTTTATGTTTTAATGGGGTCTTAAAGATAATGAGAATAATGCAGACGTGGATATTTGTAAAAGAGATACTCAAAATTTTGAAATGCCCATAACTCGACCCATACAAAATTTTGATGATGACAATCATTTCAAAGAAATTGATGTCCCAGAATTGACTCCAACATATGAGGTAGCTATGGAAGATTTGGAAGAAGCACCTTTGTTACCAAACTTACTAAGTGACAATGAGCCGACAAAAATCATAAATACCATTGCAAACATCAACTTATATGATGCATCTAATATATTATAGACTGAGGAAACAAAAACTGGAAGTGAACGTAATATTGACCAAGATCCCCACTGCGTTCCTAATGTTGAAGATGATAACGGGTACTTAGACAATGAAGAAGGGAAGTCCACAAAATACAATAATTACCATAAGAGAAAGTTACGTAAAAATTTAGATGATGACAATCATTTCAATGAAACTGATGTCCCAGAATTGACTCCAACATATGAGGTGATTGAAGATTGTGTGATTGTATGGAAGATTTGGGAGGAGTACCTTTGTTACCAAACTTACTAAGTGACAA
The DNA here is from genome assembly GCA_951805005.1 of Othius punctulatus. Lineage (NCBI taxonomy): Eukaryota > Metazoa > Arthropoda > Insecta > Coleoptera > Staphylinidae > Othius > Othius punctulatus. The sequence continues at coordinate 48,477,248 of OX638145.1, read as the reverse complement.
TGAGACAACAATCATAAGTACCATTGCAAACATCATCTTATATGATGCATCTAATATATTACAGAATGAGTAATAGTACTACAGAATAGTAACAATACTTGCAGCTGACTGAAAATCCATGATCACCATGAAAGTTGATAATTTTCGTTTGGATATTCTCTGGATTGAAAATTTTGAAAATTGACTGCTATCCATGAACCATTAAAGTACACAAATTTTCCTTCGGATATTATTTGGATTAACCGAAGGAATCAGATTTCGCCAAGCATTCAGAGACAGGCAATATAATTTACTAAAAATGGAAAACTATCCATAACTCGACCCATACAAAATTTCGATGATGACAATCATTTCAAGGAAACTTATATCCCAGAATTGACTCCAACATATGAGGTAGCTATGGAAGATTTGGAAGGAGCACCTTTGTTACCAAACTTACTAAGTGACAATGAGACAACAATCATAAGTACCATAGCAAATATCATCTTATATGATGCATCTAATATATTACAGAATGAGTAATAGTACTACAGAATAGTAACAATACTTACAGCTGACTGAAAATCCATGATCACCGTGAAAGTTCATAATTTTCGTTTGGATATTCTCTGGATTGAAAATTTTGAAAATTGACAGCAATCCATGAACCATTAAAGTACACAAATTTTCCTTTGGATTGACCAAAGGAATCAGATTTCGCCAAGCATTCAGAGATAGGCAATATAATTGACTTAAGGACATACATATGTAATGAAATGCAATAATTCATAGTCATAGGCAGTTATGTTCTAAAAATATGAAAAATATGCATCCATTTATACCCTAACAAAGCTGGAAATATTCGCTTAAAAATTCCAATACAGAAAAACATGTATTTGATAATAATACATGTTAGAACAAAATAGTGTTGACATGTTAAAATACGTTAAAGATATTATTATTCTAATGATATTTGTACATCATTTTATTTATAATCTCTTTAAATTTTTGTTTTCGGAGCAAATTTATAGAACTATCGACAATGTCTATGACAATTTTGAAAACCATGGAATTTATATACTTCAATGGAAATTTCGAGAAATTTTCTGCATGTTCTGACATAATGCAATTTCTTTAATAATTCTGCAACTTCCAAATTGCAGTTTACAAAATGTCAACAACTATAAATATGCATGAAATAATGAGTTAGAGAAAATGAAAATTGGGAAATTTTGCAGAAATTTCCTAAATATATAATGCTTAATATTTTCTCGATTGGGTGGGAAAAGCAAGAATTAAAGCAATAATAATTTTACAATGTGCGGTTTAGTGTATTGGTTGAGATTTCAGTGCTTCTGTAATCTGCAGACCCAAATACCTATGTAAATATTTGGTTAATATTCTTAAAATCTAATGAAAGTTTAGAAATGCTTTATAATTTTTATCCACATTTTTATAGTAGGATGTAGTATGAACATTTATTCCATATAACATATACATAATATACAACAGAACGTAAGATACAATACAATGTGGAAACACTACTGTATTTTGGAACGATGGTTTTTAAACTTCTGGTGCATGGTTACATATTACATGTAAATATTTTGTTAATATTCTTAAAATCCAATGAAAGTTTAGAAAAGTTTTGTAATTTATATCCACATTTTTTTAGTAGTATGTAGTAAGAACATTTATTCCACATAACATATACATAACATACAATATAACGTGAGATACAATACAATGTGGAAACACGACTGTATTTTGGAGCGATGGTTTTTAAGTTCCTGGTGCATGGTTACATATTACATGTATATATTTGGTTAATATTCTTAAAATCCAATGAAAGTATAGAAATGTTTTATAATTTTTATCCACTTTTTTATAGTAGGATGTAGTATGAACATTTATTCCATATTCCATAGAACGTAAGATACAATACGTAATTACAATATATTTTTGTATTTACAGTAAAAATTCAATAAATGCAACTCCTGTAAATACAGCATTCTCTATTCGCAACTCTCTATAAGAGCAACAATTTTTGATTCATTTTTCCATAAAAAGTAACTGTGGAAAAATGAAGTTAAATTTGTATTTCTGTAACCATCAGCAAATAAGAGAAACTATCAGCAAATGCATTACTTGAAAAAAAACTTTTGGGCCTAGAGTAATTCATTGTTGTCAATTACAATTTTAACAACAATTTTATGCATAATATAACCGTAGAGCCTATTACATTATCGCACCAAATTCATAAATCATAGCTTAAATTCATAAACATATTTTTTATGATAATATTTGAATTGATGCTGAGTAATTAGAAATATTTTATTTACCAATTAAATATTTATATAAAATATAATATAGATAATGACTAATTATAAATATATATTGCAACTTATGATATTTGAGAGATATCCCTCCGAACTTACCTGGTTGTAATTGTCTTGCTTCTTGTTTGTGTTGTACCTTATGTTTATATTAAAATTAACCTAATAACAAATATATGGTGTGTTTGTCTTACTTTCTAATATATGTTAGTATCGGTAAATTCTAGTTTTCGTTAAAATTTTATAACGAATTCGATAATAGTAATACTAGTTAAAAGCATTTTTTTGACAAATAGTTGCATTTATCGAATTTGTACTGTACTATATTTTTCTTAAAATTTTTAGGTCGATCCAATGAAATACTTGAAAGAAAGGCCTGTTGCATTTATCGAATTTGTACTGTACTATATTTCTATTAAAAATTTTAGGTCGATCCAATGAAATACTTGAAAGAAAGGCCTGTTGCATTTATAGAATTTGTACTGTACTTTATTTTTCTTAAAATTTTTAGGTCGATCCAATGAAATACTTGAAAGAAAAGAAACACTTTTGTAATTAGCTTGCATAATTTTGTCGAATTAAAAGTTTCTACAAAAGTTTATGTATAGTGGTTGAAGTTTCAATTGAGTTCTAATCTGGTTTTAGGCATTATCAAATTAGATTCTTCGACTTTCTTCAGACAATGTACTCAATTACTAATAAATAATTTTGAAATCAATTATGTTGTATTAGTATTTGGAGTAAACGTTTATTTGTTTACTGATATGAGTGCCCTATCAGTAACAGTGGAAAAATGAAGTTCAATTTGTATTTCTGTAACCATCAGCAAAATAAGAGAAAGTATCAGCAAAGCAATACTTGAAAAACTCTTTTGAGCCGAGAGTAATTCATTGTTGTACAATTGAGGCGTGAATTTTAAAACTCAATTACTACTAAATAATTTTGAAATCAATTAAGTTGTATTAGTATTTGGACCAAACGTTTATTTGTTTTCTGATATGAGTGCCCTATCAGTAACAGTGGAAAATTGAAGTTCAATTTGTATTTCTGTAACCATCAGCATAATAGGAGAATGTATCAGCAAATGCAATACTTGAAAAACACTTCTGTGCCGAAAGTAATTCATTGTTGTACAATTGAGGCGTTAATTTTAAAACTCAATTACTACTAAATAATTTTGAAATCAATTAAGTTGTATTAGTATTTGGAGTAAACGTTTATTTGTTTACTGATATGAGTGCCCTATCAGTAACAGTGGAAAAATGAAGTTCAATTTGTATTTCTGTAACCATCAGCAAAATAAGAGAAAGTATCAGCAAAGCAATACTTGAAAAACTCTTTTGAGCCGAGAGTAATTCATTGTTGTACAATTGAGGCGTGAATTTTAAAACTCAATTACTACTAAATAATTTTGAAATCAATTATGTTTTATTAGTATTTGGACCAAACGTTTATTTGTTTTCTGATATGAGTGCCCTATCAGTAACAGTGGAAAATTGAAGTTCACTTTGTATTTCTGTAACCATCAGCAAAATAAGAGAAAGTATCAGCTAATGCAATACTTGAAAAACACTTTTGAGCCGAGAGTAATTCATTGTTGTACAATTGAGGCGTGCATTTTAAAACTCAATTACTACTAAATAATTTTGAAATCAATTATGTTGTATTAGTTTCATTATTTGGACCAAACGTTTATTTGTTTTATGATATGAGTGCCCCATCAGTAATAGTGGAAAATTGAAGTTCAATTTGTATTTCTGTAACCATCAGCAAAATACGAGAATTAATTCGCAAATGCAATACTTGAAAAACACTTTTGAGCCGAGAGTTATTCATTGTTGTACAATTGAGGCGCAAATGCAATACTTAAAAAACACTTTTGAGCCGAGAGTAATTCATTCTTGTACAATTGAGGCGTTAATTTTAAAACGTGCACATGTCCAAAAATTAGTTTTGTGGGAAATTTAAAAAAGTTACAGTGGAAGTTATACTCAAAATACTGGGAAAATAAATCAGGCCATTCTATATTAATAATTATTTTATATTAATAATTCTATAATAATAAATGAACGCATTGGCTGCATAACATAACCGCAGATCCTATTACATTATTACATTATCACATCAAATTCATAAATCAGAGCGTAAATCCATAAACATTGCCTTTGATGATATATGAATTGATGCTGAGTAATTAGAAATATTTTGTTAACCTATTAAATATTTATATAAAATATAATATAGGTAATTACTAATTACAAATATATTTTTATTTATCTAAAATTCCTAAAAATATGGTTTCATCTTATATACATTATTGATTTTAGAAAAAAAATTGAATGAGCACTTATCACGTCTGTTATTTTTTGACATTCATATGATTATGGATGTCGCCTCGTGAAATAATATCCACATTTATGAAACAAATAAAAACAGAGCGTTTTTATGCAAAAATATTGTAATCACTGCGTTTTTATACAAACATATTGTAATCAATATATTATAATATAGTATAATAATGTCATATTCTACAACAGCATATTGTATAATATTCAAATTCTATTCGATCGTGTTTCTCATTAAGATGAATTGTTGGCAGGGTCCTACGCATACAATTGCATCGACATGTAGGTACAATACAAGAGGTGCTATTGGAACAGCCCCAATCAGTGTGAATACATCGCATGGCATTAAACACAAACGCCCGATTTAGATGTGTTTAGTCGAATATATCAACGTACATTAGATTAATACACTAATTATTACGCCAGTTGTATTGCTAATTGCACAGAAATCAATGGCCAATACATCCCACTCCCAGTGCCCTCTGAAGATGGACACTTTCCTCCAATATAAGGGGACTGAAACTTTGTTACATGATTAATACATTTCTTACTTCCGAGCATCCGATAAATTCGTCTCCGAACTTCCAAATAACTTTGATGGAAAAAAGTTAATATAATTTTGTCTCCGCCAGTTTGGCAGGAGAGAAATTATGGATTAAATTTTTAATCTCTCATCAGCCGGAGCTCACAGGATCAAAATCAATTTAAGGACCTTATCTCGCTCATACTTCTGCCGTTAGCGAAATCAATCAAGTACGCGAAACTGTTTCGAAGAATAATTAATATATTTATACATAATCTACGTGCTAAATAACATCAATTGATTGTGTCGTTATATTTCTCACAATGTGGAAATACTACTGTATTAAAAAAAATCATAATTTAATGTAAATTATTTAATATTTTATTCTTTGGTTTATTACTGTGATTATTGCTTTATAAAATAAGTTATACCAAATTTCAAGTTAAATATGGTTTATTTCATAATTTTCAGGCAGAGATCCAACTACATCTCATCAAGAAGAAAGGGGAAAAATCGAAAACCAATAAGGAATTATGAATCAAGGAATGAAGGAGGTCGTCTGTACTGTCCAATATCATACATTTCTGCTAAAATTGGTTCACTGATTTGGAAACTAGAAAGACATACCCTGAAGTGAAGCTGACTGAACAGCTGAATCCATTTCAACTAATTTTACCGGAGAGAAAAATCGAAAAATTTCAACGATTTTATACGTGTGCGGTTTTCGAAGCCACTTCTCAAATGGATTAAAGCTGTACATAACCTTTCCTCAGATTCACATTATATCTTAATAATCAATGCAACATAAATTTGATTATTGTGGCTTATAACGTTCTCCATATTAATATGCAATAGTTTTATTGCAGCTATAAAATATCGTTCCCTACAAATTATATGTAGTTAAAGATTTTTCTTTACAGATTTTTTTTATATCTGTAATATTTTCGGAATTATTGATAAGAAACAAAAATATGAATAGAGTGAACACTCGCTTTCAAAATACATGCACTTAGAGATTTTTATTTACAGAATTGTTTTTAATATCTGTAATATTTTCTGAATTATTGATAATTGAATTGTTGACACTTTTGATATTCGATTGTTCCATTTTTGGAAAACTAGATTTGGTTCCAAAAGAGTCAGACTTTCTAAATTATTGACACTTTCGGTATTCGATTTTCCATTTTTGGAAAACTAGATTTGGTTCCAAAGGCGTCAGACTTTCTAAATTGTTGACACTTTCGGTATTTGATTTTTCCATTTTTGGAAAACTAGATTTGGTTCCAAAGGCGTCAGACTTTCTAAATTGTTGACACTTTCGGTATTGGATTTTTCTAAATTGTACTCTATTAATTGCAATTGTATTGTATTAATTATCTTGAGCAGTTTTTGACTTATCGTGTCCACAGAAAAGGAATCACATCCACCACATGTATAAAAATTACATAAACTTCAGTTTGTATTTCTGAAACCATCAGCCAAATAAGAAAAAGTATTAGTAAATGCAATACTTGAAAAACACTTTTCAGCCAAGAGTAATTCATTGTTGTACAATTGAGGCGTTAATTTTAAAACGTGCACATGTCCAAAATCAGTTTTGTGGGATATTTAAAAAAAACCTACAATGGAAGTTTAGAATTAAACCGTATATATATATATATATATATATATATATATTCTCCTTATATCAATTTTTAAAACATAATATCGACAAAAATATAATATATAAGATTGACTATCCGATAGTTTAATTTTTGCAAACCCTTTTCAAATCGATTATGTTGCTATAACAAACTTTCTACAATTTTTTGGGCATGAAAACAATGATAAAAAATGAAAAAAATCTACATGAAAATGAATGTTCGTCTACATCGTCTGTTCGTATGCATTTGACATAAAACGTCTTCTGCTGTGTTTGAAACATCCCTATTAATTTCGAACTCAACTGAAGTGAATGATGTTATTATTACAGGATTGCGCAGAACAACTTTGTTCATAAATGTCTTCCTGATATATCCGTCTGTACCCTCTTTGTTGGGCCCACTTTCACATAAATGATTGGCCGGGAGCAATACATTCCAATTCGGAACGGTGCCAAAAGACTTTGTGAACCTCTGTTCTAATTCAACTCTAATCAATTTTTCTCTCCAGGTCTGAAGGAGCTGGCAAGCTTTTGTGAGCTTTTTGTACTCAAATAACCATCCATTGTATAATTTCCATGATCAGTTCAAATGCTGCAGTAAATCCTAATGAAGGTATGTATGGATTCAGAATTTAGTTTTGCAGGGTTAACTACACCAATAAAGCTCATAGCACATGCCGATTTTAGTTTGTTAGTTTGTTAGTGGTTAACTATGGAGCTCAAAGCACATAGCAGATTTAATTTAAGATTTTTGTCTGTAACGATGGTTACGAAATAAAGATATTTACAATTTAAGATTTCTACTGAACCCCTTTTTCTTAGTTATATATGTATATATATATATATATATATATATATATATATATATATATAATCCATTCGTTTTTAAGCCATTTGCGCAAATTTCCAACGCGCATTATGTACAATGAAATTCAATGCAATAAAGCTCGGGGGATTTCCCTTTTTTTCATATTCTACAACTCAATGTCCTATAACTCTGTAATCCTCTCTGCAGGTTTGAACTCGCCGATTTTATTTGTAAATATTTTCACCTTGATAACTAAATTATTTCAAAATAAAAACCATATTCCTAAAATTGTCATGAAAACTAGACGATTTTTTCGATAATTAAATTATTACAATTTTATTTTTTGCAAATCAATGATACACTGATTTTACTGAGCAATTTCGTATGCATTCCATTTTTGTAATTTTGGATAAAATGCTTCGCATTTAACAAAATGTTTTTGATTATTATTATTATCTATTATTTTTTAAAGTAAATTTTTCCAACTAATATATATCTTCGGTTATGGCGACTGACACTGAATACACTTGGTTACACAGATATTTTTATCAATTAATAATCATCTACAATTTTTTTAGAGGATTTTTTCGATTATTAAATTATTCTAATTTTATTTTTTGTAGATCAATGATACACTGCTTTTACTGATCAATGTCGTATGTATTACATTTTTAAAATTTTGAATAAAATGCTTCACATTTAAGAAAATGTTTTTGTCATTTTAGTATGACAAACTAATGTTATTTTTTTAACTCAATTTTAGAAGTATATGTTAATTTACTATATAGTGGTTTAAGAGACCTGTACTTACTTTCAGTAAGTTTGTTTCAGTTTTGTGTTGTATTGTATTGTATTGTATTGTATTATTGTTTGTACTTACTTTCAGTCATCTAATGTACATTTCTCTTATATTAGAAATTAATTTAATAAAATAATTAGGAGACATTCTTTCTATAACAATAGGCATAAAACTATGATTAGCTCCACAAATTTCAGAACATTAGCCAAAGAATATTCCTGTTTGGTTAAGAAAAAATATAATTTGGTTTTATCGTCCAGGAGTTTTTTTCGATTTTAACTTTTAAAGCTGGAATAGTTCAAGAATGAAGAAAATCTGCTGCAGTTACTATTATTCGAATCTGAGAATTATAAGGGACTGTATCCTTAAGTATACAGTACTACTGTATAATACGATTATCAACATCTAAAAGACGAAAATTAAAAGAATTTGCTTCATTTAAGGGAATTATATAAGAATCAAGTTCAATGTTTTTGAAATCTGAATATTCATAAGATCAATATCATTGATGTCCAATAGTTTGTTAAAAGCGCGGAAATAAAAATAATAACAAGAAGATTATTAATATTTTTAATGAAGATAGAATTTCTGGAGATTAAGATAATAGCAAATAATAAAATTTTTGATGCTAAGGCTTGAGGAATAAAATATTTTAAGGATGCTCCATTAGAAAATAGTTTTTTTTCTATTATTTATGTAGTCAAATCTACCAACTTAATCGCTCATTTCATTTATGCTAGGGAGATACCGTTTGAAGTTTAGTAGTCTAAATTAATCAACTTAGATGCTCATTTGTTTCATACTAGGTTTGTTGTTTGTTTTACCTTGAGGGCAAATATCTTTCTGAGGAGCAACTATATATATATATATATATATATATATATATATATATATATATATATATATATATATATATATATATATATATATATATATATATATATATATATATATATATATATATATATATATATATATTATTATTATTATTAGGAACAACTATTATTACTAATTTAGTTTTAGCTATTCCTTATTTAGGAACCAGAATTGTTCAATGATTATGAGGAGGATTTTCAGTTGACTCTCGACATACATAAACATTACGGCAAAACTAAAGAAGCACAAATTCTGGGATAAACGGCACAAATTAGCACAAATTAAGCACCAATTATTGGTATAAAAAATTATTAATTCAATGTTGGGGGGAAGGGGTAACTTCACGGACCCTATAATATCATTAAATAAATCTATTCATCTAGGATAGGATCATTTTATTTTGCAAAATTTAATAAATGTTTCATTTTTTCCATTTCAGTTTAATTGAATGTGTAAAATATCGTAGAAACCTTCTTGAAATTCAGCAATTAGCAACTTGTCCTCTAGAAATACTATGTAATTGCAAGGACACGCATAATATGGAAACACATATTTTGCACGTGCATTGCTAATGTTGCTAATGTGATTTTGTCATCATACATGCAACGCTTCTCCCATTAATTCTAAAGTAGTAGTTCCTAGTGAAAACGAACAGTGTAATGATTGAGTTAAGGCTCATAAGTTGGAGCCTAAATTCGTTACGCCACGTAATGGTCTTGCATCGATATGCCTCGATATAATCAATAGCTATGTAGTTCGCCTATATAAAATTGTTCACTCCCTTCCTTTCGGATTTACCTTTTCTATGGCATGTTCAACAAAACATCAGTTGTTTGATTTATTTAATCACAAATAACAGTTGAAAAACGGAAATTGCGGAGAATTCTAGAAAAATCTCTCATAGTTTTCCTCGGGTTCGATTTATTTATTTCTCAGAAAATCGAAAATTTGTTAATTGATGATACTAAAGTAATCAGCATAAAGCATAACAAATATTTTTAATATTCGATATTTATATTATTGCGAAATTTTGTTTTGTTTTGTTGATTCCGTTGTATACCTACATTTCTTGAATGTATGTGAAGCTGGATATTTGTTACGAGCAAAGCGTTTCAACATGCATGAGTTGTAGGATATGTTAGGCTCTTGAAGGTAGAGAGCAATATCGACGTGATGTCTGACAGGGGAAACGAATGTAGGAGAGAGAGGCGCCATGCCACAAACCTCTTTATAACACATATATCATAATTTCTACATATATTTACCGTATATGCGGAGAAATAAATTCGAGTCTGCGTTGTTTCAGCGCCGTTTCTGGGCTTGATGATTCCACTCTATCCGTCTACGTCAAGAGGGCGGAACCGCGGTTTCCCACCCCCACCAAGCCCCTTTTGTGCTGGGGAAGCATGCAATTTACACACTTTTTACAGCACGCGGAGATTGATCTCCCACCGAGAAGCAATTTGCATCGTCACCAACAACCGATCCTAGTTATAATCCTCGTTCCTGTTACGACTGAAAGTACCATCATTAATTCCACCGGCATAACATCTTGTACAAAAGGACTAAAATGTTTAGTTGTCTTCACGTGCAAATTAATTGATCTCATGAACTTAAATATTAAATCGAAACGAATTATTTCATTACGATTCCTTGGAACAAAATGTTCAGGAACTTGCATGTGTTCATGAACTACAGCCTGCTGACCAATGACTCCCGTTTACCTAATTTATCTCTTCATTATACAAGTTGTACCTAATTGTACTTGCAATTTCTTGTACTTGCAAGAAATTATATTTAAAACAATTCAATGTTTCAGCCATTAAACATAATTTTATCACTGTTTGCTTACATCAAATTTATTACTTTTTGGGATATACATATCCCTAAGCCAAGAAGAAGAAGGATATCCTGGCTCAGAAATTTAATTGGTTCGGATTAACATGAAGCCAACTATTTAGAACAGTTGTTAATAAAGATAGGATTGCCATGGCGATTTCCAACCTCCGATAGGAGATGGGACTTTAAGAAGAAGAAGCCAAAAAAATGAGATTTGGTAACCAAACAATTTTCATTCAATACTTGTCAGTATATCTCTTTTGCAACTTTTTCCACTCATGCATACATACCATAGCATACATCGCATACCATAGCATGCCATAGATACATACGATAGCAATTACTCCTATTTAGCTTAAACTTCAAACCATACCAATGCTTCCTGGTTAAAGTGTGACTATATAGATTAGATTATGTCATATCTAATATGCCGTAATATGCTATACTACGAGATTAATGTTATCTGATAATATGAGCCACTATTGTACTTTTGAAGTAGAACTTGACTCAAACTCAATATCTGCTCAAGCTAACCAAGCAAAGAAAATGCCACTATTTACCTCCAGTAATATAGGCGAATTTGAGTATTTATTTTCTCGTCATTACAGTATGGACCACCATGGTTGTTTTGACAATGATGATGATCTTTTTGAATATTTCTGGGACAGCTTCAAATGGTGTCTGGATGTAGCTTGCCCAAGACTAAGTAGGAAGTTCTCAATCAAACATAATAATAAAAAAATCAGTGCAACCCGTAGAAAAGAAATGAATGCTCTATATATTTTAAATCAAATCAGTAACGTAATTAAATCCGACGAATATAACGAAACTTTAAGGCAGAAGTGACAATCAGTAAGAGACAGTATTATACGTGAATCAATTTCCCACAACGTTAAAAAAATTGTCGAGTCCGAAATATGACTAAGACTTTGTTGAGCATTGTACATAATTGTACATTGTACAATTGATGGCACTGCTATCAGCAACTGATTTGCTAATCATTCACTCAACATGAGATAGAAGAAATTATATCGAGGCTTCACAACAAGTACTCGTGTGGCATTGACCAAGTCCCAATCAAACTTTTGAAGTTCTTTAGGGAATCACTATCTGCAGTTATCACAGATCTTAATAACAAATCTCTGGAATTTGGGGAATTTCCATCAATGCTCAAGATGGGCAAAATTGTTCCACTCTTTAAAAAAGGGGGGAAAATATGATTACAAACTTTAGACCTATCACATTACTAAACGTGTTGTGCCAAGATAGACCATCCATTTTCAATTTCTCAATTATTCTTGCTTTTAAAAGCACAAATTTGAGGGGCCATTCCAAACTCTGGGTTTTTATTATATAACATGATTTTTATATTTTACGAAAATAATGAAATTAGTACATACAATATAAAAATAGTATATAGTATTACAGCGGTATTTATAAAAATTTATACCGGGGTTTAGCGGTGTTTTACAAACGGTTGCTAAGATTACTAACCGTAAACCACCATTAGACCGCACCTCATTTTTTATGAATAACACTGTACGACTTTTTTGAATTGTGAAAATAAAAATTTTTAGACGAAAAATGAGATTTTGTATAATTTAATTTTGATCGTTTCTGCCTTTAAACATTAATAGAGAAAATTTACATGAAACATTATATAATAAAACATTTTTACTTTAATTTACATAGTTAAGTACAGTATTGCATATAAGACGAAATATAAAACAAAAAGGTTAAAAGCAAGAAGATTTAATGAAATACTGGGAAAATACTTGCAATAAAATATTGCTGATTTTTAAATTTTCATGAATAACACTGTACGACTTTTCAGAAATGTGAAAATAAAAATTTTTGGACGATAAATGAGATTTTGTACAATTTAATTTTGATCGTTTCTGTCTTTAAACATTAATAGAGAAAATTTACATGAAACATTATATTATAGAACATTCTTACTTTCATTTACGTAGTAAAGTACAGTATTGCATATAAAACGAAATTTAAAACAAATAGGTTAAAAACCTGAAAATTTAATGAAATACTGGGAAAATACTTGCAACAAAATATTGTTGATTTTTAAATTTTCATGAATAACACTGTACGAGTTTTCAGAAATGTGAAAATAGAAATTTTTAGACGAAAAATGAGATTTTGTACAATTTAATTTTGATCGTTTCTACCTTTAAACATTAATAAAGAAAATTTACATGAAACATTATATTATAGAATACTCTTACTTTCATTTACGTAGTAAAGTACAGTATTGCATATAAAACGAAATTTAAAACAAATAGGTTAAAAACCTGAAAATTTATTGAAATACTGGGAAAATACTTGCTACAAAATATTGCTGATTTTTAAGTGTTCATGAATAACACTGTACGACTTTTCAGAAATGTGAAAATAAAAATTTTTGGACGATAAATGAGATTTTGTACAATTTAATTTTTATCGTTTCTGTCTTTAAACATTAATAGAGAAAATTTACATGAAACATTATATTATAGAACATTCTTACTTTCATTTACGTAGTAAAGTACAGTATTGCATATAAAACGAAATTTAAAACAAATAGGTTAAAAACCTGAATATTTATTGAAATACGGGGAAAATACTTGCAACAAAATATTGTTGATTTTTAAATTTTCATGAATAACACTGTACGAGTTTTCAGAAATGTGAAAATAAAAATTTTTAGACAAAAAATGAGATTTTGTACAATTTAATTTTTATCGTTTCTACCATTAAATATGAATAGAGAAAATTTACAGGAAGCATTATATTACAGAACATTCTTACTTTCATTTACGTAGTAAAGTACAGTATTGCATATAAAACGAATTTTAAAACAAAATGGTTAAAAACCTGAAAATTTATTGAAATACTGGGAAAATACTTGCAATAAAATATTGGTGATTTTTAAATTTTCATGAATAACCCAGTAAGACTTTTCTGAAATGTGAAAATAAAAATTTTTAGACGAGAAATTAGATTTTGTACAATTTAATTTTGATCGTTTCTGCCATTAAATATGAATAGAGAAAATTTACATGAAGCATTATATTATAGAACATTTTAACTTTCATTTACGTTGTAAAGTACAGTATTACAGTATTGCATATAAAACGAAATTTTAAACAAATAGGTTAAAAAACTGAAAACTTATTAAAATACAAGGAAAACACTTGCACTAAAATATTGTTGATGATACAAAACGTTAAAAAATATAATTGAAATGCAAATTTCAAAAAGGGCTCCTCTCGAGGAGGATTCAAAATAGACTATTTTGCTCTGTTTTCATGTACAGATATACAGGGTGATCACATTTACGACGCCCACCATTAGGATCTATTAAACGGAAATATATACAGAGTTGGTCAAATGGGATAAAAAATTCTCATGTTTGTGCCTTTCAATATACTGAAACGAAATCCGGGATATCTTGCACAGTTCCTGAAATATCGCTGAAAAACAGAAAAAGTGCACTTTCCTTTTCCTTTTAAACTTTTTTACGTTTGATGGAAATTTTTACGAAACTTGGCACTCTTACATTTTTCGACGTGAGCTTTCTAATGACAGTACCATTTTCTGCGCCAACTAGATGTCCAAATTTTCATAGTCAACTTTTGATTTTTACAACAGTCCACAGCTGTTTAATTTTTGCATCAAATTTTTAAATTATCGATTTTTGGTGGTAAATAATGTCACATTACCCATGTGTAATACATGGTTGAAATTAGAATTTTTCACTCTTTTGAATGCTATTAAAATTCAATATTGCGGCCATAAGAAAATCCAACTGCTGTGGACTGTTTGGGAATCTAGTTGGCGCAGAAAATGTTTGGTACTGTCATCAGAAAGCTCACGTCGAAAAATGTAAGAGTGCCAGGTTTCGTAAAATAAAGTGCACTTTTTCAGCGATATTTCAGGAACTGTGCAAGATATCCCGGATTTCGTTTCAGTATATTGAAAGGCACAAAAATGAGAAACTTTTATCCCATTTGACCAACTCTGTATGTATTTCCGTTTAATAGATCCTAAAGGTGGGCGTCGTAAAAGTGGCCATCCTGTATATTGATATATTATGAATGAGAAAAGCTATTTTTTCATAGTAGTCAAAGAGTAGATTTAATAAAACTGCTCAAATAAGTTAAATAGTACAAAATAAATTCCGGAATGTTTAGTTTTCCGAGTGGTTAAAGAGTAATTTTAAAGAAAAAAACTGCTCAATTAAGCCAAATGGTTCAACAGAAATTCAGGCTCTTATTTGGTTTTCATAGAGGTGAAAGGGTAATTTTAGAGAGAAAAAAAATTGCTCAAATTTTATTATCGGGCTCGTCTCCGATGTTTTTCCGATGTGTTCGAAATTTGAAACGTCTTTTTTTTATAGTAGTCAAAGAGTAATTTTAATAAAACTTCTCAAATAAGTTAAATGGTTCAAAAGAAATTTCTGAATTTTTGGTTTTCCGAGTGGTTAAAGAGTAATTTTGGAGAAAAAAACTCTTCAAATAAGTCAAATGGTTCAACAAAAATTCAGGCTCTTATTTGGTTTTTATAGAGGTGAAAGATTGAAAGAGAGAAGAAAAATTGCTCAAATTTCATTTTCGGAGATGAGCCGTTTTCGAAACTTGAAACGTTGAAAAACTTTCGATGTGAAAATTGTGAGAAAATGGATTTGGTTTCGATATTATTGCTATAGAAAGTCGAAAGTGAAACCTTTGTTTTTAAAAAGCTAAATATTTATGAAAGACAGAAAAATAAGTTAATGAATGGGCAACATTTTATTAAATCCAAATAATTGATTTGAAAAGGCTCATTAAAGCCTGCCAGATGAGTGGTGACTTTTTCAGTTGTTTGTTTTTGCCAGATGTACATTTCATTAACTTGCCCTTTATGATTTCACATTAGTAAATCTTAACTAGTTACCTGAAAATGCATATATCTATCGTTTAATAAAAAAGTTCCCCATATGATGCCTACTTTTGGCGGTCACTGCATATTTTTCAATGAATCACGGATTACGTCATTTGATTTACTTAATCTCAAATAACAGTTGAAAAACGGAAAATGCGGAAAATTCTCGAAAAATCTCTCATAGTTCTCCTCGGTTTCGATTAATTTTTTTCTCGGAAAATCGAAAAGTTGAATAGGTGATTTTTTATAGAAATTCAATTCTAAACAACTTTTGTTTGACCCTTTATTTAATGCATAGTTTATGAGATATTTGAAGTTTTTGGCTGAAAAACGCGAAAAATAATATACAGGGTATCATTAATATGATAAATCTCGATTGCATCTACACGTTTAATGATATCGAAATGAACCAAATAGCACTGAAAACGGGAGGCCATAGTGCAGTTTGTAATATTATTTGACAGTATACAGGATGTACAATTTTTGTAGAGCAACGTTTAACCTATTTTTTTTAATGATTATCCTAGTTTTTTTTAATGGCTCCCTGTATAACTTTACATATTTTAATATGCCTCTTTTTTTAATCTGTATAAATCCGTTTGGTGTTTGCAATTCTCTTTAACCCTTCAGAAGTTTTTTTTCTCTTCTAAATATTAATGTGTAAAAAAATCGCAGGGCACTTGTTTTGGGATGTTAGGTTAGGACTTTGCCCATGTCTAAACATCTGTCTGGGGTATCTTTTGGCAGCAAGAAACTAGTCGCCAGTTGCCAGAGGAAATAACTCCCAAATACACATTGAAAATGTGCGATTTTTAGTTTACGTTAATGAAAATTTAAATCACACAAACCCGAGAAGTGTATAAATTCATTAATTATTTTTTTTATTAAATTGGCGAATTTCTTTGAAAATAAAATACTTGAACTTGAAGACAAGTGAGGCAATATTTGATTTGAAAAACTTAAACAAAATCATAGCGCTGGTTGGTCAGATTTCACAAAAATTATCAGAAGCAGAAAACCAGTTAGTTCAATGCAAAAATAAATGGAGCAATATTTTTATTCTGTTCTACTATCAAGATATTTTTTGCCGACGGCAATTAAAGCTTGCAGACAAATATGCTTTGCAAATGTAGGAAATGCATTCACGAAATAAAAGTTTGGGCCATACCGGGGGGCGATTCAATGCCCATTGTTTCTGCAATGAAAACGTATTGTGCCGAGTAATTCCTTCACACCGCATAATGTTTGCGTGTAAAAGCATTGCCAATCCGACCCCCTTTATAATTAACTTGAATAGATTTCATTGTTGGAAACACAAGCTAATTAACAACACAATTTTATACCCGTTCAATAACTACAGCAAATATTGCTTGTCTCGATTATGTTCATTCTTGCGATAAACATGCTGTTATTTTACATTCTACGACGATATTAAGGGAAATAATAACGCAGCAGAGCAACGTACAGAATTTATATTATGTGATGTTTACTACATCGTTCCAATAACGTTACAACATTATTCCGCGTGGAGTTTATTCTTTTGCATTTATTTTTGTGTATTTTCGCAATGAATAATAACAAAAAACAATTAATTCTGTTGTTTACATAAATAGAGATTGTAATAATACTGAGAGGAATTAATAATGGAATCGAACGAGAATTGGAATTCTCGTACCAACACACTGGATTTGTTACATGATAGTTTTGCTTATTATTAATTTGTAATCTTGGCTGAATTACAAAACCACATCAATTAATGCTACAATTTTTTTCAGTCTTATCAATATAGTCATTAAAACATATTCATTAAGAGCTTTCGAACGATTATATATTTCTTAATTCAGAACACAAGAAATATTCTTATTAATATTAACTGCCATGATTTCAACTAAATACGTTTGCTTGGTATAATTACCAGTTCTCTCAGGCATTTATTAAAGTTGTTCACATATTTCCCTAGAAAGTAAACATTCCGTTTTTTTAATTATCAAAATGTAATTTATGTATTTGCACGATTTAAATATTTGTATAATTTTTAATTAAATTCTGTATGTATCATTATATACATACAAATGTACATACAAATTGCAACTCTCCCGGATTATTTATTCCTCGACTGTACAAATGGGCAAATTTCGATGTTCTAATAGGGAATCTTGTTAACTGTAACAGGTATGATAAAATGTCAAATGATGTAAAGCTCTTGTGAAAATTTGCTGTCTTATCACGGAAAACTATTGACAAATGAATCTTAATTGTTAATGTTGTTAATGTGTTAATGGAAAATTGTTACCAAAATATTTCTAAATTATAATTATACAGGGTCCGTCATTTCAGCTCCCGCCTTCAATAGCTCAGTTACTAATTGAGTTAGGATTTTGATATTTTGCAGCCTTCAGTTGCTTTCTTGGGTGTATTTCAGGAAAATATTTTTGATTATACAGGGTGTCCCAAAAAAGTGTGACGTCATCATGATGTATATTTTTAGATTGCATGGTATATTTTTTGTTACTTATTTGGATGCCTCTTATAGATGCCTACATACCCATAAAATTTGATTGAAATCGGTTTAGTAACATTAGCACAAATAAATAAAAACTGAAAAAAATCAGTTTTGCACCATTGGTTAAGAAAATTAATAAGGGATAAAAATAATGCCTCGTTAATAAAACCATACAAGATACTCATTAAATAAGGTCTGACAGTTGCGTTAACTAAGTTTTGTTGACATGCATTATACAGAGTGTCCAAAATTTAGTGTCAAACTTTTCAAACTTTAAAGCACATTATTTTTCTTATTTTAAATTGGAACCCCAGTATATTTTTATGTAATTCCATGCGGAATTAAAAGACAAACATTTTTCCTAATTACAACATTATCTCAATTCCTAACACATTCAAAGACATTTGCAGAAAACTCGTTTTATCAACAATTCCAATGGCCATTTTAATTAATCAAAATCGAAGGTGGGTTTGAAAAACAATTTATTGACATTAAAGTTTAACAAAGTGACAAGAGCCATTGTTGACTGTAGTAATATAAAAGTTTAAAACTGTTTTAGCTAAGGTCTTTATACCCAAGATACCAAAATTACTTTTTGTTATGGAAAATATGATTTTCATAATATGACAAATATTATGACCTATATTGACAAATATGGATATGACTTTCATATTCGCATTTCAAAATTACATTCAACGTGTTACGAAGAGTGTCATTTCACACTCGTCTTCGTTTGTGCCTTCAAGAGGGCGGCAGACATATAGAACATAAGTTCTAGCAATTAATTAATTTTAGAAATGCACAGTTATGTTATGTATTTACGAAATTTTATTACTAAAACTATTTTTTATACAAAATTTAATACTTTTACGATGTGTAATAGGTTTAGACGAAGATCTGTGAAACCTTTAATACTGTCGAGATATTAATTGCAACTACAAAACATGTTATGTCACTAAATTGTTTTTCATAGTCACTTTCGAGTTTTATTCATTAAAGTGGCTATTGGAATAGTTGATAAATCGAGTTTTCTGCACATAACTTTCAATGTGTTAGGAATTGCGATAGAGTTGTAATTAGGAAAAATGTTTGTCTTTCAATTCCACATGGAATGACATAAAAATATACAGGGGCTCCAATTTAAAATAAGAAAATTAAAGTGCTTTAAAGTTTGAAAAGTTTGACACTA
The DNA here is from genome assembly GCA_951805005.1 of Othius punctulatus. NCBI lineage: Eukaryota > Metazoa > Arthropoda > Insecta > Coleoptera > Staphylinidae > Othius > Othius punctulatus. The sequence continues at coordinate 48,457,492 of OX638145.1, read as the reverse complement.
AATTTTGGACACTCTGTATAATGCATATCAATAAAACTTGGTTAACGCAACTATCAGACCTTATTTAATAAGTACCTTATATGGTTTTATTAACAAGGCATACTTTTATCTCTTATTAATTTTCTTAACCAATGGTGCAATACTGATTTTTTTCAGTTTTTATTTTTTTGTGGTAAAATCACTGAACCGATTTTAATAAAATTTCACGGGTATGTAGGCATCCCTAGAGGGCACCCAAATAAATAACAAAAAGTATACCATGCAATTTAAAAATACATATCATCATGACGTCACACTCTTTTGGGACACCCTGTATAATCAAAAATATTTTCCTAAAATGCGCCACAGAATGCAAGTAAAGTCTGCAAAATATCAAAATAATAACTCAATTAGTAACTGAGCTACAGAAGACGGGAGGTGAAATGACGGACCCTGTATATAATTATATTTATCTCGTGGGTTCTATGGATTGCTAGTCATGGAAAACTAGTGTGAAATTTTGCGGTCTTGTCATGGAAACTATTGAGAAAATTGATATAGAACATCATTCCCAAATTTTTAATGAAACGATTGTTTTCATGACAGTTCATGGAATGTAAATCATGTAAAACTCTTGTGAAAATTTGCTCGGAAAACTATTGACAAATAACATTCATAATGGAAAATTGTTACTAAATTATTTCTAAATTATAATTACATTTCCCTCGTAAGTTCTATGGATTGTTTATCATGGAAAACTCGTGGGAAACTATGCGGTCTTGTCAAGGAAACTATTGAGAAAATTCATATAGAACATCATTCCCAAATTTGTAATGAAACAGTAGTTTTCATGACAGTCCATGGAATGTAAATCATGTAAAACTCTTGTGAAAATTTGCTCGGAAAACTATTGACAAATAACATTCATAATGGGTAAATTGTTACTAAATAATTTCTAAATTATAATTATATTTCTCTCGTAAGTTCTATGGATTGTTAATCATGGAAAACTCGTGGGAAACTTTGCGGTCTTGTCAAGGAAACTATTGAGAAAATTCATATAGAACATCATTCCCAAATTTTTAATGGAACAGGTGTTTTCATGACAGTTCAGAGAATGTAAATCATGTAAAACTCTTCTGAAAATTTGCTCGGAAAACTATTGACAAATAACATTCATAATGGAAAATTGTTACTAAATTATTTCTAAATTATAATTATATTTCTCTCGTAAGTTCTATGGATTGTTAATCATGGAAAACTCGTGGGAAACTTTGCGGTCTTGTCAAGGAAACTATTAAGAAAATTCATATAGAACATCATTCCCAAATTTGTAATGAAACAGTTGTTTTCATGACAGTCCATGGAATGTAAATCATGTAAACCTCTTGTGAAAATTTGCTCGGAAAACTATTGACAAATAACATTCATAATGGAAAATTGTTACTAAATTATTTCTAAATTATAATTATATTTCTCTCGTAAGTTCTATGGATTGTTAATCATGGAAAACTCGTGGGAAACTTTGCGGTCTTGTCATGGAAACTATTGAGAAAATTCATATAGAACATCATTCACAAATTTTTAATGGAACAGTTGTTTTCATGACAGTTCATGGAATGTTAATCATGTAAAACTCTTGTGAAAATTTGCTCGGAAAACTATTGAGAAATAACATTCATAATGGAAAATTGTTACTAAATTATTTCTAAATTATAATTATATTCTCTCGTAAGTTCTATGGATTGTTGATCATGGAAAACTCGTGGGAAACTTTGCGGTCTTGTCAAGGAAACTATTGAGAAAATTCATATAGAACATCATTCCCAAATTTTTAATGAAACAGTTGTTTTCGTGACAGTCCATGGAATGTAAATCATGTAAAACTCTTGTGAAAATTTGCTCGGAAAACTATTGACAAATAACATTCATAATGGAAAATTGTTATTAAATTATTTCTAAATTATAATTATATTTCTCTCGTAAGTTCTATGGATTGTTAATCATGGAAAACTCGTGTAAAACTTTGTGGTCTTGTCATGGAAATTATTGAGAAAATTCATAAAGAACATCATTCCCAAATTTTTAATGGAACAGTTGTTTTCATGACAGTTCATGGGATGTTAATCATGTAAAACTCTTGTGAAAATTTGCTCGGAAAACTATTGACAATTATCATTCATGATGGAAAATTGTTACTAAATTATTTCTAAATTATAATTATATATAATTATATATTTCTCCTGGGTTCTATGGATTGTTAATCATGGAAAACTTGTGTGAAACTTTGCGGTCTTGTCATGGAAATTATTGAGAAAATTCATATAGAACATCATTCCCAAATTTTTAATGGAACAGTTGTTTTCATGGTGGCTCATGGAATGTTAATCATGTAAAACTCTTGTGAAAATTTGCTGTCTTGTCACGAAAAACTATTGATAATTAACATTCATAATGGAACATTGTTACCAAATTATTTCTAAATTATAATTATATATAATTTTATTTCTTTCGTGGGTTCTATGGATTGTTAATCATGGAAAATCATGCGGTCTTGTCATGGAAACTATTGAGGAAATTCATATAGAATATCATTCCCTAATTTTTAATGGAACAGTTGTTTTCATGACAGTTCATGGAATGTTAATCATGTAAGACTCTTGTGAAAATTTGCTGTCTTGTCACGGAAAACTATTGACAATTAACATTTCTAATGGAAAACTTTTACCAAATTATTTCTAAATTATAATTATATTTCTTTCGTGGGTTCTATGGATCATGGAAAACTCGTGTGAAACTTTGCGGTCTTGTCATGGATACTATTGACAAAATTCATATAGATCATCATTCACAAATTTTTAATGCAACAGTTGTTTTCATGACAGTTCATGGAATGTTAATTATATAAAACTCTTGTGAAAATTTGCTGTCATGTCACGGAAAACTACTGACAATTAATATTCACAATGGAAAATTGTTACTAAATTATTTCTAAATTATAATTGTATTTCTCTCGTGGGTTCTATGGATTGTTTATCATGGAAAACTCGTGTGAAACTTTGCGGTCTTGTCATGGAAACTATTGTGAAAAATCATATAGAACATCGTTAACAAATGTTTAATGGAACAGTTGTTTTCATGACAGTTTATGGTATGTTAATAATGTTAAACTGTTGTGAAAATTTGCTGTCATGTTACAGAAAACTATTCACAATTAATATTCATAATAGTGCTCTTGTACTAGAAAGAAATTGCTAACATCAAAATGCATTGTGAAAATCTAAAAATGTAAAAAATACTTCGCCCCTCGCATTATTTATAATAATAATAGTAATTATTACAGTAATGATTCTGATTTGATTAATTATTAGTATCTACATAAGTAGCTACATGTGTTCAGCATTCTCTGATGATTTGTCAAAGCAACGAGCAATGGGCACTGCCGAATATTAATGTTAATAGAATGTTAATCATGGAAAACTCTTGTGAAAATTAATTGTCTTGTCATGGAAAACTATTGAGAAAATTCATAATAGAACATCATTCCCAAATTTTTAATGGAACAGTTGTTTTCATGACAGCTCATGGAATGTCAATCATGTAAAACTCTTGTGAAAATTTGCTGTCTTGTCGCGGAAAACTATTGATAATAAACATTCATAATACAAAATTGTTACAAAATTATTTCTAAATTATAAGTATATATAATTATATTTCTCTCGTGGGTTCTATGGATTGTTAATCATGGAAAACTCATGTGAAACTTTGCGGTCTTGTCATGGAAACTATTGAGAAGATTCATATTGAACATCATTCCCAAAGTTTTAATGGAACAGTTGTTTTCATGGCGGCGCATGGAATGTTAATCATGTAAAACTCTTGTAAATATTTGCTGTCTTGTCACGGAAAACTATTGACAATTAACATTCATAATGGAAAATTGTTACCAAATTATTTCTAAATTATAATTATATGTAATTATATTTCTCTCGTTAGTTCTATGGATTGTTAATCATGGAAAATCATGCGGTCTTGTCATGGAAACTATTGAGGAAATTCATATAGAACATCATTCCCAAAGTTTTAATGGAACAGTTGTTTTCATGGCGGTGCATGGAATGTAAATCATGTAAAACTCTTGTGAAAATTTGCTCGGAAAACTATTGACAAATAACATTCATAAAGGAAAATTGTTACTAAATTATTTCTAAATTATAATTATATTTCTCTCGTAAGTTCTATGGATTATTAATCATGGAAAACTCGTGGGAAACTTTGAGGTCTTGTCAAGGAAACTATTGAGAAAATTCATATAGAACATCACTCCCAAATTTTTAATGAAACAGTTGTTTTCATGACAGTCCATGGAATGTAAATCATGTAAAACTCTTGTGAAAATTTGCTCGGAAAACTATTGACAAATAACATTCATAATGGAAAATTGTTACTAAATTATTTCTAAATTATAATTATATTTCTCTCGTAAGTTCTATGGATTGTTAATCATGGAAAACTCGTGGGAAACTTTGCGGTCTTGTCATGGAAACTATTGAGAAAATTCATATAGAACATCATTCCCAAATTTTTAATGGAACAGTTGTTTTCATGACAGTTCATGGAATGTTAATCATGTAAAACTCTTGTGAAAATTTGCTCGGAAAACTTTTGACAAATAACATTCATAATGGAAAATTGTTACTAAATTATTTCTAAATTATAATTATATTTCTCTCCTAAGTTCTATGGATTGTTGTCTAAGATTGTTAATCATGGAAAACTCGTGTGAAACTTTGCGGTCTTGTCAAGGAAACTATTGAGAAAATTCATATAGAACATCATTCCCAAATTTTTAATGAAACAATTGTTTTCATGACAGTTCATGGAATGTAAATCATGTAAAACTCTTGTGAAAATTTGCTCGGAAAACTATTGACAAATAACATTCATAATAGAAAATTGTTACTAAATTATTTCTAAATTATAATTATATTTCTCTCGTAAGTTCTATGGATTGTTAATCATGGAAAACTCGTGGGAAACTTTGCGGTGTTGTCATGGAAACTATTGTGAAAATTCATATAGAACATCGTTAACAAATTCTTAATGAAACAGTTGTTTTCATGACAGTTCATGGAATGTAAATCATGTAAAACCCTTGTGAAAATTTGCTCGAAAAACTATAGACAATTAACATTCATAATGGACAATAGTTACCAAATTATTTCTAAATTATAATTATATATAATTATATTTCTCTCGTGGGTTCTATGGATTGTTAATCATGGAAAACTCTTGTGAAAATTTGCTGTCTTGTCACGGAAAACTATTGACAATTAACATTCATAATGGAAAATTGTTACCAAATTATTTCTAAATTATAATTATATGTAATTATATTTCTCTCGTGGGTTCTATGGATTGTTAATCATGGAAAACTCGTGTGCAACTTGAAGTAGAACATCACTCCCAATTTTTAATGGAACAGTTGTTTTCAAGACAGTTCATGGTATTTTAACCATGTAAAACTCTTATGGGTTCTATTGATTACATAGGCCAACCACTAAAAAACTTTTTGTGTGTGTTTATCTAATTATTGTCGTTTTAAGTGTGCTTATTCCAAAAATAACATATAATAATAATAACATTTTTATACTTATATTTTTATTAACTATTATGGATTGTTAATCATGGAAAACTCATGTGCAACTTGAAGTAGAACATCACTCCCAATGTTTAATGGAACAGTTGTTTTCAAGGCAGTTCATGGTATTTTAACCATGTAAAACTCTTATGGGTTCTATTGATTACAAAGGCCAACCACTAAAAAACTTTTTGTGTGTGTTTATCTAATTATTGTCGTTTTAAGTGTGCTTATTCCAAAAATAACATATAATAATAATAACATTTTTATACTTATACTTTTATTAACTGCTTCAGAATTTCATTAAAATAATTCAAGAAGTAAAATATTGTTCGGATGAAATAATTTTGTGGGCAGTTTGGGGACCTCTGATGTAGCCATACGCAGGGAGTTCCTGACATATACAAGGAGTGAAAGTCAAGGATCAATAGGAGAAATGTATAATGCTTATCGACGCAGACAAGATAAAATAATAATATTCTTCTCGGGCAGACAAGGGACTAGCGTGTGTTCGTGATGGAAACAATAACGTAGGAAACTTATATAAATAAAATGCTGTTTGGGATCTGTGTGGACTGAAATAAGGGCAACGTGAATTTATGATTAACGCAGTGAGGTCGTTTGTCGGGGATAACTCAAAAACTGGAGTCCTAAAGGACGTTTGATACACCCAGAAGTCTTGTGTATACAATGAACTTTTTCACGGCACTTTTTGCCTCAGTGCCCTCGTCATGTAACTCTATAAATTATGCGACCGAGGAATTAAGGCGAAAACTCTGCGGTTCTGTGTGTCAATGTCGCACGCCATGCAAACCGCCTCTTACGTGTTCGTCCTTTGCAATAATTAGCAGTTGCTCGAGGAAAGCATCGAAACGAATTATAACGGAAATTTTGTGGAAGAAATCCGCTGCGTGGGAATTCGGTAATATAGAAGTGTTTATCAAGGTTCGGTGTAATACCTGACCTGGGATCAATCGGCGTGAAGGTCGCTCTTCGTCACACAGCTCGGAGCAATACATAACATAACTGGCGCAGTCTTGAAAACGTGCCTCACCGACATTTGATTTTATGCAAATCTCACGAGCAGATACGCATGATAAATTACATTTTTAGTGGGGCACGCAACGACTACAAATCGAAGCCTCAGACGTGCGCCAGAATTTCCCAAATCCTCGAACGGGTAATTAATTTGTTCCAGCCAGCGCAGTTAATTACTCTACGTGTCTGGATTCGACAATGCGCCGTTTTCCTTGGAGGTAATTGTTGCTGAGCGCATTGTTTTGCCGAAATTCAGCGAGCAACGTAAACCCTGGCAGTTTGCGGCACAAAATTTTGCGCTTCGAATGTACTTAGTGCCCGGAATTCATCGTCAACGTCAAACTTTGCAAGTGGTCAACCGCAAGGCCGGCCCTGCACAAATAAAGAACACTTTTGACACGGTGCATGAGCAATTATACAGTCTGTGGCCCCGCGATTAGCACACGACATTCGTCACCGTTAAAACCGTCTCTTTTTGTATTACTTTCCGGTCGACAGCTCTATGATTTTTATCAAAATCCTTGGGCTTTAAGATAATGCGTTGAATCAGAGCTAGAAATTGTCCGATGCAGCTAAACGAATACCATTATCGGCAAAATTACTTCACTGCATATTACAAGCGAGGTCCACAGATTGGATAAAAATGTTGAAAAACAAATAAGTAGATTCGTTATTTAACATATTCAAGGTCAGCTTAACTGATTTAATAAATCTTGATATATTTGGAAAATTGGAACGTGTTTACAATTGCACAAATTGTTTCAAAATTTGTTCCTATCTAAGAAATGTTATTAAGTGACAATCCCTGTAGAAGTGGGCTAATGTTTTACATATAGTTATTAATTAAACAATTATTTAAGAAAACAGTACTCTAAACAGAATCTAGAAAAAAATGCGTTTGCACGAAAAATTGTGTATGAAAAACGTGTTAAAATATGTAATAAATTTACATTTCCTATACCCTTTCGGGTGTTGGTTGAGATTCATGCCACCTGTAAATTATGTTGTCTACAAAGTTTGTCCATTCCTTTCTATTTCCAGCCTTTTTCTGTGCTTCTTGTTGATCGAGGTCGTTTCTTCTTAGGATCTCTTCTACGTTGTTTTTCCATCTTCACCTTGGTCTTCCTCTTTCCTTCTTTTTCTTTTCGTCTTTTGATGTCTATACTATTTTTGTTTGTCTGTCTTCTGGAATTCTTATCAGGTGCCCAAACCATCCTAGTTGTTGTTTCTGTATTAATTTTTGCACACTTTGTATTTGTAGGATTTCCCAAATCTATTCATTTCCTACTCTGCCTAATCTCGTGACTACTTCAACTTTTCTTAAGTATCTCATTTCGGTTGCTTGTATTTTGTTCATTGCCTTTTCATTTGTTGTCCAGGCTTCGCTTCCAGATAAGAGTGTTGGTCTATAAATTGTCCTGAAGAGTGTCATTTTCGTGTTTTTGAAGATTCTTCTATTGTTTAGAATGTACTTATTCATTGCATAGTAGGTTTTATTTGCAATCATGATTCTGTTATTTATTTCGTTCCTTTATTATGTATTATTGTACCCTGGGGCGGATGGGCAAAATACAAGCGGCCCGGGAAATAGTCTTTTGTCGGCCCATTTTACATTCACAAAAAATTGCAATAACATCATATAATTTTTCCACAATACTTATTTATTTATTAATATAATGGTCTCCAAAGTGGCCGCGGAATATTGCAAAAGTGTATAACCAGTAATCACGTGGAAAAAACTAGAATAAAAGAAATTTACTTGTCTATTTTTCGAATTCGTAATAATAAAATATAAAATTTGGGATTACAAAATAAATAATAATAATATATAAACAATATGCAACCTTGAGGCGCAAATTTTCATTTAAACGGAAACTTGTGTTCGCTGAATTCCCTAAATGTAACATAGTGCTCTAATGAGTTTCAAAGAAAATTGTTGAAAAACTGATAATTGGGTATTTTCCGATTTTCATATTTTCTATGAACGCGAAGATTTTTATAATTCATTATTTATTATAATATAATAATAATATAATATTAATATTATAGTAGAATATAATATTAATTAAATGGTAATTTTCAGCATTATTCCTTACAATTTTTTATTTTACTATGCAAAACGTTAATCAGTACACAACAATCTCATTGGAATTATACAATTTATATTGAAAATAATAATAATCATGTTTATTAGCGGGAGAACCTACAAAATATACACATTAATAAATAATTGAAAAATTTACCATAAATATTGGAAAGTATTTATTGACAATAGCAAATTTGTATTATAAATTCCAAAACTCAAAAGCAACAACAAGGTTGTCATGCTAAATTACAAAATTTAGTTGGAAATTATGAAATTCGTATTGTAAATACAAACATTTTAATTGTAAATTTCAATGTGTAATTGAAGCCTGATATTTTGAGTAGAAATTATGAAGAATTTGTCCACATAGCATATCACTCACTAATTTGTTAATATTTGAATAGAAATTTGCAAAACTTTTATTAGTAATAACTGTATTTTTATTCTAAATAAATTAGAAATTTAAATAGAAATTATAAAATTTATTTTGAAAATGATAAATTTTATATGCAATTTTTTTTTGCAATTTTATTACAAATTGCAAGTTCATCAAACCACAAAATTCTCATTGAAATTTTATCATTTTGATTGTGAATTACAATGAATGTTGCATTTCTATTGGAAATTACAATATTTTCATTAGAATTTTTTCTTACTAATACCAATATTTTCATAAATTACAAAGATTAATGGTACCTAAGAGTTTTTATTTAGAAATTATAACGTCTTTCCTCAGAAGTCATATTCCTTACAAAGTGATTAAAAATTTCATAGAAACTTACAACAAATATAATGAAAAGTGTATTTTTTTTAAATGCAATGGAAACCATGAATTTTTTGTCATTTTTACCACAACTTGCAAAAATATTTCGATAACTCCATATATCATAATGTTATAATGTTATAACATTATGATGAATATTGAGAAATTTTTAAAATGGATTTCAATATTTCAATAGAAATTATGGAATATTAAATGTAAATTACAAAACTTCTGTAGAATTTGTAATTTCTGTAAAATGTTGAATATGAATTGGAACATTGCAGTGAAAATTTTCATTATAAATACAATATTACAACGTAAATAGAAACCAATGATTGGGTAATAAATAAGTTTTATTGGAGTTATGTCATTTTCATGTGTGACTCAAAATTTCATTTAATATTGCAAAATTTGCATTCTAAATTAGAAAATTTTAACAGCTTTATGATAATTTTATATAAAATTGATAAATTTCACTGTCATACTTATGCCATTGGCAATTTCAACATTCGTATTATAAATTACAAAATTTCAACAGCGACTATGAAAATGTTATTGTAGATTGCCGAAATTTCACTGTAAAATGCAAAATAACCTTGGCATTTGCAAAATTTGTATTAAGTTGTTAAAAGTTCATAATTATTTGTAGAAAATTTAAAAATTACGAACTTTTCATTAGAGATTATAAAATTTTCATTACAAATTATGAAATTGTTATTATAAATACTAAATGTTTAATTACAAATATCAAAGTTTTATTGAAACCTGCAATTTTTGGTGGAAATTCTAGAGGCTTTATCCACAAAACATATTACTCCATAAGTTATTTATATTTTAATAGAAATTTGAAAAATTTAAACGCCAGAATACAAAATGTACAATACTAAATATTGGTTATAAATTAAAAACTTCAATAGAAACTATGACATTTTGTATGCACATTTTCTACATTTTCTTTACAAATTTTTAATTTTATTGAAAATTGCAAAAATCTCATCAAACCACAAAATTCTCATTGAAATTATAACATGTCGATTATTAAATTGCGATGAATGTTGCATTTCCACTGGAAATTACAAAAATTTTGTTAGATTTTTTAATTGTAATTACAAAATTTTTCATAAATTACAGAGATTAATGTAACCTGCGAATTTTTAGTTGAAAATTATAACGGCTTTCCTCACAAATTATATTCTTTACAATATCACCTATTAAATGTTATGTTGTGTTCAAAAATTTGAAAAAAAATAAAATGGAAAGGGATGGCGCCGTGGGAATACCCTAGTTAAAAAAGTATGCTGCCAGTCGAAAAACTTTGGCTACTACCGTGTTAATACCGTGTTAAGCTCGTTCCATCCTTTTCAAATTTATTAGTATTTTTGCTTTTGTTTCCTCTTTTGCTACTACCATTACTTTTGTTTTGTTTATATTAATTATCATGTTGTGTTTTTTCAGTTCCTCCTCCCATATGCTTCCACTGTGCTAATGTTGCCATGGGCGGTTACATTAGCAGAGTCTTCAACTTCAGAAGTTAGTTCTGAATTCCTATTTGAGGACATTTTCTGGCATTATTATTAAATTTGTGAATTATTTTAGTTTCTTGACAAATCTGTTTATGCAAGTGCAATCATGCATGTTTCCGTAGAAACAATAGGTATAAGGTGATCAGATTCTGTGCTTTAGTAAGGAACGTTCTTATTCAAATAGTAGATTAAATAATTCTGACGGAATTAAATAAAGTTTTGTACGTAACACGTTATGAAATATGCGATATTGTTTGACTCGTGTAATTTGCAAAACTCGCTTCGCTCGTTTTGGTAAATATTACCCTCCTCAAACAATATTGCACTTTTCATAACTGGCCACGTAAATAACTATTTTATGTTTTGAGACTTGCGAAATAGTGAAAATAAGGAAAACATCTAAAAATGTGCAAAAGTAAGCAAAACATGTAAAAATATTATAAAAGAAATGCCGAAATATGCTATTACTAATTCTTTTATGTAAAAACATAACAATCCCAGCCCAAGTTATAAATATCAAGAAAAAGAATCGGATGAATCTATAGTACCTATCTTACGTAGATATGAAACTTAATAAAATATTAGCGAGAACCCAAAAATAAGGGGCGTAAGGTCAAATGTTATTCCATGTTTGAAGCCGTTTCGGACAAATAATCCATACGTCACCCACAAGGACAAATATTTTGTACTTTTATATACGCAAATAAATTAATCAATGTGGTATTCACGCAGCTTTTAAAACCTGAATAATTCAATCCCATTATAAAGGTAAAATCTAAAGCGAAACTGAAGTCCTTCACATTTGCCCTAATTAGAAAGTGATGCCAGAGCTACAGAAATTTGTTAGTGGGGGACACAAAATTTCGAGAAACCAAATGCATCCAGTACATGATTTTATTGTACTCGTAATCTGTGCAAATTTATAATCATTATAATATTTCTTTTCTACAATCACTAAAAAAATATTCAGGCAGTACATCGTTTACGACATAATTGCAAAAAATAACACAAGTTCATCGTTTGGGGGTTCTTTTTCAATATTAAGGGATGAAGTGTGCCAAAGTTTAATTTTTATAAACTATATAATTAAATTCCGCGAAAACGGATTTTTGAGGCGAATAAGACTGGACTATACGCTTTTTTATTCTGCATCTGCAGCATGTTTACTTTATTTTTGTTAAATATGCATGATAAGCAAAGATTACATCAAAGCGAAAATTGGAAGAAAAAAATATTTTCCGCGTAAATTCAAAGTCCTTTAAAAAATCGGTTCTATCAAAACAATAATCAATGATTCTATCATAATTATATAAAAAATAATATTTTGTTGGCTTTTGTTCAGTTCCTATAAAAAAAAAATCAATGAATCGGTTATATTTTTATAAAAATTGGCAATTGTGTCGTCAGCATATTTCTTCATGTTCTTTTACTATTTTTGCATGTAAATACTATTTTGCATGCAAATATGCATGAAAAACAAAGATTGCATCAAAGGAAATTCGAAAAAATAAATATTTTCCGCGTAAATTCAATGAAAACTCGGTTCCTACTAAATGTTTCTGACATATTTATATAAAAATTGACATTTTGGTAGCAGCATTTTTTTTTCTCATGTTCTTTTTTACTTTTTTTCTTAAATATGCAAAAAAAGCACAAAGATTATATCAAAGGAAATTCGAAAAAATAAATATTTCCGCGTAAATTCAATGAAAAATCGGTTCCTACTAAAAAAATAATCAATGTTTCTGTCATATTTATATAAAAATTGACGTTTTGGTAGCAGCATTTTTTTTCTCATGTTCTTTTATACGTTTTTTCCTAAATATGCAAGAAAAGCACAAATATTACATCACAACCAATAATATCTAAATATTAATTAAACTGTGAAAACTCCCTTATCGTCCCCATGGCAATGTTCGTTGGGGTGTAATAATTATTAGCGGCATATATATGGTTTAAAATTAGACGACTCATGAGTACAATGCAAACCGTTATTGTACGCAATTCTAGTTATAAATGGCAATAACTTGATATGAAATACAGGTTTGCGCAAATTAATGGCGTCGCTAATTTCATCTGTGAACGTGCGAGAATTGCGGTAATCAAGCAATTTGTTGTTTTGCTCAGTCCCCGCATCAAATTAGAACGTTCCTAAAAACGGAGCTCGTGGGGTAGCTACAAGCCAAATTTAACCACCACGAAATGTATATCAAGACCAACGAACAGCTTTAAAAATAGTCGAAAACGCTTAGAACTGCTATTATCTACTCAAAATTAATAATAACTATCGCCCCCGCAATACTTTATTCTATACCTTTTCAAGTTCAAATTGAGACCAATCAAGTTCAAATTGATACCAATCAATTTCAAATTAAGATTAAACAAAATCAAGTTGACACTAAACAGTATCAAGTTGAGAGTAAACAAATCAAATTTATTATGACAACTATTATATATTGTTTAGTGTCAACTTGATTTTGTTTAGTCTCAATTTGAAATTGATTGGTCTCAATTTGAAATTAATTGGTTTCAATTTGAACTTAATTGGTCTCAATTTGAACTTGATTGGTCTCAATTTGAACTTGATTGGTCTCAATTTGAACTTAAAAAGGTATAGACGTATAAGTAATATAAGTTCGATGGAAATAATAAAAATATTGTGTAATAAAATTAAAAATATTGTAAGAATAACATACAATTAGTTGTTATTTTTGCATTATTTAAAAAAAATGGATAAAGATAATAATTTGGACAAAACTAAAACATCAAATATGCAGATACGTTTTAATGACTATTACCAAAATTCGTTAAATTATTCCAATAACAAAACAAGCTATGACAGTTTCACTAATTTCAAATAAACGTCGTGCAGATATACATATTTAGAATTGAAATTTAGTATTTTTGAAATTTTTGAATATAGAATTTACAAATAGCAAAACATTTACAAAAAAGTCCTAAAAGTTTACTTGTGTGTTAGATGGCTTAAGTTTATTTGTGAAAATAGAATTGAGGGTGGATTATATGTGTGTTATCCCATTCTATAGTTCACTATTTACGCCAAGTATGCAATATAAACTCTAAGGCCAGTATATATAGTCCGTACTTAAGCATGAGTTCGACTCAACTCGTATATTTGGTTGCATATTTTCTATAAACGTTTATTAACAAAACGCAACCAAATATACCCAAATATTCGACTTGAGTCGTACTCATGGTCAAGCACTGACTATAGATACGGGCCAAAGTTGGAAATTGTAACCAGAATTTACAGAAAGCAAATTGAAAATAGTAAATATTAACTTTGTCATTCCTATTTTTAACGATGCTTACAACAATTGAAAATCGTCGCCGATGAGCGATCTACAACACTTGCCAATTTTGCTTCACGGAATTACTATTATTGAGCGCCTTAAAATTTGTCTTGGTGTTTAGTAATCGTGACGATAACACATATGGCATATACACACGTGCAAACTGGAAATATTTCCGATAAGAAATTATTTCTACGCGATAAATGAATTTGATCGATGTTAAAGAGTATAATTTTTGAATACATAAATATTACATTATTTTCAGCGTCGGTCATACTATGGTCATGTTGTAAGCAATATACAGGGTGGTCACTTTTACGACGGCCACCATTAGGATCTATTAAACGGAAATACATACAGAGTTGGGTAAATGGGATAAAAGTTTCTCATTTTTGTGCCTTTGAATATACTAAAACGAAATCTGGGATATCTTGCACCGTTCTTGAAATATCGCTGAAAAACTGAAAAAATGCAGTTTCAATTTTCTTTTATAACTTTTATAACGGAAATATATACAGAGTTGGCCTAATGTTATAAGAGTTTCTCATTTTTAAGCCTTTCAATATACTAAAACGAAATCCGGGATATCTTGCACAGTTCCTGAAATATCGCTGAAAAACTGAAAAAGTGCACCTTCCTTTTCCTCTTATAACTTTTTTACTTTTGAAGAAAATTTTACGAAACTTGACACTCGTACATTTTTCGACGTGAGCTTTCTGATAACAGTACTAAACATTTTCTGCGCCAACTAGATGCCCAAATTTTCATAGTCAACTTTTGATTTTCTTATGGCCGCAATATTGGATTTTAATACTACTCAAAAGAGCGAAAAAATCCAATTTCAACGATGTATTACACATGGGTAATCTGATATTCCCTAAAAATCCTGATAATTATTGCAAAATCTGTAGAGATGTCAAAATATAATTGAGAAATCAGGAAAATTATTGAAAAATCTTTCAAAATTTGCCCATATTTAGAAATGTCTTGATATTTTTTTAAATTAACGACAATTTTGGGGAATAAAAAAATGTGAGCAATGATCATGTTTCTGATTTTAATTATTTTAATGAACAGCAAGAAATCTTTTTTTTTTCATTAAACTGTTATTGTCGTACTTCCTGCGTATTAACATATTGATCTAATTGATTTAATAGTAATCCATTTAAAGAGAGTATTACAAGTTCTTCTTACTATTAGCTATACAGTTCATTGCAACAAAGAGTAGAACAGAAATTTTCGACTGCTTGAATAACCTTGATGTTAGAAGTCAGGTAAGTTCACAATTGAACAACTGACTTCAGCGAAATTTTTGTATTTGGTGAACTTGTGAGGCGAAAGTGTTCATCTAAACACCATTCCTGAATCATGTATAGCTTTGGTTTCGTTATCTATAAGAGGCATTTTAATACTTGTTTTATTATTTTTTTTAACTGAATGTCAACTTTGAAAGATTATCAAATTTAAAACAAATTGGGGTTATGATAAACCACATTTATCCAGTAACATTTTGAGAAAAAACAAATACAGCAAACTGTTTTTGTCTACAATGCTCACATAAATCTATACCTTTTCAAGTTCAAATTGAGAGCAATGAAGTTTAAATTGAGAACAATCAATTTCAAATTGAGACCAATCAATTTCAAATTGAGGCCAATCAAGTTCAAATTGATATCAATCAACTTCAAATTGAGACCAATCAATTTCAAATTGAGACTAAAGAAAATCAAGTTGACACTAAAGAAAATCAAGTTGACACTAAACAATATCAAGTTGTCATAATAAATTATATTTGTTTACTCCAAACTTGATATTGTTTGGTGTCACCTTGATTTTGTTTAGTCTCAATTTGAAATTGATTGGTATCTATTTGAACTTGATTGGCCTCAATTTGAAATTGCTTGGTCCCAATTTGAACTTGATTGATCTCAATTTGAACTTGAAAAGGTATAGTACAAGAAATTAGGTTACAATACCAATTTTATATAGCAATATCAAATGTTTTGTACTAGATTTATGTGAGCATGACTGTACATTTTCGTTTATGCCACATTGCTTATAACGGACCCCATTAATAGTTAAAGGTTGCAGCAAATTTACGCAATTTAAATATGTTCATAGTAAACCAGCGCTCAATGTTACTGTAATGCTTTGGTGTGAACTTAGTACGTGATAGCATGTAAATTACTCAACCTCTAGGTACACAATTAATCAGCACTGAGGTGTTTCTTCTAATTAACATTTACAATTAGTCATTAAGCGATCGCGGTTGGTGTTTGCAGTAACAATATTTTTCAATATAAAAGCAATGTTAACGGGCAAGTATAATTAGTAACGCTACTGCCATTTATAATGCAGCAATGTAAAGTGCATTACACACAATGCATATTCATTTCAGATAAACTGCACGAATTTTGAATACATGGCCGATAAAAAGTCGAGCAGTGTAAAGTAAGACCAAACAGATAGAAGTAATAAAAAAAATTGAAATTCATTCCTCATGGGTGACTAGGGTCGTCTTGGTTTCTAAGTTGTGCATTTGTCTTGATTATTGCCCCGAAAAGCGGTTATAAACGGGGCTTTATGGCCCTAGATGCATTACACACAATGCATTTCAGATAAACTGCACGAATTTTGTATACATAGTCGATACAAAATCGAGCAGTGTAAAGTAAGACCAACACCCAAACAGTTACAAGTAATAAAAAGTACTTGAAATTCATTCCTAATGGGTGACTAGGGTCGTCTTGGTTTCAAAGTTAATAATAATAATAATAATAATAATAATTATAATAATAATAATAATCTTTGTCTTAATCTAAGTTGTGCATGTGTCTTGATTATTGCCTTGAAAAGCGGTTATAAACGGGGATTTATGGCCCTAGAGCTCATCATGGCCCTTATTCGACACATTCAAATGAACTTCTTTTTTCAAAATTAAACCCTTTGAACGAAACTCAGATAGGAACAGCATTCCACATAGAGATACATTCAGACTAAAGAAGTCATTACTTAGAAACATATTTTTGAACACTTCACTCGATTATTTGAGTTTCATTAATTTTATTATTGAAATGGGATGGACATTAATCCGTGATGCATTAGACGACATTTCTATGCAAAAATTTGGTTTCTGTCACTTCTATTCATTTCTAAAAAAAACTTAATGATATTATTCTTTAAATTTCCATGACATCCACGGTGTTATACAAAATTCTATGAAAATGACACCCACGCAGTAACAATGAGAACTGGAAACATCACCTTAAGCAATATGTAATGAAGAATCTGAGTAAAGTCGATTTTGTACAGTTCGTGAAATATTACTGTAAAACTGAAAAAATGCACTTTCCTTTTCATTTTATAACTTTTTTACTTTTGAAGGAAATTTTAAAAAACTTGACACACTTACATTTATCGACGTGAGCTTTTTGATGAGAGGCCAAACATTTTTCGGGCCAACTAGATGCCCAAATTTTAATGCCCTGTAAGAGTGCCAAGTTTCGTAAAATTTCCATCAAGAGTAAAAAAGTTATCAAAGGAAAAGGAAAGTGCACTTTTTCAGTTTTTCAGTTATATTTCAGGAACTGTGCAAGATATCCCGAATTTCGTTTCAGTTTATGGAAAGGCATAAAAATGAGAAACACATTTGACCAATTTTGTATATATTTCCATTTAATAGATCCTAATGGTAGGCGTCGTAATAGTGACCACCCTGTATATGGTAGGTATAGTGATGAACTATATTTTATAGTCAACTGTTCCACAAATAAAGGAAAAAGTTATGGTTTTTATATCCCAGTAATACATAATTTGCCGAATTCAATTTCCAGTAATGGTTCTCTTATAACAATGTTAAACAATATAATTGTGAGGTATAAGGAACTTATTACGTAAATCAATGTCGTTTACGTTACAATACGAAGCTGTGAGTATATTTTTGAAGGAATTTTTAAAAAACTTGACACTCTTATATTTTTCGACGTGAGCTTTCAGATGCTACTGAAACACATTTTCTGCGCCAATTAGATGCCCAAATTTTCATAATGAACTTTTGATTTTTTGTTTATTGAATGCTATTAAAATACAATAATGCGGGCATAAGAAAATCAAAAGTTGACTATATTTATCGACGTGAGCTTCTTGATGATAGTGCCAAACATTTTCTGGGCCAACTAGATGCCCAAATTTTCATAGTGAACTTTTGATTTTCTTATGGCCGCAATATTGGATTTTAATAGCATTCAAAAAGCGCAAACTCAAAAGTTGATTATGAAAATTTGGGCATCTAATTGGGGCAGAAAATGTGTTCACTATCATCTGAAAACTTACGCCAAAAAATGAAAGAGTGCCAAGTTTCGTAAAATTTGCTTCAAAAGTAAAAAAGTTATAAAACGAAAAGGAAAGTGCGCCTTTTCAGTTATTCAGCTATATTTCAGGAACTGTGCAAGATATCCTGGATTTCGTTTCAGTATATTGAAAGGCATCAAAATGAGGAACGCTTATCACATGTGACCAACTCTGTATATATTTCCGTTTAATAGATACTAATGGTGGGCGTCGTAAAAGTGACCACCCTGTATAGGGTAGGTATAGTGATGCCCGATATTTTATCGTCATCTGTTTCACAAATAAAGGAAAATTTTGTGGTCTTTATATCCCAGTAATTCATAATTTGCAAAATTCAATTTTCAGTAATGGTTCTCTTATAACAATGTTAAACAATATAATTGTGTGGTATCAGGAACTTATTACGTAAATCAATGTCATTTACGTTACAATACGAAGCTGTGAGTATACTTTAATAAACCTTATGTGTTCCCATCTAACGTTCAAAGTCTCGTGAAAAGGATATACGATATAATGGCCAAGTTCTGTTCGTGCTTTCGTCGAGTAAGATACGACTGCAATGGCATATTGAACTATCCCAGAGGGATGTTATTGTAAATTTTCACGCACATAAGTACCAATAGCATTAGCGCAGTCCTCGCAGGAAAAGAAGGGTTTCTCTTTCAACCCTACTTTCTCCAATCCACTAAACCTGAAAGGAAATCAAGAACAGCCCGCATCAACAATCGCTTGCTTCAGAATCACGCGATACATTATAAGCTTGCAGAAATTGTCCCATAAAATGGAAATGGAACGATAAGTAGCATAGATTTCACAATAAAAATAAATGATTTTCATCTTCAAGAATTTTAAAACAAAATAAAGATCATGGTAATAATCGCGTATGGCTTTACCGGTAAGGTACCGACTATTTAAAAAAAAGTCAAAGTAAATAGTAACAAAATAGTAAAATTATTAATAACACTGGAATACAGTTTTACTTTTGAACGGAATTTTACGAAACGTGACACTATATTTATCGACGTGAGCTTTTTGATGATAGTACTAAACATTTTCTGCGCCAACTAAATGCCTAAATTTTCCCAGTCAACTTTTGATTTTCAGTGTTTTTAACGTAATTTGGTGCGCTGAATTCGAATCTGTAACTGTTTTTTTTTTCTATCAGGTGAGGTTTGCGAGATATAAAATATCATTGTTTTCGTATCATATTAAATTATCTAGCCATTACTATCATTTTCATTACATTTGAAATTATAAACTGTTCGATTGTTGTTGATAATAGTCGAAGCATGGGACTTAATGAGAAGGACCAGCTTCATTAAAATGGTAGCACCAGACCGACAAATAGACAAAAGCATATTAGGGAAACAGGCAGTCAGGCATACAGATGTGTCCTGCCACAAGAGATTCAGGATTTTGATCTGGAATTCTCCTTATCGTAAATTACTCACAAGTACGAAGTTTAATTATGCAACATAGTTACTGAATGGTTTATCACAGCCAGTGATGCACATGCGAGTAGTGCATTAATTCCCAGTTGCAGTGGAAACAAGGGTCGTTTAATTGTATTTGGTATTATTTAGCAGCATGCATTTTAAGGTAAGACGGATCTCCTAATATAACACGGACATTTAAAATCTCGCCTGGAATGAAGATGAATCGGTGCGTTCACAACTGCGTTCCAGGTTTACAGCAGGGAAAAAAGGGACGTGACAGATTTCCTTCTACCGTGAAAGAGGATTGCGGACTTTTCCAGGGAAACGCGCACATTTGTATGTATTATACGCGGACACTGTCACTAAATAGGGATTAATTCCGCCTTCCCAAATTTATAAAAGAGGGAAAACCCAAATTCTAACAGTGTAACGAATTCTGATGCACGTACACAAATCGCTTGGGTTGATCGAATTAAGTCAATAGTACAATGAAAATCTAAAATGTAACAGAATACAAACTAGTAGTTACTAGTATCTAGTAAAATAGCTAGTGCAAGCTTTTCTGGATTCAAAATGTATCAAAATGCAAACTAGTAGTAACTAGTACCCAGCAAAATAGCTAGTGCAAGCCTTTCTGGATTCAAAATGTATCAAAATGCAAACTAGTAGTAACTAGTACCCAGCAGCAAAGTGCAAGCCTTTTTGGATTCAAAATGTATCAAAATACAAACTAGTAGTAACTAGTATCTAGCAAAATAGTTAGTGCAAGCCTTTTTGGATTCAAAATGTATCAAAATACAAACTAGTAGTAACTAGTATCTAGCAAAATAGCTAGTGCAAGCCTTTTTGGATTCAAAATGTATCAAAATACAAACTACTAGTAACTAGTACCTAGCAACATAGCTAGTGCAAGTTTTTCTGGATTATGTTTTCGGGGCGGAATCTAGTCTTTATTAAACCCTTTGCTCGCCTTTTATTAAGAAATGATGGAGTGTACCAACTTCCTACTCATTTATTTGTCCATCCATTAGGGTGGTTCCAAGTAATTATTAAATGCAAGAATGGTACCTGAGGATTTTTATTTGTTAAAGTTGAGTGGTACATGAGGAATGCTAATACGAACCACACATGTCCTCAATGTCTCTGCACCACTCACGAGGACGAGTCGAGGATAATGAAGGATAATGAGTGGTATTAAGCTATTTCCCAGCTTCCCGCTTTTAC
Source organism: Othius punctulatus (assembly GCA_951805005.1). Taxonomy (NCBI): domain Eukaryota; kingdom Metazoa; phylum Arthropoda; class Insecta; order Coleoptera; family Staphylinidae; genus Othius; species Othius punctulatus. The sequence continues at coordinate 48,436,138 of OX638145.1, read as the reverse complement.
CGTCTGTAACATGGAGATTCTTCGGAATATTTTTGCGTATTAAAAATGATGGCACTATCAAATTAGATGGAGGCCCTAAACATTTTAATGTACCTTTTTGATACAGGAGTGCGGGTCTTAGTATGCTATTAAATTTGTAATTAAATGGTTGTTCAAATTATTAATTAATAAAATCGAACTGGTTAATTACTCATGTGCACCGTCAGAATGTTTTCAAAATCTGCCACGGAATTATATCACAAATAATAAAAAAAGGATATCAGCTTTTAAGCGGTAAGACTCATTATTCAAACTTTATATTGATTCGAGCATCATTAATAAACTTTATGGGAACTATTAATCGCAAGAGACTCGAGGCGGTATTATACCTTATCCCTTAAAATACTATTATAATCTCACTTAAACGTTTTTAATATTATGTACGTTGTTAATGGCTTTATTTACAATATTTCTACTGAGACTATGACATGAAATATTAAGATACAGATTAAGATAACAGAATATTAGAGGAGTAGTATGGATTATTACTATTATTATTATTAAATATGATGAGATAATTAATCATCCCAGCTATAAAAGTCATATGAGTATATCTTTATCTTATTTTTATCTCTCTATATATCTCTTTATCCTTTTATCTTTACCTTATATTTATCTTATCTTAGAAATATTTTAATCTTGTATTTAAATTAATAAAGTTTGTGTAAAAGTCTCAATATACTTGAATGATACTGAAATTTTGCAATTTAAATTTTGAGTGTTATGATTACTTTTAATAATTTTTTGATAAAATAACAAAAAATACAGTTTTTATTGAAATTTGAATAGTAATTATGGAAATTTTGACAGAAATAAGTGGGATTCGGAAAACAATAAAAAATAATACAAATCATTGCAATTCTACTAAACAAAATATTTTTACACGATTGTAAAGAAAATGAAAAATGCCCAATTTAGTAAAATAAAAAAAATGTTTCTATTTTAAAAAGACGGCTATGATGTCATACATGAAAGGCTGGAGACGTCTTACTTGTTTTGGAGACGCTAAACAGTGTGCAATAAAGATCAAAAATCGACCTGTCGAGGATTTTTTTCTGGAAATTCTCATTTCATAAATACCGAAATTATTCAAGTTTCCACCCTGTATAAAATATTCCGTATATGATGATTTATAATAATCGATTATTGATGGAATCAGAAATTTGTTTCCATCGGAAGCAAGTATCTCAGAAAAGCGGCTATGAAATTACGGAGAGTAAATCGACTTAATGCAGTACTGAAAAACGGAAACGGATGCAATGAAAATAGAAAACTCATCTTCAGCGCTTTACAAGATTATAGATGTAGTTCCTGACGGAAGCTCGATAATTAAGTTGAATCTAATCAATGCCGAGAAGCGTTAATTTTTCTTTACATCTTGCAGTGGAATATTAATTTATTCTGATATCACTGACGACGAATTTATTACATAAAACATACCTACATGCATTTAGCGACAAGCAAAGATAAATTTTTACAGAGTAGCTATTAAATTAGTAAGAGCTTCGAACCAGAACTGAACCCAAAACCGGAAACCGATTTATATAATAAATTTTATAAAAAAATTAAATAATTCAAATTTAGCAAATAAAAATAATTGAAAATTTTAAATGTTAATAGTAATTAGTGAAATATGTTGAACATAATCAATTTTTTTTTAAATAAATAAATTTGCAGTAATTATAGAAGTTTTGCCAAAAATAATTTATAATCAGAAATCCTTCAAATTTTGGTAGTAATAATGACAATGTTGTTAAAATAACTGAAAATGTTGTTAAAATAACTGAATTAAAAATTAATTGTAAACGAGACAAATTTTGTCAGAAATCATGGAAATTTTGATAAAAATATGTGGGATGTGGGAAAAAATGGAAATTGGTCGTGGAAATGTTGGTAAAACCATTAAAAGTTACATAGAATTATTTGAATATTTCGGTCATTCAAACGTTGACAAAAACAGTAAAAAAAATACAGTTGCAATAGAAATTTTGAGAGTGATTACTTTTATGATTACTTTTATGATTATTTTTGATTTTTTTTGATAAAATAACAAACAATACAGTTTTTATTGAAATTTGAATAGTAATAATGGAAATTTTGAAAGTAAAAAATGGGATACGGAAAACAATAAAAAAAACACTAATCATTGCAATTCTACAGTTGTCATGCAAATTTTTACACAATCATTGAATGATACACAGATATATTTGAAAATTTAAGTCATTCTAACGTCGACATCGAAATTTTGATAAAATCATTAAAAGTTACACAGAAATACTTAAATATTTGAGTCATTATAACGTTAACAAAAACATAACAACGTGACAGACGTAATTGAAATTTTGAGAGTAATCAGAATATTTAAAAAAAAAATTGACATTCGTCATTTGTTTTGATAAAATAATAAAAAAATATGGATTTTATTGAAATTTGGATATTAATAATATAAATTTTGACAGTAAAATTGGGATTCGGAAAATAATTTTAAAAAAACACTAATTATTGGAATTCTACAGTTGTCATGCAAATTTTGGCACAATCATTGAATGATACACATATATATTTGAAAATTTGAGTCATTCTAATGTTAATATGGAAATTTTGACAGAATCATTGAAAGTTACACAAAAATATTTGAAAATTTAATAATAATAATAATAATAATAATAATAATAATAATATAATATAATAATAATAATAATAATAATAATAAAGAATATTTATTAGCAAATAACGCTACATAATATACAAAATTTCAACAAAAAACAACAAAAGAAAACACACAAATAGCAACTACAATCTTCATATTAACATAACTTTAATTCTATTTACTACATCTACTATTTTCTATTTACAGTCAATCAATTCAAACACATAGTCCCTCACCTGAGACTTAAACCTATGAAAATGTATCTCATTTTTTATGTGACAGGGCATGTTGTTATACAGCTTTAGTCCTCTCGAGAAAAACGATTTTTCCGCTTTATCTGTCCTGTACCTATCGACATAAAAATGGGACTTCTGCCTCGTCTCATGGCCATGAACATCGTATACATATTTAAGTTTTACTACTAAATTTTCAGGCATATTTCCCATTTTCATATTGTGTATGAAAATAAGAGCCTTGTACGTGACTCTCTGTTTTACATTCATAAAATTTAAAATCTTGAGCATATCTTTTATATGTGTAAATTTATTGACTTTCAAAATTATACGCATTGCTTTGTTCTGAATAAGTTGAATATCCCCTATGTCACCTTTTTGTAAGTGAAAAATCACATTTGAACAGAACTCGAAGTGGGGTGCTATTAGTTGTTTGTATAATAAAACGCACACATTCATGTTTAAATCCTTTCTCAGACGACCGAGAAGATAGGTTTTTTTTGACATTTTATTCAATATATATCCGCAGTGGCTCTTAAAATTTAACTTATTATCTAATATCACGCCCAGGTATTTTATCTCTGTGACAACCTCAATAGCAATGTCATTAATTTTTATTTCAACACTTTCATCGATTTGATTACTTGATAAAATCATACATTTAGATTTACTAATATTTATACAAAGACTATTTACACATAACCACTCATATATTCTCCCAAGGTCCTCATTAATTTTTCTGCACATCATTCCTATTTCATTTTTCGGCCCTGTCATAAAAAGCATAATGTCATCAGCAAAGAGATGTACTTGGCAAAACTTGATTGTTTTTAAAATGTCATTAATATATATTATAAATAAGAGAGGGCCTAGTACTGTTCCCTGAGGTACTCCGTATGTAGTGTCCTTTTCGATCGATAGCACGTTTTTTAATTTCACTCTTTGTGTTCGATTTTTCAGATACGAACGGAACCAGTTTAGCGCACTACCTTTGATACCCATGTTACTTAGTTTGTCAATTAGTAACCTACGATTAATTGTTTCAAACGCACGTTTAAAATCCAAGAAAACCGCAACCACGCATTCCTTCTTATCGATACTCCTCCTCCATTTGAGTCATCCTAACGCTGATAAAATCATTAAAAAAATTGGCAGTAGTAAGTGAAATTTTAAGAGTAATCTAGTAATTTTTGACGAAATAATTGTCAGGTGGTAATTGTTTTGATTGAAATTTATATAGTATTTCATACCATGTAAGTCGCCTTGCTCCTAATTGGGCTTATTATGGCGGATTTTTTTTAAAACATTATGACAACACGTTGACAAAATCATAACAAAAATGGAAGTTGTAATTAAAATTTTAAGAGTAATCGTAATATTTTTGACGAAATAATTGTCAGCTGGTAATTGTTTTGATTGAAATTTATATAGTATTTCATACCATGTAAGTCTCCTTGCTCCTAATTGGGCTTATTATGGCGGATTTTTTTTAAACATTATACAGGATAAGTCAATATTCACTCCCCAGTGGTAATCGGATATGTGTTCTACAATAAAAAAAAATAAGGATACCAAAATCTCGAAAGCGAGTCCGTTTTTATAGTGATTTCAAGTTTACTTGAAAACGGCTTCGTTTTCGAGATTTTAGTATTCTTAAGGTTTTTTTTAGTTGTAGAACACATATCCGACGGCTGGGGAGTCAGTATTGACTCACCCTGTATAGTCATCCATGAAATTTGACAGTAACCGTAGAAATGTTGACAAAATAATTGAAATTGTGCCAAAAATAATTGAAACGTTAATATTCTAATAGTAATTAGTGAAATGTTGATAGAATAATCAAACTTTTTACAGAAACCAATGAAATATGACAGAAATCATGGAAAATTTAGCCAAAAATAATAAATAATTGCACATCATTCATTAAAATTTGGATAGTTACCATGAATATTTTGACATTAACGATCTACGAACTGACAAAATAATTGAAATTTTGGGAAATATAATTGAAAATTTCAAATCTTAATAGTAGGCATTTTATGCGCAGAGCATAAGACCATGACAAGGCAGGCATTGCAGAAACCCTTACTGCTAATGATTATAATTAAAATTTTAATGAAGTCTGTTCAATTAACAATTTTTTTTGGTAAAATTTCTATGATTACTGTGAGTGAAATTTTAATAAAATAATCAAACTTTTTATAAAAATCAAAGAAATTATACAGTAATCATAGAAACTTTACCAAAACTAATTGATAATTGAACAGAATTTATTAAAATTTTAATTGTAATCATTAGCAGTAAGGATCTATGAAATGTCTGCCTTATTATGGTCTTTGCAATAATTCTGACATAAATCATTAAAAGTTTTACAGTAGTTAGTCATAAAGATTTTATAGTTCCCGTGGAAATCTTAACTGTTTTTTACAGTACTTAATAAAACTTTGGTGGTAACTTTTGCAATTTTCAAAACATTGAATTGAATTGAAATATACAAAAAAAAAAATAATTTGTTCACCAAAAATTTCTTCAAAAATTTGTAACAATGTGTAGAGGTAATTGTAATAATGTTTAATTGTGTAATACACGTAAAAAAATCTGTATGTTTATTTTTTAATATTACACCAAAATAGCTAAAACATTTTAGTTTCGAATAGCATAATGCAATTTTCACAAAGTTAAGGCAAGTTATTTCATGACAGTACTTAATAAAATTTTGGTGGTTACTTTTACAATTTTCAAAACAATATAAAATAATTGACTGTAGCATTTGAAGTTTTGATTGTTTTTGTTAAAATTTTGAGTAGTCAATTAAATTTTGACAAGATCACAAACTTTCAATTAAATTTACAAAAAAAAAATTTGTTCGCCTAAAATTTCTTGAAAAATTTGTAACAATGTGTAGGTAATTGTAATAATGTATAATATAGGCTAATAAATCTATATGTTTAATTTTGTACATAACACCAAAATAGCTAAAACATTATACTTTCTAATAGCACAGTGCAATTTTCACAAAGTTTAGCCAAGTTATTTCATGACAGTACTTAATAAAATGTTGGTGGTTACTTTTACAATTTTGAAAACAATATAAAATAATTGACTGTAGCAATTGAAGTGGTTAAAATTTCGAGTATTCAATTAAATTTTGACAAGATCACAAACTTTCAATTAAATATACAAAAAAAAAATTCTTTACCTAAAATTTCTTGAAAAATTTGTAACAATGTGTAGATAATTGTAATAATGTGTAAAATAGGCTAAAACATCTATGTTAATTTTTGTAAATTACACCAAAATTGCTAAAATATTTTACTTTCTAATAGCATAATGCAGGGGCGGATGGGCAAAATACAAGCGGCCCGGGAAATAGTCTTTTGTCGGCCCATTTTACATTCACATAAAATTGCAATAACACCATATAATTTTTCCACAATACTTATTTATTTATTAATAAAATGGTCTCCGAAGTAGCCGCGGAATATTGCAAAAGTGTATAATCAGTAATCACGTGGAAAAAACTAGAACAAAAGAAATTTACTTGTCTATTTTTCGAATTCGTAATAATAAAATATAAAATTTGGGATTACAAAATAAATAATAATAATATATAAACAATATGTAACCTTGAGGCGCAAATTTTCATTTAAATGGAAACTTGTTTTCGCTGAATTCCCTAAATGTAACATAGTGCTCTAATGAGTTTCAAAGAAAATTGTTGAAAAACTGATAATTGGGTATTTTCCGATTTTCATATTTTCTATGAACGCGAAGATTTTTATAATTCATTATTTATTATAATATAATAATAATATGATATTAATATTATAGTAGAATATAATATTAATTAAATGGTAATTTTCGGCATTATTCCTTACAAATTTTTATTTTACTATGCAAAACGTTAATCAGTACACAAAAATCTCATTGGAATTATACAATTTATATTGAAAATAATAATAATCATGTTTATTAGCGGGAGAACCTACAAAATATACACATTAATAAATAATTGAAAAATTTACCATAAATATTGGAAAGTATTTATTGACAATACCAAATTTGTATTATAAATTCCAAAACTCAAAAGCAACAACAAAGTTGTCATGATAAATTACAAAATTTAGTTGGAAATTATGAAATTCGTATTGTAAATACAAACATTTTAATTGTAAATTTCAATGTCTAATTGAAGCCTGATATTTTGAGTAGAAATTATGAAGAATTTGTCCACATAGCATAACACTCACTAATTTGTTAATATTTGAATAGAAATTTGCAAAACTTTTATTAGTAAAAACTGTATTTTATTCTACCTAAATTAGAAATTTAAATAGAAATTATAAAATTTATTTTGAAAATGATAAATGTTATATGCAATTTTTTTTGCAATTTTATTACAAATTGCAAGTTCATCAAACCACAAAATTCTCATTGAAATTTTATCATTTTGATTGTGAATTACAATGAATGTTGCATTTCTATTGGAAATTACAATATTTTCATTAGAATTTTTTATTACTAATACCAATATTTTCATAAATTACAAAGATTACTGGAACCTAAGAGTTTTTAGTTAGAAATTATAACGTCTTTCCTCAGAAGTCATATTCCTTACAAAGTGATTAAAAATTTCATAGAAACTTACAACAAATATAATGAAAAGTGTATTTTTTTTTAAATTCAATAGAAACCATGAAATTTTTGTCATTTTTACCACAACTTGCAAAAATATTTCGATAACCCCATATATCATAATGTTATAATGTTATAACATTATGATGAATATCGAGAAATTTTTAAAGTGGATTTAAATATTTTAATAGAAATTATGGAATATTAAATGTAAATTACAAAACTTCTGTAGAATTTGTAATTTCTGTAAAATGTTGAATATGAATTGGAACATTGCAGTGAAAGTTTTCATTATAAATACAATATTACAACGTAAATAGAAACCAATGATTGGGTAATAAATAAGTTTTATTGGAGTTATGTCATTTTCATGTGTGACTCAAAATTTCATTTAATATTGCAAAATTTGCATTATAAATTAGAAAATTTTAACAGCTTTTAAAATTGATAAATTTCACTGTCATACTTATGCCATTGGCAATTTCAACATTCGTATTATAAATTACAAAATTTCAACAGCGACTATGAAAATGTTATTGTAGATTGCCGAAATTTCACTGTAAAATGCAAAATAACCTTGGCATTTGCAAAATTTGTATTAAGTTGTTAAAATGTTCATAATTACTTGTAGAAAATTTAGAGATTATAAAATTTTCATTAGAAATAATGATATTGTTATTATAAATACTAAATGTTTAATTACAAATATCAAAGTTTAATGAAACCTGCAATTTTTGGTGGAAATTCTAGAGGATTTATCCACAAAACATATTACTCCATAAGTTATTAATATTTTAATAGAAATTTTAAAAACTTATATGCGAGAATACAAAATGTACAATACAAAATATTGGTTATAAATTAAAAACTTCAATAGAAACTATGAAATTTTGTACATTTTCTTTACAAATTTCTAAATTTTATTGAAAATTGCAAAAATCTCATCAAACCCCAAAATTCTCATTGAAATTATAACATGTCGATTATTAAATTGCGATGAATGTTGCATTTCTACTGGAAATTACAAAAAAATTGTTAGATTTTTTAATTGTAATTACCAAATTTTTCATAAATTACAGAGATTAATGTAACCTGCGAATTTTTCGTTGAAAATTATAACGGCTTTCCACACAAATTATATTCTTTACAATATCACCTATTAAATGTTATGTTGTGTTCAAAAATTTGCAAAAAATATAATGGAAAGGGATGGCGCCGTGGGAATACCTTAGTTCAAAACGGATGCCGCCAGTCGAAAAACTTTGGCTACTACCGTGTTAATACATTAAATAAAGAATGTTACTTCAGCAAATTATTAATAATCCCAAAATTCTGAGACTTGCCGGCCCAACATTCCGCGGGCCCACCGGCCCACCGGGAAATTTCCCATTTTGATGACAGTACTTAATAAAATTTTTGTGGTTACTTTTACAATTTTCAAAACAATATAAAATAATTGACTGTTGTATTTGAAGTTTTGATTGTTTTTGTTAAAATTTCGAGTATTTAATTAAATTTTGACATATTCACAAACTTGCCATTAAATATGCAAAAAAAAATTGTTTACCAAAAATGTCTTGAAATATTTGTAACAATGTGGAGGTAATTGTAATAATGTGTAATATAGGCTAAAAAATCTATATGTTTATGTTTGTATATTACACCAAAATAGCTAAAACATTTTAGTTTCGAATAGCATTGTGCAATTTTCACAAAGTTTAGGCGAGTTATTTCATGACAGTACTTAATAAAATTTTGGTGGTTACTTTTACAATTTTCTAAACAATATAAAATAATTGACTGTAGCATTTGAAGTATGGATAGTGTGTTACAATTTCGAGTTTTCAATTAAATTTTGAGAAGTTCACATACTTTCAATTAAATATACAAAAAATCATAATTTGTTCACAGATTTTTTTTTAAACATTTGTGTAACAATGTGTATATAATTGTAATAATGTGTAATAGTATAATATAGGCTAAAAAATCTATAAGTTTAATTTTCCAGAAAATGCACGGTTTCAAAAAGCAACTTAGCGAACACTTAAAAGAGCATGCTTTTTATTCAGTACAAGATTTTTTTCTACCTAAAATGTAGTGTTTTCCTAATTTATATTGTCTTGACCTCACATGTAATTCATGTCCAATAAAAGAAGTTTGAAGTTTGAAGTTTTGTATAGTACACCAACGTAGCTTAAACATTTTACTTAAACCTTATAAAATAATTGCAATGCAAAAACATATCATATCATGACTATGAGGACCATTCTGTTCTTGTTCGGGTCATTGCAATTATCTTCCAGATGCAGACTTTGCCTTTGATACGGAAATACGGAAATACGTTTGATACGGAATCAGTCAGAAATGTGCGTTCACAGAATATTAGCGATGGAGCATCTAGACAGTTTTAATGTATAAAATACAAAATCTCAGAAATTGGCACTTAGACCCTATAAAGTTATAGTCTTCAATTGTTGGATGATGTTTTGATTTCTCATGTATTTTTCTATTATTTTAAAAATTAATTATAATATTATTTGTTATATGGTTATAGTGAGGGTATACTTATAAGTAGGCTTAGGGTAGTTATGCATAATTCCGAAATATGCATACAAATATTGCACAGAGAATGTTGAAAATATGCTCTTAAACATATTTAAACACTTCTTATCAATCAACCCTACGAAAGGGTGCTGACACCCTTTAAACTGTAACATGCTTCCATCGGTTTTGATGTATTCAAATTTCTTCACAAAATCACATAATGCTGATATTTTGAACCTTTTATCGTGTTGATTGTAGGTATTTACTTGTGATGTGCACGAAACCAAGTACAAGTTTTAACTGCATATATGAAAATGCACAACTATCCTAAGCATACTTATAAGTAAGGCAAATGGCAATCACGTCGATCCACCAGCATAAAATCGCAATTCCAGTTCAATTCATATACCTCGTCGAGTACGCTCTCATGTATCTCTCTATTGCACGCCAAATTACTTTTGCCATCGATCAGGCAATATTCGATTTCTGGAAATCTCGTCGGGGGAATTAGATCGCGAAGGATGGATAATGGATCGGCACGGCGGTAACAGCGTCCTTTCTATCATAAACCAGGTAAGTGCCTTTCATCGCACCTAGTGAACGAACGATTCCGCACTTACGAGGAATCATCTCGACATAAGGCAGTAAAAAACAAACCGTACACTTTAAGAAATGTTTGCATGCGAAATGCGATTGCGGAATGTGCCTCAATTAACCATTTCTAATCGTTTTGTTTTAATATCGGTCGTCGCGAACTTAAAAATGCGAAGATAATTGACTTGTTACGACGATATAAACTGTTAATTTTCGTGAAGTAGAGCGGATCCATACGCCACGTTTTTCCGTAAAACTCCGTTCTCCATGCACTCTTACGCTACGAAATTTTAATATTTAAGCCAATTTCACTTATATTGACTTTGTACTCATTTTACTCAAATAGCTTCGTTTTGTAAAATTATAAGTTGTATGACGAATGTCTAAACTATTTTTGGTATACTTCGTACAGATATAATTAGTTATCACCAACTTATCTAGTTGTTTGCTTTTAATTTTTTGTTTGTTCGTATGCTTTAAAATACAGATTTACAATCGTCGAAAAAAATTGTATGAAAACATATTTTTCTGGGCAAATCATGCCTTGAATATAATGAAGATACACCACCAGATTATATTTGTGTTTTTGTTTATGCATAACATTTACGAAATTTAAACAATAGCCTGGCTTAATTTTAAACTTCTCATTTTCGAGGGAATAGAAATTATAAATATACCCACCACAGGTGAGAGCGTATATTATTGTTCCATGTGCTGTACAATTTAAACCACTTTATAATGCAGAAGCAAGGATTAGGTAGGTTCAGTGAGTAGACAATGGCCAGCGGAAAAGTTTAATGCAGTCGCTGCAATTGTACAATTTTAAACTGCCTGATTAACACAACTCGAGTTTATAAATGAAGTTTCGTATGAATTATTGCAGCTAAAAGCCAAATCATATCATTTAAAACGCTAAAACGAAAGTTTGTTGAATAACGTAATGTATGAATTTAAAATTGGATTTTAAAGGCGCAAAACAAATTTAATCTGAGATTTGTACATCTCATAAAGACCGGTTGCAACCTTTTCAACTCTTTCAAGCAGTCTGAAATTAATATCTAATTCATATTATTAATTATTATTAATATTATTATAAAAAAAAAAAATTTTACACTCGAGTGGTGCATAGAATTTAATACAAAAAGCCAAATCATATTATTTAAAACACTAAAATGAAAGTTTGTTAAATAACGATGTATGAATTTGAAATAGGATTTTAAAAGGTGCAAAACCAATTTAATCTGAGATTTGGACATGAAGACAGGTTGAAACCTTTTCATCTCTTTCGAGCAGTTTGAAATGAATATCTAATTCATATTATTAATTATTATTAATATTATTATAATTTTTTTTTAATTATGTATATATACTCGAGTGGTGTATAGAATTTAATACAAAAAAGTAGAAGCACTTTAATTAAAACATATGAGATAGGGGCTGATTGTGGAAAGGCTATCGACCCAGATCTTGCTGCATCTGAAACTTTATTTCTACTCAATCCGAAATAAACCGTTTATGTTACGAAAAGCAATATCGCAATGATGGATCTTGAAAGGGTAATATGCTGCATCGTGAATGGGGGAAATACGGATAATCCAGTTTGCCTACATCCCAAGCGAATTGCAACAGATTTTCAATTACATAACGCAAACAAAGCATTTTATTTTCAATTAAACAATGTAAATTCTGAACGTCGTCCTGACAAATCAATCATTTGTAATTATTCGGGCAAAGGCAGACACGTATCACTCACGAATATTCGCAAAAGTATACGAGCGGTATTCAAAAACAAATTAGAACGGATCCTCCACCCGGAAATATGAATGTATTGAATTATGCCAAATGTAGAAGTAAAGTAGGCTTTACTGATTATTTGATTTACGGCCAGTTCTATAATGGTATTAAAGTTTCCTTTAAACCGAAAAGGCGCCTTTAAGTACTGTAACGTGTTCCATAATTGTTTTTTAAAGATTCTGCAAAAGAGAAACTGTGGGTAGTTAACTGTTATCAGGAAATTAAAGAGATAACGTCCCTCTCATCAAAGAAATTTATTTGCGAAAAAGTTGCAAGGGTTGTTTATAATCTGTATCAAATCTGGGGTAATCTATATCAAATCATTTTAGATTTTAGATTCAGATTTTAATATAATATCATTTTTACAATATAAGTAACTTCTTGATAAGCCCCAAGTTTGTGTTTGATATAATAATAAAACATGAAAGCCCCAAGTTTGTTTTTGATATAATAAAAAAACATGAAAGTGGTCAGAGTCTTCAAATCCCCAATTTGCACGGACAACAAAATACGCCACGAATTCACACTAATATGCACTTTTTAAGAGAGTATTTGCAACTCTGTGATTCGTCAAATTCACCGACGTATCTACTAACGATCATCCGTATCTATTAACGATGGAACACATGCTCATATGACATTTTTTACTATAATCATCCATACTACAACCTCCCAAAATATTTGCACTTCCTCCTGAAACACCCTGTATATTGCATTCGGTTTTAAATTTTAAGTTTGCATTCGGTTTTAAGTAGGTATGTAGTTCTGAATCTGTCAGAATGATCTACATATCCAATCTAAAATAGTCCGCAAATTATTTATTTATTTATAAACAGTAATTTTTGTAAAAAGTCTGCAACCAATCTAAAACAGTCCGCAAATTATTGATTTATTTATAAACAGTTATTTTTGTTACAAGTACATCAAGTGAAGTTTTTCCGGACGAATCGTTGCCGTTTCCGAACGAGGCGTAGCCGAGTCTGGATAGCAGATCAGTCAGAAGAAAATTAATTTAGGTAAGTGTTACAAACGACATTTTTTTGTATATGTTCCCAAAACAAATTTAAACCTTTTATTATGATAGTAATCGGTTCTTTAACCTTGGCAACTTTTTGGGGCTGGATCCAGAAAAGACTCAATTTGGGGACTTAAATGAGTCCCTAAAATAACTATTTTATGTACCAAGAGCATATACAAATATAGTAAATTTAAAGAGCGTGTTGCAAAAAATATTTTCTTCATATTTCATCACATTATATGATATCATGTAGACTATATTGCTGTTTCTGTACCATTAATTAAATAACTCTTTAATTAGTTATCCTGCCATAAAAGTAATACAAAGGTAGCTAAATATAAATTTTAACAATAGTTAGTTTTAAAAGTGATAATTACACAAAATTGTAACTTTGTCGTGCCACATGGATTTTTATGATATTTTTTTTACTTTAATAGGTGGTTGGCAGTATAAACAAACATTATAAAAAATCTGTTAGCCCATAATTTTATTCTCTTAAGTAATTGAAAATATTTCAAAAAACAATGACCTTCTTAACAAAACATGCAAAAAAGTTTTATTAGGAAGTTTCGATCTAAGATTTTCTAGCAAAGTTGGCCACTGGTTGGTCCCTTTTGATTGTCCAGAATATCTCTTTAATTAGTTATCCTGCCATAAAGGTAATACAAAGGTAGTTAAATACAAATTTTAACAATAGTTAGTTTTAAAAGTGATAATTACACTGGTAAACCAAATTGTAACATTGTCATACCTCATGGATTTTTATGATATTTGTTTACGTTATTTGGTGGTTGGCAGTAAAAACAAATATTAAAAAAAATCTGTTAGCCCAGAATTTTATTCATTTAAGTAATTTAAAAAAAATCAAAAAACAATGACCTAAAGAAAAAATGAAAAAAGTTTTATTATGAAATTTCAATCTAAGATTTTCTTACAAATTTGGCCCCTGGTTGGTCCCTTTTGATTGTCCAGTCTCTTATGTAATTGAAAATATTTCAAAAAACAATGACCTCCTACACAAAAAATGTAAAAAGTTTTATTATGAAGTTTAGATCTAAGATTTTCTAGCAAATTTAGCCCCTGGTTGGTCCCTCTTGATTGTCCAGTCTCTTACGTAATTGAAAATATTTAAAAAAACAATAACCTCCCAAAAAAAATGTAAGAAAGTTTTATTATGAAGTTTCGATCTAAAATTTTCTAGCAAATTTAGCCCCTGGTTGGTCCTTTTTGATTGTCCAGCAGTAATCTGCCAACATCGTCAATCGTCTCTTACGTAATTGAAAATATTTCAAAAAACAATGACATAAAGAAAAAATGTAAAAAAGTGTTATTACAAAGTTTCGATCTAAGATTTTCTAGCAAATTTAGCCCCTGGTTGGTTCCTTTTGACTGTCCAGACTCTTACGTAATTAAACATATTTCAAAAAACAATGATCTTCTAAACAAAAAATGTAAAAAAGTTTTATTATGAAGCTTCGATTTAAGATTTTCTAGCAAATTTAGCCCCTGGTTGGTCCCTATTGATTGTCCAGTCTCTTACGTAATTGAAAATATTTCAAAAAAACAATGACCTAAACAAAAAATGTAAAAAAGTTTTATTATGAAGTTTCGATATAAGATATTCTAGCAAATTTTGCCCCTGGTTGGTCCCTTTTGATTGTCCAGACTCTTACGTAATTAAAAATATTTCAAAAAACAATGACCTCCTACACAAAAAATGTAAAAAAGTTTTATTATGAAGTTTAGATCTAAGATTTTCTAGCAAATTTAGCCCCTAGTTGGTCCCTTTTTATTGTCCAGCAGTAATCTGCCAACATATTTCTGTTCCATTTGTCCTGGTAACGTTTTTCCATCTTATACTGGACAATCGTCTCTTACGTAATTGAAAATATTTCAAAAAACAATGACCTAAACAAGAAATAAAAAAAAAATTATTATGAAGTTTCGATCTAAGATTTTCTAGTTGTTCTGATAAAAAATTAAAAAATAATTTATGGTTTTTATATATTTTTTACTTTAATAGGTGGTTGGCAGTAATGACAAACATTATAAAAAATCTGTTAGCCCATAATTTTATTCTCTTAAGTAATTGAAATTATTTAAAAAACAATGACCTCCTAAACAAAAAATGTAAAAAAGTTTTAATAGGAAGTTTCGATCTAAGATTTTCTAGAAAAGTTGGCCAGTGGTTGGTCCCTTTTGATTGTCCAGAATATCTCTTTAATTAGTTATCCTACCATAAAGGTATTACAAAGGTTATATACAAATTTTAACAATAGTTAATTTTAAAAGTGAAAATTACACTGGTAAACAAAACCTCATGATTTTTTTAAATATTTTTTTATGTTATTAGGTGGTTAGGTAAAAACAAACAATAAAAATAATCTGTTAGCCCAAATTTTTATTCTCTTAAGTAATTGAAAATATTTCAAAAAACAATGACCTCCTGAACAAAAAATTTAAAAAAAAATTATTATGAAGTTTCGATCAAAGATTTTCTAGCAAATTTGGCCATTGGTTGGTCCCTTTTAACTGTCCAGACTCTTACGTAATTAAAAATATTTCAAAAAACAATGACCTTCTAAACAAAATATGTAAAAAAGTTTTATTATGAAGCTTCGATTTAAGATTTTCTAGCAAATTTGGCCCCTGGTTGGTCCCTTTTGATTGTCCAGACCCTTTCTAAATCGCTCAATTTTTCTTCGTATACCGGATCTTATATTAACGCCCCCAAATTCTCAGGAAAAAAATTCAGGTGTGAGTTTAACAAATGAATGTTGCGTAAAATTGAACTAAAATCAGCTATTTTCGAAATCGTGATCAACACTTCAGATCATACTTTTGCCCAATACTTGATAAACCAACGATAGCTCGCTAACCAACTCGCTTTAGCTCTCACTCATATGGTTACACAAAAAAATTTGCAACAGCATTCTTAAAAAAAGTCCATGCTGGTTTTTCTAAATCGCTCAATTTTTCTTCGAATGCCGGATCTTATATTAACGCCCCCAAATTCTCAGGAAAAAATTTTTGGTGTGAGTTTAACAAATGAATGTTGAGTAAAATTGAACTAAAATCAGCTATTTTCGAAATCGTGATCAACACTTCAGATCATACTTTTCTCAAAACTGTTACCCAATGCTTGATAAACCAACTATAGCTCACTAACCAACTCGCTTTAGCTCTCATTCTTATGGTTACCCAAAAATATTAGCAACAACATTCTTAAAAACATTCCATGCTGGTTTTTCTAAATCGCTCAATTTTTCTTCGAATACCGGATCTTATATTAACGCCTCCAAATTCTCAGGAAAAAAATTTTGGTGTGAGTTTAACAAATGAATGTTGAGTAAAATTGAACTAAAATCAGCTATTTTCGAAATCGTGATCAACACTTCAGATTATACTTTTCTCAAAACTGTTGCCCAATGCTTGATAAACAAACTATAGCTCACTAACCAACTCGCTTTAGCTCTCACTCTTATGGTTAAACAAAAAAATTTGCAACAGCATTCTTAAAAAAAGTCCATGCTGGTTTTTCTAAATCGCCCAATTTTTCTTCGAATGCCGGATCTTATATTAACGCCCCCAAATTTTCAGGAAAAAAAATCAGGTGTGAGTCTAACAAATGAATCTTGAGTGACATGTCGCGACCCAATGCTTGATAAACCAACGATAGCTCGCTAACCAACTCGCTTTAGCTCTCATTCTTATGGTTACACAAAAAAAAATTGCAAAAACATTCTTAAAAAATGTCCATGCTGGTTTTTCTAAATCGCTCAATTTTTCTTCGAATACCGAATCTTATATTAACGCCCCCAGATTCTCAGGAAAAAAAATCAGGTGTGAGTTTAACAAATGAATCTTGAATGACATGTTGCAACCCAATGCTTGATAAACTAACGATAGCTCGCTAACCAACTCTCTTTAGCTCTCACTCTTATGGTTACCCAAAAAAATTGGCAATAACATTCTTTAAAAAAATCCATGCTGGTTTTTCTAAATCGCTCAATTTTTAGCTCACCAACGACCATGAATCTTGAGTGACATGTTGGAACCCAATGCTTGATAAACCAACGATAGCTCGCTAACCAACTAGCTTTAGCTCTTACTCTAATGGTTACCCAAAAAATTTTGCAGCAACATTCTTAAAAAATGTCCATGCTGGTTTTTCTAAATCGCTCAATTTTTCTTCGAATACCGGATGTTACATTAACTCCCTGATTTGAAGTCCTACGAAAATACCCCCTTTTATCTTTGCATCACTAATTTTGGAGATTTTTTCTTTTAGATACAAAAATCCACTCCCATTGCGATTCATTGCCTTTACAACATTTTTGATCAGGCCTTATTTGATATGCAATGGTGGAAGAAGTACTTCGGATGGCTCTACAAGGGGTAAATACTTCATATTTTTTGTCCAGGATGCACTCCTAGGCCAAATTTTTTTATGATAGTGTTTATGACTTGTTTTGTCTCGACTTCCCATTCACATATAATACAAAGGTAGCTAAACATATATTTTAACAATAGTTAGTTTTAAAAGTGATAATTACACTGGTAAACGAAATTGTAACTTTGGCGTGCAACATGGATTTTTATGATATTTTTTACTTTAATAGGTCAAAACAGATCTAAAAAAGCAAGAGAATTTAGTATAAAACAGCTGAAGTCTGAGTAATAGGGCAACAACTTTTGAATCGCCACAGATTTTGAAAGAATATGTACTGTACGTGATTTTTTCAAGTAATAACATCATGTTTTCATAAGTTTCGTTCATATTAGTACCATGGGCCAGAGGTACAGAAGGAAGTATATTTCCATTATGAAGTATCACTGCTCTTAAACCTCGTTTCCATTTGGAAAATTTACTGGTGGAAAGTGTAAACCAGAAAAAACGTCTTATTTTCTTGTTTAGTTTCTTTCTTGACAGACGTTTTTCTGCTTTTCATATAGTTAGTTTACTGGCGGTAAGTACTTTCCGCCAGTAAACTTTCCAAATGTAAACGAGGTTTTAGACTTGTTTTAGAAGAGTCAATGAATACACGCCACTGGGAGAGATCAAAATCGATTTCGAAAATCTTCATAATCCAATGTATATCGTTTCAAAATACAAAGTCCCCGTTTTGAGAAAAGTGTGATCTGAAGTGTTGATCACGATTTCGAAAATAGCTGATTTTAGTTTCACGATGTAGCAAATTCCATACTTTTTATCGAGATCCTAATAGTTCTGACTGATTTTTTGACAATTTTTAAATGCGAACCAAATCGTTTAGGTCTGCTTGAGTTATCAAGTATGGCTTAGTTAGAATATCTTCAGACTTAAAGTCATCGCCCTCATCAACACATTGGCTTGAAGTGGAGGATTGTGTATCGTCATTCTCAACGGACGCAGATGCAAGTTGTATAGGCAAATTTTCACTATGAGGGACAGGTCTCAGGTAAATTAGGGTAAATAACTGTGTTGACCAGTGTTATTACTGTTATAAGAATTAGATAATTATAAAGCTAATTAAAAAAATATTTAATTAGAATAGATAATCTTATGTAATGTATCTTGCTCTGAAAATGAGACTTTGCTGTATAATTTTTCATCTTTTTATGCCTGACTGAAAGCTGGAGATTAAAAACAGGATTTGATGGCGCAGTTTTAATCATGGCATTCGGGCATAAAGAGGGATGAATTACATCGTAATAAAGCCCGGGGGTCTAATTCGGGCTGAGGTGAATTTAATCCCTCACACTTGCTGACAATAAAATCGGCGGCCGATTAAAAAAAGGTCTTCGAGTCCATTGTTGGATGACAAAAAAGTGAGCTTGCGGGTCAGGAGGCGAAATGTGGCTGCTGATGTCGGATTGGGCTCAATTTTTGCGTACCAAATAAAGGACCCATGGCAAAACAAAATCTGGCATTAAGGAGGTGGAACTGGGAACTGGGTGTTGCGCACCCCTGACCTGGCGCGCAGCCTCAACGTCGACGTGGCTCATTTCGATCAATACCGCACTTTACCCTCTGCCCGAATTTGCAATTTTCCACTTCCGAATTAAGCTATTTAACATTGATAATATTCCAAACTACTTCAGGCGCGTGAACCGTTTACAGTCTGAATTTTTAACTCCCTAAACACACATCGCTCACTCCCACCAGGTTGCACCCACATTGCACAATTATTACGAAAGCGAAACAAAAGTGAGCAGATCTAATACCGACACCAACATATATCCAAAAACGCCGCTTAATTAAAATATGTAATTTAATTCCTCGGTGTTTGGGCGAAGCGCTGTTATGAGGGCTGCTCACCATTTATTAGCTTTTCGGGGCGATTTGCATTGTCGGCATTATAAAGGGAGGACATGTATGAGCAAGATTTATTTGCCATAGGAGCGCTTTAAAAGATCCCCGGCCTACATTGTGCCCATAAATTATTGAAAGCTTTTGATGGGCTGAAATCTCGATATCGCGTTACTAAAATTAGAGTAGAAAAATCGAAGCGACCGTCGAGTTCTAGGCACAACTGTGCTGTCACAATAGCAAACAGAACGAAACTATTGAAGCAGCGCCTAGAATTTCTGTTTGGTGAGTAAAGTAATTCTGCTTTAAGCATAAAACTGGTTAGTTTATGTGTGCCATTAGAACATCACTTTTAGAACTATTAGAACAAACATTTCGATACTAAGTACACAAAATGTACTTTACCAAATTTACGTTACTAAATTAAAGATTGAAGAAAGAATTAAAGTCCAGGATGAGCTGAAAGACTCCAGCAACGACAGTTTTTAGTTTTAATTTATGTTCTTATGTATCTTATAGCGGTTTTACACGGTCAAAGAAATTGATGAAGAAATTTATGAATTTATGCATATACTTTACCAAATTAACGTAAATTTACGTTACTAAATTAAAGATTAATGAAATAATTAAAGTCCAGGATGAGCTCACAGACTCCAGCAACGACAGTTTTTAGTTTTAATTTATGTTCTTATGTATCTATAGCAGTTTTACACGGTCAAAAAAAATTACGAAGAAATTAATGAATGTATTCATGGATAAATTCGTGAATAAATTGAAAATGTGAAGGCGTATTACAAGGTCAAATTTTTGCCAACTGTAAACTTAGAACTTCTGCACTGTTGCCAACTTGCACTGATTCTTTCTTCTCCTTCTAATTTCCTGATTTATTCATTTTTATTCATAAAAAAGCACGTTTGTTAAATGTTCACAGCAGCAGATGGCTCTATAGCAGTTGACATGTGTATTTAAGTATTATTTATTATGTATGTGTTGACATGTGTATTTAAGTATTACGAAATGTATTAATGTGATAATGTGGAATAAACTTGGAGCTTCTGCACTGTCAATGCGTTGCCAACTTGCAGTGATCCTATATTCTCATCTTGTCTCTATTTGTGTGTTAAAAATGAAAGTAGGAAAAGTAACAATAAAACATTGTGCTGCCTTGTATGCATTAGCAGTAGCTGCATATGTATTACACCATGATTACACCATGTTAGATACACCATGTGCACATGTCACTTTCCAGTAGGTTGGTATTAATTTAAAAACCGAAATGTAACTAGAATTCCTCAAGAAATTGCCGAAAACTTTGAGCAGGTTCTCTTATGACTTTACTATGACTAAACTAATGTAAATTTACTTTACTAAATTAAAGACTAAAAAAATAATTAAGGTCCAGGATGAGCTCAAAGACTCCAGCAACAACAGTTTTTAGTTTTAATTCATGTTCTTATGTAAAAACCGAAATATAACTAGAATTAAAACCAAAAATCGCCGAAAACTTTGAGCAGGTTCTATTGTTTAAAAACCGAAATGTAACTAGAATTCCTGAAGAAATTGCCGAAAACTTTGAGCAAGTTCTATTATGACTTTACTATGACTAAACTAATGTAAATTTACGTCACTAAATTAAAGATTAAAGAAATAATTAAGGTCCAGGATGAGCTCAAAGACTCCAGCATCAACAGTTTTTAGTTTTAATTTATGTTCTTATGTAAAAACCGAAATGTAACTAGAATTAAAACAAAAATTGCCGAAAACTTTGAGCAGGTTCTATTGTTTAAAAACCGAAATGTAACTAGAATTCCCCAAAAAATTGCCGAAAACTTTGAGCAGGTTCTACTGTGACAATTTATTCATGAATTTATCGTTGTCAATGTATTCACGACAATGTTGTGTATTACACGCACAATAACTTCAAGGTTTCACAAAATTCATGAATTTCGTTGACCGTGTGAAGCAGGCATTAAGCACTGATACAATAATTCGCAACTATATCAAGAAATGAAATGATCGACATAAATGAGAGATCCTTCCTAAATTGAGTTTAAGTTACCAGCCAGCTAGAGATGCCTGCAAGCAAATTAGAAACTGCATGTTCGAAGGCGTTTTATACTTTTGTTACTTTCATGATTTATTTAAAGTCAAAGAATTAAGTCTTTAAGTTTTCACGCCGGCCCGACTGAAAAATATGGGTGCTGGTAGATCTTAGAATATCTTGATAGTATAATTTAGACATAAATTTAATAATCAAAAACAATTTAGAAATAAGAGCTTGATTTCTGGTCACTATGCCACTATGTTAGTCAAAATACAATTTAGTTAGGTATATGAGCATTGTTTCTGGTTACTAAACTAACTCTAATGTAACTATGTGATAGACGTGATTAGTGAAAACACAATTTAGATATAAGACATTGATTTCGGGTTACTAAAGTGTCACTATGCTTAATTAAGAAGCTGGGTGCAATAACAGCGTAAGTCGATTTATGCGGTTTTTGAGCAAATTTGTTTATTAGAATACACCCATATTTATAACTCTGTCAAAAAATATATAGCTACTGTTCATAGAAAAATTGTACAAAATATAGCACTTATTGCTATGTTACAACTTTTATTAAGTTTTGAATCTTTCGATGCGTTTCTGTCGAAACTAATTTTTTCGACTTACGCTATTCCAGAAATTGTGGGCGAAATTAGTTTCGAGAAAAACGCGTCGAAAGATTCAAAACTTAATAAAAGTTGTATATTAAGTTTTGAATCTTTCGACGCGTTTTTCTCAAAACTCATGTTTTCGACTTACGCTATTCTTGCACCTATGTCTACAATGTCTTAGTACTTATTGGTAACACTATATGTATATCACCCATTGATACTTGACTATCCATAAAAAAAACTCATATACCTAAATGGTATTCGATAAAACTGTTAAACACAATTTTTGTCCCTTTGAGGTAAATAGCCGATTCCGATAGATTTATTTTTGCTGTTTTTTGAGAATGAAACCGTCAACAAGAGTCGTCTAGGACATCATGTTTTCGTGATATATAAATTTTTGCAAAATGTGTATCTTTTTTCGGGATGCAAGACCGATTTCGATGACTTTTTATGGCAATACTGGATTCTAATTTCTGTTTGACAGTTACCGGTATCACTTTTCTAACCTAACTTTAACTGATAACGTGTTTTTGTAAGTAATTAGTGGAAAAACTATGTAAAATATCCAAAAAATAATGACCAACGATGATTTTTTTTTGCATTTCGTACATGTGCAAGTCGATGACAACTTTTCATATTGACACCCTGTATACCTAAATGGTTTAAGATTACACTGGTCAACACAATTTTTGTCCCTTTGACGTAAATAGCCGATTCCGATAGGTTTTTTTTGCGGATACAGAAACGTCAACAAAAGTCCTCTACGACGTCATGTTTTTGTGATATACCATATTTTGCAAAATGTGTAACTTAATTTTTTTCGGGATGCAAGACCGATTCTGTTGATTTTTTATGGCAATACTGGATTCTAATTTCTGTTTGACAGTTACCGGTATCACTTTTGTAACCTAACTTTAACTGAGCACGAGTTTTTGTAAGTAAATAGTGGAAAAACCATGTATAAAATTTATTAAAAATGGGCAACATTTTTGTTGCATTTCGTACATATGCAATCGATGACAACTTTCAAATTGACAGGGTGTCAATTAGAAAAGTGTCGAGTGAAAAGTGAAAAGTGTTTGAAAGTGTCACTATGCTTAATTTCTGGATACTAACTGGTATCACTATGTGTATATCGCCGAGTGATACTTTACTGTCCAGAAATAAAGCTCATATACCTAAATGGTATTAGATTACACTGGTCAACACAATTTTTGTCCCTTTGACGTAAATAGCCGATTCCGATAGATTTTTTTTGCTGATTTTTGAGATTGGAAACGTCAACAAGAGTCCTCTAGGACGTCATGTTTTTATGATATACCAATTGTTGCAAAATGTGTAACTTAATTTTTTTCGGGATGTAAGACCGATTCGGATGATTTTTTATGGCAATACTGGATTCTAATTTCTGTTTGACAGTTACCGGTATCACTTTTGTAACCTAACTTTAACTGAGAACGTGTTTTTGTAAGTAAATAGTGGAAAAATTATGTGAAACATAAAAAAAATGACCAATATATTTTTTTTTGCATTTCGTATATATGCAAGTCGATGACAACTTTTTAAATTGATACCCTGTATATCTAAATGGTATTAGATTATACTGGTCAACTCAATTTTTGTCCCTTAGACGTAAATAGCCGATTCCGATAGATTTTCTATTGCTGATTTCAGAAACGTCAACAAAAGTTTACTAGGATGTCAGGTTTTTGTGATATACCTATTTTTGCAAAATGTGTAACGTTTTTCAGGAAGCAAGACCGATTTTTTATGGCAATACTGGATTCAAATTTCTGTTTGACAGTTACCGGTATCACTTTCTAACCTAACTTGACTGAGAATGAGTTTTTGTAAGTCAATAGTGGAAAAACTATGTAAAAAATCCAAAAAAAACTACCATACATTTTTTTTGCAATTCGTACATATACAAGTCGATGACAACTTTTCAAATTGACACCGTGTATACCTAAATGGTGTTAGATTACACTGGTTAACACAATTTTTGTCCCTTTGACGTAAATAGCCGATTTCGATAGATTTCCTTTTGCTGATTTCAGAAACGACAACAAAAGTTTTCTAGGACGTCAGGTTTTTGTAATATACCAATTTTTGCAAAATGTGAAACGTTTTTCGGGATGCAAGACCGATTTTTTATGGCAATACTGGATTCAAATTTCAGTTTGACAGTTACCGGTATCACTTTTCTATCCTAACTTTAACTGAGAACGAGTTTTTGTAAGTCAATAGTGGAAAAACTATGTAAAAAATCCAAAAACAACTACCATACATTTTTTTTTGCAATTCGTACATATGCAAGTCGATGACAACTTTCAAATTAACAGGGTATCAATTCGAAAAGTGTCAAGTGAAAAGTGAAAAGTGTTTGAAAGTGTCACTATGCTTAATTTCTTGATACTTACTGGTATCACTATGTGTATATCGCCGAGTGATACTTTACTGTCCAGAAATTAAGCTCATATACCTAAATGGTATTAGATTACACTGGTCAACACAATGTTTGTCCCTTTGACGTAAATAGCCGATTCCGATAAAATATTTTGGCTGTTTTTTGAAAATAGAAACGTCAACAAGAGTCCTCTAGGACATCATGTTTTTATGATTTAACAATTTTTGCAAAATGTGTATTCTTTTTCGGGATGCAAGACCGATTTCGATGCTTTATTATGGCAATACTGGATTCAAATTTCTGTTTGACAGTTACCGGTATCACTTTTCTAACCTAGCTTTAACTGAGAACGAGTTTTTGTAAGTAAATAGTGGAAAAACTATGTAAAAAATCCAAAAAAAATGACCAACAATGAAAATATTTTTATTTTGCATTTCGTACATGTGCAAGTCGATAACAACTTGTCAAATTGACACCCTGTATACCAAAATGGTGTTAGATTACACTGGTTAACACAATTTTTGTCACTTTGACGTAAATAGCAGATTCCGATAGATTTTTTTTGCTGATTTCAGAAACGCCAACAATAGTTTTCTAAGACGTCAGTTTTTTGTGATATACCAATTTTTGTAAAATATGTAACTTTTTTTCGGGGTGCAAGACCGATTTTATATGGCAATACTGGATTCGAATTTCAGTTTGACAGTTACCGGTATCACTTTTCTAACCTAACTTAACTGAGAATGAGTTTTTGTAAGTCAATAGTGGAAAAACTATGTAAAAAATCCAAAAAAAACTACCATACATTTCTTTGCAATTCGTACATATGCAAGTCGATGACAACTTTTCAAATTGACACCGTGTATACCTAAATGGTGTTAGATTACACTGGTTAACACAATTTTTGTCACTTTGACGTAAATAGCAGATTCCGATAGATTTTTTTTTGCTGATTTCAGAAATGTCAACAATAGTTTTCTAAGACGTCAGGTTTTTGTGATATACCAATTTTTGTAAAATATGTAACTTTTTTTCGGGGTGCAATACCGATTTTATATGGCAATACTGGATTCGAATTTCAGTTTGACAGTTACCGGTATCACTTTTCTAACCTAACTTTAACTGAGAACGAGTTTTTGTAAGTAAATAGTGGAAAAACGATGTAAAAAAAAGACCAACATTTTTTCTTTCCATTTCGTACATATGCAAGTCGATGACAACTTTCAAATTGACAGGGTGTGATCGGAATCAGCTATTTACGTCAAAGGGACAAAAATTACGTAAATTTCGTTAAAAAAACGAGAATAGCCTATTCTGATAGTTTTTTATTTGCTGATTTCAGAAACGTCAACAATAGTTTTCTAAGACGTCAGGTTTTTGTGATATACAAATTTTTGTAAAATATGTAACGTTTTTCAGGATGCAAGACCGATTTTTTATGGCAATACTGGATTCAAATTTCTGTTTGACAGTTACTGGTATCACTTTTCTAACATAACTTTAACTGAGAACGAGTTTTTGTAAGTAAATAGTGGAAAAGCGATGTAAAAAATACAAAAAAAATGACCAACAATTTTTTTTGAGTTTCGTACATAAGCAAGTCGATGACTGCTTTTCAAATTGGCAGCCTGTATACCTAAATGGTTTTAGAGTACACTGGTCAACACAATGTTTGTCCCTTTGACGTAAATAGCCGATTCCGATAGATTTTGTTTTGCTGATTTCAGAAACGTCAACAATAGATTTCTAGGACGTCAGGTTTTTGTGATATACCAATTTTTGCAAAATGTGTAACGTTTTTCGGGATGCAAGACCGATTTTTTATGGCAATACTGGATTCAAATTTCAGTTTGACAGTTACCAGTATCACTTTTCTAACATAACATTAAATGAATTAAATGAGAACGTGTTTTTGTAAGTAAATAGTGGAAAAACTATCTAATAAATAATAAAAATGACCTCCAACAATTTTTTGTTTGCATTTCGTATATATATGCATAGTACATTCTTTCCGAAAAATGCATTTATATTGACGGGACAACACATTCGTCAAAATTTCCAAAATTACTTTTTGGAACATTTATTATTATGAAATTTCATTCAAATCCACATTTTATACAAATTTTCATCGACATACACATATTTCCTCCAGAAGTTTTTCCTCAGGTTTTTGTGATATACCAATTTTTGCAAAATATATATTTCCTGCAGAAGTTTCATGAAAATTTTTTTACACTTGAATAATATAAAAATATATTAGCCAAAGAATTTAACAAAATCATTAAGAATCTATAAATATTCGTAAATTCAACGAACACAATAAAGTTTCTGATTTGTTCCAATGAATTTTGATCACTATGTTTCGATATCTTTGCATTTTTTTGTTTTTACATAATTTTGTATGAAATTTCCTTCGATTTGCGAATATTTACTGGAGAAATTTGATGAAATATCGATTTGAATCCACGAGAACAAAATAAAACCATAATTTGTCAAATAATTTAAGAAATCATAAAGAATCTATGAAACATATTTGAAAATTCGAAAATCCAACGATTCATTAAATTAATCCTGCGATGAATGCATGCATTCATGAATAAAATGCATTTCATGAATATTTTTTTCAAATGCATTGTTTGAAATTTACATCTATTTCAAGAAGTTAAATTATTACGCACCAAACATAATACTTTTTCTTGAAATATTCATAAAAATTGTCAAAAAAAGCTGAAATTCGTAATCGTAATTGAACGATTACTTAATTTTTATTTTCAATTTTTATTTTTAATATTACAGTGCGACAATTTCGCGACATGCATTTCCTTTTCATTTATCTACAAAGTCAAAAAAATATTTTTTTTAAAAGTGGTTGTTGAAATGTAAATGTCTTCCAAAATTTGATATAGTTTTGTCTCTGATATGTTCTTTAATTCTTGTTTTGATGGCTCTTCCTGTTTCTCCAATATATTTTGTATCGCAATCTTTGCAGCTTAGTACGAGAACAAAATGAAACTATCAATTGTCAAATAATTTAAGAAATCATAAAGAATCTATGAAACATATTAGAAAATTCGAACGATTCATTAAATCCTGCATATTTTTTTTTATCAAATGCCTTGTTTGAAATTTTCATCTATTTCATGAAGTTTAATTATTAAGCACAAAACATAATACTTTTTCTTGAAATATTCATAAAAATTATCAAAAAAAGCTGAAATTCGTAATCGTAATTTAACGATTACTTTATTTTTATTTTTCAATTTTAATATTACAGTGCGACAATTATGCATTTCTTTTTCATTTATCTACAAAGTCAAAAACACATTTTTCAAAAAGTGGTTGTTGAAATGTAAATGTCTTCCAAAATTTGATATAGTTTTGTCTCTGATATGTTCTTGAATTCTTGTGTTGATGGCCCTTCCTGTTTCTCCAATGTATTTTGTATCGAAATCTTTGCAGCTTAGTGCATAAACTTCATTTTTGTCCAAATTTTTAGTGTGGTCTTTTTCATTAAAAAAATCTTATTGTATTTATTGTGTTTTAGGTTCTAAACGAAATTTTAATATTGTAGTTTTTTAATGTTTGATTAATTTTGTCGCAAATGTGTCCATGGTAAGAAAGTGATCTGTATTGTATATTGTTAGAGTTTTTTAGTGACTTTTGATTATTTTTTTATATATTGTTATTAATATTATGTTTTCCTTGAAATATTTGTATGTTGTTTTTTTTAAATATTTTATTATTTGTTTTTAATTTAAAGTTGTTATTAATTGCTGTTTCTTTAATTTTGTATATTTCATTTATTTTGTCATTTTTGTTTAGTGGTTTAGTGAGCATTCTGTTAATTAGTGAGTATAGTGAAGAGTATACGTGTGTTCTATGGTGGAATGAGTCGGCTGGGACAATTATGTTGTTTGTAAGTTTTCTGTATATTTTAAAGTTTAGTTTGTTATTTGTTTTATGTATGTTAATATCTAGGAAGTTTATTTTCCAAATTTGAATATTTTGGGACTTTTATTTGCAGAATTATCTTATTTGCGGATATTTATTCATTTATATTTACTTAAAATTACGCAAAACTCTTGAAATTTCTTACCAAATTTAAATTTTTATGTGTTTATGATAGTAT
This sequence comes from Othius punctulatus, assembly GCA_951805005.1. Classification (NCBI taxonomy): domain Eukaryota; kingdom Metazoa; phylum Arthropoda; class Insecta; order Coleoptera; family Staphylinidae; genus Othius; species Othius punctulatus. The sequence goes on along the minus strand of OX638145.1, from coordinate 48,407,142 downwards.
GTAAAATATTCCCATTAAATTTTAACATATTGTCATGCAATTATCCTGCATATTTTATTTTTCTGCGACAGTGCGCAAGTGATACTATTTAGCACAAGTGCGTAAAAAATCACCTGTGCGTAAAAAAATTAACTGTGCATAAAATAAGTTTTACACACAATTCATTCACTCGCCAATTAAAAAAATTATGTATTTTGCATCAAATCTCGGCTGTGCCTCGATCCACAAATTCACGCTCGTACAAAAAAGCACTACTGTACGAACTTGTATCATAAATAACTATTTCAGACTTCTATATGGTCAATTTTATGGCGTCATTATTAATGTGTGTTATGAAATATCGTGACGAATATCCAGAATATTGCTATTTTGATCCATATCTTCAAAACACATAATAATAAAACATAAAGGCAACAAAAATTTACAAATCCATCTGCAGGCCCATGATTGACTACGGCCAGATCATACTAAAAAATGTAAGAAACACCTGCAAACGAATTACGGACGTAACTGAACGGAAGACATTAAGACTTCTCACTAAATTAAGACATAAGGACAATCATCTTCATAACATATCAAACATAAATTTATACAAGATCACCAAAATCATACCCATCCAACAAAGACTAGACAAACTACGAAATAAATTTCAACAAAAACAGGACAATAGGACAATACTCGACGAATTGTGTATTAAAAGACAAAACAAACGCACTACAAAATTACATCCGACAAAAACGCTTCATGAAACATATTACACTTCATAACACTCTCTTCACACTATCAAAATAATCACTCATGAATCACTAGGTAATGTTATATAATATAATATGTAATGTAATGTACAATGTAACGTACGTATAATGTAATAGGCAAGGCGGAAAGACCCTATGGGGTCGATAGCCTAATAAAGATTGTTTATATATATATATATATATAAAACATAAAGCTTGACAGAGATATGTATAAATCTAAATTTTTTCCGAAGAATTACATTGCTGCTGAAGAAAATTTTGACCACAGATGAGACATCTCTAATTGCATCAAATGTTATGTTATATTCACATTACATATTTTAAATTCCAGTAAAATCGAGTAAAAAAATTTGACTTCGAAATGAATACTATAAATAAAATAACCCACACTGAAAAAACTAATTTAAAATTTTTGATTTTTGTGCAATATTGAAATTTTCGATTAATATTATTAATTTTATATATTAATCGTATAAAAAAATAGACCACTTTATTTGTATAACAGTAATCGAGAATTATAATCCAATATAATTCACAATTGTTTGCATAATATAAATTGGTTAGTTGTTTTACTATAAAACAATCTGATCATCTGTTCAATCTATAATTCCTGCATCGTTTTAAAATAACATCATGATTGTGTTATTTAGTAGTTTGTAATCGATAATGCATTTAGTCCGCGGAGTTTTTAAAATTTTTACTCAATTCCGAACTAAATTGGCCTTTAACTAGATAACGTCGAAATTGACAAGCGTACTGTTATGCGTTTAAACCCAACAGTATATTTTTATAGCCATGTGAAATGCATTAACGCTATTATATCTCGTAAAGTATCGCTATTCAAACCAAATAAAGTCTTGATAAATAAGTATCTTTAGGTCAATGTTCGCAGAATTAAAAGATCTTGAGTTTCCAGATATTCTTATTTCTTAAGGCCCTGTCTTTACGAAGTAGACCAGTAATTTTCCGGGTAGCTATGCCCACAAAGAGACGAGAACACGTCAAATGCGTCTCTAATTTCCTTGGAGGAGATTGGATTCCTTGCGTTTCAGCAATTTAATTGAATCCTGCAAATAACTTACAAATGCTCGCAATTTGCAGAGCAATTCAACTTCCTTTAAAAAAATACACAATTCTTAGTTAATTATAATATATTTTTTGTTATTTAATATTATCAAATACAGTGGAAATACCCATTATGGGTGTTCCACAGTACATCAAGACAGTAAAATATTTGTGCATGTGCGTGAATGTCATGAAAACTTTTTAGTACTAATGATAATTGAATAAAACTTTAATTTAAATATTTAAAGAAATGTAGACTAGAAAAAGGTATTATAAAAAAAATCGTACAATCGATAGTTGATCTGTATTCTACCAAATTTGTTTAGTTTTTAATGATAGTGAAAATATTAGCGAGATTAGAAAGATAAAAGTTGAGAGATAATGGAAAATTGCATGTGGTGCATATTTTAATGAATAATTTCTCAGATATTATATAGGCAACAGGGTGTCCAAGATAAGGATCAAAAGCATGGGGATCTTGGAAACCGTAAAAATTACAAAGTTGCGCATATATAGGGTGTTTTAAACACAATAAAAAACTAAACTTAAAAAAAAACAAAAGTTGATGGCTACTTCCGGTAGACTAGGAAGGTATATAAGGTTGAAAGTATTTCTCATAAGGAGACCGAAATCAGTCATATTTCGATTAATTTTTGAAAAAAAAAAAATTTTTATTGAGAACCCCATAAATGTGAATGGTCCATTAGCGTGGGACACCCTATATATTATTTGTTTTTCTGTTAAAAGATCAAATTTAAAGCACAAATAATATGATATCGAAGCTTACGGCGATATTAAAATTTATAAATATTAACACTATTAAATATTAAGATGGCTATGAAAACAACATGCTATTTGTGTGTTTTCTTTTGTTGTTTTGTTGAAATTTTGTATATTATGTAGCGTTTTTTGCTAATAAATATTCTTTATTATTATTATTATAACATATTCACGTTATGATGGCATTAGGATAAGCGATAAGCAGAACTGGCAGAAAGTTGGTATATCTAAATTCAGTTTGGGTTTCGTAGCTTCTTTAATTTTCATTCTAGAAGAAAATTCACCATAATATTTTTGCTTCAAATTTGATGTTTTAACAGGGGAAAAATAGGTTGGTTGATATTTAAAAATATATATATTTTGGTTTATAACTTGAAAAATCGGTGCTCAATTATTTTTTCGAGTTCTCTATCTTGGGCGTTAAAATTACTAATAGTTTGCTAATTTAACCAATTTAGTATCTATAATAATAACAAAGTTACCAATGTAGAATACTTAATTTGGATCATCCTGTATATATGATCGAAAATCACCTTGTATACCCAATGGACTGATGGTTTTAATAAAAACAAAACTCTTGTAGTAAATCCACCAATATCTTCAATGGAAATGGGTCTTCAAGAACAAACTATTTCATTAAGCCAGCTCTTTGTCTTTAAGGGGTATTTATTTTACGAAGAACTATTACAAGTACTATTTGTACTATTACAAGTTAACAGTTGAATATTCATCAAAATAAATAATATTTCATAAGAAATAATTAAGATTCCCTCAAATTGTGACCTCTTCTTTAATCAAAAATTGCTGGACGTAAAAGTTCTTTTTGTTCTTGATTTTAAAAGATTTTTATTTGTGTAAATGTCACTCTAACCACTCTGTTCAGTTATCTGGTATGGTAGCCGTGCATGTAATGGTTGGCACGAGCCAGTGAAAAAATTTTACCTGTCCCGTGTCAAATGTATACTCTCCTTTGTCATGTTTATATTATTTTAATTCACTTAATTTTCAGTAATTATTATTTGGTATATTGTTTCAACTTTACCACGTCGATCGATTTAAATATAAAAGTGCAATTATGATTGAAACTATGATATTGTGTTTATGAAAATTTTGACACTGACAGATGATATATTAGAAATGTATGAAAATAAGTTACGCACTTTTTAATTTTCAAAACAGTTTTTATTGTTCGCCGTATTGTATTTTGTTGTTGAACAGTTTTGAAAATTAAAAAGGGCGTAACTTTATTTCATACATTTCTAATTATGAATTTTCAACAAATAAAAGCCACATCGATCAATCTAGATAATATATTTTATACTGTCATGTTATAATCTTAATTTAACTATTACTCGTGTTTAAGAAATAAAATATTGTACATTATATGCCGGGTAATGGTTTTTACTGGCTCTACAAGGTGACAGACTCGCCTGCGGCTCGTCAGTCATGGCCTTGTATCGTCAGTAAAAACCCTCTTACCCGGCTTATAATATAAAATATGTACTATTATATCTAGTGAACACAAAACAGTAATTTGGACAACCGATTTATGTCATGTAAATGTCAATATTTTTTATTAGATTCTATTTTTTTCAGCATGTTTTGATATTAGTAATGATTTTCAATTCATAATTCTTATAAAATAGAAGAAAAATAAATAGAAGCGCTCAAGAATTATTTTTTTATACTCTAGAACAAGGTTGATCATGATTTAAATTAAATGATTTTTTTAAGTAGATCATTGATTTAAATCAAAATAGTTTTTTTTTATATTAATCATTGTTTTTGCACTGCTTGGGCATTCCAATAGGTGTATAATTAAAAATATAATTCAACTGTACAGTCAGCATGCTTTAAAGTAGATAATTGTAAGTAAGATAAACATTTTGTTATCACATGGTCCAGATGGACAGAAATTTGCTTTAATCATTAATTCTTATTCAAATTCAAGATTTTATTAAAAAAGAAAAACATGATTCAAACCATGATGGAAATCAATTGATTTAAATTACATCTAAACTGGCAAAAGCCGATCAGAAATATAAAAAAATCATTGATTTTTGATTATTTTTCTGTCATGTAAATGTCAACATTTTTTATTAGACTGTAATTTTTTCAACATGTTTTATATTAGTAATGAGTTTCAATTCACAATTTTAAGAAAATACAAAATACAAAAATAAAAAGAAGCATTATTTTTGATACTCTAGAACAGGGTTGATGTGATTTAAATTGAATGATTATTTTAAATAAATCATTAATTTAAATCAAAATTGTTTTTTTTTATTTATCATTGTTTTGCACTGTTTGTGTATTCCAATAGGTGAATAATTAAAAATATAATTCAGCTGTACAGTCAGCATGCTTTAAAGTAGGTAATTGTAAGTAAGTAAATATTTTTCTTTTCTTCCATTGTTTGTTCTATCACATGGTCCAAATACACAGAAATTTGTTTTAATCAACAATTCTTGTTCAAATTCAAGACTTAGTTAAAATAACATATGATTTAAACCGTGATGGCAATCAATTGATTTTAATGACATCTAAACTGGCAAAAACTAATCAGAAATATAAAAAAATATAGATTTTTGATATTTTTTTTAAATCATGATTTATCCCAATCCTGGTCTAGAAGCAACCTATCTTGATTTTAGGACATTTTTATTTTATTTTTTATACAAGAAATTTTCAATTTTTAATTACAAGAAATTTTCAATTTCTTGATGGTTTTAGGATAAAACAATACAAACGTTTTAAGTATTTCACATTGAATTTGATATATTTGAATTTTGGATTGAACACATCTCATTAAATTTTCAAAAATATTATGAAATGCTAGAATACAGGGTGTCCAAGATAAGGAACAACGTGGAGATCTCGTAAACCGTTAAAGTTACAAAGGCGGTTAAATTACAAAAAAGTAGCGCAATCTAATGGTCAATAAATTCTTTTGAGAAAACCAGAAATTTCCGCTTACTTCGGGAGATATTCAACAAAATCTAAAATCTTGCAATTTCGTTATTTGTTATTTGTTATTTGAGCTATTTGAAAAGTTATAAAAAAATCCGAAGGCACTTTCTCGTTGCCACATTTTTTGGTCTACAAACAGCGTTTACAAATTTTCAGTACGACGTTTTGTTTCGATTAAACCATCATAAACTTTTTTTTTATATGGCTTGTAAAAAATGTACACCCTGTTTTAGATAGCATTTTCTATTACGAATTCAACTATTAATATCACAGTATAGTTTCTAATGTTTTTATTTAGAAAAAGCCTTGTTAATACATTTCGAGCATTTTCTTGTAGTAGGCGTTGAAATGATGACGACGAAGAACAAAAAAATTATATAAGTTTAACCCATAATAGGTATCCACCTTTGAACCTTTTAAGGTTTCCGAGATCCCCATGCTTATCCTGGTCATCCTGTATTTGAATTTTGGATTGGATCATTAAATATTTAATTGAATCATTTTAAATTTTCAAAAATTTTACGAAATGCTAGAATAAAATCCATGAAGTTACTGGCAGAAAATCCATCAAATGAAAACGCAATAAAATAATGATGTTTTCAAATTGATTATTTCCCTCGAATTTGAGTTAGAATAGAACTTTTGCTTCTAAAGAGTATATACACAGCGGAATGGTAGATGGCAATGCAGGTAATAAAAAATGACAAGTATTAAGCACAACGTTGTAATTTTTGTTAAGTCAAGTCAAGGCATACTTTTATAATAATTGTTATTCTAAAATTATTTATACGCCGAATTAATATTGAAACATTAACGGTCAGTTCCATAATAGTATTAAAGTTTCCTTTAAATCGAAAAGGTGCCTTTAAGTACTGTAACGTGTTCCATAATTGATTTTTATACTTCACTTACACTAACACATCTGTTAGCACGGTTCACCACATTTTAAGAAAACATAAATTACGTCCAAAATTATCTGCAACAAACAATTGGTGATAATAATTAAGCAAGCTTAAAATAAGTTGATACGTTTTGCAGCATCAGTCAGTTTTAAATTATGAACTAGGTTGACGAAATGAATTAATAAAAATAAATTAATATCGTATGTAATAAAGATGTAATGCACCTTACAAGGACGTAATTTATGTTTCCTTAAAATGTGGTGAACCGTGCTAACAGATGTGTTAGTGTTACGTCCAATTTCACGAACTGACGTTTCTGGTCTTTTTTTGATGTATTATTATGATCACGAATTGTTTATTCCAAAGAATTTAGGATTTAATAGCCTACTAGCTCAAATCAGTTTTTCACACTATTCGCAAAAAATTCATAGTATAACAATAGTAAAAAATCAGGCCGATGAAAAGTACTTCAAATGCTCTACAAGAATCCACCAAAAAATTATACCGAGCCATTTAAAAAAAACTGTCGCTAATGTCACAACAAATAAATGAAGGTGTTTAAAAAGTTTTTTTTTCAGAAAGTAGTAGCTAAGATTGTTCCATTCAATAATATACAGTATGTCCCCGGATTGAGTTTACAAGAGGAAATGTTTCTTAATTTTTACCTCTAAGTAAAAATGTTATAGGAATTATAATTCCTGCTTGGTCTAAAATTGACAGTTCAGTTATTAAAACTTTGATTTATTTATACAGGTTGTTGACGAAATCAAAATTTTTAAATCTTATTTTAACACTTATTTATTTACTATTTGCAAAAATAATTAAAAATTACATCTAATAACATTATAGAAACATATAATGATTCAATCCCTAATGCAGAATATAATTCGAAATTTAAAAAAAACGATAAATGCCTACGAGAGGCATTTGCATCGTTAACTATTGAAGAAATACAAAACAGTTTTCAGGAGTCAGGAGACAAAGCATGAACTGTGCGAAGAACCCCCACATTTTCTTGTGTATTATTATTTTTCTTAAGTGTCAAAATTAGATTCAATTTATTTTTATTTAGCCAACACCCTATATAAATAAATCAATGTTTTAATTACTGAAATGGTAGTTTCAGACCAAGCAGGAACTTTAATTCCTTTAACATTTTTACTTAAAAGTATTTTTTTTAAATCCCTCTTGTAGACACAATCCTGTGACATACTGTATATGGTTTGTTGTTGATTAAATAGCAAATGAAGTCGCTACACTTTTGGGCCCTTTCTATCGAACACACTGTATATGGAGAAAGTCATGTGTTGTTCACATCAGAGCTTAGTTTCATCGGATTTTGATTGGATTAAAGTTTGTGCGAATAACATTGTGTCCGTTTTCTGAAGTGTTATCAGTAAAATTAATGGTTGTCAAAAAAGAAGTATTTTGTATTTGTAGCTGTTCAATCGGATAAATGTAATAATATAACAAATTAATTGCGGGAAATAAATAATTAGGTTGAATTGTGCTGATAGCGAGCAGCAAACAATGCCTTCTTTGCGTTTGTACCCAAAACAGGGGCGACAATCGAGTGAAAGCCCACAAACGTCGCTATCAGATCTAACAAATTAACAGTAACGATGATGAATCCGTGGCCAGGATGGGGCAGCATGCTTTGCCATCGAAAAATCTTAAGTAATTATATCGCCACACCCGGAGTTGTTTGGCCACCTGAATTCGATACTGTACGGAGGGACGATCGAAATTGAATATTTTATGACTTCATTGGGTCGCATTATATGCGCACAGAATGGGGGCCTTTATCGCCATGAAAGCCCATGTACAAACACCGAGCCCCGTTTAACAGAAGACGATGCCAAAGCGTGAGCTTTTATTGGAGCCGCGGTGGCGATTTTTCCCTGTGGAAGTGAAGGTCGATGCGGGCGTGAATCGATAGCAAAACTCTTCAGGAAGAAATTGTTGGAATGTACGAGTGTGTGAGCCGGATATTTTTGGATCACGGCGCGTGGATAATTAATGTAGCGTATGGGATTTTTAATGTGCGCTTATAACAGTATTCATATGGTTTGGAGAACGCCGATTGTCTGTGGTTCCGTTATTACAAGTTTTGCGCCGTGGCGAGAATCGATATTAGTCGTATAATGTTAATGTTTTAGTGTACTGTACTTTTCAGAGCGCAATTTTTGTATCGGCTTAAGTGCACAACGCTGTTGCTGATAATTTTTGCAATTTGCATTGTACCTCCTATCGGATGGTCGTGAAAAATCAATATGTGATTATTTGTGATAAAATTAATTATTTGTACGTCCAATAGGGAAATAATCAATGAGCAACTGTATGGTTCTCATTGCGGGAGTACTAATACTAATACACATCATCAACAAATCAATAGTCTGTCGCTATGCCGGTGTCCTGTGCAGTAAGTTGTTTATTGCTGTATAAAAGTGGGATTTCTGTGAGCAGTGGGATGGATCGGCTGCGTCTGCTCGTGCTTGTTGGAAATAAACTTCGCCGGACACAAATAAATTTCAGAAGAAAAAAACCGAAAACGGCTTCATGTGTCACGGTGCGCAGGGGCTCGATCCGTCGACCTCCTCACATCTCCGAACATAAATATTCCAGGATTAAGCTCTTGCACGAGCTTGCAGCCGCGGCCCTAGAGCTTAGAGTTAACGCTGAGGTCGCTCACCTTTCGCCACTCTCCGGAGGATAATGTCCCTGTGCTCCTGGGAGTGCGGCTCCCCGATGACGACCAGCAGGTAGCATCCGGTTAGGGGGCTCGGGGGCGGCGGACCGCCCTCCGAGACGCCGTTCACAGCCTCCATCCGACAACCCTGTACTCCTTCACAGCCCCCTGGTGTGTTTTTGTATTTGTTAGTACTGTCTGTGTGTGGATTTTTGTGTTGGGTGGAAAGTATGGTGTGCAACTTCCTTCCTCTTTGAGATCGCACAAGGTCCGGAACGCACCGGAGGCTCAACAACTCGCGAATGCCGGCTCGAGGTGCGCTATGCAGTAGCTCTCCCACGCCCCACCCTGATGACGCCCCCACCAAGCCAGCTGACTGGGGTGCCGTCCGATGTAGAACATGTCTGCGGTCGCTTTCCACCGTTCCTCCATGAAATCGTCACCAATTTTCGACAACAGCTTTATCATCCACCTACAATCTACATCCTATTACGAAAAAAGAAACATTCTGATCACCAGATAAGAAAACCGGAACCAAAATATGTGAATCTCCGCTTCTCCTCCGCGTTTTTTTTTTGTTTTAAACGAAGAAGCGATATTGAGCTAAAAATGTGACAATCAGAAAGGGCCTTTGGTTTTCTTATACCTTTTCAAGAACTTCAGAAAATCATAAAAACGATATCGCAAAATTTTGGATTTTGTCGAATATCTCCGGAAGAGCTTCTCCTCCGGTTTTTGTTTTTAAAGCGTACAAGCGACATGGAGTTAAAAATGTGGCAATGAGAAAGTGCCTTTAGTTTTCTTATAGGTATAATATAATATAATTTCAAATAACTTCAGAAAAACATAAAAACGATAAGCAAAATTTTTGATTTTGTCGAATATTTAGTTTTCTCAACAGAATTTTACTGACCACTAAATTGCGCAACTTTTTGTAATTTAACCGCCCTTGTTACTTTTACGCTTTCCGAGATCCCCATTCTGTTGATCCTTATCACGGACACCCTGTATATTATTATCACTTATACACTAACAAATTAGGGTAATACTTCAGTTTATCGAGGTACAGGGATTTTTTTGCGAACACTATAGTACTTACATCGATGATTTTTTAATGACATATTGACATACATGACATATTTTGACATACAGAATACTGTCCTAAACGATCAACGACGAGATTAACTGTCAAACTGTTAGAACTGTTAAATCTCGGCATAATTGGCTTGTTTAAGATATAAATCGCTAAATTTACATAAATTTGGTGTACTTTTTGTACAAATAAATTGACAAGAATTTCACGATGATGTGTGATAGTATTCTCAAAATACCTCATTAAAAAATCATCGCCGTAAGTACTACATTTTTACCAAAAAAATCCCAGTTACCCAAATGAGCTTTACTCACCCTCGAAATTCTTGATCATCACCCCAAGAAGAAAAACACGCACAATTATGGTTCTTCAAATATGATCTTTTTATATCTTCGGGGGTTTTATTTATGCCTAACTAGTTTCTGCATTTTTGGGCACTTCAGAGGCTTTCTACTTCTATTCTACAATAAATAAGTTACAATTAGATACCTAAGTTAAAATTAAATTGTTGCTTTAAATGTATTGTGTTTTGTGTATGAGTGTTTGTGTTATTTTAACGTTAAAAAGCTTAAAAGTACTTACTATTATACAAATTTATTACAGTGACCGATAGATATTATTTTCCAAAATGTTATATCACTGAAAACTTTTTACGTTTTTGATGAAACGTGCTTTTTAGGAGAAATATTTTTAAATGATGGGCCCAAGAGTGGAGCGACTTCATTTGTAATTTAATAAACAACAAACTATATATATACATTATTGAATGGACCACTCTTAGCTACGTACTCCTTTTTCAGCAAAAAAAATCCCAGTTACCCAAATGAGCTTTACTCACTCTCGAAATTCTTGATCATCACCCCATGCATTGTTGAATATATTTTCGTAATTTCCCATTTCCCCTGTATTATCAAATTTTTCCGAGCTAAAATATAAAAGCGTGGCTTCATTGAAGATTATCATCAAAGTAAAAAGTATACAGAGTGTCCCACGCAAGATGTTGGTTGATAGTTTTTGGGGTTCCCGATGAAATAAAAATTTGAAGAAAAAAAACGCACAAGTTTATCAAATAAGATATTTTTAAATCTTCAGGGGTTTTTCATTTCTGCCTAACTAGTTTCGGCATTTTTGGCCACTTCAGAGGCTTTCTACATCTATTCTACAATAAATAAGTTACAATTAGGTACCTAAGCTAAAGTTAAATTGTTGCTTTAAATATATTGTGTTTTGTGTATAAGTGTCTGTGTTGTTTTAATGTTAAAAAGCTTAAAAGTACTTACTATTATACAAATTTATTACAGTGACCGATTTTTATTATTTTCCAAAATGTTATATCACTGAAAACTTTTTATTTTTTTGATGCAACGTGCTTTTGAGGACAAATATTTTTAAATGATAAGTTTATTTCAATAGCTTCTAAATACATGAATCTATACATTCTCAGTTTTAGTTTTAGTTCTACAAAAGCCCTTTATGTATTCCATTTGAGTGGCCTAAATGAAGTGAATTGATATTTAATAAATTTCAAGTTTTTTTGGAAAATCAGTTTCCTTCAAATTATTCAGTACTGGTAATATTTTTTAATAATAATTTTATTTAAATAGCTTCTAAAACATGAATCTACACCTTCTTAGTTTTAGTTTTAGTTCTACAAAAGCCCTGTATGTGTTCCATTGGAGTGGCCTAAACGAGGTGAATTGATATTTAATAAATTTCGAGTTTTTTTTAGGAAAATCAATTTCCTTCAAATAATTCAGTAATCTAAAACTAACTCGCATAAAAATTCATTGATATCTTTTGTGATTTCTGTAAATTCTGCCGAATCAATAATAATTTTAAAAAATCTCATAAAATGCCGACTTTTTGGCGGTCACTGTAATAAATTTGTATAATAGTACAATTTCGAGTTTTTTTGAAAAATCAATTACCTTCAAATTATTCAGTGATCTAAAACTAACACGCAAAAAAAAATCATTGATATCTTGCGTCATTTCTGTAAATTTTGACAAATCAATAATAATAACAAAAATCTTATATGATGCCGACTTTTTGGCGGTCACTGTAATCAATTTGTATAATAGTATGTACTTTTAAGCTTTTTAACATTAAAACAACACAAACACTCATACACAAAACACAACATAATTTACGAGTAAGTACGAATAAATAATAGAACACCTCAGAGCGTCATTATTTTTTAAATTAAATTACATACTTTTTTATGGCGGAGCAATAGACATAACAATATTTAGCAAAAAAGTGTAAAACAAACCGATCCCTAAAATGAGTGGTTTGTCAATTATTAAAAAAAAGCCTTGATTGAAAATTTTAAAATTGTAAAAAATATTTAAATATAAAAAAATAAAATAACTGTCAAATCACGCATTTTAGGGATAGGTTTGTTTTTCACTTTTTTATAGCACATTGTTCTGTCTATTGCCCCGCCATACAAAAAGAATGATTACGTTTTGAAGTGTTCCTGTAAACAATTAAACTTTGAAATAGTTCTAGTTAACTAGTTTCTATTAACTGTCAAACCACGCATTTTATTCATTGGTTTGTTTTTCACTTTTTTGTAGAACATTGTTCTATCTATTGTTCCGCCATACAAAAAGAATGATTACGTTTTGAAGTGTTCCTGTAAACAATTAAAGTTAGAAATTGTACTAGTAAAAAATTGCATTCATTCACGAGAGAAATTATGAATATTGTTTTAATCGTCTACTTGAAGCAAAGAGCTCAGTTTTACTTTTCCAACGTGCTTCCAAATAGAGTTCAGAAGATGATTTTCTGCAATAGTCTGACTCTAACTTCGGCAAGCTATTATGAAATTCTGTAACTGTAGATTTTCTTTCAATATTCCTTAACGTCTGTTTGTCAACATTTTGCCTTTTAGTCTCTACATTTGCTGTAGAGGTCTTCTTAGTTTCTGGCGAATTTAAACCTTGGTCAAGCCAATATGTAACTGTTCTCATGGATACACCCAAGGTGTTGCAAAACATAGTTTTGCACACCCTGATTCTCTCATTTTTCTTATCCACGAAGAATGTATAAGATACTGTCCTTCGGCTTTTAATCTCAAATTTTCTGTTTCTCGCCCTTATAATATCTGATGCTGTTGTTCTTCCCTTAACATAAACTTTTTTTCCTCCCAAGGGAAATTCTAGAATTTTTGGAAAATCTTCTGTCTTTCTACCTCTTTTATTTTATGGCATTCAATAGACGTCTTCGTTTTAGATTTTCTTTCTGCACATGAACATAGAACCTTCATGGCTTTTTTCTTCCTTGGGACAGTAAACTTGTTATCTTTTCTTCCCATGTACGACCCACCTTGTTCCCGTTTCTTTTTGTTACTTTGTTACTATTATATTTCCAAACTCCACTGTCACTTAATCTGTTGTCCTATCGCTTGCGTTTTTTATTTCCTGGATGAAAAAAATCTGCATTTGGGGGATTGTTTGATTGTTATTTTTCTTTAATGTTGCTGAATGTAATTTTGAATTATTTTAACAAATAGTAGTTTTAATAACTGAAATGATACTTTCAGACCAAGCAGAAATTTGAATTCCTATAACACTTTTACTTAAACCTAAAAATAAAAAAAGGTTCCGTCTTGTAAACTCAATCCGAGGATATACGGTAAATTTCGTCAGAAGATGCCACTTTAAAATATAAAACTAATCTGCCCAAACAATTTTTTTGACAAACATAAAGTACAGCAATTGTGAATTATGTTCCAACTTTGTCACCACAAAATTATAACTAATACCTATATCGTTAGTCAAGTGAGAACATTAACTATTATTGCGTCTGTAATAACGAATAATAATAATTATAGTTTGATAATAATAATAGAGTTAAGTGTCACTTATACTAGATTGCATCCTTTGAAAAACGTCCTCGAGGCATACGACGGTGGGACCAATTTTCCTTATCAGGCATCCCTTTGAACATTTCATGTCCTCCGCTTCAAGTCTTTTAAATCTATTTACAATACCCTACCTGTGTGCAGCTCAGCAAAACATATTGTTACTTTCCGCATTTGAAGTGACTCCGATTTACATTAATTACATGCAACTGTGTACGATTCAGCAGTTGTAAATACGTCTTTTAAAATTTAAATTATCAGCTGCGAAATGTGCATTAATGATAATAAGCTGGTATGGCTTAATAGTTAACGATCACATGGATCCATGGTCGTGGGTTCTATTCCCCTTCCGGGAGAAATTAAGATTGCTGAAACTCACTGGGAATTTGAGTTTCTCTCGTATGTACCATTGGCCATGAAATAGGCAGTACTAGTAGCAGTCGATTCTATACCTAAAACAAATGCAAGTAATAATGATATTATGTACTATGACTATCATAGTATCACTATCATAGTACTAAGTACTATGACATATTTTATTGTGGCCTTATATAGAAACAATTTTTTTTTTGGGTTTTAGCTTCACGAGTAATAAAATGTAAAATTTATTACTCGTGAAGCTAAAAACAAAACAAAAATAATCATGATGCCTTTGTTATGGCCGAAATAAAAATCGTGGAAACTGTTTAAAAGAAGTTTTTGAAGTTTTGAAAAAAAAAACCATTTTTACAAAGTTATATATTGCAATTCCTTTATTAGATAATTCATTGATAATTTAATAGATCAATTATTAAAGTTTCAACTCATCCTAAAATGTCATATTCTAGTTACTTCTTCGGAGCAACAAATATTCTTTAATTGCAATTAATAATATGAAATGGTAATTTTGACATAAAAGAGTTTTATACAATAAATAACACTACTGCTTTCAACAATTTACTTTAGTTATTTAAAGTTTCCAGACGCTCAAATAAACAGCTTCGTTCAGATTTGTAAATCTTTAATAGTTTTTAAGACATTGGAGTTTGCTTTACGTTCTTCATGTGACAAAATATATTATATTATGCATTTTTTGTGTAGTGAACAATAGAAAAAATTAAATCTTAAATTGGTTGTTAGTTTGTTCACCAAATCTGCATATTATTTGTAAGGCAAAACGAATTAATCACCCTCGTCTTTCTGTAGTTCATACTGAAGCGAGTCTATGAGTGAAAATTAATGATGATTGAAACTAATTTTGTGGAGTACAATTTCAACAAGGATAATATGAAGGAAAAGGCATAATTAAATTATTCAATTAAGTGACTGCCACTTGATACTTAAATTAATTATAATTTGAGAACAGAAATCTGTAACTTAATTGTTGAATTCTATTGAGCACCATTTCTTTATTAGCGTAATTCTATGCAAATTATAATTAATTTAACATGGCAAATTAATTAATATTCAAAATTTCTTGAGCCGCAGTTATTTTCGGACGCACCAATCGTTCGACACGAATCGATAGCAACACATTTTTTACTGTATTTCCTAATTATCACGCCTTAATAATTAAATGTGCTTCAGTGCGCGTCAGTGTAACAATTAAGTCTTCTAATATTGCTCACCTCGCCCATCGAATTCAGTTCGCTCGGAATTTACAGCTACCTATTCTGAATACTGTATGTTAATTACAATTATTTTGATGCTAATTGGGAGTGCAGAAACTACGAATTTGAGATCTTAAAATATTAATTAGCGACTCGCTTCTGATCGTTACTGCAAGAAAAAATTTTGCATTTTATATTAACACGCAAGAATAATAGGTGGTGTATGGAACTCATTATGGAGAACATTATTTATTAATTGGCACGTTAATAGCACGCTTTTAAAAAATATTGCACTCTTGCAGGTATAAAATTTCTATTCACAGCTCAACTGCCCATTCCATTTAATAAGCCATGAAAAGTATCATCTAAAAATGTACTTACTTGTGAAGCATGCTGAGAATTATGGAGGAAAAATATTTGCTGCGTAAGATGAAATTAAATTTGTCTCTTACTAATTCCTTTGATTACACAAAAATAACGAAAAAACAGTAATAAGTAGGTATATGAGAAAACAGGCCAATTCAACGATTCGAAGTAATGACATAATATAAGATCACTCTTAATCTCTTAATAGGTCAGTTAGTAAAATATTAAAAAAAATCAGATGGATCTGTGTTTCTGTCTGCATAGTGTGAAATGAAAGTCACCGGAAAATTACTATTTCCTTAATTTCAAATAATTTATATAATAATTTCCCCTGCCAAATTATTTCTAATTAAAATTTTGGTACTAATCTTCTATGAAAGAATCTTCAAATAAATTAAAATAAAAACTTCACAGAAATATCTGTTACCTGTTCCAGTTGTTACTGTTAATTTAAATGTGTTAAGACTGTTAATTTTCCTTGCCAGATTATTCCTAATTAAAATTTTGGTACTAATCTTCTATGAAAACGTTTAAAAAAAATTAAAATGAAAACTTCACAGAAATATCTGTTACCTGTTCCAGTTGTTACTTTTAATTTAAGTTTGTTAAGACTGTTAATTTTCCTTGCCAGATTATTCCTAATTAAAATTTTTGTACTGTTGTTACTGTAAATTTAAGTTTGTTAAGACTGTTAATTTTCCCTGCCAGATTATTCCTAATTAAAATTTTGGTACTAATCTTCTATGAAAAAATCTTTAAAAAATTAAAATGAAAACTTCACAGAAATATCTGTTACCTGTTCCAGTTGTTACTGTTAATTTAAATTTGTTTAGACTGTTAATTTTCCTTGCCAGATTATTCCTAATTAAAATTTTTGTACTGTTGTTACTGTTAATTTAAGTTTGTTAAGACTGTTAATTTTCCCTGCCAGATTATTCCTAATTAAAATTTTGGTACTAATCTTCTAGGGAAGAATCTTCAAATTATTAAATTAAAAACTTCACAGAAATATCTGTTACCTATTTCAGCTGTTACTGTTAATTTAAGTTGGTTAAGACTGTTAATTTTCCCTGTCAGATTATTCCTAATTAAAATTTTGGTACTAATCTTCTATGAAAGAATCTTCAAATAAATTAAAATAAAAACTTCACAGAAATATCTGTTACCTGTTCCAGATGTTACTGTTAATTTAAATGTGTTAAGACTGCTAATTTTCCTTGCCAGATTATTCCTAATTAAAAATTTTGTACTGTTGTTACTGTTAATTTAAGTTTGTTAAGACTGTTAATTTTCCCTGCCAGATTATTCGTAATTAAAATTTTGGTACTAATCTTCTATGAAAAAATCTTTAAAAAATTAAAATGGAAACTTCACAGAAATATCTGTTACCTGTTCCAGTTGTTACTGTTAATTTAAATTTGTTTAGACTGTTAATTTTCCTTGCCAGATTATTCCTAATTAAAATTTTTGTACTGTTGTTACTGTTAATTTAAGTTTGTTAAGACTGTTAATTTTCCCTGCCAGATTATTCCTAATTAAAATTTTGGTACTAATCTTCTAGGGAAGAATCTTCAAAAAATTAAATTAAAAACTTCACAGAAATATCTGTTACCTATTCCAGTTGTTACTGTTAATTTAAGTTGGTTAAGACTGTTAATTTTCCCTGTCAGATTATTCCTAATTAAAATTTTGGTACTAATCTTCTATGAAAGAATCTTCAAAAAATTAAAATGAAAACTTAACAGAAATATCTGTTACCTTTTCCAATTGTGTGAGTTAAAATACTTTGATGTATTGTATTGTCAAATAATTTATCGTACGGTTGTTATTTTCTATCGCCATAATGCACACAATTAATAATTTTGTTGATATAAATTTACAATTTCGTTCGTATCTGCGCAATTCAATCGAATTTGCGTGGTGGGATTTGCATGAATTATGTGGCAGAATTAAATCGCAGCATGAAATTCGATGTAAGCTGATACATTCTATCAATATGACGCTGCGTTGATTTATACCTTTAACGATTTTGTATAACATTTTTAAGTGAAGTTATCATCATATACAAACAGTACCTTTATGTTAACATTTGATTGTACCTAATAACAGAAATTTAAAAAAAATAATGTCCTATCTAATGTTTATGATTGTGTTGTGAAGTTGAGTTACTTCATACTGCAATCATACATTTTTAAATATTAGTTACAATAATTTAGTTATAATATAACTCTTTATTTCTGTACCCAAGCTAATTTGAGAATAGTAGTGCCAAGTTCTAATGATGTTTGGAGGAAAAATTATTTTTTGTCGAATAAATATTACTGATTATTAATTTTCACATCAAGCTTTACAAATAATGCTAATTGTTGAATACCAAGTGATCATATAAATTTTAGATTGGTCATCTTGATGTCGCTTTTCTTATTGGCTGCGAAAATTTCCTTGGATAAGTAAACGTAAAGCTAACATATAAATGATCACTCGGTATATGAAAAACCTAAATCCTAATGATGTTTGGAGGAAAAATTAAATTTGGTCGAATAAATATTACTAATTAATTATTTTCACATCAATCTTTTCAAAAAAGGCAAATTTTTGAATACTATGTGATCATATAAATTTTAGATTGGTCATCTTGATGTCGCTTTTCTTATTGGCTGCGAAAATTTCCTTGGTTAAGTAAACGTAGAGCTAAAATTTAATCACTCGGTATTAAACAAACCTGCTAATATTCCTCTGATAAAGCTTATCATATTTCTGATGGACTTTCCCATCGGTTGATACCTTTATTTAATTTTTTTGAATTTTATATTCTAGATAAATTAGTTGCAGAAAAGATAATTAAATTGTACTTAATAATTAAAATAATTATTTCTTGGGTGATAACGAAACTAATTATAATTATAAAATAATAATATAATAGTAACGCAGTAAAGAATCAAGTACCTGCGATATATCTTTTGAAAACATCTTGCAGATTGAATGTGTTTATTCCCGTGCATTCCAATTTACCTTCTCCATTCAGATATCCTTTTAAGCATTTCATGTTTTCCACTTCAGTTAAAGCTTTGAAGCCTTTTGAAATAGTCTACTGTGTATACGGTGCAAAACTCTGTACAGCTCAGATTCGAGTAATTCAAATTGCTTCAATAAATCGACAATTTTCTTGCTACATCTGCAAAGTGCCATACAATACAATACAATACAAGGTGCAATACAATGCACCTATAAAAAACAAAATGTTGCTTTTGATTAAATTAAAATGCATATTAATTAATAATATTAATAGCCATTAAGTATTCTATTAAGGATTGTCATGTAAATATATTTAGCATATAGCACGGATCTTTGATTTAATACCCATTTACTTTCGTTGTGCCGTAAAATTTACAATACAATCGTTTGTACTGTAGACGGTTCCCGTGAAATTCGCTTCTCACGGAGAATATTTGTATTGGAAATTAGAGTGTGAACGAACAAATATTGAAACTCGTGTGCTCCACACAGTGCCAATTTTAAGGATTTCGCAGCACTGAAGCACTGTAAAAATAATTTTACTAGACATATCATGAGGATGTTGGTGAATAGCCATAGCAGAATAAGCAGATGTACTAAAATATTTTAATATCAGCACGATGTAGAGCGTGGTTAAGGCTGCAATGTTTAGTTTGTTGTCGTGCATTTTGGACCTAACTAGGTAATGTATGTTTTGGAATAGCACAACCTTGTTTGCAAATTGCAAATGTAAAAAAATGTAAAGGCAACAGAAAACTCATAAAATAAAAAAAATAAAGTAGCAGTTAAAAAACTTACTGAATTTTTTTAGATACTTTGCTGAAATGATTTCCTGAAATTCTAAAATTTACTTTAATTTAATTTCTGAAATATCTAAAATTTACAGTATACATACTAAAATTCCTTCACGTTGCAGTAATTGTTGCAAAATTACTACGAATTTTCAGTTATTTCTACTAAATTTTGGATGTTTTGCTAAATTTACTGTCAATTTTTGGATATTTTGCTGAAATTATTTCCAATTTCTGAAATATTTAAATTGTTCGGTATACAGGGTGTCCCGTGATGTACATGTAATACGTTAAGGGTGTAATGCTGAGGTCAATTTATGTCAATAATAAAAATTAAAAAAATTCATAGATAACCAGGTTTTATTTACGAGAAATGAACATCCAGCACTTAAAATTACTTAATATAACACAAATTTCATTACACGCTGCAAAATTACTATTTTGCCAATTTTGGCAAATAACGTTGACATGAGAATTTGCCATAATTGCTGCAAATTTTGACATTTTACCAATACCTCAAAAATTAATGAGGTCTGTTATAATTACTGCCAAGTTTAAGACATTAGGACAAAACTATTACTAAGTTTTAGACAGTTTGGTATAATCTCATTTTGATATGATGTGACATTATGGTAAAATATTAATAAAATAAACGATATTTTTCAGATATTTTCTAAAATCGCTGCCTATTTGAAGTTATTACAACAAATGTTTGGACATTTGCTAAAATTTACTGAAAATTTGTAGATACTTTGCTAAAATGATTGTCAATTTCTGAAATATCTAAAATTTACAGGATACATACTAAAATTCCTTCACGTTGCAGTAATTGTTGCAAAATTACTACGAATTTTCAGTTATTACTACTAAATTTTTTATGTTTTGCTAAATTTACTGTTAATTTTTGGATATTTTGCTGAAATTATTTCCAATTTCTGAAATATTTAAATTGTTCGGTATACAGGGTGTCCCGTGATATATATGTAATACGTTAAGGGTGTAATGCTGAAGTCAATTATGTAAATAATAAAAAATATATATATTTTTATATTTCTTACAACATATACTTAGTATTTTCAGACGTTTTGGAAATGTTATCCTATTCTTCACATAAGAAGTAATTGTTACAAATTACAGACATATTGACAAAATGATTTAGAAGTTTAATATATTTATATAATATATTAAATATGTTTCATATATTTATATTGACCTTTGGCTAATATAGTGTAAATTTTCACTCATGTTGCCAAACATACACCCAAATTTATGAGATTTTGTGATAATTATTGCATATTTTGACATCTTTCCAACAATACCAGCAATTTTTAAATAATTTGGTATAATTATTGCCCAGTTTTACAGAATTTGTCAAAACTATTGCTAATTTTAACACTGTTTGGTATAATCTCATATTAATGTGATGTGATATTATGGTAAAATATCCATAAAATAAACGACATTTTTCAAATATTTTGTAAAATCGCTACCTATTTGATGTTATTACAACAAATGTTTGGACATTTGCTAAAATTTACTGAAAATATTTAGATACTTTGCTGAAGTTTACTGATTTTTTTTATATAATTTACTAAAATGATTGCCAATTTCTAAAATTTACAGTATACATACCAAAATTCCAAACATACACCCAAATTTATGAGATTTTGTCACAATTATTGCAAATTTTAATATCTTTCCAATAATGCCAGCTATTTTTAAATAGTTTCATATAATTACTGCCAAATATTACAACATATGTTTGGACATTTGCTAAAATTTACTGTAAATATTTAGATACTTTGCTAAAATGAATGCCAATTTCTGAAATATGTAAAATTTACTGAGAACATACCAAAATTCCTTCACGTTGCAGTTATTGATGCAAAATTACTATGAATTTTCAGTTATTACTACTAGATTTTGGATGTTTTGCTAAATTTGCTATCAATTTTTAAATATTTTGCTAAAATTATTTTCAATTTCTGAAATATTTAAAAATTTCAGTATACAGGGTGTCCATGATACACATGTAATACGTTACGGGTGTAATGCTCAGGTCAATTTATGTCAATAATAAAAAATAAAAATTTTATTGATGGTAAAATATGAATAAAATAAACGACATGTTTCAGATATTTTGTAAAATCGCTGCCTACTTGAAGTTATTACAACAAATATTTGGACATTTGCTAAAAGTTACTGAAAATTTGTAGATACTTAGAAAAATGATTGCTAATTTCTGAAATATCTAAAATTTACAGTATATATACCAAAATTCCTTCACGTTGTAGTAATTGTTGCAAAATTACTATAAATTTTCAGTTATTACCACTTAATTTTGTATGTTTTGCTAAATTTAGAGCCAATTTTTGGATATTTTGCTAAAATTATTTCTAATTTCTCAAATATATAAAATTTACAGTATGTATATCAAAATTCCTTCACGTTGTAGAAATTGTTGCAAAATTACTAAGAATTTTCAGTTATTGCTACTAAATTTTTTGTGTTTTGTTAAATTTAGTGTCAATTTTTGGATATTTTGCTAAGATTATGTTTTGAACTATCAATGAACACAGAGAGCGTTACAATTATAGTCGACTTAACCAAATTTATTTACTACATGATATTGATTAAAAAAAAATCATAGTTAACAAGATTTTATTTACGAGAAATGAACATCCAACACTTAAAATTACTTAATATAACACAAATTTCTTCACATGCTGCAAAATTACTATTTCGCCAATTTTGGCAATGAATTTTGACATGAGAATTAGTCATAATTGCTGCAAATTTTGACATTTTACCAACAATACTGCCTGTATTAATGAAGCCTCCTATAATTTATGCCAAGTTTAAGATATTATGACAAAATTTCTGCAGATTTTAAGACAATTAGGCATAATCTCATATAATTATCACATATTGACACCCTTTAGCGACAATATTAAACCAAACTGTTTTAAAATTAGCATTTTATTATGTTCAAGTAAAAACCGTTTTCAGATATTAATACTGCCAACTTTAAAATAGTGTTTTATAATTCACCCCAATTTTCAGATATTTTAGAAAATAGATTGTATGAATCGAGTAGACCTTTTTTTGGTTAATTCCCAAAATTTAGGTATTTGAATATTGTGAGTTTTGATTCTATACGACTCAAATGTAAGTTGTAAGCTACGTAAAAGTTTGTTGCTAAATTTACTTCTAATTTTAAGAGCATTTGACATAATTGCGGCTAATTTTCTAAATATGTTTACTACTATAATTATCACTTTCTGAAATATTTCAATGTGAGCGACAATATTAAGCCAAACTGTTTTCAAATTAGCATTTTATTATGTTTAAGTAAAATACCGTTTTGAGATATTAATACTGCCAACTTTAAACTAGTGTTTTATAATTCACCCCAATTTTCAGACATTTTAGAAATCAGATCGATGAATCGAGTAGACCTTTTTTTGGTTAATTCCCAAAATTTCAGTATTTGGATAATATGAGTTTTGATTCTATACGACTCAAATGTAAGTTGTAAGTTATGTAAAAGTATGTTGCTAAATTTACTTCTGATTTTAAGAGCATCTGGCATAACTGCGGCTAATTTTCCAAATATGTTTACTACTATAATTATCACTTTCTGAAATATTTCAATATTAGCAACAATATTTAGCCAAACTGTTTTAAAATTAGCATTTTATTATGTTTAAGTAAAATACCGTTTTCAGATATTAATACTGCAAACTTTAAAATAGTGTTTTATAATTCACCCCAATTTTCAGATATTTTAGAAAATAGATTGTATGAATCGAGAAGACCTTTTTTGGTTAATTCCCAAAATTTCGGTATTTGGATATTGTTAGTTTTGATTCTATACGACTCAAATGTAAGTTGCAAGTTATGTAAAAGTATGTTGCTAAATTTACTACTAATTTTAAGAGCATTTGGCATAATTGCAGCTAAGTTTCCTAATATGTTTACTACTATAATTATCACTTTCTGAAATATTTCAATATTAGCGACAATATTAAGCCAAACTGTTTTCAAATTAGCATTTTATTATGTTTAAGTAAAATACCGTTTTCAGGTATTAATACTGAAAACTTTAAAATAGTGTTTTATAATTCACCCCAATTTTCAGATATTTTACAAAATAGATTGTATGAATCGAGTAGATCTTTTTTTGATTAATTCCCAAAATTTCGGTATTTGGATATTGTGAGTTTTGATTCTATACGACTCAAATGTAAGTTGTAAGTTATGTAAAAGTATGTTGCTAAATTTACTTCTAATTTTAAGAGCATCTGGCATAACTGCGGCTAATTTTCCAAATATGTTTACTACTATAATTATCACTTTCTGAAATATTTCAATATTAGCAACAATATTTAGCCAAACTGTTTTAAAATTAGCATTTTATTATATTCAAGTAAAAACCGTTTTCAGATATTAATACTGCCAACTTTAAAATAGTGTTTTATAATTTACCCCAATTTTCAGATATTTTAGAAAATAGATTGTATGAATCGAGTACACCTTTTTTTGGTTAATTCCCAAAATTTCGGTATTTGGATGTTGTTAGTTTTGATTCTATACGACTCAAATGTAAGTTGTAAGTTATGTAAAAGTATGTTGCTAAATTTACTTTTAATTTTAAGAGCATCTGCCATAGTTGCGGCTAATTTTCCAAATATGTTTACTACCATAATTATCACTTTCTGAAATATTTCAATATTAGCAACAATATTTAGCCAAACTGTTTTAAAATTAGCATTTTATTATGTTTAAGTAAAAACAGTTTTCAGATATTAATACTGCAAACTTTAAAATAGGGTTTAATAATTCACCCCAATTTTCAGACATTTTAGAAATTAGATTGTATGAATCGAGTAGAGCGGTTTTTGGTTAATTCCCAAAATGTCGGTGTTTGGATATTGTGAGTTTTGATTCTGTACGACTCAAATGTAAGTTGTAAGTTATGTAAAAGTATGTTGCTAAATTTACTTCTAATTTTAAGAGCATTTGACATAATTGCGGCTAATTTTCTAAATATGTTTACTACTATAATTATCACTTTCTGAAATATTTCAATATTAGCGACAATATTAAGCCAAACTGTCTTAAAATTAGCATTTTATTATGTTTAAGTAAAATTCCGTTTTGAGATATTAATACTGCCAACTTTAAAATAGTGTTTTATAATTCACCCCAATTTTCAGACATTTTAGAAATTAGATTGTATGAATCAAGTCGACCTTTTTTTGGTTACTTCCCAAAATTTCGGTATTTGGATATTGTGAGTTTTGATTCTATACGACTCAAATGTAAGTTGTAAGTTATGTAAAAGTATGTTGCTAAATTTACTACTAATTTTAAGAGCATCTGGCATAATTGCGGCTAATTTTCTAAATACGTTTACTACTATAATTATCACTTTCTGAAATATTTCAATATTAGCGACAATATTAAGCCAAACTGTTTTCAAATTAGCATTTTATTATGTTTAAGTAAAATACCGTTTTCAGATATTAATACTGCAAACTTTAAAACAGTGTTTTATAATTCACCCCAATTTTCAGATATTTTAGAAATTAGATTGTATGAATCGAGTAGACATTTTTTTGGTTAATTCCCAAAGTTTCGGTATTTGGATATTGTGAGTTTTGATTCTATACGACTCAAGTGTAAGTTGTAAGTTATGTAAAAGTGTGTTGCTAAATTTACTTCTAATTTTAAGAGCATTTGACATAATTGCGGCTAATTTTCCAAATATGTTTACTACTATAATTATCACTTTCTGAAATATTTAAATATTAGCGAAAATATTAAGCCAAACTGTTTTATAATCAGCATTTTATTATGTTTAAGTAAAATACCGTTTTGAGATATTAATACTGCCAATTTTAAAATAGTGTTGTATAATTCACCCCAATTTTCAGATATTTTAGAAAATAGATTGTATGAATCGAGTCGACCTTTTTTTGGTAAATTCCCAAAATTTCGTCCAGTTGTACGATCGTGGATTATCTTTGATCGTGGTTCAGTTTCTAAGGGTACCATTTTATTAACAATTGTATCCTAGGTAACTGAACCATGGTCAAGGTTGATCTACGATCGTACAACTGGGCCTAATAAACTGATTCACAATCAAGGATGATCGACGTTTGTACAATAATTCATCTCATCAAATATTTCTGATCCTTTCAAACCGATAATAAAATGAATTTGATAACAGTGCGATGCTAAATAATTTGCACAGCTAGGTAACACAAACCACGTTTTTCAAAATTATTTCAACAGCTGCTACAAAGAAACTACTTTACCATTAATTCAACATTTTCAGTATTGATAACTTATGAGTTAAACTTAAAAATGAACCACAATCAAGGATGATCCACGTTTGTACAACTGAGCCTTTGAGATCCAGAGCAGAGTTCGTCGTGGATTGACCTAGCATCCGGGTTTGTATGGTTGCATATGATAGAGTACTTTCTTCAAATACATATTTCATCTCATCAAATATTTGTGATCCTTTCAAACCTATAATCAAAATGAATTTGATAACAGTGCGATGCTAAATATTTTGCTCACCTAAGTAACACACAACACGTTCTTCAAAATTCTTTCAACAGCTGCTACAAAGAAGCTACTTCACTCATTAATACAACATTTTCAGTATTGATAACTTAAGAGTTAAACTTAAAAATGAACCACAATCAAGGATGATCAACATTTGTACAACTGGGCCTTTGAGATCCAGAGCAGAGTTCGTCGTGGATGGACCTAGCAACCGGGTTTGTATGGTTGCATATGATAGAGTACTTTCTTCTAATACATATTTCATCTCATCTAAAATTTCTGATCCTTTCAAACCTATAATAAAAATGAATTTGATAACAGTGCGATGCTAAATATTTTGCACAGCTAAGTAGCACAAAACACGTTCTTCAAAATTCTTTCAACAGCTGCTACAAAGAAACCACTTCACTCATTAATACAACATTTTCAGTATTGATAACTTAAGAGTTAAACTTAAAAATGAACCACAATCAAGGATGATCCACGTTTGTGCAACTGTGCCTTTGAGGTCCAGAGCTGAGTTCGTCGTGGATGGACCTAGAATCCGGGTTTGTATGGTGGCATATGATAGAGTACTTTCTTCTAATTCACATTTCAGCTCATCAAATATTTCTGATCCTTTCAAACCTATTATAAAAATGAATTTGATAACAGTGCGATGCTAAATATTTTGCACAGCTGAGATAAAACAAAACACGTTCTTCAAAATTCTTGGTAACACAAAATACGTTCTTCAAAATTCTTTCAACAGCTGCTACAAAGAAACGTCTTCACTCATTAATACAACATTTTCAGAATTGATAACTTGAGAGTTAAACTTAAAAATGAACCACAATCAAGGATGATCCACGTTTGTACAACTTGGCCTTTGAGGTCCAGTGTGAGTTAAACTTAAAAATGGCTTATAAATAATATATATACGACGGCCAAATATGCGACAGGCCAATTATCATTCCACCCTTACTCTTATAATATTAATTTGCAGGCAGAATGACCAATGGCAGATAACCTATTAAGGTCATTTACAACTACTAAAAATAAATTCCACATGAGCCACAAAAGGAAATTTATATATGAAGTGTGAAATTGCTGTGAAGCCTACTCATTTGTTTATCACTTGCATAGGGAAAAATGGAGTGACAAATTTACAAAACAAAAGTTTTGAACATCTTCCACGTGAGTGACATAGTTGCGATTTTCCAAATTTTTTGAGGTAAAGTAAACTGTTTGATCGATAAATCTTAGTCGTTTCGGAACAGAACCTAATGAATGAATATCAATGAAACTGGAGCTAAGTACTACGACCTAATACACGGAGTAAGGGTTATTGACCCTATTTTAATTACCGCGTTGATCCTCAATAAGTTGCAATGTGGCCTTCGGTGTTAAGGCTCCAACTTGAAATCTGCATTGCTAAATTCAATTACTGTCAGGATGATATCATCAAATTTGATCATTTACGTTCCAATTATAAATTTTCGACTGAAGATATTGATCTATAGATCGATACTATCTTCACTATTGATGATACAAATCTATTGTAGGTACAAAAGGGGGATAATAAAGGGAACGATTGTTGGTACTGTGGGGGTGCGTAAAGCATTATTTCTTTGGATTTTTTTAGTACTGCCATATTACATAATACTTAATAATTATGCGAGGAACTAGTAATAAAAAATAAATAAACGACTTAGTTTATCAGACTAGTAAACTGAGGTTGTCCGGACGAAAAGAAAAAGGGTATTTATGGGAGAAGAGGGTAGTTTGAGGGCGCATGTGCCGCCGCGGCAGCTCAATACTCCTGTAAGCCCTGGTGGGGAAGCCCGGCAGTTTCCCCTCTGCGATATATAGAAATTCTAGCAGGAATGTGTTTTTTATTACAATTACGTTAATGCACCGCATGCAATGACCCTAATAACCGTCCGTGTAGAAATTCGGAAACCACCAGGAAATATCTCGTCAACAGCCTCCAGACGTATAGCTCCAAGTCGTCTGATGAAGCAGCAAGAATTTTTATAACATGTGCTGGACCCAATTGGGAATTATGTCTTCAATGCATACACGTGGCCCTGGTGATGATTTTTCTCCAGTGAGGAAGAGATATTCGAGTCGATATTTTAGGCACAATGAAAGGACGGACTCCCAAAATAAACTCTAAGCTGAGAATGCTCTTCAGTTTTACGAGAATCTAATAAGTAATAACGAGTTTCCACTGCAACCACGAAATTCAAGCGAGCGAAATTGGAAATGTTTGTCGATCTACATATTAAATATTAAATTTGCACACTCACCCGAGCCCAGTTTTATTGGATATACGCTAATAAACTTTGTTTACAGAGTTTTATAAATTTTTCATAGTTTAACAGACGGAAGGCCTCGATTATATAGCACAATATTTCCCGTATGAATGTTTTACTGCATTCATCATTTTATAGGCGCCATTATGTGTATGCTTTGATACAACCCAAAGTGTATTCATTTTCAGCTGCATGAGTATACAAGGCTGTATTATTATGATGTGGCAATATAAATCTAATTATTGTTAAGCTGCCATTATAGATGCAGATAAGAAAATTATTTACAAATTTATCAGTGAACATTCAAGTCAAACGCAAAGCAGCTCAAAACACATCAAAATATCGTCGGCTTACAAGTGAAATCACTTAAATCAAAAACTGTAAAATGTGAGAAACTGCAATTAAAGATGTATATTTTGCTGTTACCTTCCCTACTCAGTCATTTAATGAGTTAATAATTTCTAAGTTCTGCTGCAGGTCCCTTTACTATACCCCTACTGAGCCTGAGATTTGTTACAATTTAGTAAACCATCAAAATAAAACTTAACTAAAGACAGCCGAAAATTGACTTAGTGTATTTCACTTGTAAGCCGACGATATTATATTACTTGTAATAGCTATTTTTGCTACATGCACCTAAAATGAAGTTTTTCGGACGAATCATTGCTGATTCCGTATGAATCGTGGAAGAGTCCACTACAAATTTACAGCTTTAGAAATACCAAAAAACTCATTAAACATTGATGAGTTGTCTTTATAATTGAAAATCAAACCTTATGAATGGAGCCAAATTTCTACAATTTCAACATTACACTTTATTAAAATAATAAACAGAAAATTTCTATCAAAACTGCAAGATAATTCTTTACCTTTTATTGTCTTTAGCTTAAAGGACCATCAATCAGCAATCATGCATTCCAATAACACATACATGCCGCACTATCAAGTATTTTACACTTGATTAGTTTCCCCTTGAATCAACATTTCAATGTAGTCACCATTTCACACGTATTCATAATCAATGGACATTCCAATTTCCACATTACTGCGCCATGCGATGTAAATCGAAATTAAATTGCGCAATTACAAACGTATTTAAATATCCAATAACCATTTCAATTGAATTAAACTCAAGTGTTAATAATTTTAATGCGCTAATTTGGGGCAGTTATAAATATCGCATTGTCTGCATTAATAATATTTTGCCTTTGTGGAAGAGTTAATTGGCTCGAGTGGCCGGTTAGATAAAACTAAATTCAATAGAGCCCTTAATGGAATTAAAGCGATACCCATTGAAGTGTAAAGGCCACCGAAATGGTCCTCCTACGGGACTCTCCCCATCTGGTAAATCAAATAACAATGATTTAATTAGTTGTCCGTTCCATTCCATAGCAGTTCATTTTGCATTCTGTGTAAAGCATGTTGTTTCCATTTGTGCCTTTATTTCACCACTTTCACATATTATATTCACCTGACCAAATGTTGAATTATTCTGAATAATTACCAATGTATATTTTGTATGTTCAGTTATATGTAGTTGTAACCAAATATGATTTTAAATGAATAGAATATATAATATATAAAAATCTTTAGAAACCTGAATAATTGCTGAGAAATCTCAAAAGAGCTTGACAAATCTTGGATATTATCGAGAACCCTCTAGATTTATAAAAAAACATTGAGATATCTTTAGAAGGTTAGAGATTTATTGAAAATCTTGAATTAATCTGAATAATTACCAATGTATATTTTGTAAGTTCAGAGAAATCTCAAAAGAACTTGACAAATCTTTTATTGAAAACTCTCAGGAAATTTGGAGAAGTATTGAGGAATTCATAGAGATTTCGAAATTTTTTCATGAAATTTCTACTAAATTTTACTGTTATCTTCATTTGTCATTTCATACTGTTATCTGCAATTCTAGAGTTTTCATAGAAAGAATGAGAAGTATTGATGAACCATTAGAAATGTTGAATATTATATTTCCGACATGTATAATAAACTACCAAGGAACATAAAGGAATTCAAGAGCCTAAACCTGTTTAAGTCTGAACTAAAGAAATTCCTCATACAGCGATGCTTCTACTCATACGCCGAATTTGTAGATGGCATAGGATACTGATGGCTCCTCCCACAGTGTGTACAATGGAAAATTATTTTTTATAATTTTATTAGTATCATTATTGTGATGACTATTAAAATATTTCATGAATAATTCACCGTAGAAAAAATGCTATTATTACGAGATCTCGAAATGTTTTCATGAAATCTCTACTAAATTTTACGGAAAACTCTAGAAAGAATGAGAAGTATTGATGAACCATTAGAAATTTTGAATATTATTAGCAAATCTCTATAAATCTTGAAAATTATTGCAAAATCTCTGATAACTTATTAATTTTAACCTTTTATGTGCATTTTAAACATTGACGATCATATCCACGAGAGGACTGGACTATTAGTATTTTTGTAATGTGACCTAAATGATGAATAAATATCTATGTATCTATCTATCTATTAACTAATCTCTATAAATCTTGAAAATTATTGCAACATCTCCGCAAATTTAGAGAATTATTGAGGAATCTTCAGAAATCTTGAGAATTTTTATAAGTTGTTTTAAGTAATTACAACAATTGATGGAATATGTACAGTCATGCTCACACAAACCTAATACAAAAATTGACATTGCTATATAAAATTGCTATTGTAACCTAATTTATTGTACTAGATTTATGTGAGCATGATTGTACCTATATATGAATTATTGTCTCTTGAAAATTGATTTATAAATCAGGAGAATTATTGAGAAATCTGCAGAAATCTCGATAATTATTGCGAAAACTTTAGAAACCTGAGGTGCTATTCTGAAACATTTAGAATTATTCATGCAGGTTAGGTGTACATGTATATAATAATCATATACAACTTTGCGAGTTGACCAGTATAAGTTATCATCAGTCACTGAAATTTCTGAAAATTTATCTAATGGATATTTTGAAAATTTTATGCCAGATCTGTATACAGTATATCTGAATTCAAATCCTCTGAAAATTTGACCACGAATATGTCTTAAATAATTAAGAAAATCAAGCTATCAATCAAGTTATCAATTTTATGCCAGATCTGTATACAGCATACATGGATATAAATGTTCTTGCATATTCTGATTACAATAATCTGGAAATTATTAATACATCTCTAGAAATCTTAATATTTATTGAGAAATCTGTATAAATCTGAAAAATTACTGAAAAATCTTAAGGTTTATATAAATGTCTCAACATTGTATATTATTTAGAACTCTCTAGAATTATTGAATAGTGAAATCTTACAGATCTGCAGATTTTTTTAGATATTTAGGAAATTTAGAAAAATAGTAACGAAATTATCTACAAAATTTGGAAATTATCGAAGTCTCAAGTATTGAGGAACAATATATGAGACATAGAAAATAGGGAATCACTACATTTTATGTATAAAACATTCCTGCACTGAATAGCTCACTATTAATCACGATTAATTAATTATTTTGAATGGTGGTGGCATCTATTTCGTGATACATTTTATTAATTATAAATAAAACACATTACTTCGTTAGCATCACATAAAATAATTTATTGATTTGTTACTAGTTTCGACTAATTAAGTAATCATTATCTCTGTTTGATAAATATTACTTAACACTAGTCGAAACTAGTAAAAAATCAATAAATAATTTTATGTGGTACTAACAAAGTAATGTGTTTTATTTATAATTAATTATAATTACGAGAATTATTGAAAAATCTATAGAAATCTCGAAAATTATCGAGAAAACTTTAGAAACCTGGAGAGTTATTGAGAATTCTACAGACATATCGAGAACTATTGGGAAATCTTTAGAATCAATCAATCATACATATATACATATAATAATCATTTTAAATTTTTTAAATGATTTAAATGGTTAAAATGATTATTATATGTATAATAATCATTTTAACCATGTTGCATTTTCTGATTATGATCTGGAACTTGTTGATACATCTCAAAAAATCTTAATATTTTAATATTTATTGAGAAATCTGTAGAAATCTCAAAAATTATTGAGGTATCTTGAGAAATATGTAAAGAAATCTCAAATATAAACCTTCATATTTATTGGGCATTACATACATATCTAGAAATCTTAATATATAATGAGAAAACTGTATAAATCTAAAAAAAAGATTTATTAATATTGAGGAAAGTGTAAAAAAAACATACACCTTAATAATTATTGGGAAATCTCAAGAAAATATTGATATGTATTGGATATAATTGAGAACTCTGTAGAACCATTGAAACATAATCAGAAATCTTTAGATTTAGAATCTTCTAAATTTAGAAAATTATTGAGATATACCTAGAAATTTCGAAAAGTTGTAACGACATCTCTCCAAATATTAAGATACAATGGATATTATTGAGAAATCTCTAGAATTATTGAAAACCATTGAGAAATCTCCAGATATTTACAGAATTATTGATATACACTTGGAAATTAAAAAAAAAATAGTTACGAAATTTCTACAAAATGTGAGTATTATTGAAGTCTGAAGTATTGAGCAACCTTAAGAAATCTCTAGAGGTCTAGCGATAATTATTCGCGAAATCCAATTCAGGATACATCACAAATCACGAGAATTATTGACAAATCTATAAAAATCTCGATAAATATCGAGAAACTATCGGACTTTGTACATTGTAACGAACATGGTCTTACACTGTATTAAAAAGATACACCAAATACACATTTCATTAAATTGAGATATTAGAAATATATTAGATATAGAGAAATTTTGAAACTACTCAGGAAATCTGGAGAATTATATATACAAACTTTATAACATAATATAGAGAAATTTTGAAACTTCGCAGGAAATCTGGAGAATTATAGAGATATTCCTGAAAATTTAGAAAAATTGTATCGAATTCTCCAAAGTTTGCCAAATACACATTTCATTAAATTGAGATATTATTGAGAACTAAAAACACAAAATTGTATAGAAATCTCTACAAAATTTAGCAAATAGATGCACATTTCACATTTCATTAAATTGAGATATTATTGAGAACTAAAAACACAAAATTGTATCAAAATCTCGACAAAATTTACCAAATACGCATTTCACTAAATTGAGATATTATTGAGAACTAAAACACAAACTTTATAACATAATGTAGAGAATTTTTGAAACTTTTCAGGAAATCTGGAGAATTATATATACAAACTTTATAATATAATATAGAGAAATTTTGAAACTTCGCAGGAAATCTGGAGAATTATATATACAAACTTAATAACATAATATAGAGAAATTATGAAACTTCGCAGGAAATCTGGAGTATTATAGAGATATTCCTGAAAATTTAGAAAATTTGTATCGAAATCTCTACAAAATTTACCAAGTAAGCATTTGACTAAATTGAGATATTATTGAGAACTAAAAACACAAACTTTATAACATAATATAGAGAATTTTTGAAACTTCTGAGGAAATCTGGAGAATTATATATACAAACTTAATGACATAATCTAGAGAAATTTTGAAACTTCGCAGAAAATCTGGAGAATTATAGAGATATTCCTGAAAATTTAGAAAAAATGTATCGAAATCTCTGCAAAATTTGCTAAATACACATTTCATTAAATTGAGATGTTATTGAGAACTAAAAACACAAACTTTATAACATAATATAGAGAATTTTTGAAACTTTTCAGGAAATCTGGAGAATTATATATACAAACTTAATAACATAATCTAGAGAAATTATGAAACTTCGCAGGAAATCTGGAAAATTATAGAGATATTCCTGAAAATTTAGAAAAAATGTATTGAAATCTTTATTTGCCAAATGCACATTTCATTAAATTGAGATATTATTGAGAACTAAAAACACAAAATTGTATCAAAATCTCGACAAAATTTACCTTATAGACATTTCATTAAATTGAGATATTATTGAGAATTAAAACACAAACTTTAAAACATAATATTGAGAATTTTTAAACTTCTCAGGAAACCTGGTGAGGTATAAAGATATTCCAGGAAATTTAGAAAAATATCGACGAAATTACTACAAAATTTGCGTATTAGTGAAAGGTCTCTATAAACTTTATCGACGTTATACTGTGTTGAACATTGTCTTACAATGCATTAAAAGGATACCTAATACAAATTTCACTAAATTAAGGTATTATTGAGAATTCAAAACACAAACATTACAACATAACTTAGATAATTATTGACACTTCTCCGAAAATTGTAGATCATAGAATTTAAAGTGAAATTTTCCGAAAAAGTTTAATATTCTAAGGGTGCCTACTGAAGATGCAAAGCTTGAAATGACAAAGTCCATTTTCTAAGTAATATTTACGACTAAATACTAGACAAAATATTCATAGAATTTAAAGTGAAATTTTCCGAAAAGTTAAATATTCTAAGGGTGATACTGAAGCTTTGCACGCAATGTCAATTTTGAACACAATCTTTGGATTTTTTTATAATACGTTGCTACGACTTTTTTTTCTCTTCATATTGTTTAGGAATTTGATATCTTATGGTACAATTCGTATTAATTAATGCAAACTCACGAGAAATTGCCGAAATTATTGTGTTTATTGTGAATTTAGTATTCAAGAATTTGCTTCTTGGACGTTGATCATTTAAAGAATTTTAGTACTCTTGATTGATTCTGAAATTTTCTCTATCAATCATTTCCACAGTCGAAGTAATAGTTACGACTAAATACTAGATAACATGTTTATAGAATTTAAAGTGAAATTTTCCGAAAAAGTAAAATATTCTAAGGGTACCTACTGAAGCTTTGCACACAATGTCAAAGTGCTTCTTGGACGTTGAACTTTTAAAGAATTTTAGTACTCTTGATTGATTCTGATATTTTCTCTGTGAATCTTTTTCACATCTTCTGCTCTGGTTTCATCTGACTGGATTTTTCGGTTCTTTTTTCTGTTCGTTTCATCTTCATAAGTTACGTTCGCTTTTATTTATGCTCAATTTTCATAAACATTAAATTTTGTTCTTATACATTGTATCTATCGTATTATCTTGATTGATTCTGAAATTTTCTCTATCAATCATTTCCACACTCTAATATTTAAGGACTAAAGGAACTATTAGACTAAAGGAAGGACTATTTAAGGAAGTAATATTTAGGACTAAATACTAGATAAAATGTTTATAGAATTTAAAGTGAAATTTTCCGAAAAAGTAAAATATTCTAAGAGTACCTACTGAAGCTTTGCACACAATGTCAAAGTGCTTCTTGGACGTTTAACTTTTAATGAATTTTACAACTCTTGATTGATTCTGAAATTTTCTTTATCAATCATTTCCACATCTTCTGCTCTGGTTTCATCTGACTGGATTTTTCGGTTCTTTTTTCTGTTCGTTTCATCTTCATAAGTTACTTTCGCTTTCATTAGGCACAATTTTCATAAATATTAATTTTTGTTCTTATACATTGTATCTATTGTATTATCTTGATTGATTCCAAAATTTTCTCTATCAAACATTTCCACACTCGAAGTAATATTTACGACTAAGTACTAGATAAAAAATTTATAGGATTTAAAGTGAAATTTTCCGAAAAAGTAAAATATTCTAAGGGTACATACTGAAGCTTTGCACACAATGTCAAAGTGCTTTTTGGACGTTGCACTTTTGAAGAATTTTAGTACTCTTGATTGATTCTGAAATTTTCTCTATCAATCATTTCTACATCTTTGAATTTGAAGGAGGTAGTTAGATGCTTCACTTCTTGTATTTGCTTTTATTCGTTCGTCATTTATTTATTTATATATTTATTTGTTATTGAGACTTGTGCCAAAAATTTGCCGCCCCTGGATTTTGTCCCTCTGGGCTATAGCTCTCATAGCCCCCTCTAAATCCGCCACTGATTTCTAGCAACCCTGGCATCACAACCAATATTGTAAACATTTTTTTCTCAAACTTGCGTTATCAGCAAAGTATCTAATCTGTGAAAATGTCATGATTTGGAGAGTCTGCGATTGGAGACATTGAAGAAGTCATCAACATTAATGTGCCTCGAAATACTGTGAATTCAACTACGCCAATTTGGCCAAATAGCCCTCATCGCCCTCATGCCCCCCTCCCTAAATCCGCCACTGGCTGGAACAGTGCTTGGGCCCGACAATATCTATGGTGGTGGATACTCAAATTATTAGATGTAACAATACATAATAATAACAACAAATAATAATAACAATACGACCCTGCACTTATTACTATTATTATTTGGTACGCATATTGCTAATTTCACATATTGAATTAAAGTTTGATTTCGTAACGATGAATGTAAAAGTTGAAAATTAAACAATTTAATTTTTATAGTCCTGAGATTTGAGGTGCCCTCGATCCTCGATAAAATTATAAAAGCAAACAAAAAAGCACAATAGCTCCATTAAATTTGTACAATGCACGATATCGCTCCAGTATAAAAACATGCGGTCATACGAGTAAAAGAACACTTGTATATGATATAAATAGTTTATCTATTGTATTCATAGAAGTAGCTCGCCATCTAACCATGGTCTCTTCTACTGACGAAGTCTGGCGGAATAGATTTCTTTGCGTGTCTAGAATACTCTGTACGTTTACTCGATTTTATTTATAATATTAAATAGGTGTATAAGTGGCTCCATCTGTGTTCCTGCAAGCGAAGTCATATATCGCAGCTGCTAGCGATAAATTCAAACGCTAGATATTAAAATGGTCAAATATAGTTGTTCGTGTGAGTTGGCTGGAGATAATTCGCTCCAGTTTGCATCTTGATTTGACTAGCTGAGGTTAAGCGTTTTGAAAAATCTGTGGCAAGAAGGGATCTTAATTTCACAATATCTGTATGGTTTTTTGAGATGCGCTTGTTGCATTAAATTTCTTGTTTCCACACGCAATTGCAGCTCATATGCAGCTCTAACGAGAGGAAAGGAAACGAACGCTGCTCGTGGCGAGGCTCGTAAAGTAGCCTATAGATTCCACACCTCCTGGCACTTCTGCTGCCCGGATAGAAATGGGGAAGATTGCGAGAGTGGCGCGCATTTATTTCCTCTAGTTCTTCGCACAGCCTCCGTCCACGCTCTTCAGGACCTCCGGAGACGGCGCCGTCGGGGGCGTGGAGGCGGCCCACCTGTCAGCCGTCTATCATCCGTGGCACCACAACGTCACAATCCGCATTTTCCACCAGGAAACCAGCAAGTCCCAGAAGGTGCCTCAGACAGAGCGCTTATCGATTCAGGCGAAAAAAAAAACTCGAGCACGTGGGAGTTTACTCGATGCCCACGATGCCTGCGGTTGTTGGTATTACTACCACCTCCTAGCTAGAAAAAAAAAGATTTTTTTTCTTTTAAAATACAATCATTTTTATACCAGGAACGCAAAACTGGCGAGGAGGTGTTGTACTAGCCCGCAATATCCTCTCTGAATTGAAGAAGACCAGCTGCGAGCGCTCGTATTTCAGAGTGCTCATATGTGGTCACATTGGGCGGCAATAAACTTAAAAAAAAAAACAGATCTATAAAACTATTTTGTTTTAAACTAATACTTATATGCATTAGATACGTGCTACAACTGTGCGCATCCAGATAATGGTATTGCAGTCTATGCATAAAAATATTCCCACGATCCGTGATGAAGGCTCGCAAGTGCCTGAATTCGCATATTAG
This sequence comes from Othius punctulatus, assembly GCA_951805005.1. Lineage (NCBI taxonomy): Eukaryota > Metazoa > Arthropoda > Insecta > Coleoptera > Staphylinidae > Othius > Othius punctulatus. The sequence continues at coordinate 48,368,653 of OX638145.1, read as the reverse complement.
TGTCGAAAAACCATTAATTGCTCGTCGATGCTACATTCTAGGACTACTTGACATGGTACCGATGGCAGCGTTAATTACCGGGCATTGAGCGTTTCCCGTCACATACGGCTCCTGTAGCAGCCCCCAAGATTTTCCACGCCGCTCCCGACCCCGACTTGCGCTTCACATTTGCTTGTTGGTTACACATGGTTGCTGCAATGCGAGCAACAATGCCAGGAGACTAGAACACACAGGAGGACTTAAACGTCGAGGCAGCGCTTCGGACACCGCATCTCCATCCCACTTTCGCGCCTGTTGGATCGCATCGATCATCTTCTTCGCACCGAAATATGGATTGGAACGCCGCGCTCGCGTATTATTCATTACGGACTTGTTATTAGTTTAATAGCGGTAGTTTCCAGCGAAACTAAATTCCGTTTTGCGGCTTTTTCCAGAAAATTATTATATAAGGTATCAGGGCAGCAGCATGAACGGAGAAGTGGCAGGTCGACTTTCTCAATTTGTCAAGTTCCCCGCTGAATACAGGGCTGACGACCACGACTCGAGGCCGTGATGTTTGAGCAATGCACTGAAATTATCCAACTAATTATTATATTTTTAGTAACAAATAAGTTTAACTTATGAAGAGAATCCAAGTATCCAACTTGGTACAATTAAGGGCCTAATGAGGCCTAAGTACTCTGACCAACAGGTCACCCTCCAAAGTAACAAATAAGTTTAACTTAAAAAGAGAATCCAAGTATCCAACTAGGTACAATGAAGGGCACAATAGACCTAATGAGGCCTAACCAACAGGTCACTCTCCAAAGTATATCCAGAATCTAGTGTCCAAATAAAGTCTGTTTGGCTGACGATAATTTTCACTATAATAATTCTCAAGATTTCTCAACCATTCTCTAATCTCTATAATAATTCTAAAGATTTATAGAGATTTCTCAGTAATTTAGAAAATTTCCATACCATCCTTAATCCGTCTCAAAGTTTCTGGAGAGTTTTTACTAATTTCTGGAGGTATCGAAGTAATACTCCAGGTTTTAAAAGATACCATAATAATTTCTAAGCACAAATTCATTAAGATTTCCCGAGATTTCTCAATCATTCTCTAATCTCTATAATAATTCTCAAGATTTATAGAGATTGCTCACTAATTTAGAAAAATTCCGTCTCAAAGTTTCTGGAGAGTTTTAATTAATTTCTGGAGGTTTCGAAATAATATTCCAGGTTTTTAAAGATCCCTTAATAATTTAGAAGCACGAATTCATTCAGATTTCCCGAGATTTCTCAATCAATCTCTAATCTCAATAATAATTCTCAAGATTTATAGGGCTTTCTCACTAATTTAGAAAATTTCCATACGGTCTTTAATCCGTCCCAAAGTTTCTGGATAGTTTTTACTAATTTCTGGACGTTTCGAAATAATATTAAAGGTTTTTAAAGATTCCTTAATAATTTCGAAGCACGAATTCATTCAGATTTCCCGAGATTTCTCAGTCATTCTCTGATCTCTATAATAATTCTCAATATTTATAGAGATTGCTCGCTAATTTTGAAAATTTCCATACGGTCTTTAATCCGTCCCAAAGTTTCTGGAGAGTTTCTAATAATTTTTGGAGGTTTCGAAATAATCTTCCAGGTTTTTTAAAGATTTCTAAATAATTTCGAAGCACGAATTCATTCAGATTTCCCGAGATTTCTCAATCATTCTCTAATCTCTATAATAATTCTCAATATTTATAGAGATTGCTGACTAATTTAGAAAATTTCCATACGGTTCTTAATCCGTCTCAAAGTTTCTGGAGAGTTTTAATTAATTTCTGGATGTTTCGATATAATATTCCAGGTTTTTAAAGATTCCTAAATAATTTCGAAGCACGAATTCATATTTTTACATGTATACAGTTTTCTTCGTAAATAATTGTGTAATGAGAATATTTATAAGCATTAAAGCTATATAACATAATTCTAAATAACAAATTAAATAATTCTGACTTATAGAAGCAGACAATTGCAAAATAAATTTCTTTCACATTATGGCTGACGATCTCTATAATAATTCTCAAGATTTCCCGAGATTTCTCAACCATTCGCTAATCTCTATAATAATTCTCAATTATAGAGATTGCTCACTAATTTAGAAAATTTCCATACGGTCCTTAATCCGTCTCAAAGTTTCTGGAGAGTTTTTATTAATTTCTGGAGGTTTCGAAATAATATTCCAGGTTTTTAAAGATTCCTTAATAATTTCGAAGCACGAATTTATTATGATTTCCCGAGATTTCTCATTCATTCTCTAATCTCTATAATAAATCTTAATATTTATAGAGATTGCTCACTAATTTACAAAATTTCCAAAGGGTCCTTAATCCGTCTCAAAGTTTCTGGAGAGTTTTAATTAATTTTTGGAGGTTTCGAAATAATATTCCAGGTTTTTAAAGATTCCCCATGAATTTCGAAGCCCGAATTCATTAAGATTTCCCGAGATTTCTCAATCATTCTCTAATCTCTATAATAATTCTTAATATTTATAGAGATTGCTCACTAATTTAGAAAATTTCCATACGGTCCTTAATCCGTCCCAAAGTTTCTGGAGAGTTTTAATTACTTTCTGGAGGTTTCGAAAAAAAAAACAGGTTTATAAAGATTCCTTAAAAATTTCGAAGCACGAATTCATTCTGATTTCCCGAGATTTCTCAATCATTCTCTAATCTCTATAATAATTCTAAAGATTTATAAAGACTTCTCACTAATTTAGAAAATTTCCATTCGGTCTTTAATCCGTCTCACAGTTTCTGGAGAGTTTTTATTAATTTCTGGAGGTTTCGAAATAATATTCCAGGTTTTTAAAGATTCCTCAATAATTTCGAAGCACGAATTCATTAAGATTTCCCGAGATTTCTCAATCATTTTCTAATCTCTATAATAATTCTCAAGATATATAGAGATTTCTCACTAATTTAGAAAATTTCCATACGGTACTTAATCCGTCTCAAAGTTTCTGAAGAGTTTTAATTAATTTCTGGAGGTTTCAAAATAATATTCCAGGTTTTTAAAGATTCCTCAATAACTTCGAAGCACGAATTCATTATGATTTCCCGAGATTTCTCAATCATTCTCTAATCTCTATAATAAATCTTAATATTTATAGAGATTAATCACTAATTTACAAAATTTCCAAAGGGTCCTTAATCCGTCTCAAGGTTTCTGGAGAGTTTTAATTAATTTTTTGAGGTTTCGAAATAATATTCCAGGTTTTTAAAGATTCCCCTTGAATTTCTAAGCCTGAATATATTCAGATTTCCCGAGATTTCTCAATCATTCTCTAATCTCTATAATAATTCTCAATATTTATAGAGATTGCTCACAAATTTAGAAAAATTCCATACGGTCCTTAATCCGTCTCAAAGTCTCGAGAGTTTTAATTAATTTCTGGAGGTTTCGAAATAATATTCCAGGTTTATACAGATTCCTCAATAATTTCGAAGCACGAATTCATTCAGATTTCCCGAGATTTCTCAATCATTTTCTAATCTCTATAATAATTCTCAATATTTATAGAGATTTCTTACTAATTTAGAAAATTCCAAAGGGTCCTTAATCCGTCTCTAAGTTTCTGAAGAGTTTTAATTACACTCTGGAGGTTTCAAAAGAATATTCCAGGTTTATAAAGATACCTCAATAACTTCGAAGCACGAATTCATTATGATTTCCCGAGATTTCTCAATCATTCTCTAATCTCTATAATAATTCCCAATATTTATAGAGATTGCTCACTAATTTAGAAAATTTCCAAAGGGTCCTTAATCCGTCCCCAGGTTTCTGGAGAGTTTTAATTAATTTTTGGAGGTTTCGAAATAATATTCCAGGATTTTAAAGTTTCCCCATGAATTTCTAAGCCTGAATATATTCAGATTTCCCGAGATTTCTCAATCATTTTCTAATCTCTATAATAATTCTCAAGATTCATAGAGATTTCTCACTAATTCAGAAAATTTCGATACGGTCCTTACTCCGTCTCAAAGTTTCTGGAGAGTTTTAATTACTTTCTGGAGGTTGCGACATAATGTTCCAGGTTTTTAAAGCTTCCTCATGAATTTCGAAGCTCGAATTCATTCAGATTTCCCGAGATTTCTCAATCATTCTCTAATCTCTATAATAATTCTCAAGATTTAGAGGGCTTTCTCACTGATTTAGAAAATTTCCACACGGTCCTTATCCGTCTCAAAGTTTCTGGAGAGTTTTTAATAATTTCTGGAGGTTTCGAAATAAAATTACAGGTCTTTAAAGATTCCTTAATAATTTCGAAGCACGAATTCATTATGATTTCCCGAGATTTCTCAATCATTCTCTAATCTCTATAATAATTCTCAATATTTATAGATATTGCTCACTAATTTAGAAAATTTCCATACGGTCCTTAATCCGCCTCAAAGTTTCTGGAGAGTTTTTATTAATTTATGGAGGTTTCGAAATAATATTCCAGGTTTTTAAAGATTCCTTAATGATATCGAAGCACGAATTCATTCAGATTTCCCGAGATTTCTCAGTCATTCTCTAATGTCTATAATAATTCTCAATATTTATAGAGATTGCTCACTAATTTAGAAAATTTCCATACGGTCCTTAATCCGTCTCAAAGTTTCTGGAGAGTTTTTTATTTAATTTCTGGAGGTTTCGATATAATATTCCAGGTTTTTAAAGATTCCTCAATAATTTCGAAGCACGCATTCATTCAGATTTCCCGAGATTTCTCAATCATTTTCTAATCTCTATAATAATTCTCAATATTTATAGAGATTGCTCACTAATTTTGAAAATTTCCATACGGTCCTTAATCCGTCCCAAAGTTTCTGGAGAGTTTCTAATAATTTTTGGAGGTTTCGAAATAATATTCCAGGTTTATAAAGATTCCTCAATAATTTCGAAGCACGAATTCATTAAGATTTCCAGAGATTTCTCAATCACTCTCTAATCTCTATAATAATTCCCAATATTTATAGGGATTGCCCGCTAATTTTGAAAATTTCCATACGGTCCTAAATCCGTCTCAAAGTTTCTGGAGAGTTTTAATTAATTTCTGGAGGTTTCGAACTAATATTCCAGGTTTTTTAAGATTCCTCAATAATTTCGCAGCACGAATTCATATTTTTACGTTTGTACATTTTTCTTCGTAAATAATTGTGTAATGAGAATATTTATAAGCATAAAAGCTAATAACATAATTCAAAATAACTAATTATATAATTCTAATTTATAGATGAAGACAAATATTGTACTCGTGCAAACAATATCAATTGCAGAATAAATTTCTTTCATATTATCTGTACATATCTAATACTGCGATAAAAATAAATCATTTACACATATTTACACTGCACGATTACAATAGTAATTTACTAATACTAATGAGAATATTTATAGGCATAACAGCTATATAACATAATTCTAAATAACTAATTATATAATTCAAATTTACAGATGAAGACAAATATTGTACTTATACATGACACATACATGTCAAATGATAAAAATAATCATTTTAAATGATTATTTGATTTTAATTTTCAATAATTATTTGTTAGTAAATGTATGACGTTATATTATCTTATATTTGCAATAATTCAACGAAGAAAAAGTGCCTATAGTACGAGATTTTGAAATTTTTTCATGAAATCCCCCCTAAATTTTACTGTTATTGAAATGATTGGGAAATAAATAAGTTTTATTGGAGTTATCTCATTTTCATGTGTGACTCAAAATTTCATTTAATATTGCAAAATTTGCATTCTAAATTAGAAAATTTTAACAGCTTTTTGATAATTTTATTTAAAATTGATAAATTTCACTGTCATACTTATGCCATTGGCAATTTCAACATTCGTATTATAAATTACAAAATTTCAACAGCGACTATGAAAATGTTATTGTAGATTGCCGAAATTTCACTGTAAAATGCAAAATAACCTTGGCATTTGCAAAATTTGTATTAAGTTGTTAAAATGTTCATAATTATTTGTAGAAAATTTAGAAATTACGAACTTTTCATTAGAGATTATAAAATTTTCATTAGAAATTATGATATTGTTATTATAAATACTGAATGTTTAATTACAAATATCAAAGTTTAATTGAAACCTGCAATTTTTGGTGGAAATTGTGGAGGATTTATCCACAAAACATATTACTCCATAAGTTATTAATATTTTAATAGACATTTGAAAAACTTATACGCGAGAATACAAAGTATACAATACAAAATATTGGTTATAAATTAAAAACTTCAATAGAAACTATGAAATTTTGTATGCACATTTTTCTTTACAAATTTCTAAACTTTACTGAAAATTGCAAAAATCTCATCAAACCCCAAAATTCTCATTGAAATTATAACATGTCGATTATTAAATTTCGATTAATGTTGCATTTCTACTGGAAATTACTAAAATTTTGTTAGATTTTTTAATTGTAATTACCAAATTTTTCATAAATTACAGAGATTAATGTAACCTGCGAATTTTTAGTTGAAAATTATAACGGCTTTCCTCACAAATTATATTGTTTACAATATCACCTATTAAATGTTATGTTGTGTTCAAAAATTTGCAAAAAATATAATGGAAAGGGATGGCGCCGTGGGAATACCCTAGTTCAAAAAGGATGCCGCCAGTCGATAAACTTTGGCTACTACCGTGTTAATACATTAAATAAAGAATGTTACTTCAGGAAATTATTAATAATCCCAAAATTCTGAGACTTGCCGGCCCAACATTCCGCGGGCCCGCCGGCCCACCGGGAAATTTCCCATTTTCCCGTATGGCCCATCCGCCCCTGTTAGAAGATATCTTCACCTGTTTTTTTGTGGTTACATTCTGATATACTTACTAGCTTTACGTAACTTCATAGCTAGAGCTAGGTCTACGTAACATAGAGCTCATTATTGTTGGTGCCAGAAGACAATATTAGAAGATATCTTCACCTGTTTTGTTGTGGTTACATTCTGATATACTTACTAGCTTTACGTAACTTCGTAGCTAGAGCTAGGTATAGCATAGATAGCTTCTAGGTCTGCACAGTATCTAGTTTATTGCATTGATCTAATTTCCAACTAAGTTTTCCACTTATGAACAAATTTGTATGCTATTCAAAATATATATTTCTCAAAAGAAATACCGTCTATTCCCATTTATGATATAACTTAATAAAAATATATAATTAAAAATCAATTATTATTAATTGATTATGTTTTTTTTTGAATGTGCGACAATTCGTTTGAGTAGTGTATTTTTGTCTGTACTAAAATATTAAATATGGTGTAATACATGTGCATTACATCGATATAACTGCCTAAATTATTATTCTGGTTATGAAGATTTATCGCCCTGTTTTGTAATTATTTTGACATTAAAACTACTTTTAGCAAGGCATGGGGGGAAAACAAAATAGGTTCTTGAAAGGCTAAATAGTGATTTTAATTGTTACAATAATTACAGAATAGCACCATTAATGGTATTGAAATTTAATAGAAATATATTTCAGGAATTCGACAAACTTATTTCCACTGTATGCTTCACTGTATGCACTGTCCTATGGGAACATCCTCATATAGAAAGGGCTTCCAAGCGTGCGTACAGCTGCACATAAATATCAACCCTGGCATCTTCTCTGTATCCTGCAAGCCTGCTATTTAGAGACGTTCATTTGCATATAAGTAATATATGTACATATATATTAAATATACACGCACACGGACAGGAGCTTTTATGGCGACCAGCACAAATAAAACTGCCCAATAAAGTCCAACAACTACCAAAATTAATTAAACAATTGATGGATGGAAATAATAAATAATAATTATAAATATTTGGGGCATTTTACAATAAAAGGTTTTAATTAATTTATCTCCGGCAATGTAATCGAAGTTATCTCTTTCTACCACATGATGGGGTACACGATATGCCATTGTATCTGAAAAGCAGGTACCTTAAAACGTGGCATCTTGACAGATTCGAGTGGCAGGAATGCATGAAAGCTCGAGGTCTCTGAAAACCAGTTTCAGGAATCGAGAGCGAGCAACGAAGGAATTTGCAGTGCTTCTCGCAACTTCTGCATCCCTTGCAGCCGAAAGTCAAGAAAGGCGGTCCTGGGGGTTGTCTGGTGATCCGGGGCGTACCCCATACTGGCTGTACACTCCCTACATAATTGAATTCAAGCATGAAATGTAGCCTTAGGGGTGCAGAATACGTACTGATTTGGTAGCGTATGGCGTGTAGGCGTCTAAATGCGCAGAAAGTATTTTATTATTTATCAGATTATCGAAACAAGATCCTCTAACATTCTAAGAAACAAATAAATATTATATTCTAATATGTAACAAAAAACTTAGACTTAGATTATAATTAAAAATTAAATAATGTCCTCAAATCATTCATTAACATTTTGATATACAATCATACATATATTCTTATGAATACGAATTTTAGTATTCTACTTTAAATTGTAATAGCAATATGATGAATACATTAACAAACAAATAATGCAAACTCCTTTATTTACACGAAACCTAACAATACGTCTCTTGATTGACGAATATTTGAATTTATTATAATTATACTCTAATTATATTATATTATACTATATTATACTATATTATATTATAAAATAATTTGCTACAACTATTTTCCATTTATATTACTATTTACTTAGCATTAGAATATATTTCAGTAATTCTATATGACTATTTCCTTAGCACTTTATATTTTTCGTGTGTTATACTGAGTTCTTTAAACATTGGAGAGCTCCTTACCATATTTGAGTTTAATTGTTTAAATAATATGCCACCAACTCTAAACTACTGACCTTAAAAAGTAAATCGTTAAATCGTGCAGGAATGATAGCGAAATCATTGCCAAATATAAAAATAATTTAATTATTATTACTTTTGCATGCCTTGCCCACATTATTTTTTTATATATTACAATTATGCAACAAATGTCACAATGATAATAATCATTTAAGCAAAACGTTATCCAAATGTTTACATAAGCTATTATTTAACAAAGGAACATGAAGATTCAGTTCAAGTGTTGAATGACGCTGAGAACGCTTCCGTGCCATTGTATTTCTGCCAATAATTCTATGCAGCACGCACGGCTTAAACAAATCATTTTATTTCGCAATTTATTCAGGGATATTCATACACTTTGAAATTCGTTTCTTAAATATAGTCAATTTTTTATTTAAGCTGATTGCCGCAGTAGTAATGAGATAAATTAAATAACGAAATTTTGTATGAAAAAAAGTGTGAACACTATTCCTACTTAAAGAAAGATAACAAAGTTTCCTTTTTCATAACGACATATATTTCGCTAAATGTACATTTCAACCACTGCGTGGTCATCTTCTACTCTAGACAGTACAAATGTCTAGAGTGTTACCTAGAGTACAAATGTGTACTGAAGATGACCACGTAGTGTTGAAATGTACATTTACCGAAATAAATGTTGTTGTGAAAAAGGATAATTTGTTATTTTTCTCTAAGTGTTAATATTTCACTTTTAATTTTCATTATCATTAAATTTCATTTTTAAGTTCAAACTGATTATTTTACTATTCCTACTATTCCTTCTTCCTGAATACTACACTTACTTATGGTCATACTTATTTTTGCAGTACTAAGAGACATTTACAATTATTGCAAATAATTTGACATTAAAATTACATGAATATTTTTAGAAAAATATGTGATGAAGCAACATTTACTTTCAAAGGCTCATAAATCTGTTATTCGAGGACAATTAATGAAATTTTGTATGAAAAAAAGTGTGAACACTATTCCTACTATTCCGTCTTCCTGAATACTATACTTACTTATGGTCATACTTATTTTTGCAGTCCTAAAACATATTTACAATTATTACAAATCATTTGACATTAAAATTACATGAATATTTTCTGAAAAAGATGTGATGAAGCAACATTTACTCTCAAAGGCTCACAAATCGGACATTCGAGGACAATTAATGAAATTTTGTATGAAAAAAAGTGTGAACACTATTCCTACTATTCCTTCTTCCTGAATACTATACTTACCTATGGTCATACTTATTTTTCCAGTCCTAAACGAGATTTACAATTATTGCAAATAATTTGACATTAAAATTACATGAATATTTTAAGAAAAAGATGTGATGAAGCAACATTTACTCTCAAAGGCTCATAAATCTCTGTCATTCGAGGACAATTAATGAAAGTTTGTATGAAAAAAAGTGTGAACACTATTCCTACTATTCCTTCTGCCTGAATACTATACTTACCTATGGTCATACTTATTTTTGCAGTCCTAAAAGACATTTACAATTATTGCAAATAATTTGACATTAAAATTACATGAATATTTTAAGAAAAAGATGTGATGAAACAACATTTACTCTCAAAGGATCATAAATCTGTCGTTCGAGGACAATGAATGAAATTTTGTATGAAAAAAAGTGTGAACACTATTCCCACTATTCCTTCTTCCTGAATACTATACTTACTTATGGTCATACTTATTTTTGCAGTCCTAAAAGACATTTACAATTATTGCAAATAATTTGACATTAAAATTACATGAATATTTTAAGAAAAAGATGTGATGAAACAACATTTACTCTCAAAGGATCATAAATCTGTCATTCGAGGACAATTAATGAAATTTTGTATGAAAAAAAGTGTGGACACTGTTCCAATTATTCCTTCTTCCTGAATACTATACTTACGTATGGTCAAACTTATTTTTGCAGTCCTAAAACATATTTACAATTATTACAAATAATTTGACATTAAAATTACATGAATATTTTCAGAAAAGGAAGTGATGAAGCAACATTTACTCTCAAAGGCTCATAAATCTCTGTCATTCGAGGACAATTAATGAAAGTTTGTATGAAAAAAGTGTGAACACTATTCGTTCTATTCCTTCTTCCTGAATACTATAATAAGTCATACTTATTTTTGCAGTCCTAAAAGACATTTACAATTATTGCAAATAATTTGACAATAAAACTACATGAATACTTTAAAAAAAAATGTGATGAAGCAACATTTACTTTCAAAGACTCATAAATCTGTCATTCGAGGACAATTAATGAAAGTTTGTATGAAAAAAAGTGTAAACACTATTCGTACTATTCCTTCTTTCTGAATACTATACTTACTTATGGTCATACTTATTTTTGCAGTCCTAAAAGACATTTACAATTATTGCAAATAATTTGACATTAAATACATGAATATTTTCAGAAAAAGATGAAGCAACATTTACTTTCAATGGCTCATAAATCTGTCATTCGAGGACAATTGAAATTAAAATTGTGAATGCAAGGGCAATGTGCTTGAGAAAGTTGACATAAAATTATAAGTTATTTGTTATTAATTGATTCAAGCCTCAATCTGCTTATCAAAACGTTACATTTTAATAATTTGATTAAATTATTACCACTGTATAACTTTTTGTTCTGTTTATTTTTGTCAAACGTTGCAATCTCATTATAACTATAAGTGATAACTACCCATATGATACTATTAGTACCATACCATTACTATGATACTACTTACAACTTACTATGATTCATATGATACTATTAGTACCGTACCATTAGTACCATACTTACGTATGGTCATACTTATTTTTGCAGTCCTAAAACATATTTACAATTATTGCAAATAATTTGACAATAAAACTACATGAATACTTTCTGAAAAAATGTGATGAAGCAACATTTACTTTCAAAGACTCATAAATCTGTCATTCGAGGACAATTAATGAAAGTTTGTATTAAAAAAGTGTGAACACTATTCCTACTATTGCTTCTTCCTGAATACTATACTTACCTATGGTCATGCTTATTATTCCAGTCCTAAAAGAAATTTACAATAATTGCAAATAATTTGACATTAAATACATGAATATTTTCAGAAAAAGATGAAGCAACATTTACTTTCAATGGCTCATAAATCTGTCATTCGAGGACAATTGAAATTAAAATTGTGAATGCAAAAACAATGTGCTTGAGAAAGTTGAGATAAAATTATAAGTCATTTATAATTTATCGATTCAGGCCTCATTCTGCTCATCAAAATGTTACATTTTAATAATTTGATTAAATTTTTACCTCTGTCTAACTTTTTGTTTTGTTGGTTTTTGTCAAACGTAGCAATCCCATTATAACTATAAGTGATAACTACCCATATGACACTATTAGTCTAATGTTATTTTGATTATATATTTTCACACACATCGACGAATTTTATTGAATTTTTATGTAAACAAAAATATTTCTATGGATTTTCTATTTTCTACCATTTGAAAAAAACTAATTTTGAGTAAAGAATTAAATATACGAATTAGACGTGTGTAATATGGAAATTTAAAAATATAAAATATTGTGCCTTATTCCTTTCAACAATCCTGTAAGATATTTACAATTATTGAGTGCAGAATTTAAAATCAATTTGAACATGTTAATCTTAATAAATTTGAATAGGTTTATTTGTATACGGTAAAATGAAGACTAAAACACAACACTCAAAATTCCTACTATTCCTACACTTCCGTCTTCCTGAACACTTTATAGATCTCGAAGACAATTAACTTATTATAATTATGTATAAAATTATTAAAAATGATAAAATTATGACTTTTATAATTTTTAGAGTGGAATAAACTAAATCTGTCATTTCCATCTGCAACTATTAAAATCTGTTAAGTGTTTACCTACAGCTGTAATTTGCAATAGAATAGTCGAAACATGCCAAATTTTCACACTGAAATTATCAAATATGTTCAATTTTCAATTGAAATTTACTAATTCTGTCAATTTAACTACACAACTATTTAAATACTAAGCTGCCGAGGTAGACAGTTGCTGCTGATAGCAAAAGTTTCAACTGCAATTTTTCACAACTGTCATATTTCGTTTAATACTATTTTAAACCTTATGACTTATTAGCAACGCAACTGGTCAGCTCTGTCAAAAAACTATTTGCCCTTTCAATTTCAATTTCAGAGAACGTAAAATCAATTTCAGAAAAAGCATCATCATATTCAGAAATAATTCCATCAACATCAGAAGAAGTAATTTCAAATTCAGAATGTTTATGCTGTAGACATTCTGAATTTGAAATTACTCTTGATGATGCTTAAAAGCATCATCATATTCAGAAAAAGTACCATCAACATCAGCAGAAGCAAATTCAGAATGTTTATGCAGTAGACATTCTGAATTTGAAATTACTCTTGATGATGCCTAAAAACATTATCATATTCAGAAAAAGTACCATCAACATCAGACGAAGTAATTTCAAATTCAGATTGGTTCAACTAACTTTTTGTAAAGGCATATATAAGAACAGGAGGGCCCAAATTTTCACAGACTACCAGGAACGTCTTAAGATAAAATGTGCATCTTTCTATGGGGTTTTTTATATATTTTTTCCTTACAAGTTCTCATGCATTTTTCAGACCACACATGTGCAACCACACATCGTATTAAAAAACGAATTCTTCATTCGTTTTCAGTTTACACGAATTAATGATTCTCAATATTGCACAAACAAAAAAATTGGTTTTGCAAAAAAAAACACGAAGCAATTTTTGAATTTGAAAAAAACTTAATATTCGTGCTTGGCGTACGCATTATAGTGAATCCTGATGTAAAATTTGTCAATGTGCGCAATTAAAAGTTACTCTATTTTACGGGCAAATGTTTTGGAAATACTGCTTCATCGTCGGGTGCAAATGCCTACAATTTAGCGTGAATTATTTTTGGATCTGCCCAGTTTTCTCGCAAACCACGCATCGTATTGTAAATCGGATTCTTGATTCATTTTCAGCATACACGAATTAACGATTCTCAATATTGAACAAACAAAAACATGTTTTTGCAAAAAAATTCACGAAGCAATTTTTGAATTTGAAAAATAACTTAATATTAATGCTTAGCATACGCATTATAGTGAATCCTGATGTAAATATTATCAATGTGTGCACGCCTTCACTCAACGGTATAATATAAAAAGGGTCACCCCGTAATATGAAAAATATTTTCCTTAAATACGCCTTAGGATGCAAGTAAAGTCTGCAAAATATCAAAATCTTTACTCAGTCAGTTACTGAGCTGTAAAAGACTGGAGATGGAATGCAGGATCCTGTATATCCGTAACAGGGATCATACTACAAATATGTATTATTATTATAAAATGATTAAACAATAGGTTTTTTTTTTAAATTATACAAAGTAATAAAGAATACTTTTCTAATTGTTACTTTTAAAACCTACCAGCCCAGGCCTGTTGATTAGAAGTCGAAAAGTCGTTTCTACGACACATCAATAACGAGCGATTATGAAAATAACGAATCAATAATTTCGTTTTCCTTATTTATGAAATACTCCGAAACTATTTCTGCCACAAACCAATACCTAACATAAATATTACATGTTCGATAAACTTAACACCTCAGTGCGCAATTATGGTAACATTTTTGCTTATTACTGTGTTCTTATTGTATTACGTAATTGTTATAAAACAAGCCGAGATTAATTATCTTGGCACATTGCAAAATCAAATCGCAACCGTGAAGTGGAACAATAATTTGCACCTTAACTGTTCATTAATTTATATAATTTCCTTCTTCCGTGATTCAAAAATCTATTATGGCAAACTTAAACAATTGCTCTTTTGATTAGGGTAAACAATAACTGTTTTTTTTACAAATTTTACATACATTCATTCACTCACCAATTAAAAAAGAGATAGTAATTTACATCGAATTTTTCCTGCTCTTCATAATAGCTACATCGTAGAAAAAAACTTTGTACGTTACATTTTCGTAAAGTAGTGCTTATTTGCACTCACGTTTTTTTTTTCACAAAAAACTCTACTTTACGAAGTTGTATCATAAATGAATATTGTATATTGTAATATTCACAAAAAACTAAGTATTAATTAGAATTGTCAGTTATTTGTTTTGTCAGTTGCTTTGAGAATTCTTCTTTCAAATTTTAGCTTCATTGCGAAAATTTCCATTAATTACGGTGTACGTAATGAAATACACACCAATGTTGTCCCGCCCCCGCCCAAGTGTATTGAGTTATTGATAAAATAAATACGCACGAACCATCACGTCTGACTAAATTGTGTTTGGCGGCGGGCAACAATTTAATGTCGATTCTGACCATTATAACTTGCATTACCATTTTAATCGAAATGATTAAATCCGTTCTCAATCATTCAGGCAAAATTATTTTATATTTTGTAGGACTGAGACTGGCGATCCCGTGTAGTCCTAATTCCGAATATTTTCTTACATGATACAGTAAAAAATATAAAGACAAATAAAATTATAACTCTATATGATATTGTATGAAATATGAAAATTATACAAAACGTATTCGTAAACGTAAATAATAAACAATTTCGATTTTTTTTTTTAATTTGCTGTTAATCATTATTTTGTAATATTCGTTAGTGATTTCAATTTCCATACATTCCATATTATAAACTTTCAAATATCCTACAAACCAAAACAATTTCGAAGCCTTAAGTCTCCTAAATAAAGACAGTTCAAAACTTATCTGTTTTTGGAACACATAATACTTGATGAATGATGTAAAATGAATGAAAATTCATTTGCTAAACGATTCAAACATGCAATAGATCTTAATATATCTTAATATATATACATCTTATATACATGAGAAAATCGAGATCTCAACTTAACCGAGTTGATCGGAATAATACAATTATTCAGGGTTGATTTACTACCATCCAACGGCAAATTGGTAAGTGTCACTTATAGGCAGGGGCGGATGGGCAAAATACAAGCGGCCCGGGAAATAGTCTTTTGTCGGCCCATTTTACATTCACATAAAATTGCAATAACACCATATAATTTTTCCACAATACTTATTTATTTATTAATATAATGGTCTCCAAAGTGGCCCCGGAATATTGCAAAAGTGTATAATCAGTAATCACGTGGAAAAAACTAGAATAAAAGAAATTTACTTGTCTATTTTTCGAATTCGTAATAATAAAATATAAAATTTGGGATTACAAAATAAATAATAATAATATATAAACAATATGCAACCTTGAAGCGCAAATTTTCATTTAAACGGAAACTTGTTTTCGCTGAATTCCCTAAATGTAACATAGTGCTCTAATGAGTTTCAAAGAAAATTGTTGAAAAACTGATAATTGGGTATTTTCCGATTTTCATATTTTCTATGAACGCGAAGATTTTTATAATTCATTATTTATTATAATATAATAATAATATAATATTAATATTATAGTAGAATATAATATTAATTAAATGATAATTTTCCGCATTATTCCTTACAAATTTTTATTTTACAATGCAAAACGTTAATCAGTACACAAAAATCTCATTTGAATTATACAATTTATATTGAAAATAATAATAATCATGCTTATTAGCAGGAGAACCTACAAAATATACACATTAATAAATAACTGAAAAATTTACCATAAATATTGGAAAGTAATTATTGACAATACCAAATTTGTATTATAAATTCCAAAACTCCAAAGCAACAACAAAGTTGTCATGATAAATTACAAAATTTAGTTGAAAATTATGAAATTCGTATTGAAAATACAAACATTTTAATTGTAAATTTCAATGTTTAATTGAAGCCTGATATTTTGAGTAGAAATTATGAAGAATTTGTCCACATATCACTCACTAATTTGTTAATATTTGAATAGAAATTTGCAAAACTTTTATTAGTAAAAACTGTATTTTTATTCTACCTAAATAAGAAATTTAAATAGAAATTATAAAATTTATTTTGAAAATGATAAATTTTATATGCAATTTTTTTTTGCAATATTACAAATTGCAAGTTCATCAAACCATAAAATTCTCATTGAAATTTTATCATTTTGATTGTGAATTACAATGAATGTTGCATTTCTATT
Source organism: Othius punctulatus (assembly GCA_951805005.1). Lineage (NCBI taxonomy): Eukaryota > Metazoa > Arthropoda > Insecta > Coleoptera > Staphylinidae > Othius > Othius punctulatus. The sequence goes on along the minus strand of OX638145.1, from coordinate 48,351,670 downwards.
GGAAATTACAATATTTTCATTAGAATTTTTTATTACAAATACCAATTTTTTCATAAATTACAAAGATTAATGGAACCTAAGAGTTTTTATTTAGAAATTATAACGTCTTTCCTCAGAAGTCATATTCCTTACAAAGTGATTAAAAATTTCATAGAAACATACAACAAATATAATGAAAACTGTATTTTTTAAATTCAATAGAAACCATGACATTTTTGTCATATTTACCACACCTTGCAAACATATTTCGATAACCCCATATATCATAATGTTATAATGTTATAACATTATGATGAATATTGAGAAATTTTTAAAATGGATTTCAATATTTCAATAAAAATTATGGAATATTAAATGTAAATTACAAAACTTCTGTAGAATTTGTAATTTCTGTAAAATGTTGAATATGAATTGGAACATTGCAGTGAAAATTTTCATTATAAATACAATATTACAACGTAAATAGAAACCAATGATTGGGTAATAAATAAGTTTTATTGGAGTTATGTCATTTTCATGTGTGACTCAAAATTTCATTTAATATTGCAAAATTTGCATTCTAAATTAGAAAATTTTAACAGCTTTATGATAATTTTATTTAAAATTGATAAATTTCACTGTCATACTTATGCCATTGGCAATTTCAACATTGGTATTATAAATTACAAAATTTCAACAGCGACTATGAAAATGTTATTGTAGATTGCCGAAATTTCACTGTAAAATGCAAAATAACCTTGGCATTTGCAAAATTTGTATTAAGTTGTTAAAATGTTCATAATTATTTGTAGAAAATTTAGAAATTACGAAGTTTTCATTAGAGATTATAAAATTTTCATTAGAAATTATGATATTGTTATTATAAATACTAAATGTTTAATTACAAATATCAAAGTTTAATTGAAACCTGCAATTTTTGGTGGAAATTCTAGAGGATTTATCCACAAAACATATTACTCCATAAGTTATTAATATTTTAATAGAAATTTGAAAAACTTATACGCGAGAATACAAAATGTACAATACAAAATATTGGTTATAAATTAAAAACTTCAATAGAAACTATGAAATTTTGTATGCACATTTTTCTTTACAAATTTCTAAATTTTATTGAAAATTGCAAAAATCTCATCAAACCCCAAAATTCTCATTGAAATTATAACATGTCGATTATTAAATTGCGATGAATGTTGCATTTCTACTGGAAATTACAAAAATTTTGTTAGATTTTTTAATTGTTTTTTAATTCTGAATGTTCGACTTTCTATGTTGACCAGTTATCAGTCACTGAAATTTTAAACCGTCGGTTTATTGTAGTTCCATAAATTATGACCATAAACTAATAATAAGGGTGCTTCAATAAATTGTCCCACGAGTTCGAACAGCTCCTCGTCGGGCGTACAGAATCATGTCATCTTTTTGTCATTTGTCATTTTGTCATTTTGTCTGCTTAGATACTGTAGTGATTACTTTTTATTATTTTCTTTGGATTCTTTTTCTATTGCAACCCCAACATTTGTAGTTCACACAGATGCATAAACAGACATTTGCAAGTCTCAGCTGCAAACTCAGACATGCCATTTTTTGAACAAAAATTTTTAGAGTAATAAATTGGACATTTCTGAATAAAGTACCTACTTTATTGAGATAACAAACAGAAAATTTCTATCAAAACTGCAAGTTGATGGCATTTGCGATTTGGCCATTGGCTCGGCGATGTATTCCACACAAAGGTGTCCTCCTTCCTTTACCTGTTAATAATTAATTCGAGGGGACCTTTTAGTGCCTAGGTAGGTGGAAGCATATCGACAGCGACCAGGGAATCATGAGTCACCGCGGAGGCTACAGCAACAGGTTGTCGGGCAGACGTTTCTGGGGCATTCCAGGTGAACAATCCATTTTACTTTGCGGACTGTAATCGTCGCTTTATCAGCTCGGCGATTTGACGACCACGATCGCACCTGAATCAGTGCATGTCTCGTCGCGCTTTGGTTAACTCTGGTTAACTCCATCCAACGTGCAACAGCAGCAATAAGTGCAACGTGCATGACGTTGCCAGGGAACACGTTCCAAACAATTTTTCGTTCAGATTTTACCGCCGAGTCGCGATCGCATTGTCAGTAGAGCCGCGGACGGTAAAGGTGAAGCACGCAGGTGTTAACGGCCGCGCAACCACACGGCGCACCCGCGAGAGTAGTTCACTTCAACGAAAATTTAATACAAAAAAATAAGTAAACTGTTGTACAGACACTTGGTGCGCACTCATTCACAAAGGAACTTGGAATTTAACGAGGAATCCGATTAGATTCCTTGAGGTGATTGTGTTCTCGAAGCCAGTACGAAGCCACGGAGTTTAATCGATACTTATTGGTGCCCTTCATGACGCATACAAACTTGTAAGTCTTGTTTGCGTTAGATATGTACACGTTATCGGCCGCGTATCTGCTAATATTGCTATGTGCCCAAAAATGCGCAATCTCCCCTTTAAACGCCATCAATAATGGTCACCTGATTCCCAACAACACATCGATTCACTTTCATTACAAACATGGAATAATTTCAATGCCACTGGTAATATGCGAAAATAATATTTTCTCTTCGCATCTCGACTGTGCTGCAAAATGCAGCGGACGCTCGTGTAGGCACTGGTGACTAATTCCTCGGGAATGCATGGTATATCGTTTGCAGAATTTACTCGTACTTTCTAAGCCGAGGTAAATTTATGCTGAGTGTATAATGTGAAGGTAATACTTGTAAACTGATAATAAATAAATAAATTAATAATCATTGTTTAATTTGTATTGATATACCGAAATTAATAATTTATTGCAATTTTTTTGCGAAAAAGAATCTCTCCAATAAATCTTCCTACTTCAATTGAATGAATACAACTTATAAGTTTTCAATTTCTTTAATCGTCACAAATAAATCTATAATCATTGTTTTATTTGTATTGAAATACCGAAATTAATAATTGGTATTAATATAATATATAATAAAGATTGTTTATATATATATAATATATATATATATATATATATATATATATATATATATATATATATATATATATATATATAGTACTATATATATTTTATAGTATTATTATATATTATATACTATAGTATTATATAATTGGTATTATTAATTATTATTATATAATTAATTATTATATAAAAAAAAAACAAGTGCCTGTTCATTAATGCCTGAATATTTTTACATCAGATTCTAAATCAAATTCTCTTTATAGTGATGTATCACAAGTACCAGTTTCCTTTAAATTATGCCCAATATTTGAAAACGCAGAATTATTACAATCGGCTGTGATATTATTTTGTTTATTGCAAATACCTGTCAAATTTGTTTAGATCATCAAATACTCATCAAATCAGATATAAACAAGTGCTTTATAGTGTATCAAGTCATAGTGACAATCAGACAATCAAATTTAAAATAAAATACAATTAATCGGAATAATTGTAGTATGATTTTGCTACACTATAGAATTTTGAAAATGTCTCTAGCATACTACAGAATTTTCAAAATTTTCATAAAATGTAACAAATATTTGATTGCATATTATTTAATTTTGAAAGTATTTTATTCAGTACCTACTACAAAGTTTTGAAAATAAATTTATTTAGTGCAAACAAGTACAATATTATGAAATTCTAAAACTATTCAGTATTTTGGAAACAGTGTATACGGTTGATTGATCGATCTGGGACTATTGTAGCTTATAACTTTATACGTTAAATCGAGATAACATATCTCAGCATAAAATTCACAAAAAAATCGTTTCTAATATTTGAAGTTAAAGGAGGTTCTTAGATGCTTTACTTCTAACACATCTCAGCATAAAATTGAAAAAAAAGTCGTTTCTAATCTTTGAAGTTAAAGGAGGTAGTTAGATGCTTTACTTCTAACATATCTCAGCATAAAATTGACAAAAAAGTCGTTTCTAATCTTTGAAGTTGAAGGAGGTAGTTAGATGCTTTACTTCTAACATATCTCGGCATAAAATTAACAAAAAAGTTGTTTATAATCTTTGAAGTTGAAAGAAGTAGTTAGATGCGTCACTTCTGGTATTTGCCTTTTTATCCAAATCGATTAATCCGAACAATTGTAGTATGATTTTGCTACACTATAGAATTTTGAAAATATCTCTAGCATACAACAGAATTTTCAAAATCTTCATAGCATACTATAAAATGTAACAAATATTTGATAGCATACTATTTAATTTTGAAAGTGTTTTATTCAGTACGTACTACAAAGTTTTGAAAATAATTTTATTTAGTGCAAACAAGTACAATATTATGAAATTCTAAAACTATTTAGCATTTTGAAAATAGATCTACCTCGGACTATTGTAGCTTATTACTTTATGCATTAATCGAGATAACATATCTCAGCATAAAATTAACAAAAAAGTCGGATTTAATCTTCGAAGTTAAAGGAGGTAGTTAGATGCTTTACTTCTAACATATATCAGCATAAAATTGACAAAAGAGTCGTTTCTAATCTTTGAAGTTGAAGGAGGTAGTTAGATGCTTTACTTCTAACATATCTCAGCATAAAATTGACAAAAAAGTCGCTTCTAATCCTTGAAGTTGAAGGAGGTAGTTAGATGCTTTACTTCTAACATACCTCAGCTTTTTTCGTTCGTCATATATTTATTTATTTGTTTTTTCTTAATTCTATTTAATTTTTTATTTAGATTCTTGTGGTGATTTCATTGTGAAAATTACATCGCTTACATCTTGGCACAGTAATGTTAACAATAAAATAAAGTAGCAACATTTATATACGATATTTAAAATATGTAGTATAAGATTATACATAGTCATTCAGTGGCGGATTTATACTTCTGCCGCCTATTTGAATAACCACAGGGAACAATTATCTAATTTTCATAAATTCTTAAAATACTCCACAAATATGAGAAGAATATTCTGATTGCTAGAGTCATTCAAATTTAGGAATAGTTATAAAGTTGCCAAAATAATTCTCAAATTTGGCATTTAGTTTTCAATATTAGTCTTATATTCTTCTTCTTATATTTTATTTGAATCAAATGTGAAATATTTTTAAATTTCATTTTGGCATTACCTAGAAAGTTAGGATAGGTTAGGTTAGGTTATTTTGAGAATTATTATCAAATTTTCATAAATTCTCCAAATATTCAAAAAAATACGAGAATGAAATTGAATCATTAAAATTTTGGATGAATCGTTGTTGAATTAGCAGTGTCACTGATATTTTGACAGAAGCATCGAACAATTTGTTAGAATCCTTAAAATATTCACAGAATAATTAAAGTTTTGATAAAATGAATGATTATACTTTAACTAGTAAGTGAATATTTGATACTAATACTTGAAATTTTGACAAATCATGGAAATATCGAAGGACACATTGATAAATTGACAGGAATCGTTGAAATTTTGGCAGAATAATTGAAAAAAATTGATACAAATCATTAAAACTTGCACAAAAATAGTTGCAAATTTGACAGTTATTGAAATTTGAATGGTAATAATAGAAAAATTAGATAACATATCTCAGCGTTAAATTCACAAAATAGGTGTTTCTAAACTTTGAAGTTGAAGGAGGTAGTTAGATGCTTCACTTCTTGTATTTGCCTTTTTTCTAAATAAATTTTTAAATTATTATTAAACAAAAATTACTAACATTAATTTTGGTCCTCTCTTTTGGTTCGTCATTTATTTATTTATTTGTATATTTACTTTTTGATTGTGACTTGTGCCTTTGGTATTTTTCCAAAAATTTGCCTCCCCTGGATTTTGCCGCCCTGGGCTATAGCCCTCATAGCCCCTCCCCCCCTAAATCCGCCTATGTAGTCATTAATTCATTAATTATACCTAAGGTACATGAACATACATGCTATATATGCACACGTGTATGCATGCATGCATACATACACGCTTACAGCACAGCTTACATTTATAGTACAGTAAAGTATTTTTTAAACATTTAAAAGAATACTATAGAAATTTGAGAACATTTTATTGTGTAGTAGAATATGCTACAGAAATGTCAAAACACTTTATAGTGTTCTATAGAATTTTGGAAATGTTTGAAATGACAGGGATTCTAAAACATTTTATAGTATTTTGGAAATATTCAAAAGTAGCTTACGAAATTCTAAAAACTTTTCATAATGTATTACAGTATTTTGGAAAATTTTCACAGTATATTTTAATAATTTGAAAATTATAAATATTTTATACGGCAAGTATACTATTTTTCAAAATATTTTATAGTATACAACAGAAATGTTACATTTTTTAAAATTATTTTACACTAGTCTAGTGAATTTTTAAAATATTTCTTAGTGTACAATAGTATTTTCGAAAAAGATTATAGTGTAGTATAGATATATGAAAATATAAGTGTAGTTAAGTATTTCGAAAACATTGTATAGTGTATTATAGCTATTTAAAGAAAAATAACAAATCATCCTTTTTCACAACGACATTTATTTCGCTAAATGTACATTTCAACCACTACGTGGTCATCTTCAGTAGACATTTGTAGGGTACAAATGTCTACTGAAGATGACCACGTAGGGTACAAATGTCTACTGAAGATGACCACGTAGGGTACAAATGTCTACTGAAGATGACCACGTAGGGTACAAATATCTACTGAAGATGACCACGTAGGGTACAAATGTCTACTGAAGATGACCACGTACGGTACAAATGTCTACTGAAGATGACCACGTAGTAGTTGAATTGTACATTTAGCGAAATAAATATCGTTGTGAAAAATCAAAATTTGTTATTTTTCTTTAAGTGTTAATATTTCACAAGCTCCAGCCGATTATTTTACTATAGCTATACATATGAAAATATATATGTCTCAGTATGCTACACAGTTTTTAAACATTCATAGTATACTATAAATATTTAAATAATTATTTACAATACAGTAAAGAAATTTAAAGAAACATTTAATGGCCTGGAATAATATTTTGAAAATACTTTATTGTATGCTAGATTGTAGAGATTTTTTTTTCAACATTTCAGAGTGTACTGTAATAGTTTGGAAATAGTCCACAGTATTGCATAGAAATTATTCTTTATGTAAATAAATCTTTTATTTACAAAATTCAGTTCTTCAGATATAGGTATGCATTATACAAAAAAAACCTTTTATTATTGTTTAAATCAATCCATGGCATGCTCATATATACAGTATGTCCCCGAATTGATTTTACAAAAGGGTTTTACTTTTAAGTAAAAATGTTATAGGAATTTTAATTCCTGCTTGGTTTGAAACTACCAGTTCAGTTATTGAAACTTTGATTTGTTAATAATAATAAAGAATATTTATTAGCAAATAACGCTACATAATATACAAAATTTCAACAAAAAACAACAAAAGAAAACACACAAATAGCAACTACAATCTTCATATTAACATAACTTTAATTCTATTTACTACATCTACTATTTTCTATTTACAGTCAATCAATTCAAACACATAGTCCCTCACCTGAGACTCAAACCTATGAAAATGTATCTCATTTTTTATGTGACAGGGCATGTTGTTATACAGCTTTAGTTCTCTCGAGAAAAACGATTTTTCCGCTTTATCTGTCCTGTACCTATCGACATAAAAATGGGACTTCTGCCTCGTCTCATGGCCATGAACATCGTATACATATTTAAGTTTTACTACTAAATTTTCAGGCATATTTTCAGGTGTATTTTTGTTTTTGTTTATACAGGGTGTTGGCAAAATCAACATTTATACAGAAATAATTAAAAGTTATTATTATATTAAAAAGTCGACAGTACCCAATAGATGGAATCTTGGAAAAATATATTTGAAATGTTGACAGACATAAATGAAAATTTGACTGTAGTTATTCAAATTTAGGTTGATTACAAGAATTCACACAATTCCTCATTAATCACTATAATTCTGATAGAAATCATTGCAATTTTCGACAGAATTATTGAAATGTTATACAACATTTAGCAAATTAACGCAATTCACTAAATATCATTGATAATTTGGCTGTAATTATTGGTACTTCTGATAAAATGATTTTCAGAAATATCTAAAATTTCGATAGTAATAACTTGAAGTGTTGAAAAAATCACAATAATTTTGATTTATTTAATTTCCATAGAGACGCGAAATTTATTTTGTGCACAATAAATTAAACCCATGAAAACTATTTAAATAAAAGCAATACGATTTTTAGAATTACAAATTATTGGTTGCACACAAAATTTTGTGTATACCTTAACAGCGAAATGCTTTAACACCGAAGAGATTGTCTTGCCTCGGCCACAAGGCCGCCTCGGCGACGATTTTCTCTCGGGAAGGTAAAGTCACATTTCGCGGCCTTGATATACAAATAACTATTAAACATTGATCAGAAGTCCTATTATTTGTAGTATTATTTTTATGATTATTTAACGACGGTCTATTTCTGCGGCTGTGACGAACTATTATTTATTATTATGGAGTGTCATCGTATTATGTAATATTCAAATACATACTACCAGACTGTATGTAATATAACAATGATAAAGAACTAGATTCTCAAGAATTAAATGTATCTCGTTGTTATATTGTTGTCTGTGGGAATTAAAGAGAACATTTTCGTAGACTTACCCGCAAAGTATTACACGAGTAGCATTTATAAGAAGATACTGAGACGAAAATGAAAGTGATAACACAAAGAATTATATGTTTCTGTAAAAACTATTTATTTTTACCCACACAAAGAAAAAACAGATTGAATAAAACCACATTTTCTTAAATATGTTTAAAATTATTGAAGATTTCTATAAGCTTTACGAAGAGAATTTATAAGAAGATACTGAGACGAAAAGTAATAACACAAAGAATTATATGTTTCTGTAAAAACTATACATTTTTAGTCACACAAAGAAAAAACAGATTGAATAAAACAACATTTTCTTAAATATGTTCAAAAGTATTGAAGATTTCTTCAAGCTTTACGAGGATAATTTATAAGAAGATACTGAGATGAAAATGAAAGTGATAACACAAAGAATTATATGTTTCTGAAAAAACTATACATTTATACTCACACAAAGAAAAAAACAGATTGAATAAAACCACATTTTTTTAATTATGTTTAAAATTATTGAAGATTTCTTCAAGCTTTACGTACTAATGCAACATCAATTTTCTTTATTTGCTTGTATACAATTACATGCACATTTTCTTCCTTCCATTTTCTCGACGAGTAGTTGCATTGGTATATAAAATTTTACAAAAAGAACGATATATAGGGTGTTCCTTAATGACGTGCTAATATTTAAGGGTGTACTTTCTCAGGTCATTTTATGAAGACAATTTCATATGAACATATATCCGCAACGGCTATTCATATAAACAAAAATAACGATTTAAAAAAATATTTCAACACCCTGCAGCAAAAATTTAAGGGTTGCAGATATATGTTCACATGAAATTTTCTCCATACAATGACCTGAGGAAGTAACCCTTAAATATTAGCACGCCATCAAGGAACACCCTGTATATATCAATATAAATAAAAATCACGTATCGGTTAGATTAGTTTATATTAGAAAGTCGTATAATAAATACTCCCATTACTTTAAGAAAATGGTAAACCAAAAGGTCCACAGTTTAATACAATCAGGCGAAATAATAAGTGGTATGTATTTTAATGAATATATGCACGATTGGTTTCCGTGGAATTACATAATGACCTATTCCCAGAAAGCGTAGCTCAGATGGAACTCGTGGAACGCCGTTTTTCATATTTCTGCGTAGAATTGCGCAGCATTGAATTGGCATTTGCACAAATCTTTGTTAACTCAGAAACCGCACCATTTACAACACCATAGCCACGTGTTTTGTTAAACTCCAGCGATCGTGACCAGTCCAAGGTTTGTGCAAATCGAAACCATATCTATGCAGGAGAGTGCCGCACGATTGACTTTATCTGTTCAAAAATAGTCTGTATAAGCACTCCCTTGGATTACTAATGGATTCTTATAACACGACTGCAAATAATGCTCAATATTATGTATTTATGACTGAGGTCATAAGGAGGTAAACTACCCTAACACAACCAAAGATTTGGTTGTGTTAGGGTAGTTTAGGTTAGACCAAAGATTTAGGTTAAGTTAGGTTAGGTTAGCTTTTTATAAAAAGTAAATCTAATGTAACCTAATACCTAACCCCAATAAAAAGAAAAAAAAAACAATCAATAACTGTGGACCAACAGAAGTGATGTCTTCAGAATAAAAGTAACTTTAATTTTTTATTAAGCAACTGAATAAGCATAGATGAGTACGTTCTTCTACGTCAGGAAGTTTTATTAATTTTATCTAATCTTTGACGACAATTATTATCTTCGAAAGTCCATTGATTCATTGTCGATTATATAGTGTCTACCTGCCAAAAGTGTTGATTATATGACTATCTTCAGAATAAATATTAATAGTGAATGTGAAAAAACAAGGATTCTGGTTGGAACTTGGTTGGAACCAGGGGCGGATGGGCCATACGGGAAAATGGGAAATTTCCCGGTGGGCCGGTGGGCCCGCGGAATGTTGGGCCGGCAAGTCTCAGAATTTTGGGATTATTAATAATTTTCTGAAGTAACATTCTTTATTTAATGTATTAACACGGTAGTAGCCAAAGTTTTTCGACTGGCGGCATCCTTTTTGAACTAGGGTATTCCCTCGGCGCCATCCCTTTCCATTATATTTTTTGCAAATTTTTGAACACAACATAACATTTAATAGGTGATATTGTAAAGAATATAATTTGTGAGGAAAGCCGTTATAATTTTCAACTAAAAATTCGCAGGTTACATTAATCTCTGTAATTTATGAAAAATTTGGTAATTACAATTAAAAAATCTAACAATTTTTTTGTCATTTCCAGTAGAAATGCAACATTCATCGCAATTTAATAATCGACATGTTATAATTTCAATGAGAATTTAGGGGTTTGATGAGATTTTTGCAATTTTCAATAAAATTTAGAAATTTGTAAAGAAAAATTTGCATACAAAATTTCATAGTTTCTATTGAAGTTTTTAATTTATAACCAATATTTTGTATTGTACATTTTGTATTCTCGCGTATAAGTTTTTCAAATTTCTATTAAAATATTAATAACTTATGGAGTAATATGTTTTGTGGATAAATCCTCTAGAATTTCCACCAAAAATTGCAGGTTTTAAATTAAACTTTGATATTTGTAATTAAACATTTAGTATTTATAATAACAATATCATAATTTCTAATGAGAATTTTATAATCTCTAATGAAAACTTCGTAATTTCTAAATTTTCTACAAATAATTATGAACATTTTAACTATTTAATACACATTTTGCAATTGCCAAAGTTATTTTGCATTTTACAGTGAAATTTCGGCAATCTACAATAACATTTTCAAAGTCGCTGTTGAAATTTTATAATTTATAATACGAATGTTGAAATTGCCAATGACATAAGTATGACAGTGAAATTTATCAATTTTAAATAAAATTATCATAAAGCTGTTAAAATTTTCTAATTTAGAATGCAAATTTTGCAATATTAAATGAAATTTTGAGTCACACATGAAAATGACATAACTCCAATAAAACTTATTTATTACCCAATCACTGGTTTCTATTTACGTTGTAATATTGTATTTATAATGAAAATTTTCACTGCAATGTTCCAATTCATATTCAACATTTTTCAGAAATTACAAATTCTACAGAAGTTTTGTAATTTACATTTAATATTCCATAATTTCTATTGAAATATTGAAATCCATTTTAAAAATTTCTCAATATTCATCATAATGTTATAACATTATAACATTATGATATATGGGGTTATCGAAATATTTTTGCAAGTTGTGGTAAAAATGAAAAAAATTTCATGGTTTCTATTGAATTTTAAAAAAATACACTTTTCATTATATTTGTTGTAAGTTTCTATGAAATTTTTAATCACTTTGTAAGGAATATGACTTCTGAGGAAAGACGTTATAATTTCTAAATAAAAACTCTTGGGTTCCATTAATCTTTGTAATTTATGAAAATATTGGTATTAGTAATAAAAATTTCTAATGAAAATATTGTAATTTCCAATAGAAATGCAACATTCATTGTAATTCACAATCAAAATGATAAAATTTCAATGAGAATTATGTGGTTTGATGAACTTGCAATTTGTAATAAAATTGCAAAAAAATGCACATAAAATTTATCATTTTCAAAATAAATTTTAAAATTTCTATTTAAATTTCTAATTTAGGTAGAATAAAAATACAGTTTTTACTAATAAAAGTTTTGCAAATTTCTATTAAAATATTAACAAATTAGTGAGTGATATGCTATGTGGACAAATTCTTCATAATTTGTACTCAAAATATCAGGCTTCAATTAAACATTGAAATTTACAATTAAAATGTTTGTATTTACAATACGAATTTCATAATTTCCAACTAAATTTTGTAATTTATCATGACAACTTTGTTGTTGCTTTTGAGTTTTGGAATTTATAATACAAATTTGGTATTGTCAATAAATACTTTCCAATATTTATGGTAAATTTTTCAATTATTTATTAATGTGTATATTTTGTAGGTTCTCCCGCTAATAAACATGATTATTATTATTTTCAATATAAATTGTATAATTCCAATGAGATTTTTGTGTACTGATTAACGTTTTGCATAGTAAAATAAAAATTTGTAAGGAATAATGCTGAAAATTACCATTTAATTAATATTATATTCTACTATAATATTAATATTATATTATTATTATATTATAATAAATAATGAATTATAAAAATCTTCGCGTTCATAGAAAATATGAAAATCGGAAAATACCCAATTATCAGTTTTTCAACAATTTTCTTTGAAACTCATTAGAGCACTATGTTACATTTAGGGAATTCAGCGAAAACAAGTTTCCGTTTAAATGAAAATTTGCGCCTCAAGGTTGCATATTGTTTATATATTATTATTATTTATTTTGTGATCCCAAATTTTATATTTTATTATTACGAATTCGAAAAATAGACAAGTAAATTTCTTTTATTCTAGTTTTTTCCACGTGATTACTAATTATACACTTTTGCAATATTCCGCGGCCACTTTGGAGACCATTATATTAATAAATAAATAAGTATTGTGGAAAAATTATATGGTGTTATTGCAATTTTATGTGAATGTAAAATGGGCCGACAAAAGATTATTTCCCGGGCCGCTTGTATTTTGCCCATCCGTCCCTGGTTGGAACTGTAAATTTATACAGATTATACACCAGTCGTTCAACATCTTAATTTTTTGTTGCTCACTCGCACTAGAATTATTAAGGGGAGATTAATAGTTCAATTAATAGAAAAATTATAATATAAAGTAAATTTTTTCGTTGCTAAGGAGTGCTATACATATCACAGATTATAAACCAAATAGATTATACGCTTCTAAATATAATCCTGGCGGATTTATCAGTAACTAGAGTCCAATTTTCGCGGCAAAACTCCCCTCTTAACGATTTATCAGAATAATTTTACGTTGCACTTTTATTGATTCTGAATGCTGGCAATAGCAATTATTTTATGTCGGGAATTTCCAACTCTTCTACAAATAATGGAAAAAATGTGATTACAAAACCAAATAGGCATTCGTCCTTGATTCCATCGGTCGTGCTGTATCTATGTACATAATGTACATAGTCCACATGTATATAAATATATCTGAATTATCTTTTAATTGAATTATTTTCCGCTCGTGGAGTTAATAGAAATTAAATCAGCGACCTTCTCGCAAGATCCAATTGTTTAGTGGCCATGAAATTAGATTCACTTACATACGCCTTGTGGGAGTTGCGGAATCTCGGCCCGTACATTAATTGTATCTAAAGTGGTCGGTTTGCGATAACAGTAATTAAATCGTACAAATGTCAACACCGTGAGACGTAACGAGGTGTTTTAACAGCGCTCACCTATGGGAATGTGTGTCAGGGTGATGACAAGTGAATCTCCATAAATAGAAATCTTGCTTTTGGGCGAAACAAGGATACAAAGGGAACAATGAGAAGTAATGTGCAGGGGTCATTCAGCCGATGAGTCACCACAAAACAAAAAACGCACGTATCACTTTTTGATACGAAAATGATATCTAAATTGTTGTAAAATTAGTCACCTATAGTGAGTTTTATTTATGAGTAACGTATTAGTTTTCAGGTAATCTCTGATTTTGATTAATTTTGAATGCGAAATGTCTAGGAAGACATTGTCGATGTCGTATTACCATTTTTTACTACTTTTTCTTCTAAATTACAAAAACTCGAAAACCGATATTCCCGAAAAATCTCGATATCGATCGATTTCATCATCATGTTACATGTAATATGTTATGTATATATGTACATGGTTCTTGAATAAATCTGTTTCTCTCTCTCTCGATGTCGAAAATCTTCTTTCACTGCGCAAATAAAAATAAAACATCTTGTGGTGAGAATTATACGTTTACATCTTAAATCATCAAGTATCGATAGTAAGGAATTCGTGATAATAATTATTAATAGCAAACTTTTCGAGATTGTGTTTTAATGTTTTGACTCTTAATCAATATAATTGTTAGTATTTGCTACCAATTATTCATTTGCATGACGTATTACGGAAAACATGCGTCATTGTTTACTTGCCTAATCACCTTCTTATCACAAACAGGTCGTGCTTCATGTATGCATACCTTAATTATGAGCATTACCGTTTTATCTGCTCCTCTAAAATAATGCATTCAGACATGAATGCATTAAACTTCAGCGAAGATTACAAGTACATGTTTAATTAATCTCTTTGTTTTTGATTCTGTGTAATTTTAAGTACTTACAATAAAATTTCACAATAGGGATTCTTTTTGTAGCATTTTTATTTACAAAAATGTATCTACTTCTTTTAAAAACCCAAGAATAGATTCAAAATTTTGTCAGGCACTACATACTTAGATTTAAAAAAAAAACAAAATCGACCAAACTTTAGAACTTTAGATATTTGCGTAATTTGATGTTGTACCAAACTAATTTACCAATCGATGAAAACAATGAAGTTTTTTACTGCAGCTGACGCAGTTTGAGAGAAACATTTTGTTATTTATCACAGTTACATCACAATATTTTCATAAATTTATAGAGAATGGAGAAATTTATAAATATTTTAAGTAAATCATTTGAAACTAGTTTATGAATATAAAAAAAAAACAATGAAATATTTGGTCAGCACATAGGTTTTACGATTAATCTTCAAACATATATTATTATATTATATTATATATTATTATTAAGTTTAAGGTTTTATCCATATTTCCACTTATTTATTTAAGGTATTATTATTCTGTACTTATAGAGTTATTTTTATTTTATTTTATTATTTATATATTTTATTTTGCCTGACTAGTTTCAGTTTTTTAACAAACTATCATCAGAGGTGCGATATTTGTATTTTGCTGTGTATATTTATTAATTTTATTTCATCATAAATATTTTGAATTTGATTTGCATTTTGAAAGATGTTGAAAATTCAAATCAAATTCCAAATATTTATGATGATATTAAATCAAGATATACATATAACACATACAATAAATTAAAGTGATGAAGCATTTTTCAAAAAAGTGTAGAGAGTGCAGAAATTTATTTATATTTATAAATTTATTAATATTTTCAGTAATATTTAATCATCTGTCAGTTCTTACTAATTAGTCTGTCAATTATTATTTGAAAAATCATTGTGTACTACAATTTGTACTGTTATGGTTAATTTAATGGTTTTTATTGCTGATGATCAACTGAGAAAATGGTTAATGGTTATAGTGTGCTCAGCCACTCACCCTCTAATCTAAATTTAATGCAATGTAAACTATTGGAAGTACAATTTCTTGCAATAACATCAGCTTTAGATTGAGTTTCACTCATTATTAATCATCTGTATCTTAATCATTATAAAAAAAAAACTTTTCAAATTGTACGAGTACCAAAATTTATTAATATTTCCAGTAATATTTATTTGTCTATCAATTCTCACTAATTAACCTGTCAATTGTCATTTAAAAAATAATTGTGTACTACAATTTGTACTTTTATGGTTAATCTAATGATTTTTATTGCTCATGATCAGCTGAGAAGATGTTTAATGGTTATAGTGTGCTTACCCTTCTAATCAAATATTAATGCAATGTAAAGTATTGGAACTACAATTTCTTGTAATAACAGCAGCTTTTGATTGAGTTTCATTCATTATTAATCATGTGTATGTTAATCATTATACAAAAAACTTTTAAAAAAATTCAAAAAATTGTACGAGTACAGAAATTTATTAATATTTTCAGTAATATTTATTCGTCTGTCAATTGTTATTTGAAAAATCATTGTGTACTACAATTTGTACTGTTATGGTTAATCTAATTGTTTTTATTGCTGATGATCAACTGAGAAGATGGTTAATGGTTATAGTGTGCCCACCCACTCACCCTTTAATCAAAATTTAATGCAATGTAAAGTATTGGAACTACAATTTCTCGCAATAACAACAGCTTTTGATTGAGTTTCATTGATTATTAATCATATGTATTTTAATCATTGTAAAAAAAAAAACTTAAAATTTTTCAATAAATTGTACTAGTACAGAAATTTATTAATATTTTTAGTAATATTTATTCGTCTGTCAGTTTTCACTAATTAGTCTGTCAAATGTTATTTGAAAAATTATTGTGTACTACATTTTATACTGTTATGGTTAATCTAATATTTTTTTATTGCTGATGATCAACTGACAGGATGGTTAATGGTTATAGTATGCCAACACACTCACCCTTTAATCAAAATTTAATGCAATGTAAAGTATTGGAACTACAATTTCTTGCAATAACAGCAGCTTTCGATTGAGTTTCTTTCACTATAAATCATCTGTATCTTAATCATTATAAAAAAAAAACCGGTTGCAAATCAAGTATTGGTCATTAATTGTGTAAAATTTGGGGGTGGGTGGGTGGTCACAAATGTAAACATCCCCTGATATTCGACAATAGATATTTTTTTTAATTACTAAGTAATTAAACTAATCATTTATTAGAATCAGCAGTAAATTTAGTTTTAATCATCTTTGTACATTTCTGTCAATTGTCACTAATTCATCTGTCAATTGTTACTCATTCATCTGTCAATTGTTATTTGAAAATTCATTGTGTACTACAATTTATACTGTTATGGTTAATCTAATGATTTGATGTTGATGATCAACTGAGAGAAAGGTGTTAAAAGTGTCAACTGAGAGAAAGGTGTTAAAAGTGTCAAACAAATCCAAATTTCATAGTATTGGAACTACAATTTCTTGTAATTCATGGGAATGAACTGCAACTCTCATGCAACTCCTATGCAGCAGTGCATAGGATCTCCAGTTTCAATTCCCCTCCAATGGCAAACAGTTCTAAGTATAAAAAAGGGGTACATTTTTAGGGCTGCAATTATATTAGCAGCTAATCGAAATGCCAATGTCTCTGCCATTGCAATTATTATAATATTATAATTGCAATATAAATTAAATAATATTGCTATTTCTGAATCAATATAAAAGTCCAAAAAGATAGATGCCCTTCTTGCAAACCACATTTTTCATCAAAAGACTTAACGAATTAGTTTGATTTTATGGATACGGTTCGTAATTATTGTAAATTTAAGCGTTTCTTTTTGTCTTAAAAACCATCATTATTTGAAAAATTGTATTATAGAATGCATCTGGCTTCTACTTACTGCATATCTGAGCTTCTCTTCTCAACAGCTTTCCATTGAATTGTAGAGAGTAGATTTTATTAATAAATTTATTAATATTTTCAATAAATTATATGAAAATTGTTTGCAAATACCTAAACAAATGAAATTTTTGTTGGGCTATTAAATTTTGCCTTTAATCTTCAAAAAATGTTATAAAAAATGTGCTGATGTTACGAGAGAAAAAAATCCTACCTAGCCACTAATGATAAATTTCTTCGAAATTTCTATTTAAGAGCACTTTTGTATGAAAGAAAATTCATAGTACTTGATTTACAAAGACATTTTACGTTTTTATTATTAGTATGATAAATTCCTGTGTCATTTTTTTATATTTATTTTAATTTGGGATGTATGTCGTTTTACACTGTCCTTCATTCGTCAAACCCACGATGCAAAGTTGTTGACTGAGCAGACACCAACGTATGACTACTTGAAGGTTAATTAATTATGATTGGCTTCGCTTTTTATTTTGCCAGTCAGAATTTGCGCAATTAAAAGGTGGAATCTGTTAAACTTCCACCTATTAACCTTTTTAACTACGGGCACATTTCATTAATATGAAGAAAGTGTAATACTTGATTAACAATTGAATTAGTAATTATATTTTAACAAAAATTTGAATAATAGTAATTATCACCATACACCACAAAACTGGCAATGCAGGAATTTGATTATATTCTATGATTGTAATTATAATCAATCATTTTTAAATAGTGACCCCAAAAAAGACCTTATATTACGATTTTTACTTTTAATATCATTTTTGTTACTATAAATGTGCAAATGGCGTCCTGTATGGTTCAGTTTTAACAGTGAGTAAATAAATTTGAGTTTTAGAACCTTCGTCGATCGTTTACATTTATACAGGTAGAGAAGCATGATTGTGATATCCGAAAAGTACCTGGATGTAATAAAAAGATGAGCCGAAAAATATATGATGGCAATAAAAAAACACTTGCAGGTAGAAATTTCCTGTCCTACGTGTACACATATCAAATGTGGACCGGGCAGTGGCCTCTACCTGTATCCAATGGGACTTTCCCCGAGGCTATGAATGGTACAAAGCCGAATTAAATAATTCAGAACGTCACGTCATGATGAATATTAGATGACCATTTCATGCAATAATCTGCGAATCCAGGAAGCATTAAAACCCACTTAAGCACGACAGGCTAATGAAGCAAGTAGACCTAAAAGTGATTATAATAACGGCATCAGTGGAGCGTTTACTTTATTGATTATGACATTTTCCCAGAGACACTTTGCGAGAATGACCGCAAGAAAATTGCGGCGATGGACAAAAAATGGGCTCCCATTTCCTTGGTGAAATCGATTCAAGTCATTATCGCGAGGAATCGGTTTGTTTTTGTTCTTTGTTGGTGCAGTTAGTTGAGCATGTCGTTTGTGTTTGGTAGAAAGCTGGCACGTTTGAGCACTTCCTAGACATGTAATAATGCGAGATACGTGTGTAATGTACACTTCCAAATGGAAAATGTAGTGCGAAGCAACTATAAACAGTAAACACATATTTCTAAAACGTCCGGATAAATAAAATAAATATAAATTAGAAATACTGGGTTTACACGATTAGAGATTTTGACGTCAGAAGGTAATCTGAACGTTTACAAATACTTGCACTAATTATTTTAACGCACAAAAACAGGCAGTTTTCGCGAATTTCGAGACGCACGGATTGCCTGAATAAAGTAGGTAATATACGTTTGATCTGAGAAGGCAATCCCAAGATGTAATCACGAAGTTAAACACGTCCTGAAAGAGATTTCAAAATATCAATAAATCTCTTACTAAATCGAGGTGGGCAAAGAGGTGGGAAATCTGTAGAAGAAAATACCTCATGATTAACCTAGAAGATTTCGTTGCACTGTTCGTCCTGAAAAATTTATAAAATAATGAAATTCAGTTTACATAAAATTAAAATCAGTGCAACAAGGAACTCAACAATTACGATCTACCAAGCCCAATCCGCGTTCTACAATGTTGCACCAGAATTCAATGAGTTGTTACTTGGGTTGGAATAAATCATGATTAAAAAAAAAAAACAAGGCATATACTGACAGCGAAATTTCAATGTTATTGTCCTGTTTTTAAGTTAATTCAACTCTGACCAGTCTTTGTGAGAAAATGAACAAACATAGGTATTTTCACCATTAGCAACTATGATTTGTGACATTGACATGTTAACTTAATCACAATAATGTCCTTTTTACAATGAAGAAGTTCCCCATAGTTGAAAGTCGTAACACAAGATAAAAGTCACTAAAGTAACTAGATTTGATTGCTCACATTAAAAAAATCTGGCAATATGTATCTTCATATAGGTATTTTGATTTAGTTGACAGTACAAATTCTCTTTCATCTAACACCTAAATAGTTTTTCATGTAATATAGAGTTTCCGATACTTAAACCTAATATTTACTGTATTATTTCTAAATTTATTACTATTTAAAAAAATTTCAATGTTTGTTAGTATATCAGAAAGTAGTAAAAGTAGTGAAAATTGACAAAGGTATTGTGAAAGAGAAAGATTGTGAAAATTATTAAGAAAGTATTGAGAAAGTATAAATGACAAAATGATTTATTACAAAATGTATTCAAAATTTCTGCCATTCTCAGTAGTACATATTCTAAGTGCCTTAGGATGCCAAAATGCAAATCTAAAACAGCAAATCGAAATGCAGAACCAAATCCATATTCAAATCCAAAATAGATATTAAGGTTATTCCATTTAACGAAAAAAATCTCAAATTACAAAGTTGTATTTATTGCACTTCCTTAATGGTATTTGCTTTGTTTTATATTCCTATTAGGAACCGGTTGATTATCTTAATTATTTTACCATGTAGTTGATTTTTATGGTAGTTTTTGCCTTAAGATGATCGAATTATTAAAACCGATAAAACTAAGAATATAATTTTTTTTTTCAAATTACATTAAGGAAGCACAAGAAATACAACAACTTTATAATAACCTTCGACTTAATATGACAATCGACCAAGACGTTTTTCTGAAATGATTGGCTCCATTACAGCTTATTACCTCCATTAATAAGAGCAGGAAATTAATAAAATTCCATAAAGTTTCGTATAAACATCTAAATAACATGGAAACCATGGTTAGGTTTCATCTCCAATTACCTTATATCATTTTAATACTGCAGTAACACAGGATGCAAAAGTGCAAATCCAAAAAAGCAAATCGAAATGCAGATCCAAATCCAATTATAAATTTAAAAAAAATCAAATGTATTAAGGGTATTTCATTACTTTTGTCTGTAACTTTGATATGAACACTGTAGAATATATATAATGTAATGACTCTTGTTACCATAAATTAGAGATATTTTTTGGTGCTTATAAGTGCGCATTCTAAAATGTGTGGCAATAAAATTACACACCGAATTAGAGCTTATTACCAACATCAATAACAGCAAGAAAATTTGCATTATTTTTTGTGTAAACATCTAAATAACATGGAAACTATGGTTAGGTTTCAGTTCCTTTAACCTTATATCATTTTAATTCTGTAGTAACACATGATCCAAATATACAAATAAAAAAAAAACAAATCTGATCCTAATCCAAATGCAAATCCAAAACAATCCAAAAACAGTATTAAGGGTATACCATAAAAAACATTACTTTAATCTATAACTTGATATGAACCATGTATAATACATAATGTAATGACTCTCGTTACCATAAATTACAGATATATTTTGGTGCACATTACAAAATGTGTGGCAATAAAATGACACACCGAAATGGAGCTTATTACCCACATCAATAAGAGCAGGATAAATTGATAAATTTGCATTATTTTTTGTATAAACATCTAAATAACATGGAAATTATGGTTAGGTTTCAACACCTTTAATAAAATACACTTTAATTATCATTTTAATCCTGTAGTAACACAGAATTCAAAAATGCAAATCCAAACAAACAAATCCAAATGCTGATCCAAATCCAAATGCAAATCCAAAAAAACAATTCCAAATGCTGATGCTAATCCAAATGCAAATCCAAAACAATCCAAATAAAGGTATTAAGGGTATACCATAAAAAAACATAACTTTAGTCTGTAAGTTTGATATGAACCATGTATAATATATAATGTATTGACTCTCGTTATCATAAATTAGAGATATTTTTGGCGCTAATAACTGCGCTATAATTTCTAATCGCGTTTTAATTGTAACGAATGCAACTTTTTCTATGATTTCACGAGAATAATTTCTACACACAAGGAATTACAAGCACGATATCAGCGGTAGAAAGTCCACTGGACGCAAACCAAGAGAATTCATAATAATTTAAGGCAATTACTTGCTAATTTAATGATTCCATAAAATACTTTGTTTTTGAGCAACTCGGGTGTGAAGTTAACTTTCATAAAGCAATTTACCATATCAGCACCTACGTAATGTGTGCACTTTACAATATGTAAAATTTACAGATTTATGTAGTTAGAATACAATGTTCGCCTCTTCGTTTTAAGCAAAAATATTAAGGTTGCTGCTATATCTATAAAACGTTTTCGGCTCTTTTGCATAACTCTGAGCTTCATAATGGTAATAATAACTTATTTATATTGTAATTTTTAAAAATATCCCTGGAAAAATCAGAAATCCGATATTAAGGTTGCAGCTATAAAACATGTTCGGCTCTTTTGCATAACTCTGAGGTTTATAATGGTAATAATAACTTATTTATATTGTAATTTTTAAAAATGTCCCTGGATAGCGATCGACGTTAGGGATGACTTTAAAAATACTGTAATTAATTCTGAAAATCATGACATATTATTTCATGATTTATTTACCTTCGGATTAATTTATTCAATTACAAATTGACACAAAAAAGAACGTAATTTTCCGAAAATGTTGTACTTTTAATTTTTGCCAACCCAGCCATAAATTACAAGTTTTCGTCTATATAGGCTTTATATTCCGTCACCATAACATTCATCAAGAGAATTGCATGAAACTGCAAGCGATTTTAAAATGTCAATCCGATAGCCAGTGACGAAAGAAATCCAAAGCCTTTACTGAACTTGCAAAAGTGGTATTTTACTAAGATAGTTGTAGATAAAGTATAGTATTCAACTCGCACATAATGGCCATTACCCATATAGATGATTACAACATCATCATTACCATAATTATGTGCTACTTGAATAATATACTGTTACACTAAGTATATAATAATTCGATTAAACAACTTGTACTTCCTGAATAATTCTTAACAAGTGCTTTAATCAAATTAACTTAAAAAATAATATGAGAAACCTAAGAAAAGTATATAATTGTTATTTATGATACAAGTTGGTAAAGCACTACTTTACTTCCTTACATTAAACTTGTACTTCATTAATAATTATTAACAAGTGTTTAATCAAATTAACATAAAAAATAATATGAGAAACGTAAGAAATGTATATAATAGTTATTTATGATACAAGTTCGTAAAGCACTACGTTACAAAAATGTATCGTACAAAGTTTTTTCTCCGTCAGTTGTTACGAAAAACAGCTACAAGTTGATAAAAAATAGTATCAGTTTTTAATTGTCGAGTAAATCTTATTTTACGTACAGATGATTTTTTATGCACTTATGCCAAAAAGTATCATTTAACGCACTGTGAACAATGCGTAAAAATTTAGTTTACGCACTGTCGTAGAAAATAGTATATAATATTACTCTTATGGTTGAATTGAATAATATTACTCCTGTCTCTGAATTAAGGTGTTAATTGTTACCTTAGTCACATTATTCTATATTATTCCAAGGTCAATTTCTGAATTGCCGAGAATACATTGCGTAAAGGTTATATTCGGAGGAAAAGTGAACAAGAATCGGACCAACTACTAATCACGTGCATATTCCCGTCTTGTGAAAAAGCATATCGATTCGAGACCATGGATATCTCATAGAGCCATTTAAAGGTGCAAAGACCCGATTTGAGGTTAAATTAAATCCGTCCTCGTTTCATTTCCTACCGGTTTCTGGTTTTAGGAAGTGCCAGACATGTAAACTAATTACAGCTTACATAAGCGCCTACTCAGCTAACCGGTTTTCCGGTCATATTTCAGCGAACGCACCAATACAGTTTGTAAATATCGACATTACCTCGAGCGGACAATTAAAGCGTCAAAATATGTGAAGAGTTACAAGAAGATGGAAATATAGCTTTGTTTTCTTGTAATCACTTCCTTGAAATTGATAAATACCTGGCTATCTAGAATTATTTAGACAACGCGATGACACGTTTACCATGACATATCATGGTAAGTTATGGGGGTACTTCTATCTGCAGAAAATAGTATGATCAAGATAAAACTTTTAATATTATTTTCGCTAACCATAAAAGCCTAAAACCGACTCAGTTAAGAGATTATAAAATCACATCACAATTCTTATGATTTCAAAGAAGGTGTTTCAAAAATATTGTAGAATTTGAGCGTTCTAGAAGTTTGAAAAACCATATGTGAAAGCAAATCTGGCTGATACTTTTCAAATTTGGTTATATATATATATATATATATATATATATATATATATATATATATATATATATATTCTGAAGAGTATTTTTTTTACAACGCAACGTGAAATCAACATTAACTTTTCTCTGAATGCTCTTAATTATGACACGATTTGTTTAAATCTCGCTTATAACTATACTTATCTTGGCACAAATCTTCAAAATCGAAGAAAATTTTAGAAAATAAATTAAAATATGAGACCAGCTGGAAAATAGGAAAACAAAAATAGATCATGTGGAGATGGCTAATAAGGGGACGATATAAAAATTAAGTGTACCAGAATACAGCCAAAGAATGCAAATTTTGGCATTATTTGCAAGAAATGCAAAAGCACCACTGCCTAAAATTTAATAAAATAAATTGAGGCTATTATGCTGTTATTTTTATTAAACATAAAGCATAAATATATAATTGCATTTTTTTTTCATAATTTTGTCCTATAGTTTGTCATTGTAGATCGCCATCATTCGGTATTCTAGTGTGCGCGATAGGAATATCATCGATAACTATGGATGTAAATGCCTATCAGCAATTTGTGTGTTGAACAAAATTCTATGTAAGTATTTAATATTTGACGTGACGTCAAATCTGTACAAAGTTTTGCATCATTTTGACTATTTTCCACTTTGTAGTTTACAATCATTCGGCTGATAGGTATATAGTCATTACTGTGAATTTACGTCCCTAACATTCCTTTGTCTGCTAAAAAAATTGAACATAGTCTAAGTTAATTTTTTTAAGCAGAAATGGGACATATAAGCAGAATGGGCAGCGATAGACAAGTAAAGAAAGCATGGGAAGCAAAAGCAGAAGGAAACAAGCCAAAAGGTAGACCGAGAAAAACGTGGAATGACACGATCCTGAAAACTCTAAAGAGTAGAGGTGACAACTGGAAATAGGCAAAGGACCTAACCAAAGAGAGAAAACGATGGATAGAGTTCTACAAGCAGTAGAGCCAAACCCCGACACCCAAGAGGGTACAAGGGGCCAATGACTAAGATAGAAACAATGATATTTTTTCTACGACAGTGCTTAAACTAAGTTTTTACACACTGTTCAGAGTGCGTAAAGCGATACTTTTTGGCACAAGTGCGTAAACAAATCACGTGTGCGTAAAACCATTAACTGTGCGTAAAATAAGTTTTACACACAGTTCATTCACTCACCAATTAAAAAAATATTGCATCAAATTTTGCTTAGAAGTGAACATACAATAATCTGAAAGAAGTTAAAAAATTCAAGTTAATGATACAACTGGTACGATGTGAGATATTCAATTATATCATCATAGCTCGCAGAAAAAACTTTGTATGATACTCTTTCGTAAAGAGCATTTTTTCACTCGCGTATTTTGTTGAACTCGGCTGTGCCTCGTTCAACAAAATTCTAGCGCGTACGAAACAGCACTACTTTACGAATTGTATGAAAAATAACTATTTTAATATAGTATCGCCAGTGTCGAATCGCAATGTAAAATCATAATGTTTATATATAATGTTTCATAGTTTTACACATTTCTTTAGGTTTTTGCTTTACCTTTTTATGTGTTAGTTGCACCTATATCGGTAGCTTTACTTGGTTCAGGTTCTAGGTTTTTTTAAGTTTGCTTTACTTTTTTTGTTCAAGTCTTTGAGATCTTAGATCTTTTTGAAATTATAGTTTTACACATTTCTTCACGTTTTTGCTTTTCCTTTTTATGTGTTAGTTGCACCTATATCGAGTAGCTTTACTCGGTTTAGGTCTTAAGTTTTTTTAAGTTCACTTTACTTTTTTTGTTCAAGTCTTTGAGATCTTGGAATTTTTTTGAAATACTAGTTTTACACATTTCTTTAGGTTTTTGCTTCACCTTTATATGGGTTAGTTGCACCTATATCGGGTAGCTTTACTTGGTTCAGGTTCTAAGTTTTTTTAAGTTCGCTTTACTTTTTTTTGTTCAACGCTTTGAGATCTTTTTGAGGTATTAGATTTGCGATTTCGGATTGTATTTTTTTAGGTTTCTGTGAATTTATTTTGTAGCACTAACACATTTTCTAGGAAATTTTCAAAAGTAGGATACCAAATTTCATCGTATCAGAGACAGTGATTGCAAGTTAGCAACCTTAAAGAAAATCTAAGATGTATGCAAACACGTTTATAACAAAATTCCATCGTACCAGAGACGCTCATTGCAAATTAGCAACCTTTAAGAAAAGGTTGGCCATCCATTTCACTGATTCCTGTACACCTATTAAGGTCATTAGATGGAAGGATCGAACGCAAACGTGTGAATGAAAGCACGACGCGCCTCGGATCACGTCCACGTGCATTCAACTGCTCACGTTTGTGAATGCACAACACCTTGAGAACCATCGAATTGCTTTGTAAAGGATCGTGCACAGTTGCCTTTAAACGTCACAACGAAGTACTAGTTGCTGCATGGACGATCAGCAAGCTTGGAATGTCGAAAGTGGGACAAGCGTTCGCACCTCGACTCGAATCGATATTCCATAAACAGAATGAATGCTGTAGGCGTACTCGTGACTAACAAACACGGAACCTGCAATGTTTGCATCTCGAATCAAATCGCCAAGTCCGTCAGTTCGTCTCAGGAAATGTATAATTAACACGAGAAGTAATGCTTATACTAAATAATAAATAGAACAGAAGAGCGATTTTTGTTATTACATGCAACCAAAAAAGTTTCTTTTTTACTCACTGTTCATAGTACGTAAAGTGATACATTTTAGCACAAGTGCGAAATCACCTTTTTTACATCAAAATTAATTCACTGACCATTTAAAACAAAGGTACTATTTTGCATCATATTTTAGCTTTTTTTATAATAAAAACTTTGTATGATACATTTTCGTAAAGTATGGCTTTACGAACTTGTATCATAAATAACTATTCTGTACACTGAAATGTTATTATTATGTAGTCAATGATTTTAAACAAGTGAATTTGAAAATTTGGTCTTGTATCTTAGCTATTACCTGTATACAGGGGCGGATGGGCAAAATACAAGCGGCCCGGGAAATAGTCTTTTGTCGGCCCATTTTACATTCACATAAAATTGCAATAACACCATATAATTTTTCCACAATACTTATTTATTTATTAATAAAATGGTCTCCAAAGTAGCCGCAGAATATTGCAAAAGTGTATAATCAGTAATCACGTGGAAAAAACTAGAATAAAAGAAATTTACTTGTCTATTTTTCGAATTCGTAATAATAAAATATAAAATTTGGGATTACAAAATAAATAATAATTATATGTAAACAATATGCAACCTTGAGGCGCAAATTTTCATTTAAACGGAAGCTTGTTTTCGCTGAATTTCCTAAATGTAACATAGTGCTCTAATGAGTTTCAAAGAAAATTGTTGAAAAATTGATAATTGGGTATTTTCCGATTTTCATATTTTCTATGAACGCGAAGATTTTTAATTAAATAATAATTTTCAGCATTATTCCTTACAAATTTTTATTTTACTATGCAAAACGTTAATCAGTACACAAAAATCTCATTTGAATTATACAATTTATATACATTAATAAATAATTGAAAAATTTACCATAAATATTGGAAAGTATTTATTGACAATACCAAATTTGTATTATAAATTCCAAAACTCAAAAGCAACAACAAAGTTGTCATGATAAATTACAAAATTTAGTTGGAAATTATGAAATTCGTATTGTAAATACAAACATTTTAATTGTAAATTACAATGTTTAATTGAAGCCTGATATTTTGAGTAGAAATTATGAAGAATTAGTCCACATAGCATATCACTCACTAATTTAATATTTGAATATAAATTTGCAAAACTTTTATTAGTAAAAACTGTATTTTATTCTACCTAAATTAGAAATTTAAATAGAAATTATAAAATTTATTTTGAAAATGATAAATTTTATATGCAATTTTTTTTGCAATTTTATTACAAATTGCAAGTTCATCAAACCACAAAATTCTCATTGAAATTTTATCATTTTGATTGTGAATTACAATGAATGTTGCATTTCTATTGGAAATGACAATATTTTCATTAGAATTTTTTATTACTAATACCAATATTTTCATAAATTACAAAGATTAATGGAACCTAAGAGTTTTTATTTAGAAATTATAACGTCTTTCCTCAGAAGTCATATTTCTTACAAAGTGATTAAAAATTTCATAGAAACTTACAACAAATATAATGAAAAGTGTATTTTTTTAAAATTCAATATAAACCATGAAATTTTTGTCATTTTTACAATAACTTGCAAAAATATTTCGATAACCCCATATATCATAATGTTATAATGTTATAACATTGTGATTAGTATTGAGAAATTTTTAAAATGGATTTCAATATTTCAATAGAAATTATGGAATATTAAATGTAAATTACAAAACTTCTGTAGAATTTGTAATTTCTGTAAAATGTTGAATATGAATTGGAACATTGCAGTGAAAATTTTCATTATAAATACAATATTACAACGTAAACAGAAACCAATGATTGGGTAATAAATAAGTTTTATTGGAGTTATGTCATTTTCATGTGTGACTCAAAATTTCATTTAATATGGCAAAATTTGCATTCTAAATTAGAAAATTTTAACAGCTTTATGATAATTTTATTTAAAATTAATAAATTTCACTGTCATACTTATGCCATTGGCAATTTCAACATTCGTATTATAAATTACAAAATTTCAACAGCGACTATGAAAATGTTATTGTAGATTGCCGACATTTCACTGTAAAATGCAAAATAACCTTGGCATTAGCAAAATTTGTATTAAGTAGTTAAAATGTTCATAATTATTTGTAGAAAATTTAGAAATTACGAACTTTTCATTAGAGATTATAAAATTTACATTAGAAATTATGATATGGTTATTATAAATACTAAATGTTTAATTACAAATATCAAAGTTTAATTGAAACCTGCAATTTTTGGTGGAAATTCTAGAGGATTTATCCACAAAACATATTACTCCATAAGTTATTAATATTTTAATAGAAATTTGAAAAACTTATACGCGAGAATACAAAATGTACAATATAAAATATTGGTTATAAATTAAAAACTTCAATAGAAACTATGAAATTTTGCATGCACATTTTCTACATTTTCTTTACAAATTTCTAAATTTTATTGAAAATTGCAAAAATCTCATCAAACCCCAAAATTCTCATTGAAATTATAACATGTCGATTATTAAATTGCGATGAATGTTGCATTTCTACTGGAAATTACAAAAATTTTGTTAGATTTTTTAATTGTAATTACCAATTTTTTCATAAATTACAGAGATTAATGTAACCTGCGAATTTTTAGTTGAAAATTATAACGGCTTTCCTCACAAATTATATTCTTTACAATATCACCTATTAAATGTTATGTTGTGTTCAAAAATTTGCAAAAAATATAATGGAAAGGGATGGCGCCGTGGGAATACCCTAGTTCAAAAAGGATGCCGCCAGTCGAAAAACTTTGGCTAGTACCGTGTTAATACATTAAATAAAGAATGTTACTTCAGCAAATTATTAATAATCCCAAAATTCTGAGACTTGCCGGCCCAACATTCCGCGGGCCCACCGGCCCACCGGGAAATTTCCCATTTTCCCGTATGGCCCATCCGCCCCTGCCTGTATATTCTTATATTTAAAATGATAAGAATTGCACCTACAATTAGGAAAACTCCAAAAATCAATAACTTATTTTCTCTAGAAACGATACATTATGTATGTGTTAAATCAAACGTCCACGATTAAATTGAATCGGTGGTTAATTCTCTTGTATACTATTGATGACACAGTGGTAGTCATGGGAACACACCATCGATTAAAAACGGGTATTACACGCATATTTTTTAAACCCTTTAAGCGACCAGCTTCGAAAATACTCAAGATCTTATTTTCTAAAACCATGACTATGAACTACTTACTATAGACTGAACTACATACTACAGACTATGAACTACTTATTATAGACTGAACAGACTTATTGTGTATAATGTACAACCTACAATTAAGGCCAAAGACGCAAATTATCTGTACTATTTAAGTACGTATACTCTGTTCCATTTTTATATTTAACTAAGAAGGGTGTGGTTTCATTTTATAAAGTTTTACACATGAACACCAACAAAAATGATCTGACAGTGAAAAAATTATTAAGTGTCAGATTTCTAACAACGTTGCCAAATTCATATATTAAAATACTTAAATTATTGAATTCAATCATCCAAGTGTACTGGTTTAAAGTAAACCAGTCATCAACTATATTTTATATTATAATTTGTCTGATTTGCTTTTGTAAAATCAAAATAGCAAATAAATTCTTTACTCAATAGATACTCATTTTGATGGCAACAATGCCCACTGTCATAAAATATAACCTCTTTTTTGAAAAATATAACCTATGTTTTCAAGTCTAGTGACTTTTTACATTGGCCAACAAAACTGTCACCCTAACAGAGCCAACTTAGTTAAAAATAATAGCCAACAAAACTGTCACCCAAACAAAGCTAACTTGGTGAAAACTAAAAATGGAACAGAGTTTATGTGAGTGTGTTTGCAGTAGGGCGTCTATAACTGCAATTCCCTCAGCGAACCCTTTACTAAAATGGTAATGGTAATAATTATTATTCTTATTATTCTTATTCTTGGCATACAAGAATTTAAATGGTTCGGTACTGCTCGTTTTATAGCAATACATTTACATGGCGTAATGTTATGTGTTTCCTAACTGGAAGTGAAACGTACCACATATTCTCACATACACTTCGCTGATAGCGTACATAATTTTACATTACTCGTTAATCCGGCGAAACTGTGAGTTTTGCAATTGGCCTCGGTTGTGGCATAATATGTTATACCCATTTTGAACTGTCAAGAGGTTGTGCAATGAAGCAAGGCTATTTTCGTTGGAAAACAACATAGTCTTGAATAGAAAAACGAGAAAAATAAAACAAAAAGTATCCAAAATTTGCGAAAATGGTAATTTGTCTAAGGCCACGAAATCGTTCTTTAACGTACCGAGAGAAGTATTGTCGATTGTATTTTACAATATCGAGCATGTTAAATGATTTCGTGCGCAACATTTTTTGTGCAACCAAACATTTATAATTTCCAAATTCTCATTGATTTTAATTATACTAAATAAAATCAAAACCTGCGTACCACAACACGTAAAGAAGCAATATATATACTCACTATTCAGTACAAACACGAACTAAATAATAAATATATAGGGCAATACCACGCAGAAAAATCTAAATAAAATACAAAGACAACAAAATAAAATACTTAAAATCCTCCATAACTTACCATACTTTACATAAAAACCTACCACAATGGTATTAAAACACGCAAAAGAAATGAGCATAAAGCATAAAATAAAGCTACATAACCTGACACTATTACACAAAATCAAAAATGGACTGATCAGGAGCAATATTAAACGTACAACAAATAAAGTCAATCACAAGTACCACACAAGAAACATAAACTATATAACAACACATAGAAAGCACAGAAGGAAATATCAGTTGGACCTAACAGGAAATGCAATCAACGTATACAAAAAATTGGGCGAAAACATAAAATCAAGTAGCGTCCAAAAATGTATGCAAGAAGTAACAGCATTACTGCTGTCAAATGCTTGAGAATAATACCTGCTCCAAGCTCCAATCCCATGAAAACGTTTTAATTTTGTTTTTGTTTTTGTCAATACTTTGTATTTCATTTAACATAAGTACAAAATTATTTATTTCCAAATTTATTTTGTTCACAATAAAATTGCTCATGAAAACAGTTTATTTTTGTTTTGTTTTTGTTTTTATCAATACTTTGTATTTCACTTAACATAAGTACACATTTATACACAAGTCAATACAATGTAAAAAACTCTACTTTTCGTAACGAACAACTTGGCCAATTTGGACTGCATTAGCCCGGATACATTCCAAATTGGTCAAGTCGTTCGTTACGAAGAGTGTAGTTCTTTACATTATTTATTTAATGTTAGTGTATTTATTTATACACTAACAACCCCCTATAAATATTGCTAAGGCTAAATATTGTTACCAAGAAATAACTACGTATGTACAATCGCGGCCATTGAAAAGTGCAGTGTTGTAATGTATACATGGATCTAGATACAGTATCTAGATACATTTCAAGTATCTAGGTACGTGCTAGATACATGTATCTAGATTCAGTATCTAGATACATATCTAAATACATTTCAAGTATCTAGATACGTCCTAGATACATTCTTGTTTGAGTACCTAAAGTTGTATCTATATACATTTTTTCTGAAATATCTGTATTGTATCTAGATACACTGCATTTCACGTTAATTACATACAATTAGCTATTGATTCATTATTCAGAGCATTATTTTTTTAAATATGTTTTACCTTGGGGCTTCGATTAATTTTCTCGTATTTAATTTGAGTTTTCAAACACTTAACTTTCTCAATTGACAAGTATGGATTAGCTGTTACTAAAATTTTTGAAAATTTATTATTTGCAAATTTGATATTAGATTCGTGTACAGTACACCTGATACTAATTCTCCTGAAAATTTAACAAAATTTCAGTATTAAATAATGGAGAAAATGAAACACTAAACTTTCTCAATTGAAAAGTATGGATTAGCTGTTACTAAAATTTTTGAAAATATTATTTGCAAATTTGATATTAGATTCGTGTACAGTACACCTGAAACTAATTCTCCTGAAAATTTGACAAAGTTTCAGTATTATAAGGGCGAAAATCAAACACTTAACTTTCTCAATTGACAAGTATGGATTAGCTACAACTGAAATTTCTGAAAATATATTATTTTCAAATTTGATATTAGATCCGTGTACAGTACACCTGAAACTAATTCTCCTGAAAATTTGACAAAGTTTCAGTATTAAATAAGGGAGAAAATCAAACACTTAACTTTCTCATTTGACAAGTATGGATTAGCTATTACTGAAATTTCTGAAAATTTATTATTTGCAAATTTGATATTAGATTCGTGTACAGTATGTTTGAAACTAATTCTCCTGAAAATTTGACAAAGTTTCAGTATTAAATAAGGGAGCAAATCAAACACTTAACTTTCTCAATTGACAAGTATGGATTAGCTATTACTAAAATTTTTGAAAATTTATTCTTTGCAAATTTAATATTATATTCGTGTACACTACATCTGAAACTAATTCTCCTGAAAATTTAACAAAGTTTCAGTATTAAATAAGGGAGAAAATCAAACACTTAACTTTCTCAATTGACAAGTATGGATTAGCTATTACTAAAATTTTTGAAAATTTATTCTTTGCAAATTTGATATTATATTAGTGTACAGTACATCTGAACTAATTCTCCTGAAAATTTGACAAAGTTTCAGTATTAAATAAGGGAGAAAATCAAACACTTAACTTTCTCAATTGACTAGTATGGATTAGCTATTACTGAAATTTCTGAAAATTTATTATTCGCAACTTTGATGTTAGATTCGTATACAGTACATCTGAAACTAATTCTCCTGAAAATTTGACAAAGTTTCAGTATTAAATAATGGAACAAGTCACACACTTAAGTTTCTCAATTGACAAGTATGGATTAGCTATAACTGAAATTTCTGAAAATTTATTATTTGCAAATTTGATAATAGATTCGTGTACAGTACACCTGAAAGTAATTCTCCTGAAAATTTAACAAAGTTTCAGCATTAAATAAGGGAGAAAATCAAACACTTAACTTTCTCATTTGACAAGTATGGATTAGCTATTACTGAAATTTCTGAAAATTTATTATTTGCAAATTTGATATTAGATTCGTGTACAGTATATTTGAAACTAATTCTCCTGAAAATTTGACAAAGTTTCAGTGTTAAATAAGGGAGCAAATCAAACACTTAACTTTCACAATTGACAAGTATGGATTAGCTACAACTGAAATATCTGAAAATGTATTATTTTCAAATTTAATATTAGAATCGTGTACAGTACACCTGAAACTAATTCTCCTGAAAATTTGACAAAGTTTCAGTATTAAATAAGGGAGAAAATCAAACACTTAACTTTCTCAATTGACAAGTATGGATTAGCTATTACTGAAATTTCTGAAAATTTATTATTTGCAAATTTGATAATAGATTCGTGTACAGTACACCTCAAACTAATTCTCCTGAAAATTTGGCAAAGTTTCAATTATTAATAAGGGAGCAAATCAAACACTTAACTTTCTCAATTGACTAGTACGGATTAGCTATTACTGAAATTTGAGTCAGTAATTTGCTATTTCATCGTGCATTATTCTTGTATCTATTACATACAATAGCCCCTCGAAAGGTGACAATGACGCATGCTTTTTCGAATAAACAGTCGTGTTTTTAATGCTGGTTCGTGTGCTTAAGCTAAATGTAATAGAATGAAATGAAGTTAGAAACAATAAGTATGTCGAATTCATGCAATATGGATTGATGAGTCATTGTCAGGATGTGACGAGTATACATATCTATAAGCAAACGATAAAAAATAAATTTTGTTTTGCACATTTTATTAAATATTTATGAGCATTTTCTTTTGCATGTAAAATACGTATGTAAAAAGAAAACAATTTTTGGTTTGGTTTTCCATGTATCTGAAATGTATATACAAGTATCCAGATACTTTTAAAATGTATCTGCATCTGTAGCTAGAAACGTTTTCAAATTTGTATCTGGATTTGTATTACAATTTTTCTAAAGTATCTGATTCTGTATCTAGACATTAAAAAAAAGTACCTGTATAACACTGGAAAAGTGAACGTTTTTTTTTATTGAATTTGACATTAAATCATAGGCGTCCTAAAATTTTACAGCATCCTAAAATGTCACGGTTTGAATAATAACCCATGCTGCACGAACGTCAATGAAAAAAGGCCAATTTAATCTAATGAAAAATACAGGAATCCACACTAAGTATAGTTCACTTTTGGATGACCGCGGTTTTACATAGCCAAATTAATAACATAATATCACACGAGATAATCACTTTCAGATTCCAGTTTTGAAGTAAATCGCTCAAACCAACTTAAATTGCAGAGCGATAATTGATTGACAAAGACTTTCATCTACCACATCACATTTAATTTAGACAAAAAATTGTACCTTTGTGTGTTCGGTATATGCAATCAACCTTTAAAGTTATGCTAATGCGAAACACAATGTGCTTACAAATTGAAAGGTCACGAGACGGGGTCAGGAGTGTAACCAACTTGGGAATTACGTCCTGCATCTTGTTAAGCAAATTAGGAATATTCTTACAGATATTAGATTATAAATTGTCGACTTTCTAAACTCGCTCAAGTGAGTCTGATTCAGAATCTAATCTAACACTGTTGCATATTGCAGCGACTTGCAACATTTGATGATTTACAATTAGGAAAGTCAACGATAATGATAAAATATCGACTTATTCATATTTTTGCTTCTTCCGAAACCGCTATATTGAATTTTATTTTGACACCATTTCTAAGTGTGTTTATCAACTGAAGTCACTTTTGTCTGAAAAATATATATTGTATATATTTTATACTTTGTATCTAAATAATTCCTATGTAATCAGTAATTTCTATCAATTTTTCAAATTTTTACGTCGTCAAATTTTTGTGTGTAGTCTGTGTGTAAGTGTGTAGAGAGTTCACAAATCTATAACAATCATTTTTGGAGTAATTGGGCATATAATTCTGACTAAATATTGTTTTAAAATAACTATGAACATAATTTCAGCTTCTGCTGCACAACTTTCGAAATAAAAACTAGAAATTTACATACAGCTAATGGAGAATATAACTTCTTGCCGTTTTAATAATATAGAAAGTGAATTTCTCCTGCTCTGATTATATAGAACAACAGAGCTATTAAGCAGGCTAATGCTGAAAATAAAGCAAATTGCGGCATTAAAAATTATCCCGGCAAATTCGTGCGCTCGTAGTTTTACTATCAGTGCACACTTATATCTTCACACCGTTTAACGCTAATTAAATATTTGCATAATTAGCACGCACAGAAACTTCACACATCACGAGGTAAATATGAACAGTGGAGAGCAGAAATCTTAGTAACTCAGTTACTGGTAACTACGTCTGATGCAATAAGCTGTGTTAAGGCTCCGACTGTGGCTATGGATTAATAGAGATTAATATGAACAGTGGATAGCAGAAATCTTACTAACTCAGTTACTGGTGACCACGTCTGATGAAATAAGCTGTGTTAAGGCTCCGACTGTGGGTACGGATTCGACCATTTGATTCTAGCACATGGTAATTTTAAAATTGATCAATTTGCTTTAATTAGGCAAATGTAAAGGCTTCACTATTTCTTATGGCGAATCTTATTGTCTTATTACCTTAATGTTATTATCTATATTCTTATTAATCGGAAGGCTGGAGTAGTTATCGTCAGCAGCCGATGTGATTTTAGCCATCGAACTCAAACAAATTCTCAACTTTTAGCCTTCATCCTCGACCACTGGAAAATAAACTCGACACACCAATAGGTAAATAAGAATAGGATTAAATAAATAAATAATTATTATTCTGATAATTCCTATCGAAAATTACCACGTTATATACTGCATAAGCGAAAATATAAAGGGGACAGTCAAAAATATAACACAATACTACTTCAGGATAACAATAATTTAACATGAATTATCAGGATAATAATTATTTATTTATTTAATCCTATTCTTATTTACCTATTGGTGTGTCGAGTTTATTGTTTAAATAATTCCTATCGAAAATTACCACTTTCGATAGGAAACTACAAAATTCGTGAAAAACGCGATGCCCTGATTTAGTCTGCGATTAACTTTAATCGATGTTCGATTACTAGATACCTAGGATATCATTGCAGACGCGGTAGTTACATAACAGTAGAATAAGCCCTCGTTTTATTCATGATAGCTGCATGAATGCGAGGTTGTTGGCACTGTGAAGCAATTGAGGAGTTCCTTGCGTAAAATAGTCACCTTAATGGATGGAGGATGGTCAGTAGCCTTTGACATTATAGAAACTCCGGTTTGCGCAACCCAAAGACCCAAAGACAAACGTAATTATGCAATGAAACGTGGTGGTAATTCGACAATGTAACGTAACTGTTACTCAAATGCGTTATGAGTCAGGAAGTGAGATTTACCCTTCGGGCGCTAGACTCCTTCATGCTTTCAAGGTTGGCGAATGATCGTTTGCTAGCGTTAAATTAATATGTATGTAGTAGTGGATTTATATCTATTTTAGGAACAAATTTCGAAAGCATTTGTTAGGTCCAAACACTTGAGTGAGTTATTGGTCTCCATTTCCATAGTGAATTTAATTTTATTATTAATAGAATTTAGAAATGAGAAAAATTGTTTAAGTTGTCTCTCTGTGTCAGCCCAAATAACTATAATGTCGTCTACATATCTGGGCCGAAATTTTACTTGGTTGGAATTTTTTTAATTTTCGAAGACGAATTTTTCGAAATGTGCCATATAAATTTCTGACAACAGTGGTGATAGAGGGGAACCCATCTCTCAGACCATCAGTTTGATTATAAATTTTGTTTTGGAATTTAAAATAACTTTGTTGAATGCAAATAGAAAGTAAATTGTGTAGTTCTATTCAGGGGCGGATGGGCCATACGGGAAAATGGGAAATTTCCCGGTGGGCCGGTGGGCCCGCGGAATGTTGGGCCGGCAAGTCTCAGAATTTTGGGATTATTAATAATTTGCTGAAGTAACATTCTTAATTTAATGTATTAACACGGTAGTAGCCAAAGTTTTTCGACTGGCGGCATCCTTTTTGAACTAGGGTATTCCCACGGCGCCATCCCTTTCCATTATATTTTTTGCAAATTTTTGAACACAACATAACATTTAATAGGTGATATTGTAAAGAATACAATTTGTGAGGAAAGCCGTTATAATTTTCAATTCAAAATTCGCAGGTTACATTAATCTCTGTAATTTATGAAAAAATTGGTAATTACAATTAAAAAATCTAACAATTTTTTTGTAATTTCCAGTAGAAATGCAACATTCATCGCAATTTAATAATCGACATGTTATAATTTCAATGAGAATTTTGGGGTTTGGTGAGATTTTTGCAATTTTCAATAAAATTTAGAAATTTGTAAAGAAAATGTAGAAAATGTGCATTCAAAATTTCATAGTTTCTATTGAAGTTTTTAATTTATAACCAATATTTTGTATTGTACATTTTGTATTCTCGCGTATAAGTTTTTCAAATTTCTATTAAAATATTAATAACTTATGGAGTAATATGTTTTGTGGATAAATCCTCTAGAATTTCCACCAAAAATTGCAGGTTTCAATTAAACTTTGATATTTGTAATTAAACATTTAGTATTTATAATAACAATATCATAATTTCTAATGAAAATTTTATAATCTCTAATGAAAAGTTCGTCATTTCTAAATTTTCTACAAATAATTATGAACATTTTAAAAACTTAATACAAATTTTGCAAATGCCAAGGTTATTTTGCATTTTACAGTGAAATTTCGGAATCTACAATAACATTTTCATAGTCGCTGTTGAAATTTTGTAATTTATAATACGAATGTTGAAATTGCCAATGGCATAAGTATAACAGTGAAATTTAGCAATTTTAAATAAAATTATCATAAAGCTGTTAAAATTTTCTAATTTAGAATGCAAATTTTGCAATATTAAATGAAATTTTGAGTCACACATGAAAATGACATAACTCCAATAAAACTTATTTATTACCCAATCATTGGTTTCTACTTACGTTGTAATATTGTATTTATAATGAAAATTTTCACTGCAATGTTCCAATTCATATTCAACATTTTACAGAAATTATAAATTCTACAGAAGTTTTGTAATTTACATTTAATATTCCATAATTTCTATTGAAATATTGAAATCCATTTTAAAAATTTCTCAATATTCATCATTATAACATTATAACATTATGATATATGGGGTTATCGAAATATATTTGCAAGTTGTGGTAAAAATGACCAAAATCCGATGGTTTCTATTGAATTTAAAAAAAATACACTTTTTATTATATTTGTTGTAAGTTTCTATGAAATTTTTAATCACTTTGTAAGGAATATGACTTCTGAGGAAAGACGTTATAATTTCTAAATAAAAACTCTTAGGTTCCATTAATCTTTGTAATTTATGACAAAATTGGTATTAGTAATAAAAAATTCTAATGAAAATATTGTAATTTCCAATAGAAATGCAACATTCATTGTAATTGACAATCAAAATGATAAAATTTCAATGAGAATTTTGTGGTTTGATAAACTTGCAATTTGTAATAAAATTGCAAATAAAATTTATCATTTTCAAAATAAATTTTATAATTTCTATTTAAATTTCTAATTTAGGTAGAATAAAAATACAGTTTTTACTAATAAAAGTTTTGCAAATTTATATTCAAATATTAACAAATTAGTGAGTGATATACTGTGTGGACAAATTCTTCATAATTTCTACTCAAAATATCAGGCTTCAATTAAACATTGTAATTTACAATTAAAATGTTTGTATTTACAATACGAATTTCATAATTTCCAACTAAATTTTGTAATTTATCATGACAACTTTGTTGTTGCTTTTGAGTTTTGGAATTTATAATACAAATTTGGTATTGTCAATAAATACTTTCCAATATTTATGGTAAATTTTTCAATTATTTATTAATGTATATAAATTGTATAATTCAAATGAGATTTTTGTGTACTGATTAACGTTTTGCATAGTAAAATAAAAATTTGTAAGGAATAATGCTGAAAATTATTATTTAATTAATATTATATTCTACTATAATATTAATATTATATTATTATTATATTATAATAAATAATGAATTATAAAAATCTTCGCGTTCATAGAAAATATGAAAATCGGAAAATACCCAATTATCAGTTTTTCAACAATTTTCTTTGAAACTCATTAGAGCACTATGTTACATTTAGGAAATTCAGCGAAAAGAAGCTTCCGTTTAAATGAAAATTTGCGCCTCAAGGTTGCATATTGTTTATATATAATTATTATTTATTTTGTAATCCCAAATTTTATATTTTATTATTACGAATTCGAAAAATAGACAAGTAAATTTCTTTTATTCTAGTTTTTTCCACGTGATTACTGATTATACACTTTTGCAATATTCCGCGGCCACTTTGGAGACCATTATATTAATAAATAAATAAGTATTGTGGAAAAATTATATGGTGTTATTGCAATTTTATGTGAATGTAAAATGGGCCGACAAAAGACTATTTCCCGGGCCGCTTGTATTTTGCCCATCCGCCCCTGGTTCTATTCTCTCTTTTTCGTTTAGGTTACTAATTCTATCGTTTAAAATGAGATTTAATTCTAGTAGGGGGATTGTGGTAAATAGACTTAAAACATCAAAGGAGATTAATTTGACGGGATCGTTAAATTCTTAATATTATTAACTAATTGAATTTAATTTTTTACTGCAAATTTAGATTCGAACCCAATCCATTTCGGTAACATCTAATTTAATAGTTTGCAAAGTTTCCCTTAGTCCTTCTCCGATTTGCTTTGTATGGCCCTCTCTGTTGCTTCTTTGTCTTGTCTGTTACTTTTGATGTTCCGTTTTTATATTCTTCGTATTTTTGCCTTGTTTTGTTGTTGAGGTATTTTTTCAATGCCTGTTTCTTTGTTCTTACCTGGTCTCTTACTTCAGTTGTCCACCAGGCTGATAATTTTTTTTCTTTATTTTTTGCTGGTTCCCCATATTTTACTTGCCACTTTTATTATGCTTTCTTTGAGATTTTTCCACGTTTGATCTAAATGTTCTGTTTTCGTTGCTTTTTGTTTCTTTTGCTAATTGAATTGAAGTTTTTACTGCAAATTTATATTCGAACCCAATCCATTTCGGTAACGTATTTTTTAATAGTTTGCAAAGTTTGTAAGAAAGTGCATTGATGTATGACACTACTGGTCTCAGTGGGGTATTTTCTTTATATAGTTTTGGTAGACCACAGAACTCTGGGGCTTTAGGGTTCATAATTTCCAAGTGGTAGATATCGTGGGGGTTCAATAACTCTGTGGATTCTTTAACAGCTTTAATTACGTTACTTTGGAATTTATTGGTTGGGTCAATTTTGACTTCTTTGAAGCTACTCTGGGGCTTTAGGGTTCATAATTTTCAAGTGATAGATATCGTGGGAGTTTAATAACTTTGTGGATTCTTTAACAGCTTTAATTACGTTACTTTGGAATTTATTGGTTGTGGCCATTTTGACTTCTTTAAAAGTATTGGTTGAAATGACCTCCATAGTTTTTCCAATATACCCGCTTTCATTCATTATTGTGATTGTGTTACGTTTATCCGCTTTGCTTAAAACTAATTGGTTATTTCTTAGTTTTAATATCCTTAATTATTCTGGTATCTTTGCTAATATTCTGAGTGTTGTCTGAAGTTAAATGATTTTCTATTAACTTAGCACACTAATATTTCGCTCTACATTTTTCTACATCATCTGGTATTGAATTTAATGCGAGTTCCGTATTAACTGCTAATAAGTCTATTTGTTTACTATCTATAACCTGAGGTGAATATTTCAAGCCCTTGTTTAACATATCTGTTTCAGTTTTACTAAATTTGATCTCAGATAAATTGACTATTGTATCATAAAATACTTGTTGGTTATAATCCTTATTACTAGTTCTCTTTGTGTCTATTAAGTTGTTCAATTTTTTACATTGAATTATGGATCTGTTGTGCACTAAATCACTCACTATTTCTCGCACTTCCCCACTTATTATGTCGAATTCCACATTATGTACAACTTGTACTAATCTATCATGAATTTGTTTGAGGTGATGTCTTAAACTGGCTCTCCGTGAATACCATTTCTTGATTTCCAACTCGATCCATATTCTGTGCGCCTTCTTCGCCATGAGGGATGCTTCTGTTCGTTTGTGATTGCACTTAATCTTCATGAATTTAGGCTTAATTTCCTATTTCTTGTACTGTTTCTGAACCATAAATGGTTGTTACACATTTTACACGACATTAGTTGATCAACTGATCAACTATTGTTTTAATTTGATCAATTCTATTCAAACATAGGTTTTCATTCAACTTTTGATGATCAACTAATATAGATCAATTTAATTTGATTCGTGAGAACGCGCCTTTACATAAATTTGCATTAATTCCTCGTTCATGTTTTACATATCAGTCACAGTTTTGGCGCGGTGGCAAATACGGTTTAGTTTAAAGGCGAAAGCGTTTTGATAATCACAACTGGTGTAATTGAGGATAATGCTCGTTCGGCAAATGCGCACTTTCTATTTCCCGACATGGACAGCCTCGATCGCAAGGAGCCTAATCAAATATTTTTCATTCAGGCAATTAACTTCCTCCGAGTGGAGAGTACCATTAGTCACACGCCACGACTCCGATAAGAATCCAACTCCCGGTAGCCAAGGCATCTTTTTGTTATCCTTCTTCGCCCAGCGATCGCATTGGCAGGATGCATCCGGTGGTAATTGAAGAAAAAAGAAAACAATTGAATTGATGGGGCGCAGAGAAAGATAATTTTTCCGCCCACGCGTGAAGATGTTTATCGAATTACTTCGAATGCCTGCTATATGGCAAAACATCGTACCTAACATGTTTAAATTGCTTGTTTCTTTGCCTGCGATTTTGTATTGATTTGTTTTTATTTGTTGCAGATAAGCCCGCCACACTGACGGTAACAATGTGATTATGGTGTTCACGCTTCGATACATACTAGGTACGTGCGTTATAGTTATATTATTCAGGCGAACTATTTATATTTATGCAATTTGCATTGTCTCTCAGGTTTCACTTTTATGCACCGGTGAATTCGCGAGAACTTGTCGATACAGAAAAATTATAGTTTTCATACAAGGTGTACATAAAGTATGGAATAAATTCATTATTTCAGATATTTAAAAAAACGTCTTGTATCCATTACTTCAAAATTATTATTTTCAACTTTGGACTAGCCCCAAGTAATGAGACCCTAATAAGGTCGAAACCGGTCTCCAGTTGTCACACAGAAATAATTCCCAAATGCACATTTCAATATTTAATCTGAGAGTGCATAAATCTGTACATGTATTCACATTTGTACAATTTCAAATATTGTGTAATCGCCTGGTTTTATCAATTATAATTTATCCATTATCTGATTACACATGAGCATTTTAATAAGTATATACCTTGACGTGCATAAAAATACGTTTAATTTAGTATTCATTGAGCTTACTGAGCACATTGTACGCATGTCATTGTACGAATGCAAATGACTTAAGATGGGTTACAAGGTTGTAAACCTCAACAATTTCACATGCACTTACGTATCTTAATAGTCAAACACATCCCGTTAGGTTTAAACACAACCACATAAGCTTTAAATCAACCAACACCAAATCGGAATATACACAAATAAGTATACTATATACTATATATAATAGTATATTATATACTATATACTATATACTATATACTATATATAATAGTATATTATCGTATACTATAATAACAAAGAACTTAAAACAACATATTATGATATACATATTATTTTGTTAGATTTACAGTATTGATTGCTCTTAGTTTGCGGATATTTTAAACATAAACTAATTTTGTTCCTTGAAATAACA
Organism: Othius punctulatus; assembly: GCA_951805005.1. NCBI lineage: Eukaryota > Metazoa > Arthropoda > Insecta > Coleoptera > Staphylinidae > Othius > Othius punctulatus. The sequence continues at coordinate 48,307,590 of OX638145.1, read as the reverse complement.
TCTGTTATATAAGTTTTTTGATTTTTTTTTTTAATGCTTTACGTGACATAGTAAAACTATGTATTACATCTGGTCAACTATGGAGAAACATGTTGCTAGGGATCTTGTCAATTTTATGAGATTTCACATTTTCGACAGGGCTTTGCGAAATGGCGTATAAAGTAGATATTCAAACTGCCGAAACGAAATATTATAATGAAGTCAGACAAAATGTGAAATGTCATATAAATTGACAAGATCCCTAGCAACATGTTTCTCCATAGTTGACTAGATGTAATGGTTTTAACATGTCACGAAAAGCATTTAAAAAAATCTCAAAACTTATGTAACAGGAGTTATTACTTTTTGGGTAATCATTTTTTTATTTCTAAATTTTAATATCATATATGTTAGCTCTCCAGGCCTAGCAGGCCCATGGCTTGATTTACAATTTCTCTCCATGCTCTTTTATCTTTCGTTTCTTCCTTCCAGTTGGTAATGTAGCATTGTTCTAAGATTTTTTAACTTCCTCCTTTGCGAAACGATGTATATAGTAGATATTGAAACGTCCATCTACAACTTAATTGGACAGCTGCCGAAACGAAATATTATAGTAAACAGTCAGTCAAAATGTGAAATGTCATATAAATTGACTAGAGCTTTAGCAACATATTTCAACATATATGCAACATATATGTTCCAAGTCTTTTTTAACTTCCTCCTTCCATCTTTCTTTAAGTCTGCCTCATTTCTTTTTACCCCCAATACTGGATTCCATAATTTTCCTAGGCGTCCGTTCACTATCCATTCTCATGATGTGTCCCATTCATCTTATTCTTTGTCCTTTTATCACTCCTATTATGTCATCCTGTGTATTATGCAGTAAAGATAGCCAATATGATAGCCAACATCCGGAACTGATAGGCACTTGCAGAAGATTATGTCTGGTTCGTTGTACAATTTCTGTAGTTCCTTGTTTGTTCTCCTTATCCAGATATCTTTTGTCTCCGTAAATCTTTCTTAGATTTTTTCGCTCTCAAATTCTGAGCATCTTACTTTCGACCACACTGTTATTCCCCTAATGCTACTTCTATTTTAGCTATTACTATGTTCTTTAAGGGTATTGTGAAGATTTTATATGCCACATTAAACAGGGCTATTCCTCTATAGTTTTTACATTTTGTTTTGTCTCCCTTCTTGTAGATGCGTACTAATAACGCCTCTATCCAGCTTTGAGGTATATTTTCCTGCGCCTATATTTTATCACAAAGCATCTGGAACCATTTTGCTACCTGCTCCACTCCATACTTGTATAGTTCTGCACTTATGTCATCATTACCTGGGCTGTTGTTCTTCTCTAAATTCTTGATTATTTCTTCTATATCCTTTAGAGATGGTGGTGCTTCTTCTTCTTGGTTATCGTCTTTCGTTATTTCGTCCGTCTCCTCTATTACTTCTTCTCGATTTACGTTATCGCGTAGCAGTTCCGAAAAATGCTGTTTCCACATTTCGATTATGTCTTCTGATTCTCCGATTAGGCCTCCTTTTTTATTTCTATAAAATACTGGTTGTGCTGATAACCCTTCCTCTCTTTTTTAAGCCTTGGTACAAGTTTCTTACTTCCTTGCTTTGGTAGTTTTTTTCTATTTCTGTAATTACCACTCATTATTTTTTCTTTTCTTTTCTCGTAGTATTTTCTTGCATGTTTTCATTAGTTCCTTATATTTGTTTTTATCTTTATCCTCTTTGCTTATTAACATTTTTGTTCTTGCCTCTCTTCTCTTGTCTAGGATCTCCTTGCATTTATCATCGAACCATTTTCTTGTTTTGTTATTTTCACTTCCTCCGTATTGTTCAGCTGTTTGTCTTACTCGATTGCTTATGTCTTCCCATCACCCTTATATGTCATCTCTGTTCTGTATCGCATCCAGTTCTTGTATTTTATTTTCTTGCTTGTTTTCATTAGTTCCTTATATTTATTTTTATCTTTATACTCTTTGCTTATTAACATGTTTGTTCTTGCCTCTCTTCTCTTGTCTAGTATCTCCTTGCATTTATCATCGAACCGTTTTCTTGTTTTGTTATTTTCACTTCCCTGTATTGTTCAGCTGTTTGTCTTACTAGATTGCTTATGTCTTCCCATAACCCTTCTATGTCATCTCTGTTCTGTATCGCATCCAATTCTTGTATTTTATTTTCTTGCATGTTTTCATTAGTTCCTTATATTTGTTTTTATCTTTATCCTCTTTGCTTATTAACATGTTTGTTCTTGCCTCTCTTCTCTTGTCTAGTATCTTCTTGCATTTATCTTAAAACCATTTTCTTGTTTTGCTATTTTCACTTCCTCCGCATTGTTCAGCTGTTTGTCTTACTAGATTGCTTATGTCTTCCCATAACCCTTCCATGTCATCTCTGTTCTGTATCGCATCCAATTCTTGTATTTTATTTTCCTGCATGTTTTCATTTGTTCCTTATATTTGTTTTTATCTTTATCCTCTTTGCTTATTAACATTTTTGTTCTTGCCTCTCTTCTCTTGTCTAGGATCTCCTTGCATTTATCATCGAACCAGTTTCTTGTTTTGTTATTTTCACTTCCTGCGTATTGTTCAGCTGTTTGTCTTATTCGATTGCTTATGTCTTTCTATAACCCTTCTATGTCATCTCTGTTGTGTATCGCATCCAATTCCTTATTTGGCCTCTCTTTGAACTCATGTCTTTTTTCCTCTGTTGTTATTCTTATTACCTTATTCTTTTGTTCCAATTTCCTCCTCTGGTTTCTCTTGTTTGGGATTTTCTGTTTTATTTTAACCCCTATAAGGAAGTGGTCAGAATCTGCATCTGGACCCCTGTACGACCTTAAATCTTTTATACATCTTTCTTGATCTTTTTCTATCAGCACTTGTTCTATCTGATTCACATATGTTTCATCTGGGGATCTCCAAGTGTCTTTGTATATATCCTTTTTCTGGTAGTATGTGCTCTTTATTTTCATCTCTTTATGTTTTGCGAAATCTATTAGCAGTTGACCATTCTCATCTGTGTTTTGGTGCTTGCTGAATATGCCAATGGTGGGCCCGAAGGCTTGTTCCCTTCCAATTTTCGCGTTAGCATCCCCCATAACTTTTTTAGGTATTTTATGTATACTTTCATACTTTCTGTCCAGCTTGGTATAAAATTCCTCCTACACCTCTATACCTGCAAGTTCAGTTGGTGCATGTATGTTTACTATTGTAATTTTTTTTAATTTCCCTCTTATCCTTAGAGTACACACCCTATCTGATATATCTTTGAATTCGATTATTGACGCTTATAACTTCTTGTTGATTAGGAATCCCGTTTCTAGGACTTTTTCTTATTTTCTTCTCCGCTATTAAGGAATATGAATTTGTTTATTTCAGAAATGTCTTTTCCCTTTTGCTTTGTTTCTTGTAGCGCTACAATGCCTAGTCCGTTTTTCTTTACTTCTCCTATTAGATGCATCGGTGCTCCCTCTTCATACGTTCCCCGGACATTCCACGTTCCCATGTTTACATTTTCTTTTCCTTTGACTCGGGTTTTCCCTTTTTTCTCCGTTCCTGGTCGTACTTCTTTTGCCTTTTGTCTTAATTCCGTTTCGTTTCTTTGTTCGTTAGCGTGCTTCTATCCTTAACCTTCCTTACTGACTATATATCTTCTTCGAGTTTTGCCTTATTCTTGTTCCATTGCCACTCCCTCCCATCTATTATAACCTTGTTGTAACCGATTTTTTCAGTTCTACCAATATTCCTTGCTTCGTCTGCTTTTTTCCATATTTCTTTCTGCTTTTACCTTTCTAGTTTTCTTTGGTCTTCTTTTATATAGACTTTTTCGTTCGGTATCTTCCTGAGCTTTGACTTGTTTTTCATTACAGTCACTTTGCTCTCCTTTTTTAGTTTTACTAAGCAGGTATTTTGTAACATTTTCAAAAAAAAATTCTACAGTACTTCTATAATGGAAGTACGAACAATATTATTTTCTACAGTACTTGTTTAATGCACGTACAAACATCTACCTCTATAGCTAGATGCTTCTTGAGGAAGTTTCCTATTGCCTCCTTTAATATTACTCTTTCATTTGTGTCAATTTTCATGCCAGTCATTATAAAGTTTTTCTTTCTCTTCTCTTTTTCAATTCTCTCTATACTATTTTTTAGCTTTCCCAGTTCATTCTTTATTTCCCCATTTTCCCTCTTGATTTCCTCATTCTCCCTCCTCAGGTTCGCAGTTTAAGATTTTATTTTTTTTAGTTCCTCATTGGTTTCCTTCTGTTCTTCCCTCACTTGCTGTGTTTCTGTTTTAACTTCCTGTATCATGTTTATAATTAAATCTAGCTTGGCAACGCTATCACGTGCTTTAGCCGGTGTTCTATTTGCTTTTTTTTTCATTTTCGTACATGCTTCATCTTTCCATTCTTCCCTTCTTCCTTTTGTGCTATCATCCGTCGCGTAATCGTCGCTATCGGCCATTTCTGTTCCGTTCGTCCGTGTAATTCGTTTCTATATTTCTATTTCTATTTTTATTTCATAATTTGTGTTTTAATTCTGCTTTATTATTATTATTAAGGCTTTACACTCCCTTTTGGGCTGCAGCCATTCCTAGGGAGTCTTCATAATCCAATTTCCGAGGTGGGTTAGTCCTCATTTTACTCTTCTTCTATGGCTAACGCTCGTTTAAGTATTCCTCGCCATTGCTTTCTGTCTTTTACTTTTTCCTTCCATCTCTCTATTCCCATTTCTTTGAGGTATTTTTCAACTTCATTGTACCAGATGTAGAATGTAGTATATACAGTATCTGTAGAACATGGAAATTTGTATTTTTAATTATCGCCTTATCGAAATCTCGTTCCAATTTTAGTTGCATTCGCCATTCCTTCAGATAACTACTTAATAAGTTTTTGGATATTCGTTTATGTTAATTACTTAGTTCGCAGGTTCAGTTCACTGTGAGCGTTTTTCATGTAATACTAATACCGTGCGATCAACAATAATTTAGATAAACGAAGCCTTTGAGATGTTCTAAGTATGTTTGCTAAGGTACAAACAAATATATTTTTTTATTTTTACAATGAAAAGTAAAGTTTTTTTTAAACTACATAAATAGAAAAAATAACGAAATTTTATCGCTAAAAAAATAAGTGTACAAGACGTCTGTAAAAATCGGGTGGCAGCAATTCATGATAGGCCTGTATTTTGTAGTGATGCAATAAGTTATTCATCAATTTTTTTTTAAGTTTCCATAACACTGACAGTTATGGCCGCCCCTTATCTAAATAATTGTTGATCGCACGTTATATTACCTCAAAATAGTTGATCAAATAAGCATTATGCAATGCAATTCTACTTCTAACTTTTAAATACATAATCTTCTCAATTATTACAGTATTTCCCACGTGCTTGTTAATTAGTTTTTATTGGTCGTCTAGAATTATATCTACAGTAATAACACCTTAACAACTGGTTCCACTGTGATCGGTAATTAAGCATATATTCTATTTGTCACGAGCGACAACTGTACACACAATTCCCCAGAATGAGCAGATAACGTTTAGGAATGAATACCGTAATTTGTATGTATTTGTTGGCACAATTGTCATAAAACTGTTGTTTCATGTAATTTGAGGTTTCGAACACTTTGAAGATAAGAAGTATCATTCAGTTCCGAGAACAACACTCGTTAAACTAATAGGAACCAAAATTTGACTGTGTGACACAATGTATATTTCATACGAAACAACAAAACACTATAATCTAAACTTCTGGAGTATTAATATACAGGGTGTCAGTTTTTCTTGCTTAAGCGTGGGTTAATCTGCGAATTTCCGAATTCGCATCTCTCTATTCGGAAAATTGGATTGCCAATTTTCTATTTTATGGCAAAAAACAATATTTTTTTATTCGAGAAGTTGACCATTTCTAATCGAAAATGTTTTGAGACACTTTTCTATGAATTCCCCTTTTCTTTCCACTTCATCCCAACGTAAATCGTTGTCAATTGGTTATCCAACAAATATTTGCAGTAAACCTTTGAGTTAACCATTTCTAATCGAAAATATTCTGAGACACTTTTCTATGAATTCCCCGGTTTTTTTTCACTTCATCCCAACGTAAATCGTTGTCAATTGGTTATCGAACAAATATTTGCAGTAAAACTTATGAGGTCGTGTCTCTAGATTAACACAGAAATCGTCTGTTCGCTCTCCTCCACTCAGAAAGCTGAAAATACTGCAGAGGAATGCGATGTCATTGCCCCAATTCAGTTGTGGACGGAACAAAAATTAAATCCAGAGGCGTATCCGTCATGCATCGAGTTACGGTAAAAGCGGATTATCACAAATTTACCATATCGAATGAGGCTGCTGCGTGATTAACCACTTCATTAAGACAGTCCCATTTCATGCATTCATACGATTTTGTATTACACGCAACGAGCACATAATTCGTCCCAAATCCATAAATCGTTCACAACTGATAATCTACACGTTTTGCAACGCATACATTTAAACCGGGACAACATTGCATTCGTTTGAATATCAATTAATATTGATGCGGATAAATTGTTATGTGTTTAAGTAATACCATTAAAAATACCAGAATCAGTTATGTACGTATTAATTAATATTAAATGTAATAAGATATTCATTGAAACAAAAATTTGGATATACCAAAGTTGCTGTAAAAATTCTTAAATTAATTATTAATTTAATCTAATTATTCTTAGTACCTAAGTATATTTAAAGAATGTACGAATCGCAATTTCAAATTCGAAAATCTGGCTGACATACACATTTTACAATTTACATACATACACATACATACATATAAATATAAACCACTTTTGTATTGCATTAGATTGTATATTAATTATAATTAGTCTAGAAACAAAACATCTTGGGTATTGTTACGTCTTCATTGTGCATATCTGCCAGAGAATTTAATCGAACCTGCCACTATTTTATTCTTCAAATCAATTTCAAAATTGTCAACTGTTTCCATATATGAACAATAATAATTGTTATTTTATCACTTGGTAGTTTTATAATTTACAATAACACCTAAGTCTACCGAAATAGATACCGAAATCGACATCTACCAAATTTTGATATTTCATCTGTTCAATTTTTAATTGCAATTGTCCAATTCTGTTAATTTATCTACACAACTATTTAAATACTAAGCTGCAGAGGTAGAATTCAGTTGCTGCTGACAAAAGTTTCAACTGCAATTGTTCATAACTGTCATATTTTCGTTTAATACTGTTGTAAACCTTATGACTTAGTAGCAACGCTACTGGTCAGCTCTGTCAAAAAACGATTAACCCTTTCAATTTCAACTTTAAAGAAAGTAAAATCAATTTCAGAAAAAGCATCATCACATTCAGAAAAAGTACCATCAACATCAGCAGAAGTAAATTCAAATCCAGAATGTTTATGCAGTAGACATTCTGAATTTGAAATTACTCTTGATGATGCTTGAAAGCATCATCATATTCAGAAAAAGTACCATCAACATCAGCAGAAGTTAATTCAAATTCAGAATGTTTATGCAGTAGACATTCTGAATTTCAAATTACTCTTGATGATGCCTAAAAGCATCATCATATTCAGAAAAAGTACCATCAACATCAGAAAAAGTAATTTCAAAATCAGATTGGCCCAACTAACTTTTTGTAAAGGCTTATATAAGAACAGGAAGGCCCAAATTTTCACAGACAGCTAGGAACGAAGATAAAATGCACACCTTTCTATGGGGTTTTATTTTTTTTCCTTACAAGATCTCATGTATTTTTTTTTCGTTACAAGTTCTCATATATTTTTCAGACCACACATGTGCAACCACATATCGTATTGAAAAACGGATTCTTCATTCGTTTTCAGCATACACGAATTGATGATTCTCGTCATGTATTGCTGTTCTCAAAAGTTTTAACTACAACTTTCCAAACCTGTAATATTTTCGTCAGAAACTGTCGTAACCTTATGCACTTTTAGCAACGCAACTGCTCAAATCTGTTGAGTACTAAGTTTTTTACTTATATTAATTGGCACAATCAAAATATGCCAAACTTTCTGCAGTGTACCTACTCCAAATTTGTAACAATCAGATTTCACATTTGAAAAAATCTGATTGTTACAAATTTTTAGTAGGTACACTTCAGAAAGTTCAGAAAGTAAACTAAAGTTAAAAAGGGTCAACTCTGGAGAATTGGAGCTATCTCCAAAATTGTGAATTCATCAACAGCAAATTTTTAAATTTTTAATTTTGTTAGATAATAATGACACATTGTAAGTCTGTATAAAGTGGTAATTTTCATTCATCAGTCAAAATTATGTAATATTATAATATGTGACTGTTAAAATCTGTAACATTTCTTGCAATTTTTAACGTCCAAATTGACATATTTCTCTTCAAACATGTTAAATTTTCAATTGAAATAGTTAAAATATATCAAATATCCGAATATATGTGTCAAAATATCCAACATAACTCTTCAAACATGTTACATTTAATCAAGGTTTGTTAAGACTTTTAAAATTTTCGAATATATCTGTTAAAATTTCCAACCAAACTTCTCAAACATTTTTACATTTTTAATTTTCTTAGATAATATATGACACATTGTAAGTCTGTATAAAGTGGTTATTTTCATTCCAATTCCAATTTTCATTTTCAAGTCAAAATTATGTCCGATTATAATATGTGACTGTTAAAATCTGTAACATTTTCAAATGAATTTGTTAAAGTTTCTAAATTGTTTTCGCATATCTGTCAAAATCCATACATGTTTTAGCTCCACCTGTTAAATTTTGCCAAATTTACTATCCTAACTATTGAAATCTGTGATGTTTTTGCCACTCTCAAACTATAAGTATCAGCTGTGAAAATTGGTACAAATTATAACTGCAAAAGTCAAAATCTGCCAAAATCGGAGGCGAGTTCGAAATCTGTTTTTTAAAATTCCGAGTGCAATTATTAAAATTTGACAAATGTACAGATATGACTTCTGGAATTTTTGTTTCCGTACATTATACAGGGTGACCCAAATTGAGTAGGCTACCATGGGTACCTTTCTTATTATTAGAGATAGAGATTCGGTTAAATGGGCCATATTTATATAGTATAAAAATTAGTTCTCATGCAATTTTGAGCGTTGGAGCATATGCCGTCGGGAAAGTTTCAAAAATCCGAACACTTTGGATATTATCCTAAAAAAATTTTAAATCGGAATTTATTTTAAAGTAAAATATTTTGGAAATTATAAAAGTTATTCAGAAATTTTTCAAACAAAAAAATATTGAGTAGATTAAACACACTTAAAATTTATGTCAAAATAAAATTCTATATGGTGGTTTCTGAGGTAGTTATAGCATCTTCCTCATTTTAAAAGGATGTCATGTTGGATTTTTATATCCTTGAATAGAATAAATAACTTTCTGAATTTATCAAATTTTCAATCAAAATTGTCCAAATCTTAACAAGTCGAGATATTAACAGATTTTAACAAATGCATTTGAAAATTTGATAAATTTTTATCATATATTTATCATAATATATTTATAGAGCCCTGTTGGAAAATATAAAGCATATTTGACATTTGGAGTTGTAAATTTTACATTTTATTATTTACACATAATTTATTTCTCTTTTCAATGATGTGAAATGATATGACGTATGGTAGCTTACTCGATTTGGGACACCCTATATAAGGGCACATTATAAGTTTATGATAATAAATGATTATTTTTATCATTATTTATTGTTACTTTATTAAAACTGTCATTTTTTTAACAGTAACTCAATTATTAGCAACTAGCTGTGGAAATCTCTAAGAAAAGTAATTCCATTTGACGAAATTTACTAAAACTGTCAAACTTTTTTAATTGTAACTCAGTTATTAGCACTAGCTCTAAAAAACTCTAAGAAATGTAATACCATCTAACGAAATCCGACAAATTTTCCAAACTGAACTCTCTGAATTTGTCAAATTTTCAATCAAAATTGTCCAAATCTTAACAGGTTGAGATAGTAACAGATTTTCGCAAATGCATTTGAAAATTTGATACATTTTTATCATATATGTATTATAACATATTTATAGAGCCCTGTTTGATAATATAAATTTTTGGCTTTAACTGATAACTCATAAGCTATCTTATCTATGATATTTAAGAAATAAAGGTAGTTGATTGTACAAGAAAAAAATTAAACCTGCCTTTTGAATTTTTGAAAACAGTTAAATCCAGAAAATAATATTTACGTATTTTTTTAGTACTTTACATATAGGTACGTATTAGTATTTTTCTAAATACAGTTAAAATATCGACTATTATATATTGATTCGAGAATGGTTATGATTTTATCTTAAATTACATTTGTTCCAGGTATCTGCCTAGTGCTATTGACTTGTACGAGAATCCAGCCGGCTTCTGTGCTGGCACGAAGCGGAAGCGAAGTTTCTGAATCTCAAGTTCCTAGCTATGATACACAGCCAGTTACCATTTCCCAGTTCTTGTCTGAGAAAATCGAGGCTTCCACTGTTAGTGATGAGGAAAGTAAAGACCCAAAGACTGAAAGTAGCGCTAGTACAGCGAGTAGTACTGTAAATACAACTCTAGAAAATGTGTCAAGCCATGATGGCAGCGAAAGTACTGCTGCAATAAAAAATGATGCCAACAATCAATATACACAAACTGATACTATCATAGCAGTAACCACATCTTCAGATCCAGTTAATCCACAGGTTACGACTACTACAATTTCAAGCAATACTCAGGAAGGCGTAAAGACTGATAGTGTATTTGCTGACACTATACAGGTAACTAATAATCCAATTGGATCTGCAAGAAGCTCTGAGAGAGAATTGCCTAGTATCTCAGAACATCAAGGCACAACTGATAACCCAAATACAACTGATTCCAATCAACAAGGAAGAACCGATAAAGGCCGTTCTTTAGATTTTGATATCAGCAAATATACATCGGCTGAATTTCATAATAAAAACAATGTATATAATCTACCGACATCGCCTGAAAATGAGAAGTTCATTGCTCCCGATTTTGACCACAAATCGACCACCTTCAAGACATCAGAACGAGAACAATTTACATACATTCCTGATATTACAACACCAAGCAGTGCATACTTCGATGCTAAATACGATGAAGTTGAGAATAAAGTGAAACAGGAACTTGAAGACGTCGGCCATTACTTCGACGACCACACGCCTTCCAGTGATAAGCAAACTGTGGATTTGGATGAACTAATAGAAAAATCTAAAAGAAATAATTCTAACTCCCGTTTGGATTTCTTGCGTTACACTAACATAGCTAGTGAGAGTAAAGAAGGCAAGAACTCTGTAAATCATAATTATGAGACGGAGAATAGATTGAAGATTAATTTTGATTCCATTTATAATGAAACTAAAAAAATACCGGATGAGGAAGATATCACTACAAAGGCTACCGATTTCGCTCCCAAAACAAGCGAGAAAAATGTTTTCACTACAACGACAAGGCGAAACCTGCCCACCAAATTTTCCTTAGTGAACAGGACCAACGAGCAAAGTTCCTTGTTGAGCAACAAAATTGAAACTGAAACTATTAAGCCTGTAGATTTAAACGCAAGGGAAGTCAAAGCTGCACGCGATGAGAAAATCAGTATCGATCCAATTGAAGAAGTGAACAGTTTCAAGAAAACGCCCGATAATTTAATTAACGTGACGAAGCGGG